>OU893336.1:5542099-6742099 GCA_918026875.4 Diatraea saccharalis
TATTCTCTGCCAGTCAACCTTTGGCGGCATGTAGATAAAATCATGTTTACCATAGGTGCATGTATAAAGTACAGAGTTATTTAACGTAGGAACAGAATTATAAAACACATATAAATTTACTATAACGTAATTAAATAATGATAAATAAATGAATGTATGTATGTGTATATGTATGTATATAACAGATCTAAAACAGTAAGTTTTATCATGAATTCTATATATACTACACTACGTTTATTCGATGTGATTAACAGCTTAAAGAAATTCCTTTAGCTATGCGGTAGGCAAGGAAAGAAAACAAGAAATTCAGGAGGAAACATAAGCTATTGATCACCCATCCTATGACCGACCTATATACAATAAAAATATATATTACTCCGTCGTAACAGTGAATAATCACTGCCGTGACCGGGGTTACCAGAATAGCAATAATATAAAAAAAAAACTGGAAACTATTTAAATTTATTTTATGTTTTTACATATTTTAATGTAACCTAAAAATCCTCATTTTATTACTCATTATTTTATTTCTAAAGATTTCGTTCTATTTTCTTTTTTTATAAAGTGCTAAAGAGTATTATTAATAAAAGACACGTGAATTTGGATAAGAGCCCAATTGGCCTACTGAAAGTTGTATGAATCAGTGTTCTACAAGAAATTATCAAATGAATAAGTCTAGTAGTATTGGAGATTGAATAATAAATTTTGTTAGATTTCTTAAAATGTACTCAAGGGAAATCGAATGAAGAGAAACAGAGATTAGAATGGCGAAGTGGAAAAGCGCCGCGGCTCGCGAACGTAGTTTTAAAGCAACTTTCGCAGGGGTCGGAAACAGGATGGGTGGCCAAAAATTATTTTCTCTAGTTACTCCGTGCTTCGGAAGGCACGTTGAGCCGTTAGTCCCGGCTGCATTTGCGCTCGCAATACCCCTAAATCCGCATTGGGCCGGTGTGGAGGATCATGGCCTATGCTCCTTAACCAAAACGTTTCATCAAATTATTAAAATTTGTGAACACAGTGATCACATAATTCTAAACTGGACATCAACAGCGGCTATTAAAGTACATAACATTTATCATAGGTTGTCACTATGACATCATAGTAGTTCCGTGTCACCTTCATTTTATATGTGAATAGAATTGGATGTCTGTTCCATAATTGTTACAATTTATTACCTACGTATCAAACCATAAAACTGAACTGGTTTAGTAACAAGGAATAAGGTCCAAATAAGCTGTAGGTAATTTAAATAGTGTTCTAACAGTCAAAAAGTGAGTGTATAAAATTTCTTCAAAAAAATATAATTTCAAAATTACCCCTGAAATTCACATTTATTTATGATTCCTTCTCGTAATTGTTTTTTGAATAATTTCTGTCATTTTGTAAGCTTGAGCTTTATGGAACACTCTCAAGTGCATGTACAGCGTCTTGAAAGTTTAAATGAAGGACTTGTGTTATCCCATTAAATAAATTATATCTCTTGATTTTTATCACCTAGACCCTAAAAATGAAAACCTTTTTCTGATTTCGACCCCAAGGAGTCGATATTGAGCAGTTTGGGTATTTCTGGTTTAGATAAACAGTTTTTTTTAATTAAAAGGTTATTTATTATTATAAGTTTAATTACTACTTTCTGAATTTCCATTAGTATCGATTTCGATTATCAGAGAAATCTTCGATAGTTTTTTCGACACAAAAACCGTGATGGTTTGCGAGTAGAAAACGGGACCATATTACTGACACTTCATTGTCCGTCCGTACGTCTGTCACCAACCTGTATTTCACGAACCGTGACAATAATACAGTTGAAATTATGACAGATGACGTATTTCTGTTACCGCTGTAACATCAAATACTAAAAACAGAATAAAATTATTATGGAAAAATATAATCCCTTACAAAAACGTGATATTTTTGCTCATTACCGGTACGAACCTTTCGTGAACGATTCCGAACTTGGCCAGTTATTTACGTACAATCCTCTGTCCCTGTTTATCATATAAGGACAGTTTTCCATGTTGACACCCATCCTTAACACTTTAGAGGCCGGTACACATAAAATCACTAACTTTCCATTGTGTTTCTACAGGTATTTACATACATCATATTAATGAGTTTTTTTTAATATCTATATCATTGACGGGCGTATTGATTTTGTATCGTTTTCTCTACTGAGAGACGTTAGTGGATCTTCCATTCGATTTGCACCATCATTAAAATCCAAACAGTAGCAATAGGGTTCACAGAAACCAAAAAAAAAATAATAATAGTCTTCGAGAAAAGAAAGTTTGGCATTTTGAGAGTCTCACGTGTATCCATGCAAAACAGTGACCTTGCTTTGGATATATACTATTTCTGAAAAATATAGATTTAAAAAAGAAAAATAAGTGAATTTGTGAATCGATCAGCACCTAAGACTAAAGTCAGATGTCAGGGACACTTAAGTTTGCTAATGATATAATTTATTTAAATACTATATATAAATAAACATAGAATGGAGCTCGCTCATCAAAATAGCTGTATTAATATAAATTTAATCATAAACATTATAAAATAAGACGTAAATGGGAGATCAACGGCTTTACCGTGAAACTTCAATTCTTAATAGACCTGGCTAAATAAGTGGTTCTAACCTCTGGTCCACGGACAACTAGCGGTCCCTGGAAGCATCTCATACAATTATGATTATATAAAAAAAATATATGTACAAAAGAAGAATATAACTATGACATATTCATTCAGATGCTACAGGGTGGGCCAGAAAGGCGTGCGAATTTCAAAATCGCATTGCTCGTAACAGGCACGTTGGAGGGGGCGCGGGTAGTGGGGATAGGTAGCTTGATACGAGCAGCGTGCGTTCTGTGTAAAGGTTTATTACAAAAATGGCGATTCATGTACTCCGCGCCCCCTCCCGCGTCCCTGATACGAACAATCCGAATTTGAAACTCGCACGCCTCTCTGGCCCACCCTGTATTTTAAAATCTTATGCAAAAGAAATATACTTCAAAATTTCTTTAAAATTTCAGCAATTCGAGTTTTCCGAACTTTTAAAAGTATTTTAATGTTGATTATGTATATTCCGTATTCGGTTAATTGCCTTTACCGTTTATTGTCTTATTTATAATAATTAATCTGCGAAATTCTGACTGAGAAACTGCTGAAACTTTTTTCAATACATCCGCATTACAAAGATAGTAGACAGATACTTCGATTAGCGGCATGCGTTTGTGTAATAAGTACTTTATGAGTACAGAAGACCAACAAAGAGCGTTACAGTACACCAATTATCTGAATAAAATATACCTATTCAACTAATCAAATAAGTCGTTAGCTTAATTACATCATTTGGTCGTTTATTAAACTTCGTAGAATTACAGACCGTGACATTGAAACCATTCATTCCCGTAAATACATTAAACTTTTATTAGACATGCCACAGAGTTAAGATATATTGAAGCAATTTTATTTATTTTATTGGAAATCGTAGTTAAGTTTACGGTGGTAGATGGCGCTATTCCACAATTAGTTTTACATAATGTCGTGTGAATTCGATCGGTATATTTCAGGATTAGTGACCTAAAATTTATTATTTCGAGCTCGTCCGTGCTTCGAAAGGCACGTTACCCGTTGTATGTAACTACATTTGTTAATTCTCACCAATCCACACTGGGCCCGCGGGCCATGGGCCATAGCCCACGCTTCCTATTCGATTCCATCCATAGGAACGGCCTGAGCCCCAGCAGTGGGGACAAAAATTGGCTGGTTATGATGATGAATTCATAGCTTTGTAGGCTCTCGGCCATGTTTGTTGAGATTTCTAAAGTTCAAGTGTATAATTGAATAAAAAAATTGACAATTATATTTAAATAATAAAACGTCATTGATATCATTTTAGTAAATTTTGAACGGAGACAGAAGATTTATTATTTCAAAAACGATAGGTAACCTTTTATCTCAACCAAATTATATTTCAAAATGTGCATCTTGTTCAAATAGTGGCCAGACCAGATTGTTTATTAACACATTTGAACTTTTAAAATATCAATCGAAATAAATGAATAGTCGTAAGGGTGTTTCCGTTTCTTGTCTCTGTTCTTTGAACTACACTTCAAAGAACAGAGACAAGAAACTAAGAAGCACTCCCAAGTAGCAAATTTCGGTAGGTAGTATAGAAATTTCAAGAATATTTTAACGCGTGCTAATCCGTTTAATAATAATATTGTAAACTCCAAATAGGATTTAGTTTTATCACTGATTTGTTCTAAACAAACAAAAATGCTATTTTATATTATACAATGAAATCGTTTTGTTGAAACCCTATAGTACAACCAGTCACAATGGTTACTATATTTTATATCACTGTATGTTAACTTAAGACCTTAGTAATAGATAATAATGTTACTTGGGACTAACTATTCCTACTACTGTAACTACACACTGTTATGACTCAAAATTCTTCTATGGCAGCGGAGATTATCAAAGTTTACAATTAAATGAACCGCGATCTAATGTATGATCTCACACAATCGACGCAGCACAATCAACATTAATCTCATAATGAAACTCGACTATAAAAGATAATTAGCGTCTGTATGGAATTCCTAACTTTGTTTGTGGACGGGTTTGTTTTATTTGCTGATGAACTTACAGTGGCGTCTTAGCCAATTAAAAAATTGAAGTCAAACAATTATGTGCTAATATTTAGCAGGTTTTTATTATGTTTGAATGTTTTTGGATAGATACATGACAATAGCAGTTTGAAAATCTTAAATGTTTTATTAATTATTAGGTAACTAATAAAACACTTAAGATTAACCTTAATTATTAATAACTTAATGATACAGCCAAATAATATTTTCAACTGCTATTAATGGTATTAAGTAACTGTCGCAAAAGCCGGTAATCGAAATTTTATAATCTCGAGGCTCTCCCTGCTTTGAATAGCAATCTAGTTATTGGTATAGGTTGAATCTCGACTCGTAGATACCCATTTATTAGATGAGCTATAGGTAATTTCTCATGAAGGAAATCGAATTGTGCCTCAAAATATTATGGTCCTTATTTCAGTGGATAGCTTCTCTCGATGCTGAATGAATTTTTCATGAAAAACATCAATAGACTGACAATGAATAAGTTTAAAAGTATAATAACGTTGAAGGCACTATTCTTTTTAATCTTTTTGCAATCTAAATAAATTCAACTCGTGCCTTTGTATTCCTAAAATAAAAATGACTTAACTTAATTTTTTTTTTGACAAAGCCCAAAGCGTTACACAGATTAGATTAGGTACGCGTTACCTCAGAAATCTATTATCACCCAATTCATACAATATTAACACCTTTTTATCACATCTACCTTTTTAGTGAAACAGTTCATTTTTTATCACAGAACGTGAAAAAGTTCACAAAAACCTAGTACAGATAAAAAAAACTTTTATCTAGATCAACGTTTCTTATAGAATGTTCTGCGGATTTATAGCAATCCTTCACAATCCGGGCAACTGCTTTAATCATTGAGCTACCTATTACCTAGCAATTTTCATCAACGTTTAGGCAATTTACGAAGTACATATTTTCGTTGTCTGGCTGCAAGAGGAAAGGGCGCCAATGAGGCACTTACCTTAGGGTGCCGTCGACCTTCAATCCACTATTGTAAGTGACATTGTTTAACGAAGAATGCGAACTTTGCTCTAAAGAATTTCGCTGATTGGCACCACTTAAAATAACCGTAAAATATAATTTGTACTAATTTAAGTAGGTACCTCATTGTTAGTTATTATTGCAGGACAAATGACGCAATAGCTTTATCTTTGAAAAGCAATTAATATTTGGGTGGGATGTGTGTTTGCAGCCTTAATTTTATGATCAAATACTTTACAATGTCAACTTTTTGCAAGTAAAAACTTGTGAACATTAAACAAAGCAAAGTAATTAATTAACGCATTATTGAAAGAGCGTAGGTGCAACTTTTGGTGCACGAAAGAATAAAAATACAGACTATTTTTTTGCTATGTACACAGAACCTATTTTTACCTGAAGTTCATAGTCTAAGGTATGATTAAGAAAAAATATTCCCTCATCTGTTATAAAAAATATCTTCTAATTATACTACTATTACAATTATTTACTCGTATATTTAACGAGAAATGCTTAAAAATGGGGCCGGTGGATTTTTTAAGCATTTTTCGATAAGTATATTTTATTAATTAACACCTGTTTGCTCTCGAGTAGCTCAATGGTTAGAGCAGTGAGAGCAGTCGCTCGGATTGCGACCCATATCGGGGTACCTAGAGCCGGTGGATTTTTTTCATTAAAGATTATATAGTTCTTCTATTGAGGCCACCTATATTAATTCTAATATATTCCACATTCTCGCGGTTGATGCTCGATAATGAATAACAGAGTAGGAAAATAACATTCACCTGAATACTATTTTAAATAAAGTGTGGTGTCTGATTTAACTGGGCAATTAAATATAATTTTTTTTTTGTTATCTGTTATATGATTGATTGTAACAAAGTTTATAATTTTTTTATAATCAAATAACCGATGAGGGGTAAATTTCACATTACTGTTTCTCTGACTATTACGTCTCGGAGTATGTTAGTCATAAACACAATTCATAAAAAAAGAATGATCACATTACATAATTATCTTTGTCATACACACGATGGTACACACGCCCAGTTGCACAAATGACCGTTAAGGTTAATGACGACTTTAAGCTCTAATGAATGTTATAAATTTGAAAATTTATATAGGTATATTCCTTTAGATTAGACTAATGTCAATTACAATGGATCTTTATGTAACTAGGAAACAGTCTATTAATATGAAAACTTTTTATTGAACAGTAAATAATTTGAACCAATTATCAAAACTCTGATATTTTTCTAAAATACGAACAAAACTCATTATTTTTTTTGCGATCCTTTTTTCCGACATAATTATAAAATCTAATTAACAGTAATAAAATCTTAAAAATACCAAATACATTTCCTGACTGTAACTTAAAATAATATTTAAAAAAATAACTGCATTTTAAAAACTAGTTTTAAAATGCCGTATTATTGAATTGATATGTATTATTTAATTTGAATCTGATGAACTGTTAGGAGGATGCGTATTGAAATATTAATTTATTCTAATACAATAAGGTCAAGATTTGTATACTACCTAATAGGTCAATCTTGAATAATATATTAGTTGATTTTCAATTAAAATTCCTAGTGTTATAATACTCCTTAGTTGGTTGTGGTTTCCGACCATAACTAAATTCATTCAAAAACACTTTCCACTTTAAAAACACTTTTATATAGATGAGTTTTCAAAATTTCGTTATTCTTTGATTTTAAAATTATGCAGTGTTCTAACAACATTTAAGTATATTTTTTGTCATATAATTTTAATAAATTTGCTGCAGTATAAATTCGACTTTTACTTGAAAAAGTCTATTTTTACAAAAATTGGTATATTAAACGCGCGTGATCAAGTTTTACTATTCATCTCCTGGGGTCGAATTTCGTAAAATCCCGTCATCCCGCAAGCAAAATTTGAAACTCCTAGCACTTGTAGTAACAAAGTTTCATACAAACGTTTATCCCTAACTTAGCCCCTTAGGAAAGAACTATACTCTCTTAGTGCTCCTCTGCACTCCCTTTAATAAAACTTTCTATGCTCAGTAGTTTCGGCTATATCTACGTAGTCTATACGTGTCAGTCAGTCATATGTGTGTACGTATACGTGTCAGTCAGACAGGCTATACGTGTCAGTCAGTCATTCAGTAACGCAAGAATTTTATACATAATAAAATCAACTCTATAATCCAGTTATAGAGTGAAAATTTATACACGTAACATAGTATCATTATATCCGTAGTATACTTATATGCTATTCACATCGCTACTTAACTTTATTTTAACCCTAAGCTACATTGATCATAGATTGCCATGAAGAGATTGCTGCTATCTAACAATTTTCTTATCAATTTTGAATGCTATAAAATATTATTATATTTTATTAGCATATACATATACAAGTAAATTTATATATTTTTCTATTTGTAATTACACTATTGTAATGAAAAGTGACTTCATATTCTAATGAAGTCACTTTTCAATAAGACTTCTCTGTGTGAAATAAAACAGGGAGAAAAAAAAACAGCCCTTGCTGAGTTTCTTGCCGGTTCTTCTCAGTACAAGGTCTCCCGCCGTAGTTTTGCGAACCGATGGCGTAGTTTTCGACTTTCACAAGTGCTCTGTAAAAGCCTAAACTGAATAAATAAATTTTGATTTTGATTTTGAGTGCTCCTCTGCACTCCCAAAACAAAATAAGTAGTATATCACTTCAAATTTGAATTTTAATAATAAAATAAACTAATGCCAGACAGCTAATTAGTTCAGCTACATAAATAACATTTTAAAATTTATTCGTGCGTTTTAATGTTTAAGGAAATAACTTAAGATATTGTTTGAATTAAAAACTTATTCAGGTATTATTACTACTTTTAGGGTTCTGTACCCAATGGATAAAACGAAAACGGATACAATAGGGTAAAAAAAGGCTCACACCCAAAGGGTAAACAATTAAACAAAAACATCGAAATTTAAGATAGGTAAATAGTATTTTTATAGAAATGGTAGCTATTCTGTTGCACAATTTAGATTAAATTTATGGACTATACATAAATTTTATCTGTCGGTTATTTAAACTATTACAACAATAGCAAGGTTATTATATCGTATTCAAACTTTTGACTCCTCGAACTCCTGTAAAAGAGATGAACCCCTTAACTAACAAATTTAATTCCCCAACTTGTTTTTACTGCAAATAAAGGCAATTTTAGGAGTAATTTAATTTAATTTTCATCGTCATGTCGTCGAGCCAACATTACGTAAAACTTATCGCGGATCTCCTACAGAAGAGTGGCGTCCCCACTTCGAGAAACCCTATCATAATGTACAGAAGTATGGCATAACGTTAAAACTAACTAAATTATTAAATATGGAAACTAGTTTTAGGGTCATGGCAGAATATCAGTGATTTGCGTCCTTGTAGGCAAATCGTATCCAGAGCCTTGATCCTTTTGCATTGCTGCAATACACAACTGACATATATCTTGTTTTTCATTTTATTTCTGTTTATTTGTTTTAATTTTTTTAATCTTAAACAGTTATAAATTAGAATGTGTTGTTGGAAATGCAAATAAAGTTTATTATTATAATTATAGTTTAGATGAGAGACTGGTACGTAATAGAATTGACACCATTCTGTGTTATTTTAGGAATAAGTAGTAGATGGGTTCTGGCAAATGGTTAAGTTTTGCCTATAATGTATCTAGGTCACAATATTTTTGATACAGCTGCATATAATATCATGAGAATATTATTCTGTAACATCCACATAATTCACGTTGACTCTATGGGAACGGACCAAAGATTATCTCATAAACTTTAATAAAATATATCGCCACAGACAATTATAATAATAATTAACGTCGCTGCGACATCTGAGGTCGTAGTTTGATCGACAATATAAAGGGCCGGATGAGACGCCGGCGTCGCTTCTGTTTCTTTGATAGTATTTGAAGGTCTTTGCTTTATAATAAAATTATCATTATTGAATAAATTAAGTGTCAATTCTAGATTTTGTTTACTGTGTTCATTTATTTTTTCCTGAGCCTGATGATGCTTTGCGTTCGGTCTGCGATTTTCGAAGCTTGGAACTTTCGTAAAGGACCGTCATGGGATGGGTGACCAAAATATTTTATCATGAGATTTCTCTTGATTCGGGAGATACGGATAACACGCAAGGGAAGGCCGAAATGAGGGTTATATTTGAGGGTTTTAGCGAGCATGCCCGGCTTATAACTAGGTGAAAACCTACCTAAAGGAATAGGTCCTCGGGTGCGAGCCCCACATAACATAGCTGATCCGCGCTAAGATAAACGGGTTCGCTAATTTATTTGTTTTTGCTACTCAGTATGAAAGTAGCATATACATCTAATAATAATAATGTCCCTACTTGTCTCATTGATTCGCCTGTTATTTCGTCTCTTGTTCTCTTTTTCATGGAGTTCCACTAAATAATGTTTTTTGTCAACAGCAAATGCGAGCAGAAATCACCAGGTGTCGCCGAATGGGTGTGCGAGGACGACCCATGCCTGATGAGCAGCGAGGTTTTAGAAAACATTAATCGAGGCGGCTACAGGTGGAGAGCGGCCAACTACAGCCAGTTCTACGGGAAGAAACTGAAGGACTCTATGATCTACAAATTAGGTGAGGACATATGCAGGTCCGGCGTGAAAGTAAACCCTGCGCAGTAAACGAAAACAAAATTCGAAAGAGGTGAAATGCTCGGGGAGAAATTTAATTGAGAATTATGCGTTACACATAGCCGTTCCTCCCTAGCGCGGAGTTGGCGGATTATGCGGGACTCTCTCCTGCGAACCCACCCCAGACTCTATGTATCTAAATGTTACTAATCGGTAATAAATGTTCTAAATACGTAATGTGTCACTTGTTTCAATGTAGATTTGTTTATTTGGTACTTACAAATAATATTTAAGAATAATTGTTTCACGTTTTTAATTTTTACTCCGATTATGCCTAGACGCCATATTGGGTTTACTTTGTACCGGGCACTATACTTATTTTTATACAGGGTTACTTGTGAGACACCATCTACATCGTAGGACTACACAGGTAACCTAATAGTCAAAACCAAAATATCTTTTTTCAAATAAATATTTAAAGTACATCATAATCGTTCGACATTCTTTCCTTACGTTCTTTAGGCTAATAAGAAGTACGACTAAGAAACTCACCAGCTCTAATAGAAGTATGAGATAAAAAAAATAATAATAATGACATCACATCTGTACATAGAATTAAATAAAGTAGTTTATAGAGGTTTTCATTAAAACATTAAAAAAGGTTTACCTATATGTATAACACACTCCACGCGGGCGAAGCCGCTGGCGGAAGGCTAGTATGACATAAAGAACAACATGATTTACGCGTTTCAACCTGTTTTGACCGAGAATAATTTTTAAAGTTTTTGATGGACTGTTGTGACATTTATCTACATTTTTTATAAATGAAGGGAGGGCGCTACGCTTGGGCGTTGTGAGAAGTGTATTTAATGGTGTTGTATGTAGTTAAATAAACATTCTAGCAGTAAATTTAATAAACGTTTATTTTTATATGTAAGTAGGTAAAATCTAACAAATAATTCATGACGTAAATTAGATTCAATAATCGTGTAGAATTTCAATAGTAATAAACATAATGACAATTGCGGACTGCATTGGTAATGAAGAATGACGTAAAACATGTTTAAAAGGTGATAATAAAACTTCATAATGTTCCAACTTCATTATTAAATTTCAACAATTGTCTAATATAGATATCTGATAGAAGAATATGAGTAAGCTTTAACATATCATACATAACAAAGCTTTTGCAATTTCAAACTAAGTGTAGTCGCGTGAATAAGTTTACCGTTCTATTGCCAATAAAATCTTGCTTGTGCCAAATAGGTAGTCCCATTTAAACAAATGACATTCGTGCGTCGTGACATTCATGACAAAGATTTCAAAAACGACAAACTATTCGTTTAAACCCAAAAGAATAAGGATCAAAATTGTAAGACAATCTTTTCATTGTCTTTAAGTATACGGCGGGATTTGCATACAACAGTTGTAGACACACCTTAAAATTATAATATTCTAAACTATAAAGTGAATGTTTGGTAAATTATGATATGCAGAATTAAGATAAACATAAATCCATTGTTTTAAATTCCTTTTATTTACTGGTAGTCACGTGTAGTATTTTTTTTTTATTTTCATTTAAATAATAAAATGACTAATGAACGTTCTGTGACAAAGCCACTTTTTTATCATTATTATCATCGTCATCAGCCCTGTTACGTCCTAATTGCTGGGGCTCAGGCCTTCCTTATTATGGATGATTAAGGAGGATAGGCCACCCTACACGCTGGCTCAATGCGGATTGAAAGGTATTAACGATTACAAATGCAGCCGGGACCAACGGCTTAACGTGCCTTCCGAGTCACGGAGTGCGCTAGAGATAATATTTTTTTGGTCACCCATCCCGCGACAGACATTTGCGAAACTTGCGCGTTTAACGTTTGCGAGCCGCGGCGCTTATCTATTATTCCACCGAACTACTCATCATCATCAGTCTATTCGATTCTGAAATATTCCTCTTTCCTGTTGGGTCTCGGGTAGCTGAATGGTTAGAGCAGTTGCCTGACTTGCGAAAGTTTGTGGATTCGAATCCCATCCCGAGGTACCCAGGACTAGGATCTGGGTGATTTTTTAAAAGTATTTTTAACTACCGACGCAAAACGAAGGGTTTTATAATTTTGACGTATCTCTGTGTGTGTCTGTGTATCAAATATAGTATTACTCGTATAAGGACCTCTATGGCGAAGTGGCTACCTCGAAGACTTTAAGATACCGCCACCTCCTGGATTCGAGACCAGCCCGGATCTTTGAACAAAACTGACAGAATGAATTTTATATATAGTCAGTTAAATCAACACGAAGTAAATACGCAGAAATTTGAACCTTACCATGTTACAATAAAAAACAAAACTGGAGCAATATGAAAGCGAATTGAAATATCCTGTGTTCTTTCACTTGACGCCAGAATATGTTCACCGCATATGTCGCTTCGTATTTTATTCCAAAAAACAGCAAATAAAGGGGTGAAAATGGGAATGGGAGTTTGTATGGGGAATTTAAACGTCGCCATAGTATCTATCGTAGGTGTAGCTAGGGGGGAGCCAGGGTAGGCCGGGCCCACCCTAGACAGCTGTGGGCCTACCCTAGGAATATGCCCTTCTTCATACATCAAATAAGTTCATTATTAACAATATTCACAGCTGGGGCCATGGAACTCCTTAGAAAAGCTACGCCATTTGTAACCATTCAATTTGTCATTGAAGTTATATCCATGTATCCTAGGGAACTTTTAATTTGAATCGATATCTAAATAAACAGTTCCCTAGGGACCACGCCAGCGAAGATGGAAAGCTGGTAATAAACATATTGGTATATATACGAAATAAGTATAAATAGCCAATTTTCGTAGTTTCGGAGATAAACGAGTCTTTGTAGCGTTGCTCGGCTGATGTCAATCCGACGGCGCCTTACAGGCTCGATTTCAAAATCAAAGATGGTGGAGCTGCCAGCCTGACACACACTCGTTTGGGGCATGGGAGTGGATCCGCCCCTTCTGGATACGTTCCTATGGTCACGTTCTGACTCAATGATCAAATCAGCTCCATTGCACAGATCTTGTTTAGATAATTCTAACGAGACCGAAGTTAACGGATTTGCTTCATTTAATTAATTAAGACCTACGGCTACCTAATAGCTCTAATCCATATTTAACATTGCATTGTCCTCTAAGCAAAATTAAAAAAACCGTGTCAGAAAGTACACATCATTGAGAAGCCAAGGTGTAATAGACGGATAAAATAAATCAAAACTTACCCTTAAAATACACGCGCTTAAGTTTATCGCAATAAATAAATATCTCGATAAGGATTCTCGACAGTAACGGTTTTCGCAACTAAGGTCATAGACCGCCCGCCGTGTTAATACAGCTGTCCAAAAGTGTCCTATATTATTTGAATTTGGATTGAGTTTTTCGCATTCATGCATGTGATATGTGAAATATTTATGTTTATGGATGTAGGAAAAGACAATATTTGCTAAAAAATATAATCAACCAGAATGTGGTATCGGCAAAATCACTACATAGTATAAAACAAATATACTTTCCGTCTATCTGTCCATATGAATGCTTAGATTTACAAAACGAAAGTGGAAGGAAGTAGAAGTCGGGGAGGGTAAGGCACACCTTTGCGATCAGATTGATCGTGTATTTTTGAGGATGATGTCTGATGTCATAAAAAACAGCATAATGAGTAGAAGTATAAAATATTTATAATGATAATCTTTAACAAAAGTGGAAGGATTTAGAAGTCGGGGAGGCTAATACACGCATTTCATGATCAAATTGATAGTGTATGATCAGAGGATGATGATGTTGGACATCAAGCACGCCTAAGCTAAAAGTGCTCGGTTGTGCATACAATTTGGAAAACAGCTGATCTACCGTAATATTCGACTTAAAACATATGATGCATGAATGAAGGTTTATTCTGAACAAGTTATTAACAAAACGATCTATCGATACCTAGCATGTCTCACTCATACAACTGTTTAAAAATATTAAAATAATAACATTATTTTTATTTCTTTTTAGGTACACTTCCTTTATCACCTGAGACAAAGCGTATGGGACCAATTCGCCACAACAAGGATGTAACTTACCCCACGAACTTCGATGCCCGGGAAGTCTGGCCTGGCTATATTTCCCCTATTGTGGATCAGGGTTGGTGTGGATCTGACTGGGCTGTAGCCATCGCTGGAGTTATGTCTGATAGGTAATCTAATCTAAAATATTCCTGGTACTATTTTGACTAATTTCTTCTACTCACAAAATCAAAAGTACAAAGTAAAATATGCCTGGCTCCTCTTAAATAGTATAGATCTTGACGAGAATTTTAGGGGCTGTAGACATAGCTGGAGTTATCTGTCTTCTCCCATAAAATGTTTTGCATGGTAAGTAAAGAGAAACGTCTAGGAGTTGTTTAGGCACCTATTATCATTGCAGTATTACTTACTCGGTTATTATCTTGGCTGGCTACATGGCTTTGCTTTGTTGCTTGTTGCTATCAGTGTAGTTTTATATGATTAATATTTATTTATATCTTCGCAATTTTTATTACTCTTTTTATACGTACTCGCCGGTTTTGATTACTTCTGGTATTACTTTCTAGCAGCACGCGATTGATTTGATTGTGAAAGATGAGTCTTGGCCTTCTTCGGCTTCAATATCCTTTCTCGTTCGCGTTATATTTCAGTTTTATTATAATTTCTCCAAAATATGAATACCCGTTATTACCTAGGGCAAAAAAAATGTAAATCAGTTAACAATTTGCGGAGGAATCGGTGAATATATGTACATATCAGTCGAACATAGAGCTTTTTTGATTTTGAAATCTGTTCAGCGCATAAATCTGGTAAATCTTAAAAGTTAGTTTTTTTGTTTAAAAACTTAAAAATGTGTTTATTATTATTTTGTTTTTAGTTCAAAGTTTTGGTAGTCAAATGAAATTAATTAACATTACTTAACTGATAGCGATTTATGATTATTTTTAAAACGTCTGCAAAAATACCTAATCTAATACAGAGGATAAACGATAACCTCTGATACTTCTTAAAAATGGTGTCGTGAACTTAATAATTATCTGGTGAAGCGAGTTTCCGGTAATTTATTTGCGTACTATAATATTAATTTAAATTTCGCTGGAAATGGATGGATATAAACAGTAAATGTATATATTAATTATTCTCATGTTTGTTTAAATTGTGAATAATTGCTAGTTGCTGATTAAATTATACTTAATACGATAATTAATAGAAGAACGGAAATTTCAGTAGTGTTGTATTGTAAGTTTTTATAAGGTAGCTATTTTTTCGGCTCTACAAACTTATGATTACCCTATGTTAATTACTTATTGCTAAGTTGACAATATATAAAGTAATCAGGGTTGGAAAAAAAACAGTTTTTTTTTTTAATTTTATCAACCAAATTGTTTTAAACAAGTGTTTTCTTTTGTTTTTTATGTTTTATTTTAATTTAGGCCATTAATATTTAATCAGGAAGTTGAACCATTTATATATTTCATTTCTAGAGTCAATAAATCGATAAATGGAAATGAATTTAATCTTATCCTAATGAAATCCGACATTTTACATTCGTGCTGTATGTTATAACCAGTGGTCGGAATTAGGTAGAGTTATTCATGTACTTACACTGATTTCATACAGCGAAAGAATAAAGTGGATATGCCTCAAATCCCGAGATTAATTTTAAAGAGCAGAAAAAATCCCATAATTTTTTAAATAAAAAGTTATTTACTTTTACTTAAATAAGATAAAGTGATCGTTATAAGTTACATTTCGATACTAACTTGATTTGTTCGTTTATAATTTTATCTTATTCAATTTAAGTCATGTTCTTAACATTTGTCATATTATTTGACATACAATTTTGATTTTATTTGTTGTCTTCTGAATAAAATTGTTATAATTAAAAAAAAATACTTTGTTTGTGTGTATTTGTTGTGTATTTAATACATGCTAAAAATGCAACAAATATTTATTGTTAATTATTGTGGTAGGCACTTTCATTTTTGTTTGATTATACAAATTACTTGTCATAAAAATAATACGAGTACGTTTTTTTAATTACATTGCCAAAAAGAGTACAAAAATAAAACATGGCAATAGCGTAGACCGGTTGAGTTTTATGTCGAGCTCGTTAGAGTCTTAAATGCCAATTAATTTCCAATTATTCGTTGAAATTCGCAATGAAAAGGAATTTTAGAGATTGTTTTTTTTTCTTCTGTTTTTTCTTATACATTGTTTTAATCAGTGTTTTAAAACACTTGATAAAAAACATGTTTTTATTCAAACTGTTTTAAACATGTGTTTAAAACAACTTGTTTTAATCATGCCAACCCTGAAGGTAATTTAAATATTTTTTGTTCTTTTGTAACTTGGTTAACGGCCGGTATCTGAATTGAGAAAAGTACCTACAAAATCTCAACTGATTTATTTTTTACTTTTCACAAGGCAAAAAGATTTTATCAAACTGCCATCCACTAAACATTAAAAAATAAAATCAGAAATGAAAATGGTTTGAGACGTGCTCAACTTTAAATTTCCATTCAGAAACCAGGTGTATGTGTTTGTTATAAATTAATAATTTTAAATTAACATTAAACATCTGCAGCTGCAAATTGCTTTAAACCAGTACTCAAAAAAGGTAACCGACCTCTGAGAGACAAGATCCCGCGGGACTTGAGGGTCTCATCATGTTTTATTTTTAGCGCGCCTTGTGAATGCTTCAAGAGGCTTGAGAGCTCAGATTTCAGAATACTGCTATGCTGAGAGCGAGAAGCGTAACATAAGCGGCATTGATCTTGAGCTAGTAAGATCTTATGATTTCTAATGTTAGTTACTTATACTTCATAGAAGTAACCAATTACTAATGATTTCTTTAAACAAATCTATCGATCGTCACATGTAGGCAAATAGTGTGCATATGAATCAAGATTTTTTATGCGTGAATATTATTTTTATAACGCAGACGTTTATTAAGTATTGTATTTCGATGTTATCTTTTATCACATGATTAGCTCGCGATTCGCTATCCGTCTCTCTCAACGCTTTAAATCATAACCACAGCTTCGCAAATGAGATCCTAACCCTCCATCGTCCAATGACTTGTTAATAACGAATTTAACTTGGGTATGTATAGACATTATGTTTAAAAAAAAAACTTCTATTCCGTATCTCTCTGAAGATGCCACATGCACACTTAAAAAGTCACTGACTTATTTACTTAAGTCCACATCGAAATGCATAAATCCGTTTTATAGAGTTTTAAGTTTTAAAATGACCAGCATTGGCGTAACTACAGGGTGGCAAGCCGGCAAAATGTCACGGGCTCCCAGCTGGAAGGGGCCCCCGGTCAGGGAGACCGGGGACCCTTCCAGCTGACATTTATTATTATGCAATTAGTAAAAAAAAATTGAATATCCGATGAATTTGCCACGGGCCTCAAACGGTATAGTTACGCCAGTAATTATTAAAATAATCTAAAACTGTACAATTTGTTGTATCAGGTTCGCTATCCAGTCGAACGGTGCTGAGAACCTGCAGCTTAGCCCTCAGAGCCTGCTGTCCTGCAACAGGAGGATGCAGAGAGGCTGCGACGGAGGTCACATCGATGTAGCTTGGAACTTCGCCAAGAATCAAGGGTAAGAGATATTTAAATGTTAAACGGTGGAAATAGGTAACACATGTTTTATTTACAGGTGTACGACACATATGGGCATATCTAGAGACATTTTCCAGGAGGGGGGGGTACCCATATAACCTGGTGAAGATGATAGGTCAATTCTAGTATGCGATATTGTTAATTCCTGTTCATTTTTGGAATTGATTAATGCAGCATTTAACAATTTACATAAATAAGATATACTTAATAAGTTTTCCCTCGTTTGTTTTTTTATTTATCCGTGAGCTTCTTAATTTTAGATCTGAGCAATGTATGTGATATTACCTATTTACATATTTTATTTGTTTATTAATGTTAAACTTACAAGAAAAAAACATCGGTTAGCATTATAAAGTAAGTCTACGCATTGTGGTCTTTGAAATAATTATCAACTTTTTGTCTTGTCAATTATGTTCTTAACATTATATTGAAATTCACAGATAACAGCTACATTATATTTCGTGATTTTTTTAGACATATTTTTTTTTGTTATATGTAACACATTGCTTTTTTTTATAACAGCATAGTAGACGACGAATGCTACCCGTATGAAGCGACAGCGTCACAATGCAAGCTGCATCGTCGCGCGAGCCTAATAGAGGATGGGTGTGAACCACCAGCTTCTGTGCCTCAGCGTACCTCCCGTTACAAGGTCGGCCCGCCCGGCCGTCTGCAGAAGGAAATCGATATCATGTATGACATCATGCAGTCAGGACCTGTCCATGGTAAGAACCAGAAAGCCTTATCACATCTAGAAACTAAATTTCGGAATGTTCTTTTCATTTTATTAAATAATATCTAAGTAGGTATTTTTAGTTCCTAGGGCAGGCGAAGAAACTAGCATGAACCGAAAGTGAGTTATGTGAGAGTTAAATGTAAACGATACATATCGTTCTCCATAGAACTCTATCGTTTCCGCATAGTAAAGTCTATAGTACGGGTGGGGTCAGCGATCTATACAACAACGTACAACAAAATGCAATACTCCGCCGAAACGATGTAGTTTTATGGTTTCCGGTACATATCGCTTACCTTCAAGCGAGATGAAATAAACAGGGCAGTCAATGAGACGAATATAGACAGAGTATGGTGGAGTTATTTCATTATAGAGAGCCTCAATATTTAGTTTTAATACCTATGTAAAAAGACGAAAGTAATAAATGGGGTTTTCCCCGTACTCAAACCGAGTTAGTACCTAGATACAGTACTGTTGAATGCCAAATTTCAATTTATCGGTCATTCGTTTGCTTATACTTATCTTATCAAAAATATGAACTATCTATTCGATAACAATGACATTGAAACGTGTATAATATTTTATTATTGATTTATTATTTTTATCACGGTGAAAGTGAAAGTTTTTTATCTACACTTAAACCGAAAAATTCGAATTACGAATTCAAAGACGATTCTATACATACGCACTTTATAAACGCATATACATAAAATGAAAAATAAAACTCATTATAGTACCGCTATCTTTTTTATTCATTCAACTAGTTTATGATTTTAGGCTGAATATGAAAAAAAGGCGCACGCATGCGCAGTTGCGCAGTTCGAACTGTGAAAAAATTACGCACGCATGTGTAGTTTGAACTTAATTTCCCGCGCTTCCAAATTGTATTCGGGATTCCAAAAAAGTTTACTAAAATCCTGTAAGTGATTAAAATATGATTGGAGAAGAAAGTAGTGACGGCGAGATTTTCACTCCGCCAGATATTCTAGACGCGGCATCGGCGTTAACTGAAAGTCTCCTCCCAGAAAAGTCAAAAAAATTGTACGTCAAAATGTACCAAAAATTTATAAATTGGAAAATAACTACAAGCAGAAATATCGCATTTCACGAGAATGCAGTAGCTAACATTCAATTTCATAACTTCACCATCCACAGTTTAAATAGTTACTATACCAAATAAATTACTTCCTTGTAACCTACCTACTTTGTTTAATTTCAATTTTTCCTATGAGTGAAGATAAAGTAGTGTATGAAACTGCATATAACTTAGGTATTAAAACACATGAGTCTGCTTTACACACGATAATTTGTTTGTTTAATTTAAATTTTTCCTATGAGTGAAGATAAAGTACTTAGTGTATGAAACTGCATATAACTTAGGTATTAAAACACTCGAGTCTGTTTTACACACGATAATTTGTTGAATCGAGTGTTTTAATACCTAAGTTATATGCAGTTTCATACACTACTTTATCTTGACTCATAGGAACAATTGAAATTAAACAAACAAATTATCGTGTGTAAAACAGACTCATGTGTTTTAATACCCGCTCTTATATGACAGTTGTATAAACTACTATTATAATACTTACTTATTTCTTTTCTATTTCGGATACAAATCAAAATCAAATAGTTAAAATTTATTTGTTAATATTCAATTTTAATGGCGAAATACAACCTTATAAAAGAATATAATCATTCAATTATTTTCATAAAAGAAAATTATTAAACATCATCAAATTTCTAAGTATTATTTGTAAAGGAATCGAGATAATCTGGTAAAAGAAGGATTTTTGTGACCATTTGATACTAAGAACGCAGAGACGGAATTTTACGACACCTTTGGCAAAATTAAACCGTGTGTAATTTTCTAGCTTATCTCTCATTCCGTAGTAAAACGCTAATTTGACTGGTTATCATTATACAAGAAACTCAAAAATCCCAAATACCTAGTATCTTATACTAAACTTAAACCTATTACCTGTCATTTCTATAAAGTCGGTTCTCGCTATCTGTACCTTTTAAACTTTACACCGATTTATTTCGTTATTCATAAATATACCTATTAGTGCTTCAACAGGAAGGTTTTATATGTATAAGACAGGATCACAGGCGAAGCCGCTGGTTAAAAGTTAGTTTCCTATAACTTTGAGATAAAAAAGGACGTATCTTACTATAAATACTCAATATCATGTCCTCAACGTAGGTACAATCTCATTGATAATTTACTCAAAGGACGTCCTTCAAAATAGCAATTACAGATAACATCAGAGCGGCACATGATAGATACTGATAAAAAAGTGACCTCCAAATTGATTCAAGATGTATAAATATAGGTAAATGTAAAAAATGTATAGGTAAATTGGCGGTTACATTTATAACGTCCCGCCCTGCTCCATGCAGCTTGTTCTCAAATATTGACACTCGTATTGAATGAAGTAATTACTAGAGAAAATATCTTAACTGAAGAAAATATTGTTAAATAATAGACGCGAATTTGAATGAAGAAAGATACTGGTAATAGCTAAATAATCATATAGTATTCTAACTATTAACAGTTCTTACTTCATTCAAACTCTTGCCAGGTCGCAAAAACTTTATAAGTTGATTATAAAACTCGCTAAAACATATCGCGGTTAGTCGACTAGAGGTAGGATGGACACTAAAACCCAATTGTCACGAGCGGATGATTGTATAACTTTTTTTTTTTTCTGCGTGTGCCAACCGCTAGTACTGTTTGGCAATTATTATGGCAATTTCCACCTTGAATGCACCTATCCTAAACGTCGATCGAGTGCTCCGAATCATTAGCGGGAATTTCTAAGTCACAGCACTCTCCTCCTGCCCACACTTCGCTTGCCCTGGATATTTTCTTGGACGATTAAATGTAATAACTCGTACTTTTGGCATTTATTTATATTGTTAGGAGTTACTTCGAGCGATTTACCCATTCGACACAGTACTTGCTTCCTACGGACTCAAATGCACCTTCTTACACTAAGCTTCTGTCAATGTCCAGGATTCTACACTATACAGGATGACAGAGAAGACTTAGCATCTTGCAAGTCTAGTTCGCAGTTTTTAGTTGAATTTCCCATTGCAAAGCACTGTTTTACCTACTCATTATAATTATCTTTCTAGCCATCATGACCGTATACCAGGACTTCTTCCACTACCGTGACGGTGTATACCGCCGCTCTGGATTCGGTAACAACCAGCTGCAAGGTCTGCATAGCGTCAGAGTCATCGGATGGGGCGAAGAGCGCGGTGAGAAGTACTGGGTAAGTAATATTAATTGTATATAGATACTGTTTTGATAGTCTGTGATTTTGACAGCCGTCAAGGCGGCTGACAGAAGATATATTTAGTCTTGTACTTGTAATAACTGAACGACTTTATTGAAAGTTGAAGAAGAAGAAGAAGAACTTTATTGAAGAAGATAAGACACGGCAAGAGTAAATATATACGATCCCAGTTGTACAGATACCTTTTCTGAATGAGAGCGCTGAAAGAAGTAAAGATTGTTAGTTGCTACTTAAGACTTTAACGGGGCATCATCAACCTATTAAAGACACTGCTGAGGCACATGCTTCCCGTATAGATGAAATCAAATAATAAGAATAACGAGCTCAGTGCGTATTAATGGGTGTTGATGATGGCACATACGGCTGCGACCAACGACTTAACCTTCGAAAACACGGAGGAGTTCGAGTTTATATATTATTGGTCACCCATCTTATAACCGGTCATTGAGGAAGTTGCTTAACTCTCTTATCTACTACTTTAGTCATTTGAAAATTTATTTTCCAGTTGGTAGCCAACAGCTGGGGTGACTGGTGGGGCGAGAATGGCTACTTCAAGATCGCTAGGGGTGACAACGAGTCGGGCATCGAATCGTTCGTTGTAACTATCCTCTGTGACGTCACAGAGTCCTACAGAAAGAAATAACACCGGGAGGAACTGATCAGACCCCTCTGTGTGCACACGAAAGTTGTCACTACTAACAGGGGGGTTATTCTGCTGAACATCACGAAAGACTTTGTATAGTATTCATAGAGCTGACAAATCGTTTTCTACTGTGGAAATATTTTTATATCTGTATATTTTAACAATTATAACCAACGTCCGATGTTAGAGCGATACGTTTAATTGTTAAAAATAAGGTTTTTTTTTTTAAATCTTTAATATGAAGATTTAGTCTTCATATATAAGGAATAAAAAAAATTGGTATTTGGCATAAATCGTATCACTCTAGCTCGTTTGGTCACGATTGTAGGCCATTGGTAAGGCAGCTGTATGTGGATTTAAAGTTAAGCCGAAATTATACGTACATCTACGACGTACATTTTTAAGTACATCTAATGATATGAAAATATTTTTATCAATAATTCTGATCTCCAGTTAAAGCTCCCAGACCTTGATTAAGAACCGAAAATCTACAGCGCAGTCGCCATTTTGGTTCAGCTTACACATTATAAGCATTGTACAGACACGGGCAATATTTCTCGGCAATAATGAGCTGCAATTGTTGCTAGCCAAGTTGTGCAATATTGCAGTTCTATATATCCCGGCCATATAACTAAACATTTTTGATATGACCGATGTTATTTTGAAGGGCACTAAGTTGCCGATAAATATTGCCTGTTTAAAAAGCTTTTTGTTAAAAACCAAAGATTTCCTGTAGAAGTCTTTGTTGAAAATAAAATGAGTATGAATCGAAGCATAACAAAAAAATATTAATTATTCATTAGCATAATGTAAGTGATTCGAAAGCACAATATAAATTACATGTACACACAAATATAGCCACTGCCAAAATTAATTTTATTATGCTTATCGATTTTCGGCATAGATTTAGTGTCGATCTCACCATCGCTTAGTAAAAGAACGTCTTAAATAGTTAGGTACTTAGAACGCAAAGGTGCCATTATTATTTTTAAGTCGTATTCTTGGCTATATATATAGATTATATTGCATACCATTTTAGGTATTTTGTATTTAGTTATGCACTATAGTTGCACGATATGGCTTGTTAGCATTATATGTATTTATCCAGGCTGTATTTTGGGGGTATACTGATATTATCAAATTATTTAGCCCCTCAATTTAAACGACCCACTTAAGTTAGGGGAAGATTGGGACCATTCATACACTTTTTAGTCAATGATTTTTAAAATATTTATAATCAAAGATAAATTACTCATTACTTATTAAAACATAAAGCATACTTTCTGCTCCTTATTTAAAAAGTTCAAAGTCGATATCTTGTATAATATATCAAAGGATTGAATTTTACTAAAAACTAATGAAATGTCCGAATCTACCCCTATTAATGGGTACAATCGTACATGGGCCGGGGAACATTCAGACAGTGTGGTAACTTCATATATATTAAGTAAAACAACAAATGAATTAAAAAGATCGTTTTCATTGATCTTAAACTTATCAACGATGTAATTAACTAAACGACATATAGGCTTAGAGTCTAACTATCTTTTTACGAAAACCGTGCATCCATTCTATATCAACGAAGCCAGTTTCATAACAATTTTGCAAACATTTATATTTCAAAACTTTATCATAATCATTTGATAGTGTTGTGACTTCCAATATCGTGAGTCCGAAATGTGTTTATGAACTTTTTCAATTGGTTAGTCTTTTCAGTAAAACAATTTGTTTTTTACTATTAAAAAGCACCTTTTACAGACGCAAAAAAACTCATTTAATTAATATTTCTTCTTAAAATTCCGATCATTTTTTCTAAATATTCTGATAAAATAATAAAAATTGTTAGCGGGGGTACATATATACGCGTACGAATTTGCCCTTTCTGGAAATGTACGCACGTGCCCCGAAGATAAATAATTAAATTATTTTTTCTAACACAAAACCCACGTAGAAAATTCACAATATAGATATATATTATTATCTTAATCGTATTCACTTACGATTAAGCAATAATTCAATAAAATTTGACGTATGATTAAAGCACGGAAGATCCAAAAACATTAACAAAATATTTACTATGAACATGCCAAAACACTAACAGTTCTCTAGTTTCGCTCGCAGTGGCTGCATGTGTGGCTAACTTCGTGGACAACAGGCAGTCGCCGGCGCCTATCCACTAACACAAAGTCGTAATAAATAGGCTTTTCTACAAGATGTAGTAGTGACTGTATGAAGGTTCCCCGTGTACGAATGGTGCCAAACTTCCCCTATAAGCAGTGGTCGGAATTAGGTAGAGTTATTCATCTACTTACACTGATTTCATACAGCGAAAGAATAAAGTGGATATGCCTCAAATCCCGAGATTAATTTTAAAGAGCAGAAAAATCCCGTGTTTTTTTAAATAAAAAGTTATTTACTTTTACACGATTTAAACTACTGCACGCACGACGTTACCAAACTTACTTCAATGAAAGAAAGAAGAAATAAAGAAATAAAGAAATCCCGGTAAGGTCCACATTAATATCAACATTTCGATGCAAGAACATAAATAACTCTACCTAATTCCGACCTCTGGTTATAAGGAACGGTATTGTAATTAACCACCAAAAGTTCCTTTTAGACGTTATCTTCTCCAAGAACATTGTCAGTAATAGTTAAGTTCATATCATTGATAACTTTTTATTAAAATAATAAAAGATGTGAACTAAATTCAGTGCCACGGTTAGATAATATCAAGTGTAGCAAACAAAATACTCGCCCAAGATCTTAGATCTTATTTAATACTATGTATCTATAATATTTTTCTTTATCTTAAAATATCTTAGTTTAGATGCGATCTCCCACAGATTAGGTATAGTAAGAATTATAAATTGTACAGTGTCTTAAATCAACGGCCAAATGTGTTATAAAAAAAATAGTTATGGATTGGAAAGAACGTACTCCTTTGCCAAAATGACGGTTATACCGTGTTAAATAGCTTTTGTTACAATATATACTTTTTCATTTTATTTTTTAAACTTTTTTTATTAAAACATATGTAAGTAAGTAGGTTATATTGCAATGAGGAAGTATTAAAAAAAAACGAAAGCACTAAAATAGCACCTCCACTAGATGGAGACTCTAGCAAGTTGATTTTTGCAGGAAACGAATGGACTAAAGACAGTCATTTCCGCTACTAGAATATTAAAAAAACTGAAATTTTAAAAGTTCCAAACTTAGATATCAATACAAATACGAAAAATTACTAATAGAATATGAGTTGCTTAAGGAGTTTTGAAAACTAATTAACTTTTAAACTTGAAAGAAAACCGGAAAGGTTGTCATGGAGAAATCATGAACGAGCGTAGCGCCATCTAGTTTGATTTCGGGAACTAATATTTTTTTTAAATACGTCCTCATTGTTTCATCAATAAATGCCTAATTAATTTGTAACGAGCGGTTTGTTCGCCGGCGATGAAGTGACTATTCTATTGTGAATACTTATTCAGTAAATATATACTTTATTACTGTAATAAATTTTATTAAACAATGGCCAAGTTATGATTTAAGATACCTGTATCTATATTAAAAAATAATATATTTATATTTTCTACATACCAACTGTGTGCCCGCCACTCGATAGTCGAGTAGCAACTAATATTATTATTGTTAAGTATACTTTTTGGAAAACGCTTTTATTATCATATTTGTGTACAGCATTGTAAACTGTTTTAACTGACATGTAAAAATATAGCAACACTTTAATGAGTGTAAACACAATTTTTTGGCGATATGACGTTTATGTTTTTGTGAGCCCCAGAACGTTTTACATATAAACTTACAAAATACTGAATATTTAATACAAAACTATTGTCCAGTTAGTTTAATAAATAAATGAAAGTTATATTTTACCATAAAACATAAAAAATACTAGTCTTATTGAACATTATGCAGAAAAAAGTGACGATTTATTTAAATAGGAATATCTCATTAAATAACTAAAATACGAGTTATATATTTGATTATGTTGGATAAGGAATGATTTTTGACAGTCGTAAAATAGGGGTTGAGACTAATTATAAAGAAAAAAAAATCAAAAGGCATATTAGTATTTTTAAACTATATTTTTATACCAAATAAGTTGTAAAAATAAATATACAATTTTTAATTTAAAAACTAGCACTACTTCAAGCAAAAGGAAATCAGTATGTGTTGCAACGTTTTTGTTTTGAAATACAAAAGTAAATAGATTGGTCAAAATTTGAACTTTTCAAGCGATATTTAATTACCATAGATTTAAGGATTAGATAAGACAGTATTTATAATTTAATTTGTTCATTAGTACTTACAGTAATGTATCCATGGTAATAAATAAAGTTATAATTAAATTTTGTACTTAATTATCCATTTAACAATAATAATTCACCAATCTTAACTTGAAAGATTCCTCTTCAACTCATAAGCACACTACATATAGTAGGGGAGCCCAAACGGGGATGTCGGGATTTACTAAAGCGCGGCAGATTAATATACAGGGGGATACCTTATACCCAGTTAAGTACCTGGACCAAGTATGAGCCCTATATAAATGGCCGCCCGGCAAGGACGAAGGATCAGATTAGTAAAAAAAAAAAATTATCATCTGAAAATCTCGAGCGCGTCAGATTAAGGTAAGGTGAGCTAGTTATATGGTAAAATGTGTACATACCTCTAATCTGACAATTTGTCAGTGACGTAAAGAAGGGGGAAGGCTACAAAATTGTAAAAAAAAGTCACTTTGATATTCTCGAGCGTGGCTATTTTTTTTTAATTTTGAAGGGAATCATTCAAGGATTGCGAAAAGTATATAATCTGACGATTTTCACAAGCCGAAGTAATAAAAATTCATCGATAAGATTTAATGCGTGCAGCTACGTGATACCTATAATTCCTTCTCCGCATCACTATTTCTCTCTCACTCTTTTTCTATCTATTACTCTCTCACTCCGTCCCCACTCTGGTTTCCCGTCAAGATGATACTAGCGATGAAGATGATAATTAATAAAAAATACTGTAAAAAATTAAATTTTCATATAATAAACATACACTTTTTTTATTTGCATGCTAAATTCGGTGCTTTTCTATTTAATTAAGCTCAATGATTTGAAAAAATTAAAAACAAAATTTTTAATTGTCAGATTAGGTAAATAATCGTCAGACTATGAGATATCACGTCTGGAGCATAAGGATGAACCATATATATCTTAATCTGACGCGCTTGAGTATTTCAAACTGACGATTTTTTTTTGCACATTCTAATAATGATCACGTTTGCGTGACATCCAAATCGTCAGATTATTATATGAGAGCTTTTTAGCTTTTTTTAGGTTCACTTGACATCCCCTCAAAAAACCTGACGCGTTCGATTAATTTTTTTTTTAATTTTCAACCCTTACTTATAACCACCCCCATCATGGATACGATCAGATTAACATACAACAGTTTTTAAAAATGCGTAGGACATGGATGATATCAATATCTGACGCGCTCGAGTATGTTCATACAACAGTTTTTTTTTTACATTTTTAAAAATCTATTTAAAAATCACTTCCCCCACCAATGAAAAGGTATATATTATATGAATTTTTTTTTGTTATCATCAAAGCTTCGCAATCCAATAGGTCTCTATGACGCTCGAGTAAATCCCGATTTAGCATCGTGGACTTCCCTACTAATATTCTGTACTGGTTTGTTTTTAAAACAGTAAAATAGTTAATCCTGGGTCTGGTTTCCCACAGCGGGGTTTATCAGATAAGCTAACCACACTTTGGCTTCACTTGTTGAGGAAAGCTATAGTGAATGGTGAGCCCTGCTATGGTATTCAGTAATAAAACAGCCAACAAACTCAATGTTGAGCGCAGTGGATGATTGTGGACTTTGGATGCTCAAAGACGCCACCACAAATATTCATTCGACAATAAAGTCATAGCCTGAATTCACTTACAATTTTTTGTTGTACTTATTGTATTACAATTGCACTCTTATTAACTATCACATCAAGGTGTATAATCGTATGGTCCTTTCACTAACTTGTTGATGTTCTACTTGGGCTTGGACTTGAGATTCTGTTCTTTGCAACTTTTTCTATGTTTGCCGCTCGTGACTGCAAAAAAAAATTCAACTTTTAAATCAGGTAAGTTTTATGACATGGGAACTATTTCATATACATTGAAAAAAAAAAGGCTCCTTTGGGCAATTTCAAATATGTGAGAGAGGGTAGATAGATAGACAAACAGACTAACAGTTGGATGAATAGATAGATGAAAAATTGGGCCGACAGATATATGGACAAACAGTGGATAAGCGGGAGGAGGAGCAGACTCATAGACATAGATAAGACAGACATATGAATAGGCAGACAGATATATATATAGGCAGAGAGGAACAGACAGATGGATAAACAGTGGACAATAGAGTAGATGGGAAGCATAGACAGCCAGATGGATGAATGTATAGACTGAAGACAGACAGACAAATGTACCGACAGACTGACATTTGGATGGATCAACAGACAAATAAGTGTGCTTACTGATAGATAAACAAGTGCACTAACGGATGGATGGACAAGCGGGTAGATGGCAGTTCGTAAATAGATAGATGGTTGGATAGACTGATATATAGACAGGTGGATATACGGATAGACTGACAGATAGACGTTTGATGGTTAGACAAACAGGTGGACAGATAGACAAATAACTGGATAGCGAGTTGGACAAAGGTATGGAGTGTCAGATAGACAGACATTCAGTCAATCAAGACAGACATGGACAATCAGACAAATGCATGGACAGTTATATAGACTAACTAACACAATGTCATTATCAGTAGTATGTAAGTAAATTAAATACAGGTATTTAAAATAGTAACACTCACCTGTAAAGATTGTACTCTCTTATGTAAACTCATCATTGTACTAGAAATAGATACAAGTTTTTCTCTGTTACTGGCAATGTCTGCTAACTGAAAAAAAAAAGAACAATATGGTTAGAGATATGTTAAACTGTATGAATAACATATATTAAAATAGATGAAGTCATAAAAATACTGTAGTCTACTGTTTACTGGCAATAAAGCTACTTTGAAATCTAAATACACTATCAGCTTTAATAAAGTAACACTAATTTCATATTATTATTACCACAATAAGCAGACAGTGGCAACAACTGACTGTGACTGTGAATCCTGATATCTTTATGATTACCCCACAAATTTGCAGTCTACTTTTAAAATGGTTTGAGATCAGTATTAAAACTATTTCTTTCACTTATCTCTTCGAAACTTCTACTACTAAGTAAAAAAAAAAAAAATTACCAAAGCATCCAATGTAGCATCATTCTGTACATCTTCAAGCTTACGGCGCTCTGAAGTAAGCATATTATGCACTGCATCCTGTTTCTCCCTATCAAACACCAAAATGCAACCAAACTATTTAATAACAGGTACTATTTTGTTATATTACTGACAAACACTAACTAAGACGCTGCCAATAAGAATTTATACACTGAGCTTTAGAAGGTGCTCTACTAACATCAATAGTGTAATACTGCCATCCTTATAATAAGTGCAATAATGCAATTTGGCAAACTCACTTAGTACAAATTAAACATCAAAAAATTTAGCTCCATATTTTCTTCTTAGATTTTTTTTATATTAACAGTAAGTTTTAAACAAAACAATACAAGATAAAAATCAAACCATTAATTGTAATAGCTCAAAACTATCCATATCAATTAAAAACAGTACAATAGTAGACAAAACTAAGATGCTCAATATTACCATACAAAAAAGGAATCTTAAAAATTACTTTGATGACAGATTCATATTAACCGACTTCCAACAATGTGATATCTATAGTATAAAAAATAGTTTTAAAGTTTTTTTATGAAGTTTTTAGTAATCTTAATAAACAAGTTTGCTATCTAATAAATAGATATAATTGTTTAAGATTTCATAAGTATTAGTAGGTAGTCGTTAAGGTAAGAAACAAGATCAAAACTATCAGAAAAATTTGATTTCAGTAACAAAACTTACGTCAACTCTTTCAAATGAGTATTTATAGTTGTAAGAGGTGGTTCATACAACTCCAATACACCTTTGGCCAAAAGTTTGACAGTCTTTACCTCTTCTTGGCTTAATGAGCTGGAACTAATTAAAAAAATCATAAGTTTTTATAATACACTTAACAAGATTATATTATTTAGGAAATAATTTTACTTTTCCATTATGAGTATTAATTAATTCCTTTATTTATTTATGAGCTGGTGTAATAAATTAGCTCAATAAGATCAAAATTATATAGGATAATTATATAAATATTTTAATTTGCTTGATCGCTTTCGCTTACGTACGACGAAAAATTAATGACAGTGACACTAAATGTTGCTAGTTGTCAATCCTTTAATTAATCTCGATATTTCGGGACTGCACATTTTCAACACCGCGACTGAAACTGGCGTGGAATATTGAAATAATTATGTCTCGGAAAAGTCCCGAGTCAAAATTATTTACTAATTCAAATAAACTTATTAAGCACCTCAACTTATCAAGTACTCCTGAATGGTACAATATTTTTTGACCTACCACCATTTCAGGACGATCAACCAGCTCTCAAAGAAGTAATAACATTTTATTAGGTCAACAACGGTAACATAATTTATAGAGAATTGACGAATAATGGTTTCACTGATTAATCGTAATTACCATTAATTGTTTATAAATATAAGAATTTTATGTGTTTCGTTTTGTTTACCTTTTATTTTATTTCTGATCTCTATTCAATGTTTAGTTTCTCTCTCTATTAGGTATTTATCTCTGTTACAGTGTCTATTTTTGTCAAATTTTCTAAGTATATTATGACTACAATGAGGAAGCATTTAAAAGAAAAACATTAGTTCCCGAAATCAAACTAGATGTCGCTACGGTATGTTCTTGATTTCTCTATGACAACCCTTTCAGTTTTCTTTCATGTTTAAAAGTAGTTTTCAAAACTCAATAAACAACTCATATTCTATTTGTTCTTTTTCGTATTTGTATTGATATCTAAGTTTCCAACTTTTCCAATTTCAGTTTTTTAATATGTTAGTTAAAATGAACGGAAATGACTGCCTTTACTACACTCGTTTCCTGCGAAAAGAACTTTTGCTAGAGTCGCCAACTAGTTGAGGTGCTTTTTTAGTGCTTTCGTTTCTTTTTTAGTATTTAAAAATGAACGAATAATAAAATAAATATTAATTGTATTAAAATTTCTTTGTTTTTTAATTTAACATAAATATTACAAAAAAGTTTTGTCTTATAAGTTCAGATATATGTATATTCTTTAGGGAAATAAGCCAAGAAAATATAATAAGTACTCACTCGAATTGAATATATTTAGCACCACATCTGAATAATTCTGTCGTGTACTTCGAAAAACCAATAAGCAAGTGTTATAAATAGACTAGAAAATAAAACGAATAGCATGTTTCTTCTCAATAGCGAAGTAGGTGGCACTACTCTAAGCTATTCCCAATCAAATCATTTATTTATTTAAAAAGGCAAATCAATGAATTTTTTTTTTGAATTGAATTTTAATTTCCAAACGAATTCAATAAAAACTCGTGATAGCATCTTGTGAATTACAGATGAACCACAATGAGAAATCTAAATCACACACAATCGACAAGTGTTTGTCCACAACCAAACGTGAAATGAGAACCAAAGAGTAGTATTATAGATGAGAATGCACTATATTTTTTATACTATTTTTATAGGGTAAAATGATAAATATGAATGCTTCGTAACCGAAGTATTTACAATAGTGAAATTATGGAAGTAAGATTTCACAAGAAATGGAAAATGATATTGATTTAATTGAACTTGTTCTTAAAAGGGTACCTACGCGAATTAGGCCTCGTTACTTATGTAAGTATTATAATTTTAAAAAAACTTCTATTTTAAAATATATTTCATTCTATAATTCCCAATAAAATCATTCCTTTCACCTTTGCATCCACGAGCAAAGAGAAACTAATCGATTACTGGATCTTCCTTTGGTTGTAAAGAACAACGGCGTTATTTTTCTATTTACAGATGTTTAGCCGTTCGTCTTTTATAAACTCTACGGAATCTCGCAATACCGGGATGAAAGCCCTAGTTAGTTACACCCATAGACTAATCATAGACCGAATCAAACTCGCTAAGAAATTTAATGATTAAAAGTAACCGTAATCCACAGAAAATTAAATAATGATTAAAGAAATCCCTTACCTTAAATATAATTTAAAATTCTTTTTTATATTATGTTGAAGAAATACACTTTTTTCTATTAAATTTGTCTTGGTAGAAAGATAATAAACTGCAATTTGTTTTGTTTGTACCTAAACTAATAATTCGGACAAGATTCGGACCAAATAAAAAAGAAGTTTTTTTAAACAATACTGAAATGGAATAAAGAATATTATTCCATCATTCAACCATTTAGATGGCCGTGATTAGCGGTTATTAAAATATTAAGAATCCATTGAAGTGCTAAATACCCACGTAAACTTCCATTTCTTTCTGTTTTTAATAAGTTTAGTTTGGAATAAATTTAAAATCTAATTGGAATTAAATCTGATATTTGTAATGCTTCTTGTGAAATGAAATGGAACTTTTTTTATGGCTGCGGATTCCCTTGTTTTGACGACTTGACGACTGACGTTCTCAATTTCCAACCAAATATCGTGTGTAGCCTAGTGTGAAGGTATAAACGTTTAACAAGTACGACAAGCATTGTTTGGTGTTCGTTATTTAACTGTGAATTAAGGTTGCAAATCTGGAAATTTTACGAGTGAATCGCGAGGACGCCGAGATGACGTCCGTTGCAAGAAGAGAGCATGATGATTCCGGCGAATATTCGGATGCATCGCAGGATATCGATCACAATAACTCAGGAAACGTAAGTTTCGTGCACCATTTACTTCTCAAGACATTTATTCCCAAATAGACTACTTTCATTTGCCGCTCAAAATGGTTCCTCCGTGGCCACTTTCTCCTGTATTTCGCGTGACGGAATGCCCATTTCTTTTTGTAATATTGAGGTCACGACTTGTACACCATTCACTAAGAAGCTGCCGATGTGTTTAGACTCCAAAAATTGTAACGCGCCACGTTTAAGAGTGAATAATGCAATTATTAAAAGTTGATGGACCTTTACAGGATGTGGAACAGCCTGAATCCGATTATGATTCGCAAGGGAGTGATTCCGAGAGATCTGATAGAGACCATGAGAGTCAGGTTTGTTTGTTTATCTATTATTTGTTTCATCATTCAGATCATCTGATCATTTCTATAATACCTTCAATATTAAAAAGCTACATTCATAAATTAACATTAATAAATATCTAAAATTACTTTCTAAAGTAGTTGAATATTTTTATTGTTATGCTATCTATATATATAATATATTTTAAATTTATATATATATATATAATATATGTTTTTTTTTGTTATTACAAAATGAAAAAATCAAATTAGTGTGATAAAAAGTGTAAGGTATAAATAATATGGTACTTTTATGTATGTTGTTTGTGTATGTAAACAAAACATGCTATTGCAACAAAAGAAAATTTATGTTTCTATATGTCCAATTTATTTGACATATGCTTAGGTAACCGACTGATCTATCAATACAGCTTAAACTATTATCCGATCGAGTTGATATTACATTTGATTATAGCTCAATTATTTATATATACACATGATAAGTTTATATTTCTTGATGTAGACCTATAGGGTAGATTATATATTTGAATATATGCTGATGGAAAGCTTGCTTTCATGATCTTATGTTATTTCAGGAGACCGAGCGCAGGGTAGATGACGATGAGGATCGCAGTAATCCTCAGTATATTCCAAAAAGGGGAACTTTTTACGAACACGATGATAGAACTGCTGCCAGGTAAATCTTTTTACATATTTAAATGTAAATAATTTTCTACACATATAAATAACTATAAGACCTCAACACTCCACAAAGTCTGTGAAGACCCTAAAAGCTGCAAATCAGCACTGAGTTATTTTAGTGATATTTTTATGCACAATGTACCAATTACAGTGTCTAAATGTGGACAATTGCACCTTCCTAACGTAACTATAAGACCGTGTTCAGAAGTCAAAGTCAAAATAATCTTTATTCAAATAGACTTCTTAAAAGTACATTTGAATTGTTCAACATTTTTCTCCCTACCACTTGTTCAGGACGTCTTTTGGCTGATAAGAAGAACAAGCAAGAAACTCACCAGCTCTAATAAGAGTAATGACATTTACAAAAACCATGTCATTACCAGATCAATACATTATAAACAGAGAGAGAAAAGAAAAAACTATATAATGATAACATAATCATTTAATAATAATGGAATCAAGATAATGAGTTAGAAGTAATAATCTATCCAGTTGCTGGATCATCTCAAATCCAAGCGTTCTTATCTGTTATATATCTGTTATATAATTGGATACCTTATAATAAGCTTTTTTTTTAATAAGTATTTTTTTAATAAGTATTTTTTTAATAGTTGATTTAAACTGCATGATATCTAATTGTTGTATTTTGCTTGGGACTTTATTGTAGAAGCGCACACAAAGACCCTTGAATGAGTTATTAACTTTTCGCAGTCTAGTGACAGGCACCATTCATTTATTTTTATTTCTTATATTAAAATTGTGTACATCACTTTTTATAGAAAATAAACTAATATTTTTACAAGTACATTAAGTTCTTGTTTGTGTATTGAGAAGCAACAGTCATAATGTCTATTTCCTCTAATTTCTCCCTTAAAAAGTCCCTAATCCTAAGATTATAAATTGATCTAATTGCTCTCTTCTGAAGCACAAAAATTGTTTATATGTCGGCAGCATTTCCCCACAATAGGATTCCGTGCGACATTACACTATGAAAGTAACTGAAGTATACTAATCTGGCAGTATCTATGTCATTTAATATATGTAGGCATATGCTGCAGAGCTAAGTCTACTCGACAATTCATCAATATGTGGGTCCCACTATAGTTTAAAATCTAATATTATTCCTAAAAATACTGTGGTATCCACAAGCCCCATGTTCTTATCTTTTATATTAACATTTATATCTACTTTTTTAACATATAGAAGTATGTGTGAATTATTTGTATTTCATAATACATTAGATATTGTTAAGAAATAGTGTTACAACTAAATAAAATGTTTGTAGTGCTATACTTAAATTAGTATCAGTATTCACGGCGAAACTCCACCTGGACTATCCGTAATTAATATTAAGAGTAATTTTTGCCATGTCTTTAAATTGATTTTACTTTCGTTCCTGTTTATTAATGCTGTAGCAACACATTTTTGTTATAATGAGTGAAATGGATTGAGTATAGTTATGAAACTTACTTAATGATTGAATGTTATAACAAATATAAGAAAACATTGAATTATTAATAATTAGGCTGTTAAATTAACAAGGAGAGTGGTAAATATTGCATTTACTATATTTAAAAAATTTGATTTATTAAAGTGTACAACTTTTAGAGGAAGCCGTTAATAACATAAAGATAATTTAGTTTAATGAGGATTATATAAAAATCTTACGCAGGTATACATGCTGATTAATAATGGATTTGGAACTGGTGAACGACCTTAGTCTCCAGTATTACTAAAACTGCACGACTTTCCAATCCAGTATATTACAATAATTGTTGCTGCTTCACTGCACAGTTTGGTCATTGACATTGTTGGTGCAAAAAATAAAGCAAACAGTTTAATTTTAAATGTAAATAAAAGATATTGGTCTGCATGATAAACAGATAATTTAATTTTAATAAAGTATGTGGTGTTTGTCTATTATATAAAAAAAAACTAAAAGACTAGTAGACTTGCAGACCATACAAATATGAAATTTTAAAAACAGTTTCTTGTATTTCAATAAACAAAAGCTATTTACAGTAATTCTTTTTTATTTTTTTTTCCAAATATTGTGGGTATTGCAAAATAAGTTTTTATAGTTTCAAAAAAACACACACTGTATACACTGCTGTTTATAAAGCACCAGTAAATTCTCAGGGTTATTTAGCTCATGTTACATTTCATCTATATTTTTAACTAAAACTCAATTCTTTGAACAAAATTATATTTTTGGCATCTACATCTTAAAAAGAACCTTTATACAAAATTTGAAACTTTTAGTACTTGTAGTTTCTGGGATTTCATGATGAGTGACCATTTGTTATTTATGATGCAAGTTGTCTAGTACTGTGTGGTTGTTGGTGTTGTTTTATTCCCCAAAACTAATCACAAAGCTTTTCTTTTTATTTACACTAAAAGTCCATCTTTGGGTCAGTAACTAACACAAATTTGCTGTGACATAAATATAAATAGACGACCTCCGTAGCCGAGTGGTTCGCACGCCGGTTTCAAGGTGTTGCCGTCTCTGAGGTCCCGGGTTCGATTCCCGGTCGGGTCAATGTAGAAAATGAACTTTTCTATATTGACTCGGGTCTGGGTGTTGGAGTACCTTTGTTGTCTCAGATACTCCATAATACGAGGGCTTTAGCTACTCATCTTGGAATCTGAGCGATGTATGTGATGTTGTTAAATATTAATTATTATTTATTTATTATTATAAATAAAATAACTAAACATTTCATCAACAATTATTAAATTAAAACGCATATAGAAAACCTTTCCAAAGCGAATTAACAGTGTGTACTAATGGTTGGTATGTTTAATGTGTCTGTATACCTTTTCAATATGAAAGATGACCATTATTCCCACCAGCGGTGAAGAATCGAGTAACACGACTTCAGAGACTGCCTCTGAGAAGAAGGAGGGTAGTGAAACGCCAGCGGAACGCCGCCGGGCGCCACGCAAGTCTGACATCATCAACAAATGGTCCCACGACAAGTACAATGAGAATGAACAGGTACCCTGCAACAAGCAAATTCTCATACCTTGTAAACATTTTTTTTTCAATATTTGTAGTAACTAAGTGAATTGGACAGGTATAACTTGTACGAATTGATATGGCACTTGACGGCCTATTTGTCTCTAACTAAAATTGGGAATTTCGCGAATTTTCTTATAATTTTATTAAAATCGTATACATATTTTTATATCAGTGAAAATTATTTGTGCATTAGAGGCCGTGAAAATTATCTGTGCCAGTTTCTACTTTCGTTGTTACATAAATTATCAAAAATGCATTTCATTGGTGTCTTATTCACCAATGAAACGCATTTTTGAACGTAAAAAAACGTAAGAATCGTCGGCGTTATATTTGTCCGTACGAGCAGTATCTTCAGGTATAAAAATACTTCGCACTCGTAATAATATATTGCGGCATTGATATTTGAATTTGATTTAAGAAATATTATCAAAGGTTTTTCAATGGCAGTAATGAAATTAGTAATTTAGTAACCTGCCTTAATAAATTAATAACTAAATTATATATTGTTTTGTCTATTTTTTTTTCTATTTAGATGCCGAAATCTCGTGATGAATTAGTCGCAATATACGGATATGACATTAGGAACGAAGATGCTCCACCCCATGCGCGTCGTAACAGGAGATATGGGTAAGTTCCGTTGTGTTTACAAACAAAAAGGTTGATTTCCACATGCTAATGACAGAACACATCAATTAGAACGGCGATAATTCACTGTTAATTTGAGTGATATCGTCAAAAAGAGATTAGAATGACGTTTACGTAAGAATTGATATCATCGATTTATGTCCATCCCAATAACACTCACTGATGCACTTTAATAGATACGAGTCGACGAACACGTGCGCATTTAATAGGGGGCATTTAGTTATAAATTTTATAAAATTGAAAATAGTTTTCGGTTTGTTTTTTACTATTATTTTTGACGTGTGACGTCCGTCGTGAGTAAATTAGCAGTATATTGGTAATAAAATGTTCAGAATGTAAAACAATATAATATACTTAATATTAACAAGTTGAAATGGTCATTTTAATGTATTTGAATATAATTTATTCCCATTCTTTATCTCACAAATGACGTCATGTCCTCTGAGTCATCGTTACTGTATGTAAATATCATAAACGCTGTTTATGTTTGAGTATAACAAATAGTGTAATAGATGTATATGATTATAAATTTAATAATTAGTGTTCTTTCCCCACTGCTTTACCAAAATGGAGATACCGACATTGGCGGTTAGTTAGTTCACAAAGTTTCTGCTGCATGATCTCTGCTTAAGAGTTTTCTTTGCGAATGTCATTCAAGCGATTTAAATGGAGTGTATACTCATACACTCGGTTTTTAATTAATAATATGTCCCTTATGTTTCAATAAGGCTTCATAGTGCTACCCAAAAATAATATTCAGAGTTTAAAAATGGAAAAAATCTTACATTAAGTTTGATGCTTTTAATTGCATGGATTTATATTTAAATGAACCTTAAGATTTTAAATGTACAGAAAAATACCAAAAAATTTAGACAGTCTCAGATTCTTGACACAAGGATTTACAGAATCCATAACTATTTGTAGTCCTGACCGACTTATTATTTCTCTAACCAATTGAGATACCTGGGAGAGTCTAATTTTTATGTATTTTTTGCTTATAATATATGCGGAGTGGACACTCCGCCAGGCCAGTAATTTTCGTTATATCTTACAAAAGTTAACAGCGGATTGTCCATTGAGTGGAATTTTTCTATCAGCCATACGCGGGGGTTTTGTAGCGTATTCGACTAGTCGCCAAAACCTGCAAAGACCAATTGCCTGAGAGTTTATATTTTAGAAGACGCTCGCTTGAGTCTTCTTCTGCTTTGTCATTATCAATTTAGCATTGTGAATAAAAAGTTCATTTAAATTTGCCTTGAAATGAAAGTGGTATAATTTGTGTATTGCAATCTGTTAAGGAACCAGCCTCGTTGGCCGAGGTTGTTTGGTTAAAATTTAGATCATAAAGCCCAATACATATAATGAGCTCACAATATTTGAAGTGTTACAAAATAAATACAGGGCTAATTCCCAGTCCACCCATCACATAAAATAGTAATATATATATGTATAAAATATTCTTCACTCTTCATTCATTCGTTAATTCATTCGTTCAAAACAAACATTCTATGAACTGTGGGTTTCTATGATCAAACACTCAAACTATTAATATTTTACCTTTATATTATTATCTAAAGTGGAATGAATGGCTTTTATTATGTAGACGTGGTCCTACTAAATACACGCGAACCTGGGAAGACGAGGAGGCGTATAAGAGGCAGACGGCTGCGCAACCGCAGCCGCGCAAACCACCTAATCCTGACGAGTTCCCTGAATTGGAAGCTAGCAAGAAGCCTAGGTAAATTTTTATTAATTTCTTTTTTCTGTAATATGCAGCCTGCCAAAAAAAAAGTGTTAAATACTTATTGGATTTATAACCAGATTAATATTATTTTAGAAGAAACATAATTAATATTTTAAAGTTAAGTTACTAAGCAAGTTGATTGAATTCTTTTTTATAGCGAATTTTGTATGATTTTTTTATTCCGTCGACAGTTCAATGTTCTCACACTTTTTTTATTTTTAAATCCCATTACATTAACGATAGAGTCTGTGCAAATATGACAGAAGATCCGTCAACCGTCTCAAGCAAGTATGCGATTAGTCTGCGACGTAACTTCTGTTGACTGTACAAGGTCGATTATTATATAATATAATTTGTTAATAATATAACTAGCATAACTGCATAAATTCATAACCTTATCAGTCATATAACAAAAAGAGGTTTAACGTGTGTATTTTGTTCAAATCATTGGCCGCCTAAAGTGAATCGACGCTGATTTATTTCGGTCAGATAATATTTAAATCAGGTTCTTAAGTTAGTCCTCGTTTTATAAGCGTGTATATCTTTATCGGTAGAAAACGGTTATGGTAATTTGACGCTCAGTGTACAACTAGCATTAGTAGCACAACTAGCAACTGAAGTCATAAACTTATCTATTTAGCGGTAGAACACGTGCACGCGCTCCTCGACCACGTTCCAAATCTCAGCCCCCATCGAATGAGTCCCTCGAGAATGGCTCTAATCAACTGCGAAGAAACGCTTCTATCAAGACAAATAAAGGTGATTGTTTAGAATATTTTTTTTAACAGCTACTGCCAGTTTGTCATCGTTTGAAATCACAATCCGTGACAGCTATGACGTCGTTACCATATGGTCAACAGCGAAGTTATAGCTACCCACTGTAACTAAAGCCGAAGTTTCATTACGAAATTAGTGTCACGGAAATAATAAACTAGTTTCACGAAAGTAAATTAAATTTGAAACATCTTGATGGCGTACAATCAGGATTCGGAGAGATAATAATAATTTATAATTATCTTGATAAATATGCTTTGCTTAATAATTATAAAATACTACACAAATTATCTAGGATGGTCTTTCGAAAACAAAAAAAAATATATATATGTTAAGCTCCGTTATTATTTAAATTTCACTTCTTGATTCTGTTTATTTTGTTTGTATAATTGTATAGATTAAAACAAAAATAAAAGTTGAGTAAATTATAAATGCCTTTCCGTATTAAAGAAAAAATGTTAGTAACTAGGGATAATTATTCTTTAAAATATTCTCTTATTAATTAAGAATCCTGCATATCGCTCACTGAATAGTACAGTGGCACAACTCAAAAACCATTATTTCTAGAAAACGCCACATTATTGTGGTGGCATCCCATAGATAATTTAAAGAAAAAATAAAAAACTTAACAGTAATAATATAATACAAACGATTTAACTGTTATTTTAAAAAAATTGATTTCCATAATTATAAATATATTAGATTTTCATAACTTCAGAAAACGTTTCTCGAAATTATGGTTTTTGAGATGTGCTACTGTACTATTCAGTGAGCGATATAATCAAAAGTATATCTGAGACAATGGCTGTGTCTACATCGCCTTAATATGCGCCGATGGTGTCTTGATACTACTTTCGCTTAGCTACTTCGCTAGGAGAAATTAATTGCATGAAACTAGTTTCATTAAAAATATGCGCCTCGCACGAAACTATAACGTTATAAAATTATCATCATAATATTGTTGTTCAGGTAAAAATGAAAGGCCTGCGAAGGCGAATGTCGTTAAGAACGCTGTTAAACAGTCTCCTAGACCGTCGCCGAAGGACAAAATGCCGCCGCTCGAAAATCTTACCATAACTACATCGATTAATAACAAGTGAGTATATTTTTAAAACTAAAACCCGACTACAGCTGAATTACGCTCTTAAAAGTTTATAACAAGAAATTTATGTTATAGCGATGACCAAAAGACAGCGTATTCCATACTTTATGCTCTGTAGATGACGCTGTTGCTAATTTAATGTAACGTAATTAAGGCGCTTCTAATGATACCCCATTTGTCCAGTGACGATGAGTAGTTTCGAAGTTATAAGGGAACAGATGAACAATCTTACATACATACTGACCAAAATCATGACCCTCCACAACAATACCACTTTAATCATACCAGATTAAGGTGGTATTGTTGTGGCGCATCTCACTCTTTCTTTGTTCCACTCGTATTCACTCTATCCGGCTCTCACTGTTCCTCTCTACCATCTACACACACTTTCTCTTTGTCTCTCCCTCTCTCTACATTAGAATTTATTTTGATAATAATAGTTACAATTAAAACGTAGGTATTTTGTTAATAAATGTAAGTGTTGTACTTAAAAATACCTTTATTTTAATTACAAAAGCAATTTTTCTTTTATTTCTTCCAAAACATGTTATCACTTCATCTACTTCAATTGTATTAAGTTAATTAAATATTGAAAGTACCTAATAACATCTTTATTGTGATAAAACATATATACAAACATTATCTTTAATAATTTTAATTAGTAGTCCACCTCGGTCCTGGAGCCGGATCTGGGGTAGGTCATGACCCCAATGGCCCCCTCCTGGATCCACCCTTGATAGTGTTACGGTAGCTAATTATGTGAAATCAGTAAGGAATATTCGCTTGTTGCCAGCCAAGGTCAGCCCCAAAGGAAGGTGAATGCTACGGTCGCTCAGCAACGTCCAGTGCCCACTGAACAGGCGAAGCGGAAACCTCAACAACAGGTAAGCAAATTGTCGTATTCTGGTCAACATCAAAAATAGGTAATTTTTTACAGAATTGATATGAGAATAGTTGTTTTCTTTCGATGTAGCCTCCCGTAGCTGAAAGTACACAATTATGACAATTAATCCAGCAAACAATAAACTTTATGATCCATACATCTTTCTATAGTAATATTATAAAGAGGAAAGATTTGATTGTTTGTTTGTTTGCAAAGAACGGGCTGCGATATTACTGAGTTGATTTTAAAAATTCTTTCATTTACGGGTAGTTACATTATATGATTTTAATATAGTATATATTTGATCCCGATAAACAGCAAATGAAGGGATGAAAATGGTACTGAATTTTTATATGGAGAATTAAAACGTTACTATAGTAACCATTTTTTACTATTTAATTTGTCATTGTAATTATATCCATTTCATGATATGAATATTTGATTAATATGAATTAATGTCCAAATAAACAGTTCCCTAGGGACCACATGGGCGAAGCCGCTGGCGGAAAGCTAGTATTAGTCTGATAGATACTTTTTTGAGTACAATATACTACTTACAGACCTCCTTTCTTAATTTAAGCGAACTATCTAGACGGGAAGTAGAAATTACCTATTTAAAATCTTAACGTTTCTTTTAGCCGCAACAATCCAACAATGTAGCACCGAACAAATCGCCGCCGCAACAATCGCAACAGCAACAGCAACCGCAACAGAACCAATCGCAACCGCAACAAGCCGCAGCCGCCGGTAAGTATTCTAATAGTTATTGTCATTAGCTGATTTATAAATACCATAGATAATATCGAGGCAAAGATTTGGTAATTTATTTTTTTAGTATTAATTTTTTCCGATCGTATTTGAGCCTTATTTGGCTGCCTATAGACTTCAAAATTGATTACAGTTTGGCTTTTTTTACACGTGCATATACTTTTTACAGTTGTCAGTCATTATTACGCACTAAAACTACTAAGTTGGAGTATATAGTTAATGCAAATTTCAATACATTTTGAGAAACACATCAGACTTTAATATTGATAATAACTGCTCGGTATGAAAAAATAATATTATTTTGCTATTTTTAATACTAGGTGCGGAAGCCCGTGGTAGTAAACGTTATAGTAGCTTACGCCAGCGACCACTCGTTGAAACGTACTCTCCTCAACAACAACAACAACAACAACAACAGCCGCAACAGCAGCAACAACAGCAGCAACAACAACAACAGCAACAACAGCAGATAAGATACACTGGTAAGTATTTAACACTGACTTTTGTACAATACTTCTACAATAGAAAAGAAAAAAAGCTAAAGCTGTTATAATAAGAGTACCAATGTCCTTGGAATATAAACTTCAGTGCGTTATAATATTAATAAATACCTAGTAAAAATAATAAATTGGAGTGAAAAATGAAATGAAGATATACATATATGAAATAATGTTATTTATAAGAATTATATTATACAATTTTATCAATACTTATTATGAAAACATATTATGTAATAAAAACGAATCTTGAATTTAGTCTAGGTACATTTAAATAATACAGAAATATTTTATGAATATTGGACATTAAAATTTAATTTGAAGCGCATATCCCCACTCCATCAAAAGATTTTAGATATTTGCCCACTACTTTATCTGTATTTTTGTTTTCATTTTGTCAAAAAATAAGTAGAGATCTTACTAGTTGCGTGCCTGCGTTTGTCGGTGACTAGTTGTTTTAGTGGAAATAACCTCTATGATGTAACGTCTCCCGAGGATGCTGCATTGAGGGGCAAAATACGTGTAGAGTAATAGTTGGTGGTGGTTAAGAGGTTTATTGCCGATTGTGCACGTGCATTTATTAGCGGGCGGTGCACAAATATCTTGTATCTACTTACTGCTTTCGGTAGTTGCTAGGTACCGTAAGTTCAAAGAAACGTCTGATTCTATTAAACAAAGTATATGAAGGATATTTTTTTAACAATACATTTTTTTTCCTACTGCATGATATTAAATAGAACATATTTACAAAAAAAAAAAATACATCATCGTCTTAATTTTTAAGTCGGTTAAAATAAGTAACAGGCGTACGAAACTGTAAACATAATTTTGGGTCCCTAAGAATTCTTATTTATATAAAATTATTTTTATTTTAATTTAAAACAGTTTTTTTTTTAATTCGTCCGTAACGATAATCGACAGTAACGAATATAAAAAATGTCCTGTGTATCGCATTCGGTGCAGATATTGATTTGCGTGTGGGTGTTGATGGCACAGAGTACGCGACGAACGCGCCGCCGCCGGCGCCACACCAGGGCAGTCCCGTGCCGCAGATGCACCCGCCACAGATTATGCACCAGGTAAATATTTTCACGACAAACTTTAGTACAAATACATTTTACGCAATTTGTATTTAATAAACAAACAATTATTTCCAAAAACTATCGTTATAGTTTATTATTAATTTGACTGTGTAGATATTAGATATATATTTATATTTGGATATTAAGAACATAAATAAATTTTAATTGCCACAATTACTGAAATCTAACCTTCTAAAGTTTAAAACATATATACTAGTAACGAAAATTGGAACGTTTTTTTTTTTAATAGCGATTGAATTAATAAAATCGTAATGAAATAGTTTTAATCGTAATATGTATTCGGTAATTATTTGACAATTTTTAATCATGGTTGTATGTTTCTGATAAGGGATTACCTTGTTGATCATTCTTAAATCCTGACATCTAAATGGATTATCTATATTAGAAATTAACTCAACAACATATATATACGTATATATATATTTTTTACCACATCACTAGTAACTTCACATTCGAAACGTAACCGTATCCATACTATGTGAAAAATATTAAAAGGGATAAGGCAGAGGTTCCCAACATTTTCATATTTGTTGCTCCGAGTACTTACTCGAACCAAATATATTCGGTACCAAAATAGAAAATATTCGGCGCATTTGCACCATAATAGGCATTAAACTTATTATGGTGCAATCTAACCTTAGTTGGCGTATGTCCTTAAAGTGTGATGTAATTTATGGATCATTGATTACGTTACCCCGTCTATGTTCCGTGTAGCAAGTGCACCGCGCGGGGGTGCCGCCGCAGCACGGGCCTTCGCCCCCGCACCAACAGCTGCCGCAACCGCAGCATTCGCAACAGGTTAACAAAATCACCACCATCATAATCATCAGCCTTTTAACGTCCCCACTGCAGAGGCTGAGGCTTTCCTTATGAATGGTGAAGGAGATGGGCCATGGCCCTCCACTTTGGCCCAATGCAGATTGGAGGGTATTAACGACCGCAAATACAGCCGGGACCAACGGCTCAACGTGCCTTCCGAAGCGCAGAGTAGCTCGAGATAGTAATTTTTTGGTCACCCATCCCGTGACCGACCCTTGCGTAAGTTTCTTAATAATAACGTTTATTCTTAATAGTACGTGGGCCGCAGCGCTTTTCCACTACGCCACCGAGTTACTACTATACATAATACGTATTCATATAGAGGAGCTCGATGGCATTCGGCCTGCGATACGGTTGTTAAGCAACTTTCGCATTGTTAAGTCATAGAATTGGTGACCGATACTATTATCTCATGCTGCTGTCAAGTCCATAATCCTCATTCTTTGTCATGTGTTCTCGTTATTACATGTCTAAGTAGTAAAATGAAACGAATTGTCGCTATAAATCGATATCTATCCTATGACTAAAGATTTAAGCGGTCACTATCTGAAGGCCAATTATATTACAACGAAAACGGAATTTGTTTTTCTTTTTCAAAATGCCAATATGACTCCAATGAAGCAATTTAGGAACGGAGATAGGACCTAATCCTGCCTCTGATGTACAAATAATAATATTAAAACAATGAACTCTATCCGTTCTGTGTTGTAAATAATAATAATAGAAATTTATTTTCTCGTCACGCAGAAAAATGTTTTACGTGGTAGTAAGTTACAAACACAGTTGTTCTTAAGGTTCTGGTGTGAGGCTGATGCCTAAGTTAGATAGAAATAGGCAATTTAGAATAAAAGATGATTAAATAATTTTTAATTTACAACAGGTTAGGTTAGGACTTCTCGAGCAGCAGCAGCTTGTATCTCACCCGCACCCGCTTCATAATATGCCACAACCACACACTATAGGTAAGATAGCTTTAAAATCATATTAAGTCCTTCTATGTTCCTATATATGTATATAAAAAAATTGAAAGAAATGGCTTCCTATATCAACTGTATGTTTTGAGTTGGACGTTGATAATTGTTATTAAATGACATGATAGGACATCAACTGCTAACGTTGACAATATATATATATATATGAACAATTTTATGATATTGATATACTCGTATAATACAGTGTTTTTTTTTTTGTAAATTATATACTGGAGATTATTTTTACCGATTAATTTCCAGGACAATTACAAGCAACACAAGGTTATGCACCACCAGCTATGATGCCAGCACAATATATGCAGGTATGTTATATATAGAAGAAGCAGAACATCTATAGATCTACAATAGAAAGAAAAAGAAGTTATCGTATTAAACAGTATATAAAATGTTTTCATATAAAAACATACATAATCAGTGGGCTAATAGGGAATATGCGTCTGATTCAAAAAAGGGTTACATGTATAGTATTATATTCGTTATTGCTTTAGAATAAAGTCTATCTAAATATTTTTCAACATCAGTTCGTTTTCGTCTTGAAAATAATTATTAAAAAGTGCAAAAAAAAGTGCAAAAAAAGTGCTATCACATGTCAAATAGTTGTAGCGCGAAGTTCGTGAATAGCTTGAATAGTTTTCAAAAGTAAATTGAAATGGATTGCGATAGCTTTTAAAATTAGCGGTCAAATCTATACCTTGCCTCAGCTTAATGTTGATCCGATACAAAATGTGCCTCATTCTCATCGATGACTCGTATTCCGGTTTTAATCATAAAATAATCGTAAGGGTTTGTTATAAATTATCCTTGTAAATATTTGGTTTCCAAAAGAGATAGATTATTAGAAATATTTAAGCTATCTAGAGTATCGTATTAGGCGGCTATTTCTTTGTTGCGAATTCTGGGTGATGTCGGATGTTGCGTGAGCAAATATTTGTAATATCGAGCTTTTCAATGCTTGTGGAGGCAATTAAGCCATTAGTCACGTCATTAACACTCACCGATCCGTGGTGGGTCCAAATGGTGGGTTGTGGTTCGATGTCCCTGTGACAGGGATCGGCAACCTGCGGCTCGAATGCTGCATGTGGCTATTTCGATGTAAATGGCGGCACTCAACTACCATTTACTAAAAAAATATTTATTTTATCGTGTAATCGATTAATTCTTTATTGTAAACACCACATAAACATAAACTTGATATTAATAATATAGTGCAACAATTGGTAGTCTTATCGCTATCAGTGTTCTGTTGAGTTGAGTACCCGTACTTTAATACAATTGAGATATACTGACACGAGTGTATCAGTGTATAAAACCTGAAATATAATATGAATTGTATTGAAACGGCTCTTCAAAAACAGATAAATTTTATAAATTATAGTTTTATGACTCTTCTGTCTTAAAGGTTGCCGACCCCTGCCATATGTCATTCTATCTACAGATAAAGCCTTTTAATACAAGATGAACTAGTGCAGTTGAGTTTTTATGTAATTTGATTTTTCAGTAAAAAAATCCTTATTGCAATGCTTTAGAGTTCGTTTTTGTTAAAGCCGGCGGGCGGCGGCGGCAATGGCGGCGTATTCGGCGGAGCGATGTACGCACAGCCCCCAGCACCTTATCCGATATACCCCCATCATAATTACGTGAGAATTATGTTATATTAATGACTAATTTCCTTTTTTCTTACAGATAAACTTAATAAGTATATATCTAAATATTATTATTAGTGTAGACTTCGAAGATCTTTTCCTGCCAGGCTTAATGCCGGTTTCTAGTATGTTTTTTATGATAGAGACTAGCTGTTTTTCCTGTGACTTTGTAAATTATAGCCTATGTCATCCGAGTACGAATTAGCTTCCCGTAGATATTTTTTATGATCAGATCAGTATTTCCGAAGATAAAACAAAATTAGTTTATTATGGGTATGTTCCGATATACACTGCGAGCACTGCGCAGTGGTCTTACTGCTGAAAAATCCGTTCCGTTATGGACTGCCATTACACTGCTACAGTACCCTAGGGAAATTTATGACGTCATAAATTGCCGCCATATTTGTACTGTGAGCACTGGAGATTTCGAGGTAAGGTGCTCGCAGTGCTTTTGATCACGTGATCAGTCGAAACAGAATCAGAAAATGATAAGTTTCTAAATAAACAAAAAAAATAAATACTTACGTTTATTTATAAGATGGATTTAATTGATAAATAATTTTTTTATACAATTTTCCGATTTTCTTTTGAAAATAGGGAATCTTTATATTTGTATTCACCTTGCATTAACCAATTTGAAAATGGCGCCAAAGAATAGGATTAACAGTATACTGGACTGCGTTCCGTTTTAAAAAGTCGCCAGTATAACTAGCTATAAAGGAACGGGCTTCCAGTATACTAAATTGACGTCATACTGTTCAGTGGTCGCAGTGTATATCGGAACATACCCTAAGTTTCCGTACCCAAAGGAACCATTATTAAGACTTCGCTGTCTATCTGTCTGTCACCAGGCTATATAAAAAAAAAGAATAAAATCATTATCTGAGCGGGCTCCCATACTGCAGACATGATTTTTTGCTCGTTTCCAGTATGGAAATCTCCGGTCTATATACCTTTCTGTAAGTATAGATTACATCTATTTAAAGTTTTTTATTTTTACTTTTGTAACAGCAAACAAGACCTATGGCCCCGAAGCATGAACAGTCGAGAGGGATCATACAGAACTATATTCCACAGGGACCCGCCACAGATCTCCTGGTTTGTAAAGAGTTCTTTATTAATAATAATGTAATTAGTTTTAGGTTTATTTTTTCTATTAGAAGTGGTTGTAGTGGGTTTCTTTTAACGATATTTATAGTGTGACTATAAATAGCATTGTAATTAAATAAATAAACCTTGTACTATATATAGGGTGGTCCAACCAAAACGCACGATGTTTTTAGATAATTATCTTAATATTTTTTATTATCATAAAAGGATCTATGACAATTATTTGTGTAACAAAATATCGCCCATATGCTCATCATGGCTACCGTGGCATACCTCTATCCCATGGTCCATATTTTCAATGAATCTGAGACAGAATTGAGGTTCAATGTCGTTAATGTGCCGAATTATTTCATACTTTATTTAGCTCTTGGATTGTTCTTGGCTTATTGATATACTATTTTTCTTTTAAGTATCCCCAAACAAAGAAGTCGAATGGTGTCAATGAATATCTCGATAATCGATTAAATATCTCGCGAAAATGAACCATTGTTTCGTTGGCTGTTTGCTAAATTGCACCATATTATTGGTACCACATATCGTCCAGGTTTATATCCTCAACTTCTGGCTACAAGAAGAACGGGAAGAGACGAGTCAAGGTTCAAGGCTCTTCTCCCTCACTATCACGAACATCATGCTATCTGGGTGGTTTGTCTGAACATTGATGAAAAATACGCTCTGTAGTAGCGAAAAAATTCGTCAGTCCTGTTAGGTCCTGGGTAGCTCAGTGGTTAGAGCTGTCGCTCGGTTTGCGAAAGCTTTGAATGGTTCGAATCCCATCTCAGAGTGCCAGGGATAAAGTGGATTTTTTTAAGCATTTTTCATCAAGAATATTTTCCATTATAGCAATGTTTTCCGCTGGACGAACCAGGCGAGCATGCACAGGTGTTTTCACATTTACTACAGACCCGGTTTGTGTCCACAATTCTTCCGATTGTGGACACATTTGATCGATTATGCTGACAAAAAAACCACGATATGCATTTTGATTTCAATACCCATTTTCGTAAAAGGCTTCATCAATCTTATTGTGCCGCTCAATTGTGTAACCTCTCTATAATTGAATTTGTCAAACACTGAAAGCAAAGAAACGTTAAATTAAGTTGAGAAAAAACTTGAAAGTGTGACTGACAATTAACATCGTGAATAAAAGTTGGACCACTCGTTATAATAAGGTTGGCTGGAAAAAGCTAATCGCAAATGGCATCGTATTATTTTAAGTATAGCCCAGTCAAATGAGCACATGGCGACCTCCGTAGCGGAGTTTTAAGGTGTCGTCAATATCTCTGATGTCCTTGGTTCGATTTCCGGTTAGGTCAATTTAGAAAATGGATTTTTCTATGTAGTCCTGGGTTTGTATGTTGTGGTATCTTCATTGTCTCAGAAACTCATCTTGGAATCTGAGCAATGTACGTGAGGATCTTTTATTTATTATTATTTATTATGCTGTGAACAGATATAAAGCGTATATGTGTATATATATACTTTGCTTATATTATATATATATCAGTCTAAGCAACCTTTATTCTGATTATGTAAGACACCATTTACTACCCATCTTTTTATATAACTGTCCAGGTAACTTTTGGTTGCCTGGAAGATGTCGCTCTTTAGCGATAAGACCGTCCATTGTACTGTATATATAGTTTATAGCACATGTTATGTTAACTTTTTCATGTTCATTAAAGTGTTTAGTCATTCATTCATTCATTCATTCAGGCGACGCAAGCCGGTGGTGTAACATATTACAACTGTGCTGAACAGGAGCAACAGCCACGAGCACAGCGGAGGCCTACAGCCGCCATACCTATAGTCAGACCTGCCGCACCAGAGAGGTATGAAATTACGACGTTATACGCACATGGTACAGCAGATTTCGGAGTGATAATTATCATTGATAATTATCCCGGATATTAACTTGATAATTATACCTTGATAATTGTAAACCACTACACAAACTTGTTTTGTACTTTAGGACTTGTTATTAAAGGGACAACTATCAAATATGGTTTTTCTGATAGAGGATATTGTGTAGGTTGGACCTTGAAAAAACAAAAATTAAAGTACCCCATATACCCCCCTTTTAATTTTTTTCCTGATTCAATTATAAATGCCTTTCCGTATTTAAAAAAATGTTGCCAGTTATTATGTATATAAAATAATATATATATTAATAATTATACAAATTATTTTAAAACAAAATATACTACTACATAATTATTCGTAACAGTGGATAATTATATAATAGAAATATATAATAGATATATAATAGATAGAAAAAAATAAATATATTTATTAATAATAATAATACGTGTACTATTTATTTTAAAACAAAAAAATATTACTACATAATTATTGTTTACATATAAGTAACCATGCCCAACATCAATAAATATTTAAAAGTAGGTACGCAATGGATTTTGATACTATATTTTTTAATAGATATGATGAATGAAACAACTTAGAGACGGTTTAAAAGATGCTTCATTTATGTATATTGAGCGTGAAAATATAAGAAATCAATAAATATAGTGATCCAAAAGGAATCAGGTATAATACAGGACCACGCGGTCGATGCCGCTAGTATTTCATAATTTATTGTTATAACTGTTGTGTTGTTCTTATAGTTTTATATGTGCTATCATAAGAAAAAAATAATTCAATTATTGAGTAAGCTTCACTCTAAACACTAACATGTATTAACGCAATAAGATCATTGGAATTTAATGTAACAACATTGAGTGTATTTATTCAATCGCATATCTCTTTTCCTCATAAAGGGCAGCGAATTCAACAGAGAAGGACAACATCGACAGAATTGTGGAGAATATGTTCGTGAGGAAACCGTGGCCGGCACATGGAGGTGGTAAATATGAACATGCAATTATTTACTTAAACGTTGTCACAATAAGAACTATTACAACTTTATGATAGACTAATTATAATAATTAGGATGCGTGATAGAAATATTACTAAGCTACTTAAAACTGTTAAAATATTTAAAATGTATACGATTTTAATATTTAATGATTTCAATATTGAGTAACTTCTCGTTATTGTCGAAATTTTTTAATTTGTGTTTCAACTTAGTTAATTTATCTTTAAGTTGGACAAGACAAAGGAACTTCAATTTTATCTAATTTTATCTTTGCAAGTCAATAAATGCAGCCGATTGAACCCTTGACAGGTTACTCGTTCGGTGTATTGGATACAATAGGGTTATTGACATTGGTTTATGTAAAATATGGAACTTTAGTAAATTAAATTCAATTTCAAACTCAATAAATAAATAAAACGAGGTTAAGATTAAGTATATTTATGCAAAATAAAATCAGTATTTTTGACCTTATTGTCACGTGACTTCATACTTAAATCCAAAGCCTGTGACGTCATAACATTGTATTAGCCGCCAGTGTCATTGTAAAAACTCGTAATAGATAAATAGATAGACATTTAAATACTACATAATATATTATAAATAATAAAAATATTTACAATTTGAAGGAATGGAATTGTAAACACAGGTTTAAAAAGTTGTAAATTATAACAATAATTTATTTATTAATACTCCCATCAGACCGCACGATCGCTATACTGCTATTAAAATAAGTATACTAAAGACAGGTCATAATTCGGATACATGGTTTTGAAAATTATTGAAAATAACTAAATTTTTGGTCTTATTTTTGTTTCATTTAGCGAAAAAATATTTTTTTAAAATGAACGATATATTTTAAAGTTGTCAATAACCTTGTGTATAGGATTATTTTCTCATTAACCAAAATATTCATTATATGTGTTATAAAGATTCACTCTGGGCGGAACTCTCACTACAAGTGTTGCTCAACTCCAGAATGAGTTGGAAGAATTGAAAAATTACTCATTTTCAAAATCAAAAATTAAAAGAAGATTATTTGAGTTTGCAATTTTTATTTTATGTTAGTAGCCTTTGTTTTTGTAATGTAGATTATTATTCATTCATTTGTACATCAATTATTATATTTTGCATTCTTGTTTCTATATCGATATTTAGACATTTCTCTTTAAGATAGTCAAGATTAATAACTAAAGCAAATTATTTTTCAAATCATTTTATATTAGTTTTTATTCCATAAAAATGTTTTTTTTTCTTGACTTGTTTCGCTTTTACAAAAATTAACAAGTAATATTCCGTCTGTTTAGCGAAAAGATTTTTTTTAAAATTTTAATTCTATAACTAGGGCATCCGAAAGACCGGACTATGACACAAAGTATTATTTGAACATAGAAAGAAAACGATACGTATCGCTAGCCATTGAACTGTATCGTTTCCGCGGAGTGCTGTTTATTATATACGGGGTGGAGTTGGTGACCTATATCGGCCCGTACAATAAATCGCAATTGTACACGGAAACAATACAGTGTTTTATGGAGACTCACAATAAATATCGATTTCTTTATCATCGTCTGTTTTTTCGCCTTCCCTAGCAAGACTAGTAGATTATTGATCTGCCAGACATTAGAATAGAAACCGTAGTTTAGAGTTGTTTATTTATGTACAATTAATAGTTTAAATTAAAACTATTTTTTGTTTCTTAGATTCCAAAGATAAACCTCAAGAGAACAGAAACTCCCAAGAGCCTCAAAGTAAAGACTCATCACAGCCCAACAGTTTGACATCCAGTTCAATATCGACCGATTCGAAGCCATCAGAGACTAAAGAGGACAGAACCGAAGAGAGAGTTGTAGAAGAGAGCAGAGACGAGAAAGAGATACAAGACAGTGTCACAGAGCCGCTGGTCGCTCAAGAGACTATACATACCGATGCCTGACTGGTAAGAATTAAGCACTACGAGTGCTACCAAGCGAAGTACTATAACGGGAGATAGGTAAAATGTATGATGTATTGAATAAAATTTCGTTGAACTTTTATTAATGCGATTTATTTCAATTTCTGGATTGATTTTTTTTTAAAAGAACACGAGACATACTTTTTCATTGACAATAAAGGCAGAGGTTTATTATGCCTAAATTGTTTTTTAATCTAGTTCATCTGATACGATCAATATATTATATTGTGTTCAATCATACTTATGTGCGTAAACTAATAGGTTTTGAGTGAGCTTTGTAAAATAATGTTGAAAATCTATAATCCTTTATGTAAAAAATATTTTGAAATAAATTACATGGGCAATTCTCTTGACAATTAATACCACACTTAAAGTTCGCTTTAGTAGTGAATCACATCAATAGTGTTTCTGGGCCATTCGATTAAACGGAAAATGATACAAAACTATTACTTTACCGTTTTCAAAGATTGTTATTTCTTACCTTTCTTACGTTTCTTACGTTTGCTATGCTACGCTTTCTCTGGTCAAATTATTCTTCCCCTTTCGCTCAGTTCTCATCTCAATACTCCTGTTTCTCCACATAGAATAAGGACACTATGAATTCTAAAAACTGGAAACGAAAATCTAAATATTTGTCATGTGAAATCACATTTTTAAAGCAAACAGTTATTTGAAACTGTTTTAAGTTAAAGTAATATATTTTAAGACTGCTTTATTGGACATTGTAAATAATCGATTTTGAAATTGGAATCTTAAAATTTCCCATCACAATATTGTCTAGGGATTATTTATAAAAACATGGTATGTTTGCATTTTGTTTTTCTATTGTATAATATTTTGCCTTCTATGCGATGAAATAACACAAGTATTTATTTAAGAAAAAAATAAGATATTTGTGTTCTTATGAAAATATGTCGTGTAAAGTTATATACATGAGCCTATTATGTTAAATGGAAACTTTAATTTCATTTAATCATATAAAGCAAAAAAATGCTGCTTAAAAAGACTTGTCTTGTTGCAATTGCCGTCATCCTGACTTATAAGATTTAAATTATCATTAATGTTAGATCATATTTTACTTGAGGAAAACCGAGATCATAACCTAGACTACATCTTGTATAAGATCTCAATTTTTGTTATAAAAATGACATGTACTTTTGGTAATCATGAAAGGTTTTGTTCTGAAATAAACCTTATTGATTGTGTATAATTTATAAATTTATGGATTAGAGATGGATAGGGTCGTGTTTAAAAGAAGATTGCGTGAATGTTGAACTAAACGTCTTAACCTTATATACGTAAAATAATCAAAGAACCATGTTTAAAATTTGTGGATAATCAAATAAACAACATTTAGCATTTTATATACAATGAGGAGTCAAAGTTTGGTTTTGTTTTGTGTATGAACAGTCAGTCATCGAAGTAGGTAAATGTATTTCTTACTTAAAATATGTTATCATAATGTGGACATTACTGCAATCCTGGCACTTCATTATCAATTGCTTAGATAAAATAATATAATTTATTAGATATCAAAAAAAAAAAGATCTTAAGATTATTAATTTCGAATTTTTAGACACTTCTAAAAGTATGGATTCGGGAGTCATAGCCACATTAATTTATACATTTAATGTCATCATCTAGAAATGAATTTACCTACCGATTACTGCTAATAATGTAGTAAAATTGCAATGTACTCTAATGAGTACATATGCTAATAGCCCATCACCACAAAATAACAAGTGAATATGTTTTTGACATCTACTTAAAAGCTATTAGGTTTTAAAATTTAAAGTCACAAATGTAGTTTTTGTATAACCTTACAAGCGATTCCGCTTTGGGTTGTTCTTATATTTCATAAATTGGGTATAATAAATGCATACGTTAATACTAGTTCGATTATAAATATTTTACGTATCAGACGAATCACTTAAAATACTATGAGATTGATAAACATAGAAAATTATAGTCTTGATGTGGAATTGTGGATATGATAAGAGAGAACTCCTGTATACTAGTCATTATCCACTTAATTTGAATATAAATACAGTTCAATATTGAAACCAGGTAGTCATAATTTCTCGTATCGGAAATTTAGACACAGAAGTATACCTAGATGTATTTATTCCAATTTTATTTTGTTTTGTAAAAGTATTAGTAAACTTTTTTATCTTTAGGTAGGCGAAAAACGGTCAATGTCCCTTAGTATTATGTGAGCATTGAAAGCAAACGATACGTATAGCTATCCATAGACTTCTGTATCGTTTCCACGGGGTTCTCTCTATTGTTGTACAGGGCAAGTTAGTGACTTTGTTGCGTACAACAAAACGCGGGAAAGGGCAAGATCTATGGTTAGCGATACGTATCGTTGTCTTCCAGCGATCATGTAAATACTTAGGTTTATTGTCCGTTTTTTCGTCTACTCTAGAAACAGACAATACAACGTGTTAAAAAGCTTTGATTAGACAATTCGGATTTAGTTTTAAATATATTAAAATTAACTTTGTACATAATAAGACGGCAACATCATTTAAATTGTAAATGTGACAATGACTTAGAAGGAAATTTAAAAATATCTTGTTTCTCGAATATTATGAGGCAGGCTCTTTGAAATTCGATTGTCATTAAGAAGTAAATTGGCACAACGGAGATTTATTTATTTTATCAATTTGTGAGATATATTGGAATCTAAGAGATGTAAATATTGGACATAATTAGGAAAAGAAGTGTCGATTTATGTGTTATTGTTGAGTGTCAATGAACCGTGTAACTACACGGATTTTTATTCGAGGCTCGTTCAACTGTCGAATATTTTTGTGTTTAGTTTCTGTGATTTGGAAAGGACGATTCCCATTATATATAAATGTAGTCTTTATAAAACTTTCCAAATTGAATTTGAGTATAGTTCATCTGTTTTATTCCACATTACTGCCATAAAAAGAAATACGCAGGTTTTATTTTTTTTCTACTAAACGAATTATGTTTTAAAAATCTTCCACAATTTAAATGTATAGATACATTATATCATATAACCAATGTTGTTTGTAACTAGTCTTTTATATAAGTATCTTGGAGTCACCTCTATGGGATAATATTTTTAATGGGAGTAAAAATCATTGTTGTTAATACTACACACTCAATTATTATATTAGCAATAATAAAGTCACCACATGAGCTGGTTGCGAACGATATTTTCTAAAAAAATGTATAAAAAAACGAAAAAAAAAATGCTTTTGTAAACTAAGCTGGTTATTTATTAAAATAAGTAAATCTTATAAAAACAATATGAGGGTTTTATTTAATATAGTTCACAGCATATCAAGTCATTTCTATGATTATTGTAAACCGATATGTTGCCTTGTTCCTGTTATATGCAAGGCTATTTACTCATGGCTTGATGCAAGGCTTGATACATCTCAAATAATCACCGAAATGACTTGAATTTGAACACTAAATTAAACGAATCAAGGTTTAGAATTACAAAGATAAATTTTACTGATCTGTAAGTATTTTTTTTAATATTTTCAAATCAAACGACTCTTTTTATATATTAAATATATTTTTATTTATGAAGTTCAGAGTGACTGTTTACGGTTAGGTCGTTTGATCTACGACTGTGAAGGTTAAGCGATGTTCGCAAATGTCGGTAATGGGATGGGTGACGCAATTTTTTACACAGTACGGATACTGAGTTATCCGTTTTGGGCCCGCGTGGTCGTTCTAAATCGTTCCGCCAAAAAAAAAAATTACCTCCCATCCAATTACCGGCCTTTGCGATCGTCGTTTAACCTCCTCCGGTTTCTTTCATGTTTAAAAGTAAATTAGTTTTCAAAACTTAATAAACAACTCATATTCTATTTGTACTTTTTCGTATTTGTATTGATATCTAACTTTCGAACATTTCAAAATTCAGTTTTGTAATATGTTAGTGAAAAGTCTTTGGTCCATTCATTTCCTGCAAAAATCAACTTTTGCTAGAGTCGCCATCTAGTGGAGGTGCTTTTTTTAGTGCTTTTGTTTTTTTTAATACTTCCTCATTCGATGTCAAGAAGATTTGTGACCGATATCGGCAGATAATCTGATGAGTAAACACCTGCGATTTTCCATACACTTTATAAGGGAGCGCTCAGCAATACCTTATTATATCGATGCATTGCATCGAACTATGTTGCGTCTTTATGAGCAGATTAGCTGTTTTCCCACGATTTTTCCCGCGGAAATTATAGCCTATACCACTTGCATATGATGTAGCTTCTCATTAGATCTACACAAACAGTGATCAAAATATACTTTATTTTTTATTTTCTAACTATTAACCAATTTTGATTCGACGCAACAATATCTGACACACTGGGGCCGAGTGGTGGATCATCATTCGATTCTATCCATTGTGTAGGCCTGTGATGTGAACAGCAGATATTAGACAAGCAAAAAACAGTACGCTGAAAAGTAGTGCCATATGACATGACATTTCGTACCACGTAATATGACAATAAAGCATTACGCAGTACTCTAAACAAGACCTAAGATGACGTGCTATGCGTACGGCTCGCTATTACGTAGCAGGCAGCCGGACTGATGAACATTCAGGACAATCATAAACCTGTAATTGTACTGAATAGTTTTATTCTGATTTTTTTTACATACGAGTTTTTCTTTTCGCCAAAGAATATTTTTTATATATTTTTACTTTTTATGTTTATATTATATATTTCATTATAGCTAAATACTAATTGGTCATTTATTTTATTTTAACCGAAAATGACAGTACCCCTTGCCGCGCCGGGAGCGTCCGATAGTATTATCTGTGGTATTACACTACAATATGTTGATGCTATGTTCGTTGCCTAGTGTTATGCCATTCTTAATTTTATCAGGTAATACGTACTGTCACAGGACGCGGTCTTATGTAACTTTAGTCCGACTTAATGACGGCGTTTTTACATTTTAAAATATACGGCGTGTGATTGAGTAACTCACACATGTGTTTTCTTCGGTGTATTGCGTTGTTGATTACCCGCTGCGTCTCACCCCCGCACCTCGAATGAGACCCGAAAATGTGTTATTGTGCAGTCGCCATTTTATTTCAAATTACGCGCCATGTATAATAAACGGAATAGTAAAATGTTTTTCTTAATGAAAATGCGTTGTAATTTAAAATAAGAACTTTATTTTTTAACACAAAATAATAATCACTGGTAGCAGTGGTAGCTACTGTATTTATTCTAATATTTACAACTTATTCATAGTAACAGCCGCACGTCTTATTAATTGAGTTTTTTTAGACTTCATTTCGCAATCTCCACAAATTCGTACCTTTTCTGTTTCGATTTAAGAAAACTTTAAGATCGAATAATAACATGTAATAGGTACCTTAACATGAACGTACTTGACTTATAATAATAACTAGAGACTATAGAACAGGACATACTAATTATTAATGAATCAAATGTAAAATAAAGGTATGAATAAAACAATAAAATACATAAAAATGATTTCGGATTTAGTGTTGTCAAACATATAATTGAGTTTTTGGTTAATTTTATCTAACGACTAGATGACTTTAAAGATATGATATCCAAAATCATTTTTTATTTAAATGTATGGCAACATGGAATGATTACATAGATACCTACTATTTTGTGTAACAGTATAAGTAAGTATATAGCTAATTAATTTTATAAAATATGAAGATATTTTCTTTGAAATAAATGTTAAACATTTAGCTTATACAAATCCAATTCCATTTCTCTGTCCCTATGTATGTAATAACAAGTACACAAATTACTATTACCTATAACTATTACCTCATTTCCGAGGATCTTTTTGAGTTTTACGTCGTCAATTACACATCAAATATATAATATCGATTTCGATCAATAGTTTTAATTATAATAAATCACTATTGAGAATAGAGTTGTAAAACTTGTACCAATTTAACTCTCTGTTTATCACGCTATTTATAAAATCTTTCATAAATATATGTTTAAATTAGCGCAAAGTCCCAACAATCATTCATAATTTCCTCGTATATCTATAAAAATATGTATACCTATATTTTAATTAACATAATTAAAAGGCTACGTATAAAACATTTTTACTAACTAATTAGGTGAGAATATTTACAATTGGTCTAAATAAGATAATAACTTAGTCATTTAAGGCATTTTATAGCGTTTATTTTAAATACAAAACTCGAGAGCTATAATCTCATAGTTCTTAAAATATGAGTTCAGAACTCGAAAAGAGGTTAGAACTGTGATCATTTAATGTTAGAGAATCACCGCTGTTGCATTAATTCAATCAGTGTTTTTCAATATTTGATTCGCGACCCCTAAGGGAATCACTCTCCGAGTAAGACTCCACCTTACCGAGTCAAGGAGGAAAAAAAAGTCTTACTAAATAGTTCATAACAGCAAATCACAATTTTAGTGAGGATGGAAGGCATATTTTCCAATAAATTATATATTTTATTAAAAGATATAGGTATTTTTTTCCATCTATTCATTGTGCTATTTTTGAAAGATAATTAAAATTAATAATATAATCTGTATACCTAAATGAAGAAAATTATAAATGTATCTATATTACTTTCATTTTATTACAATTATTTTGTCTTTCTATAGCCCAAGCTTTTCCGGCCTGGAAAGGGGTCGTGTATTCAAAAGATTGAAAAACACTGAATCAACGCATATGGATACGAGTATTTGCACCAATACGATATCTATAGGGTATATAGGAATGCACTCAGACCGTTAATTGTAAATTGGCTAAACCAATATCTCGTTATCATATTGGACAGAAGACTCGGTTTTGGCCATTTTATGATTATGATCTGATTTTGACCATTTTGGAAATGAACTTTGACTCTTCAGAGGTGCCAACGGTATTAGTTTTGATAGAATACAACATCGCCTTGAAGTTCCAAATGCCCGTAAAAGAGACAGGAGCTAAAACCAGGTCTTCTGCCCTATTTGTCTGATCTCTATTCTCTTTTGTCTATGATTTTTTTTACATTTCTTATTCTTGAATAGGGATGATGAAGTTCCAAAGACATTAGGTAATTAAAACAATATAACAAATGCAAACTTTTTTTTAAATTATTATGGCTTTGAGGCGCGATGCATTGGCCGTCTCTTAAGTAAATCATTCTACCGTCTTTCCGGGTTCCATAATAGAGAGTATGGACTTATATACATATAATACTAGGAACTTTTTACACGTGATTAGTTTCAACGACATCTTCCCCCTTCTTTCGTCTCTTTTTACCTTCCAAGTCTGCGTATATGTCTTCTAGAGATCTCATTTTGGTTTCTGGCACGCAGAATATAAGGTAGAACACGTTAGAGAGGCAGATTATGCTGAACATCCAGAACGTGGAGTGGTACCCGATCCATTTGTTCAGAGGTGCGAAGAGTTTGAGGAGTGCGAAGTCTGTGCCCAAAGATATCGCCATGATCAGTGTAGCAACGGTACCTCGTAACTGAAATAATTAAACGCGCATGAATTAATATAATATACAATTGTGGCATTCGGCCCTTGCCTACCCTGCTTTATAATAGATCACAAACACTTCACAGATTCCAATCTGTTGTATATTGAATTTGTGGCTTTCAAACTAAGTAGCTAAGAGTCTCGTCGCAGTAAGTAGAGTTCAAAATCAATCCAAACATTTTGACCTATTGTAGTAACCCGACGTGTATCTGTACAAACTAAGCGCGGCGAATCATGGCTAATATATAATAATAGGTTACACAGAGTGTGAACTGAGAGGTTGAAAGTAAATGCTTATTTTTTTCTTTGAAACGGCACTTACTTTTTAATAATATTTGAAAAGGAAGATTCACGAGACCCATATTTGTTAGGTTTTAAATTAATCTATTGTTTTAATGGCTCGGTAGCAAAGTGGAGTAGCGCCGCGGTTCGCGATCGTTTTGCAAGGCCGACCCTGGCCAAAAAATTATTATTCCGTGCTTCGGAAAGGACGTTAAGCCTTTGGTCCCAGCTGTATTTCCAGTCGTTAATACCCTCCAATCCACATTGGGACATCATGGAGGGACATGGCCCAATCCCTTCAATCCATTAATAAGGAAGGCCTGAACCCCGTGGAGACGTAAAAGGGCTGATCATGATAAAACTCACCTGGAAATTGAACATCTCCGTCATAATGACGAATGGAAGAGGTTGTAAGCCCGACGCGTCCGCGAATATGCAGACGCAGAGAGCTGTGATCGGCACCCATCCCGGCATGAACACGCCTACACTCTGCAGGTAGAACCAGACACCGAGGAGGCACATACTGAACCCTGCCACCACGCTAGTCACTGCCAGGAGAGGCTGCAAGAGAAAATACAAAATAATTTCTGTACAAAAACTATTAATATCCCAATGATTTCATGGAATGTTTATTTGCAAAAAAAAAAAAAGATTTTACTCATTTTTATAACTTTTTAAGGTTTATAAATTAATTAATATGAATCGCTACGTAACGAAATGGTCCGAGATTTTGATGCATAATAAATGATAAGGTCACATTATGTTTTAGTTAATTATTCCTATTAAACAAAATTGCGTAATCAAATTAAAAAAAAAATGCTACTTAAGTCATAATATGGAAGGTTTAATCGTAACATTAAAAATAAAATGGGCAAATTTTATGTTCTTTTTCTAAAAAAAAGATAACCAAAAAATATTATGTTTATTTTTTGTACAATGCTTTACTACATGCCTTCATAATTGTGACATAATCATAGAAGTGATATGTTACAATAATATAGGCAGGTTGGATAATTGGTGTTAGAACACTATTCGAAAAATATAAAATGCATCGTGGCTATAGATGTGCCTGGTTCAGGGCTGGCCTGTCCAAAAGCAAGCTAGGCAATTGCCTAGGGCACTCGTATTTGGAGGGCGGGCATGAAATTTTTGACATGTTTGCTCAAATTATTACCTTATAAAATGAATTTTGTTCTAAAATTAGTCCAAGTAAATTCAAAAGTACTAAATATTTCAGACCAGCGATACCGTTGATACCTAAACAGTTTCTTTTGTCAATAATATTAAAATACTTAATTTTAATATTATTGAATAATAATAAATATTAAATTAAAATACTCTATATATAACATGGCTCTAATAAATGTCAAATTTGTATGGTTAATTTCACGTTATGCTAATGTCAATTTTAATGGACGTTTGTACAACTGGCTGTTACATCTGTTTTCACTAACCTAGAGTAAGGAATTGCTTAACTAGGAAACGCCTAATCTTAAGAATCCCATAAGCAGATTAATTCCTAATAAACATTTTTTCTGTTATCCTTTCACACATTTGTGTTATATGCTTGTCATAGCTTATAACTTTAAAATTGCCTAATGTTGATAGGTGGTTCCGAGTCATTGATGAAATGCATTGTGATCTTAAGTGTCTCCGAAGTTTAGTGAAAACTGTCATTAGTCTTTTATTTAATTGTTTTTTTTAGTTCCTTGCCTAGGACGTCAAATTCGAATTCGAATTCACTCAGGTATCCGACTCCATTTCAATAAGCGACATTCGCTCAATATTGATTTGGTAATAACATTTCGTGGCATAAGTGAAGTGCGTTTCGAAATGATTTTTATACAAAAAATGGTATAACGAGAATTTCTGTACTAAATGATGTGAATTTGTGTCAGGATTTTTACAGAATCTAGGACAGAGCTCTATGCGCAAACAGTCATACGATTAAGTGATTTTGACAAATTGGAATTGTCCACTTTTTACGGCTATTACGTCTTACGTAACATGTCAGTTGAGTTAGCGAATAGGCCTGCTGGTTTAGAGTAAAATATAACCACAGGAGTCTGGTATAACCGTATAACATAATTGGTACGAATCATTATTGCAATAATTGGCATCATAACCCATTCTGACAGTAACAAAGCTATACCGTTCCACATAAGTTATGATTAAGCAATAATATACCTATATCTGTGGTATTTTCCATAAACCTACGTTTGTGGCGTTTTCCATTGTCGCCTAAAATAGTTAACTTCAGTACAAATTGCAGACAATTATCCACATTTGCGTCATAGCTTGTCTGGCAAATTTTCTAGGAATCGTAATTTTTTAAGAAAACAAATTGATGAATCTACTTTAAAGTTAAGTACTCCAGAATTCAAAATAAATCGTGTAGGATTATACTGTCTTATAAAACGAGAATTAAAGTGAGTAGATTACTTGGTATAAATAAAAGAAATAAACGTTTGGCCGCCTAAAGCAAATTTATGATGACATAAAAGAAAACGTGTTGACTTATTTTGGTCGGAGATTTAAAACTTGTTGCTAAAATGTTTTATAATTAGACGGTTAGAGTTTTTGACCAAAATAACTAATTAATAAAATGTATTTTTTTCACAGTTTAATTTAATATCAAAATACTTATGCCACTACATAATATAATTCAATCAAAATACGCAAATAAGATAGCGAAAAGGTTTTTCTTTAATTAGCATCTAACTAAACTTTTTGGTGTTTATAAAACATTCCATCTTCAAAGGGACTCGTGAAATTGAATCTTTTAAAGATTAAATATTTGTACAAGACCATCGAATTATTTTTAAGTAGGTACAATTTGTGGCTTGTGTAATTTATCAAACGAAAGATTGCAAATAATTGGGTTCAAAGTACTTAAATAAAAATAACACTTCTCGTTTTGCTTTATATATTTATAAGTATTTTTTTTTCTAGCAACTGTAGAATTTAGAAGTATATGATAGATGTTTGTTTTATTTATTTAACGTGAACGTAATATGATTTTAAAGGGGAAGCAGTCTGATATAATCAACGCAAAGCCCAATTACTGAGATACAAAATTTCATTTAGAAAAACGTGACTTACATTTATAATGTAAAATTATTTAAATTCTGGAACTACAATAAGAATAAAAACGTCAAGATAATCGGTCCAGTGTAAGTCGGACTAGTGCGTAAAGGGTTCCGTAACATTATCTATAAAAATCCAAAAAATCACGTTTGTCGTATGGGAACCCCCTTAAATATATATTTCATTTTGTTTTTATTATTATTGTTAATTGTCCACCTATCATGGTTCACAGATACAGCCTGATGACAGAAGGACAGCGGAGTTAGTAACAGGACCCCGTTTTTACTCTTTGTGTACGGAACTCGAAAAAGAAATAATTTACATACCTTCCGTCCTGCTCTATCGACGAGTTGACACGCCAAAAACGACCCTATGATCTGTACAGCAGCGAGCAAGATGGACTGCTTGTTTGGTGAGAGTGCGATGCTTGTGTCGGGGTCTTTGCCGGCTTCAGCGAAGATGTGGCTGGCGTAGACAAGGACGGCTATACAGCCGCAGAACTCGCGCGTGAGGTTGACTATGAGCGCCACCCAGAAGGCTTTCACTGATGTCTTGTCGGAGACTAGAAAGAGAAGGAGGATTTGAAATTCAACTAGGTAATTAACTACCTACGTGAATATATTATTATCTAGCAACTTCTAGACATTGTCAGTATCAGCTAGACCTGCTGTTCATAGATTTCATGCTTATACTGACTAGTTACATTAAACTTAACTTTCTTCATTTGTTGACTCTTTCTACAATATATTTGAAAAACAGAAGTTTGCGTTTCCTACTAAAACAAATTCTGAAATTTTGTTTTAGTAGGAAACTTTCAAGCATTTCCGTACGCTTGTATTTACGAAAGAAAGTCACAAGTTGATAGACTATCCAGATCTGTGATTTTATTTTAACTGGGAAAGAAACTTGATAACTGGATCTCTTCAACTTTTGAGATTTGGTTTTTAATTCTAATTGATTATCTAATAGATAATTAAAAAATGCATTAACTTTGTTCAATCGTTTTGATTTCGTCGTCGTCGGTAACTGTTGTGCGTTTCTGTTAACACATTTCGAACAAGCTAAATTCACAATAAGGTTCAAAATTCGCATTTTATATAACACGAAGACGCCCGGTGCCTCAAACCCGTTTTGAGAGCTGCAGAGCGATTCAGTAAAAATCCGAACCTGAATTCGAATATACTCAGATGCCCAAATTCACTTCGAAAGCGACATGCTTAACCTTGAATTGGTATTAAGATTTCGTGGCATAAGTAAAGTGAGTTTTGAAATGACACAGGGATAGAACATCTGAGATACGTGTGAATCAATAAATTTTGTTTTGTATTTTTATGCAAATAAATGGAATAAATATAATTTTCACATATACATTTTCGTGGATTCGCTTATCGAAGTGAATTCTGTGAGAATTCGAATTCAGGTTCGGTTTTACGGAATCGCTCTATTGATTCATTTTCGAAATGTGTTGTGTCATCTGAGTGCATACGAATTGGAATTCGGATATTGACGGGATTGCTTTGCTTATTCCACTTCACTCAAATGATAAACGCTGGTTGCTGATATTAGCAGTCTATCAAAAACAGCTATACCACCTATAGGTACTGTGTAGTATGTTTTTGAAGACTGACTGACTGAAATAGGTCTACAGTGAAATATTATAATATCAATATAACTTTATTAATTACTTTTGCAAATCATCTATCTAGCGGAAGCTGCGCGGTGTTCCTGAATGTTATTACAGTTGAAAGCCTCTTTGTACACACATCAACAAATCATGACAATCATAAAATATAACATTTTAATATCGTTTTTGAACTCTACTACGTAAGCGTTAAGGTTTAAAATGAGAAGGATATCGACAGCTTTGTATAAAGTAACCTGCTGTTGATTTTATTACTGAATTAATTAAGAACTTCTCGTTTACTTTTGCATCTTAATTGAAATAAGTTTGTATTTTTCCGTCTTTACTTTTTAAGACATTCTACAACGATTTTGTAAAGTATGTAATACTAACATCAATCAAAATTTTAATAAACTAACAAATAAACAAATATTGTAAGTATAAATAGTACAAATATAATATTTAAACGGCTATTAAATTTATGGAGCAAATCGTGGTTGGGATTCGAAGGATATCAGTTATATTTTAAAGTTATACATCAAGAAATAAGCCATTCCTTTTTGTGATTCCATTTTCATACTTAAGCGAAGTACATGATCTCGACTTTCACAAGTGCTTGTAATAAAACTGCAACTGAATAAATAATTTTGATTTGATTTGAATTACATTTGTTTGGACGATAAATTTGTTAATAACATTTATAGTAAATACCTGTTAAAAATAAATAAAAATATATATAATATATGTGCGAATGTGTAGTATAAAACTCATTGATAACGCAAATGTTTTGTCAGCAAAAGCCTCCCCACAGATTTATTTATGGATGTATGCTTAAAATATCGGCATTACCGGAATATACATTCGTTTAAGGAATTGACATGTTTTCATTTACTTATTAAAGTGCTCTAAACGGAACACCATTTCGAGTTCATAATATGAGCAACCAAAAGAAATCACAAAATGTTATATTTCTGAATCGATTGGAATAATTGGGCACTTTTTCTTTTGTTGGTTTTTTTATCTGTCAGAATTCTATGAAAATAATAACTTCAAATCGTTTAGAGCAGCGATTCCCTAAGCCCCTGCTTAGGGGTCCACGAAGGATTCAACTGGGGTCTACGGAACTCACCCGCGACACCAATTTCCATCGTTAGATCTTCACATTTTGGACGAATTTTGGGAATATGGTAAAAATGTAGCAGTAGGGGGTCCACTTAAACCAGTTAATATTTGAAATGGGTCTACGAGAAAAAAATGTTTGGGAACCTTCTGGTTCAGAGGGAGACGGAATCCAACAATTTTTCAAACGCCTTAAAATCCATTATTATTTAAATTTACTCACTCAATACTAATATAGATCAGCCTATCAATCTTCCCACTACTGGACACAGGCCTTCCCTATGAACGGAATAGAATGGGCCTTAACCCGCGCGGGCCCAGTGCGGATTGATAGGTGTTTAGCGATTGCAGATACAGCCGTAACTAATGGCTTAACGTGCCTTCCAAACATGGACGAGCTAGAAATAATAAATTTTGGGTCTCCCATCCTATGACCAGCCCTTCCGAAAGCGCCATCGAGCTTTATAGATTAACCTCCAATAATAGTATACTACATACTACTACCTAAACGTGTGACAAAGAAAGGGGCCGAAGCAGTGGTCTAATTGTCTTATTTAAAATCTATCACAATCTCTTTAATAAGAAACTAATAAGAAACGAAATAAAAAACTTAAACCTTCGATAGATTGCAGTTAGACTCAACTCTGGTTTGAACTTTCTCAAAAGCTTTCAAATATATTACGTCTTAAATTAACGATATCGTGCATTCAATTCCATATCTTTAATTAAAAATTGCAAAAAATGATGTAGCATGTAGCTCGTTAATATCTTCCAAAGTAAAATTGAAAATAATTGCGATAGATTTAAAAAAAGACAGTTACGGTCAGTTGCACGAACGTTCATTAAGGTTTAATGACGTCTTTATGCTCTAATAAATGTCAAACTTGTATGGGTAATGTCGCTTTAAACTTATGTCAGTTTTAATAGAAGTTTGTGCAACTGGCTGTTAGTCCCCTGATCTAGGAACTTTGTTTTGACAGTTGAACATAATATTAACTCAATTGACCGTCCGACCTGTACATCATGACGTCATAAATATCGCAAACATATTTATTGCCTCAATTATGATTAATCGGAATGGAATCGCGTTCGAGTGTCCTTGATTCTTTGTTCATGTTGTCGTGAACGATGTTCCCTCTATGTCAAATGATGCAGGTCAATTGACAATTCAGACCTCCTTGTTGACCTATCCTGATTTTGTTTTGTATGTAACACGTGAATCTCGAAAGCAACGCCATACAAATGTACTCCTTACTCACCATATAGTATGTCAGCTCATCTAAAACCTCCTTTTACAAAAATTATCAGATTTAAATATCTTGATACTTGACTGAAACTAGTTTTTTATACATTGTTCTGTGAGCTACTTTGATTTTAATGGATGTTGCACAAATGGCTGTAAGAGTTGAAAGACATTGATTTTTATAGTAAAAAAATTACTCACACAAGAGTTTGGGTGAGAATTTGGGTTCACTGGTGGTCTGCTCGATGATGAGACGGTCAACTTCCTCGCTGATGGTCTTGTCGTTTTCAGGTAGAGAACGCAGCCACGCCAGGACTTTTGCTGTTTCCTGCAGGAAAAAATATGAATGATACATTTAATGATATTGCTTTTAAATACTTAATGATCTGCTATTCTGTTACAACTACTGCTTTGAAGACAGTGTTGTAGTTCAATCAAATAAAACCTTTATAGTCTTATTTGACTCGACACTTAATATTGCTTTTGATACTGTATTTTAATTTGCTATAAGATTGATTAAGATTAACTGGCGAAAATGATTCAAAGATACAACAGGTCAATTGTCAATCCTTCATTTTGTTTATTTTTAAAATTCATAATTACAGTTATATACAGCTATTTAAGTTAATAGGCGACTACTGAAATTCCCCTTATCGTGGAAACAATGTGAAATATTTATAAAAATTATATTTTCCCACTGAGCCCTTTCATTTCATATGTCATACAGTATAGTTTGCTTTTTTATTTATCTCCTTAAAAAGGTATAGTTTTTAACTTTGTTTGTTTGTTTGTACGGGGTAATATTTGTAAATACTGATCTAATTGTAATAATTATTTGTAATATTTGGAGGTCTGTTTTTGTTATTTCTTATATTAAAATTATCGGTACAAAATATTGAACAAAACACAACATTTCAATTAACTAAAGAATTTCTCCGTCCAAAATAAAGAGAGGCTTCGTCTTTAATCAAAAGAGTTTTACACGAACCGAATAGGTAAGTAAACCAAATCTTCTAATGAAATAATCAAATTTCAATTTGGCAAAACGAAATTGATACAATTTGAAAGTACTTACACTAAATCTCGTTTATTGAGATCTATAATGTTAAAACGGAATGAAAAATTGAAAATATTGTATTCGGTATCTACCTACATAATGGATTACATTATAATAAGTAACTTAAACTGTATATTCTCAACTCTTTTATTGGATATTTAATGGATTTAGGTACATAAAAAAAAACTATATTTTGGCCACCCATCTTATGACCGGCGTTTGTAATAGTCGCTTAACGTGTCGCAGTTTCCAAGTCCAATATTATCAGTCCAGTGCTATGTCTTCCTCACACGTGTTCAGTGACGACAGATTTATAACGTAAAAAATCGCGGGTTTTTTTATTTAGGTCTTTTGAATTTTTATGAATATTTTGTTTTTGAATCAGCTTAAAGGCATCTCTTAAAATCAAAGAATTTCAAGTTAATCATTAACATTTTTCCCGACAATTTTTTTATTACCAAACTTTAAAATCCCATTAGTAGATCCGTGTATTTTGGCCGACTATATTAAATATCAATTAAAATACTTTAATCGTTATTTAAATGTAATAAATCATCAATTTGATCGTTCCTATCAACGCAACCGCAACGGTAAAAACACGCAGACTTTATTGAATAATATAATATCAAATTAGTGACTAGCACGCGCCAGAACAATTAGATGCTTAATAGGTAGTTAGCGCGTGCGGTCTGCGATAACAGTTAAGCAACTTGCGCAATGGCAGTTGACCGGATTAGGTGTCAACTTATCCTTTTCAGATTTTCGGTGATTTGGTAGCAGTTTTAAGCTCAAAACAATATATATTGTGCCAACATGGTGTGTTATGCGTGTTTTTCCACATATGCTTATGCCACCATAACAATATAATTTATCTTTAATCGATTTAAAAAAGACAATGAGGGAAATAAGATCAACGCTAATTAATTTAGCGTTGAAGGGTTAAAACTAACCTGATTCTTGCCGCATTTGATCAAGAAAGATGGCGTCTCTGGTAGCCTCAGGAGAATACAGAAGTGCACCAGAGGGATAGCTAATAAAATCCATAGTACAGTGTTGAATGGTAGAAGATCACCTAGTACAAATACTATGAGATTTCCAGCGGTCTGTGAACAAAAAGAATTATTATTTAAATAAGTAAATAAAGATAAAACCTCATTGGTCAGATCCTGAACTAAGTAGCTAAAGCCATTGTTAATTTAAATCCGAAACAACAAAGGCACACGTCAGGTTACCGCAGAATGTAATTTTATCAATCGAAATTTAAATTGAAAACAAAAGCTTTTAGTAGCAGAATAAAAATCATGCACAAGATCCCGGGTCCGTTTCAAGGACAAGATAGAAAACGACAGAGTTGAAAAAAGTTGTAGTTTAAATGAGAAGAATTTTGGTGACCCAATATCAACCAGAGCTTAGATACTTTGCAGTCTTGCATGTGGGAAGATTTTACTATCAAAAATAGATAGACCTAGATATCGCTGGAATGATGTCGTAGAAGCAGATCTGAGCCAATTTAGCTCAACAAATTGCAGAAAGATAGCTGATAGAACTGTAGAGGATAGCTTTCTTTAGTGTTAACACTTCGGCTCATTACGCCAGCTGAATAAGTAAGTGTATACAAAAAGTATGTAACAAAAACTGCATGAGTTGAGTTTCACCTGCGCAAATGTTGGCAAACTTGTTAATGATTCATACATTTTATTAGTTGGTAAATAAATATTACGAATATATGTATGTAAATTTTATAGGACAACTTTTTAGTCTCATAAAGTTGTATTATAAAAAGCTGTGTAGTAAGAATATTATGATTGAAATATCTGTACATATTTCATATGAGAGAACTGAAACTTTCCCGTTTGGTTTCCTTACGTATGTACTTTGGCGTTACAACTGAATGCCATTATCGTTTGAGTTTTTGTATGGCAATATTTGGAAAGCTGGATCACGGAAAGCTCTTATTTCTTTCCCTTTATTAAAATGACTAAGAAATTTAATATTAGTAGAAAAGTCCTACAGGAACATTAACGCCCGGTTTCTGAATTGAGAATTTGAAGTTGAGCACGTCTCAAACCGTGCTTAAGCCATTTTAAATGTCAATGAAACAAGTTTTCATTACAGATTTATAATTTTTTAATGATCAGTTAATAGCAATTTAATAAAACTAGGACTTTTTGCCATATAAAACGTAAAAAACTTAAGTTATTGAGTGCTTTTCTCAATTCAGAAACCGGCCGTATGTGATTACACAATCACAGAAAAGAGTCAGATTTTTAAAATTGAGACCCACTTAAACTTATGACTGAATCAAAAATTAATTTAAATATAAAATCCATGTTGTATTGAGATAGTCTAGAAGAGAAAAAAGAGTATATAGTCTAATAAATAAGGTAAAAGCTGTACGTAAAAACAAATATCAAACTAGTAATAATGAAAATCTTGCTTTGATCATTGTTTAACAATTTTATTGAGGGGCGGGATTATTAATGCGACGTATTAAAAATGATTAATTTTATAGGGGGGGGGGGTGGAGGGGTGGATACAAAAGTGATTTCTTAGTAAACATAAAGCAAAGAGAATTCCGAACAATATTTTCCTGTTACCGACGTGTACGAGGTATCTAATCGATTATTTTGCACTTATTTGACCCCATCTTATTATAAGTCCAGTTACTAATTATTACATATGCTTACTATATTACAAATGCGAAAGTAAATCTGTATGTTTGTAACGTTTAAAACTCTGAACTGATTAAGATACAATTTGATTAAGTTAGTTTACATTATTTTATAATATTGTTGATGTAGTTTTCTGTATTATATTAAAGTAGATTAAATTAAAGTACGGTATAGATAGATAACTCTTTATAAAAAGTTGAATAGAGATTAACTTCGCTTCTTTTCTTTAATATTTAAATATTCCTTTATAAGAAAAGGGGTAGAAGTTTTTATGGGGTAACAACCATTTCTCAAATTTAAACGTTATTTATAATTAAAACATACTAATTATACAACGATAGTCGCAGGCAAAGGCTAGTATATACATTGATCACGTTAAGCGTTTGATTGTTAATAAACTGTATAAAATTTTCCTTGTATTTGTTTGATAGGGAAGTTACCTGTTTTTTTTTTATTTTATTCTTCTCAGTAAATTACGTAGGTAATGGAATGTTAGATGTGAATTATTATGTATATTCATCATACGTAAGTAGTTGTCTACATAAACCGTTCGAGAATCTTTAGACTCCAAGTCAATGAGATTGCTTTTAAGCGATTTGGATAACAATAAATATGGAATAGAGCCGATCTGATGATAGAGCAACGTTGCGACCTCTAGCCATAGGATATGTCAATTAAAGTGTGTTATGGCGATATTTCTTTATATTTTTTCTACTTTAATCGACAACAAAAAAATGATAGAGGATGATCATTATGAATTGGACAGCAGTGTTATAAACTTAGTCGTTTAACCATCAAAAATAGAGTAATAAAATGAAAATATCGTTATGGCAAGGCGGACACTATCTACGTAAGTAGCTTTGTTATTAAACGAAGTAACTCCATCGAGCTTGGGGTAGTTTGCTTTGTCTTGATAAGGCTTTAATCCGGGAGCAATCCAGGATTTGATAATGGAATTGAAAGGCCATAGGAACTTTGTAATTTGATATAATTACAAAGTTTCCATGGCAAAGTTCTTTATATAAGATCTCTAGTCCAAGATAATGTCTGATAAAAGCTTATTTTGAAGTAATTTAATTAAAAATTATGGTTTGCATTTTACCTGTGAAAATATAACGAAGGTACCCGTCATCCCTCTGATGCTGTCTTCGCTTATTTCTTTGACGTAAAGTGGACATACGACAAACCCACCACCGGAACCGAAGCCGATAAGTGCACGTGCTCCGATTAGAGCTATCGGATGCGTACATATAAGCTTCACAGCCCAGCCGATCTATTGGAAAAATCATCAGAATGTTAGTAAAAATATATTACTTAATTGACTTAATTATCAAACTTTTTAGTGATCTTGAGTTTGGTATGTAGTAGTACCAGAAGTTAGTCCTCTTATAACGGTGCGTCAGGGTTCATCGTACTCAAAGAGTAAAGATATATATGCTCGTACCACACCGTTTTTTTGTCCTAGGTTCCCGCATCCATACTTTTTGTCTTTGATCTCTTTTTTATTTGCTTTTCGTAATTTGAAATTTCGAACACCGCGATCTGCTCTTTCTGAATGTGAGTTCGTGCGAATACTCCTAACCAATGACCTTACAATAAAAAAGGGTAGATAGCTTACTTGCATTGAAAAAGTGTCACTTTAAAACTATGCTAATTAGCATACCTGAGCGCAGTCTGGCGAAAGCGTCGATTGTGTGCGTTTATGTACCATATTCATTTTTAAAATGCTAATCTGTGTTATACGGAACTGTAGAAACTGCATAAGTAAGTCGACTAAAGATCAAGGGGTCACATTTCATTCGTAAGTATACATTTTATCGATTTGCGTTTTAATCAGAAAAAAAAATATGCACGGGCAAATAATATAATACACTAACGTCAAGGAGAAATAATAGAGTATTAGTACTGATATGACCTATCTACCCTCTTTTTATTGCAATACCTATAATTGCTCCTAACAGTGTCTATATATCATGAGATTGTAATTATATTTAAATTATTTATTTAAAATGTGTATGGTTAAAGTAATATATCTAAGTGTGTTTACAGTAAATATCTACTAAGTTCTACCTATTAAGGGAAACCCAGAAACGGGGTATGTAATTGTTTTATTTAGGAACCTACTTATATTACCTTAATTTTAGAAATCCATTCATAACTGTTTTTAAATTGTTTTTTTTTCGTTACAGTTTTTTGTTTACACCTTAAATATACCTACTTATCAAGCCTAGTCAGCCGTCTGATTTACTACCAACACCTAAGCACCGATCCTGTCACACACTCTTAATAATATGTCGGAATAGTTCACATATTTCATGGTAAGTAATTTCTTAAATTTTTGAGTACAAAGGATTCTGACATCCTCCTTCCGAACCTTTTTACAGACACAGGACGCATCCGAGTGTTATAAATTTACCGATCTGACTCACATTTTTTTAATTTCTTTTGATGTTTTTTATTTAGCAGAGATTTACAGAAATTGCGCACTCCTGCTCTTTCGATCCAAAGGAGATACGAAGTTTAAGGATGAAGCCAGCTAATGGCGTTTCACAAAAAATTTTAAAGCATGAAAAACCGACAGAAATCCCTTCAATCTATATTATTACTATAAAAACGTAAAAAAATATATAGTTATTTATCTAAAATCATCCTAATATAGCACTTAATTTTATTTCATGAAATCACAGCTTTTGCAACTGTAAAATACATATAATGCCATTGTCTCCAAGAAAAACATTATAATTTATAGCCAGCGTCTGAAATAAAGAAGAAAGACAGGAAAATGTTGTTTTGAAACACTTTCGAAATTCCGCGTCTGCTAAAAGGCTTTATACAAGAATTCAGATCGAAACACTTTTCTTTGTTGTGTTTCAAAGGAGCAGTTTCTTAGCGTCAATCCAACTTTGAAATTAGAATTCGGATTGTCGTTCAAAACGTTCCGATTTTAAATTATGCGAAGAAGATTGGAAGTACCAATTAGGCATTAGATAAATACAAGAGACAGTTTTGTTTGGGTACCGACCTCTTTCAAAAAGATCGTTAATCACAGATGGCCATCTAGATTTTTGTATATTGACACTACATTATAGTCTGTGTTCTTCTTTTATTTATTTTTTTATAAATATCTCCCCAAGTAGCACAAAACACCATTATATCAAACTTATGATAGCACGAGTCCAAGCGTTAAGCATTATAATAAAATCGTATATCAACCGTATTTCTTTTAAACGACTCTTATACGTAAAATTTGGGCCCCCCCTTTGTACGACTTTAAGCTTTATAAAAGCTGTGCAATAACACTACAACTTTTGTATAATAGCATTAATAAAGTCGGGTAAAAGCATTGTAATAGCCACAAAAAGTTCAATTAGCACCTTAAAGTGCTAATTGAACTTTTTGTGACTATATTACAATTGATATGCGTAAATCAAAATTATAATAAGTTAATTTAAAATTATAAAAATGCTTCCTGTTTTATTTCCTTTGTAAAAAAGTATATTTAATAGATTTTAAAAATATATAATCGGTTTAAGTTATTGTTTTGTGTAAGTGTCATGACATGTTCTCTTGGCTGATCTTTTAAGTATTTTTTAATATTGATTTAAACAGCTCGTTATGTATGAAATAAGCTGCACACATCAGTTTGTGGAGTAAAATATACAAGTTTATGGTGTAAAATACACGCGCCTTCGCAAACTTCCTTTAATATAATAAAAATAATAGAAAATTTAACCTAGTAGCAAAACTTTTTGTTGAATTTTAAGCTTTTTAGCATTGTTTTAACAACATAATTGCTTTTATAGGCATCTGTGCACAAAATAAATGACTATTTACCCCTTTTCATCTGACACAGTTGACTTTAAATATTTTGTAAGAATTGGAAAAAGAAAGCAAATGGCGACTCGTAAAATTAAAGCATTAGGTATTCAAATATAGTGTAGTAGAGTTGTTAATCGTATTATGGTTAGACACAAAATTAAGAGCTCGTAATTCATCGTATAACACACTCCCATTTTAGGTACAGCCGTATTTTAACACTTCAGAAGTATCTTATAGTGCTTATAATCATCAAACGATTATTTCGTTTTTATTTTGATTTTTAAAAGTTTCAATTAAATTAGTATACTCTTTTTTCAGTTTTCTTTTATATCCACCTGTTTTCTTTGTTTTTCCCAACGTTTTTGTCCATGGCGCAATCGATGCGTATAAAATGCCACCATTACAATACAATACATAAAATAATTTTACATTTTAATTTCACATAAAAAATAATTACGATCTATTTATTACTTGTATCTCTATAAATAACTTAATATTGATCAAAATATAGCCTAATGTTTTATAAAAGCATAAATTAAGAAGATAAAGGAGCTTGAGCTTGATTAAAGAATACTTTAAGAACAAATCGATGCTAAAGTTTTACTAGTTCTTTATTCAATGTGTATATAGGATAAGCATTAAATCAATACAACCATAGGCCATTAGAAAACATTTGTTTCTAGAAAATGACTAAATACAACTAAGTGCACTAAATAATATTACGTTAATGCTTATATAATATATAATGTTTTTCATATCACCGAAATACGATAACAGCTTTATATTAATATTACCCAATACTTAAATAGGAGTTTTGACATTGGTATACTTTTTTTATTAACCATAATATGGCATTAAGCATTATTAGATAAATTAAATGCCTTTAAACAGATTGAAACTTGACCAGTGCTGATTAAAAATGTTAGTATGACTTTAGGACATAAATCGGTACTTATTTTAGTTAATATATTATTTATGTGCTACTTGGGTCGTGTTCCAATAAATTTTGAATTCAAAATGCTATATTTAGGTAGGAACATTGGCCTTAAAGAAAAATGCTTAATAAATTCAGGCGTCTAAAAGACTCTTTAAGCTAATTGACATTTATTTATAATATTGCATATTATATTTTTTTTCTTGATTTCTTTATTTATTTTATCCGAGTTTCCATTCTGTGACTGACCTATGCGAAAATAGGGTAATTTCAGTATGCCGACCGAACTCGCTAATCACTACTGCAAGCTTCTCAAGTTTCTTTCGAATCCGTAATATTAGTAAAGATATGGTAAATAAATTTGCCCATTAATTGATGTTATCTCGAGTTTTTTATTACGCCGTAAAAAGTCGTCGTATTATTTCAAGACACCCTCCATGCAATTATAAGCCTCATACCATAGCATGTGTAGTCACACATTTGCAGTCCAGTCTAAAGGGCATCGTCCTTTAATAGAAAGTCATTGGCTACTGGACTCGAGTTTTAAAAATAAAGTAAAAGTTAACAAAATTATTTTAGCATTACGACTTTTTTTGTAGGCTCTATAAAACATTTTTAATATTACTTTTTCTTTTTTTGTGGATCTAACGTCCTTGTTTCGATGTAATGCCTCTTTGTTGATATACCATGATTTTTAATGCATTTTTGTTTTGTCATATGCAAACATATTCTTTCGTGAGAGTAAACAAATTTTTTTGTATTCTGTTAAAATGTTATTGTGATTAAATTATTTATATCATAATCTATAATAGATCTTTGAGCTAAAGTCAAATGCAGATTCATAGGCACTAAAAGAAATCTATTAACATTTACGTGTGTGACAACGCCTTTTATTCTTTGAAAGATATACGTTAACGTTTGAAAGATATTCACGAACTTCACGTTACATCTATTTGATATGTAACGTTGCGATCACAACGTTTTTTTTAAGATTTTTAATGATCGATATTAATAATTTGACAGTAATTGATTTTGGTATTAACTTAAACATCTGTTGAGAATTATCAAACGAAAGAATTGCATGCTAACTGATGACTATAATAGGTTTTAAAATCAGACAGTAAAGCCCAGTCTTAGAATTATCCACATGCTAAACATCCGTGCAGTAGTTTTTGAGTAAAAGTGTATTGTTCATCATATTTTTTTTTTATATGTATTAATGTTGAGGATTAAGGAATTTAACCATAATTCTGTATAAAAGTTTGCGAGCTATGGGTTCACAGGTTTTACTAAGTTTTATGATTATTCAAATCATAATTCGAAGAGCGATTGTGATAAAAGTAACATAATTCCATAAATTGCTATTACAATCGTTATGAAAGGGGTCGCAATAGATTTAAAAAATAGGCAGTAAAGCCCAGTCTTAGAATTATCCATACCAAACATCCGTGCAGTAGTTTTTGAGTAAAAGTGTCTTGTTCATCATATTTTTTTTTATATTAATGTTGAGGATTAAGGAATTTAATCATAATTCTGTATAAAAGTTTGCGAGCTATGGGTTCACATTGTTTACATTAAGTTCCTTAAGCGCTTAAACTTAAGACGTAAATTTGTGTTTTTATATTTAGTGTTATGTTAGCTGAAGTTTTAATTAAATAACAGAAGCTATGTAATGATAGATCGATATAAAGATATATTGTTTAGAAATAACAGTAAGGCATTGTGTTCTGAAGTATGACACTTGGAACGGCAAGTTTAGTTTTACTTCTTGTATTGAAATTGTAGACATTAATTATTTTCATAAATGTGTAGAGTAGTGTAGAGACTACACAGAGAAATATATTTTTGAGGACTCCTATGATTGTATTTTGTAGATCTAGTTATAGTTAATTTCGGAAACCATTCGGCTTCGGAGGTTTAGACGTTAAGATAAATAGAGCTGTTCGACGAAAGGAGCAAACAGGTATTTTACTATTTTAATATAAACGCGTTTTGACATTTACATTAGATATCTAGGTACCTGATTTTTTTATATTCGAGATTAACATTATTACGTTAGAAATATAGGGATATGTGGAATAGGGGAAATATTAGTCGGTTGCATAAAAAAAATGTACATACCGCAATAGGCACAGAGGCACATAACAATGCGTTTTTCCTTCCAAATTTGTCTGCGGCCACACCGTACACGAATACTGCGATTGGTGCGAAGATGAACATTATAGATGCCATCCATGATACATCTTCTTCTGACAGGGGAGCGTTAGATGGTGAGTACTCGCCCATCAGCAGAGATTTGTTGGGTGAGATCCAGCCCATCGCTGTTCCATATGCCAGTATAGGCATGCATACTGAAAAGAGAAATTAATATTTAAATCTAAGTTTATTTTTATTTATATTGCAGTTTTTTTATGAGGAAAGAAAGAGGTTATCAGCGGGCAATATCCAAAACAACTACACGTGAAATTTTGGAATAGAACAGGAAATCGTTTACCTACATATAAATAAATATTAGGTAACACCACATATTGTTCAGATTCCAAGATGAGTACCTAAAGCCCCCATGCTATGGAGTATTTGACACAACGAAGGTAAAGTCAACATCACATCAGGTTACAAATTTGTTCACTCTATTTAAACGTTTACCATAGATATACAGACGCTCTGTACCGTACCTTGTAGAGTTTAAAATCCATTACGGAAAATTGACGTGGTAATCTGACATATATCTGTGTGTACCACAACACCCAGACCTGAGACAATATAGAGAAACCATTTTATCCATTGACCCGACCGAGATCGAAACCGGGATCGGGAGATGGTAGCCTTGAAACAGGCGTGCGAACAACTCAGCTACGGAGGTCGTGAATATATGATAAAAAGTTTTGGTTAAACAGAAATCTTTTCAAGCTACTCCCTATCCACCTTACTTAAACCTATTTTGAACAAAAATAAGTAAAATGGCGAGCATATTCTACTCGTTCTCTCATGAACCTTAATCGCTACAGTATTTATTGAAGCGTTAGTCGAAGCTTTACAATTATCATAGCGACAGTATCGATCGAGCACATACAGTATAATAATTTACACGAATCGGTACAAAATTAATATCGCCATTTTCAACTCCTCCGTGTACTCGTCCAATTATTGAACAATTTTGATCGAGAAAACAAATAGAACACATGTAACGGCTCGATGATTGGTTGAATTGTTTCAAATTAGTCTTATCTAGCTTATACTTCGACAAACAATGTTAGGTTACGTTACTTAAAAAAAAAACAATGAACTACTTAGCAAAGCTTAATATTAAAGTATAATTATGCGTATCTAAAGTTTCATTAGCAAATAAAATTATAGACTGTCTTACGAAAGAAGTCCCGCGGCATAAAACTTATTCCTTTATAATTAAAACAAAAACATTGTGATCTAAGGGAAGGGACTTCTTTCGTGAGACAAACTCTATGTATATTTGCTCATTGATTTAATAAACGAAAAGGCATTATACTTTATAAAGCTAATAATGCTAATTAATAAAATGTAGTCAATTATTTTAATTTGTATTTAAATCTAAACTAAAAATAAGAATATTGTGTAAAGTTACACGATGAGTTATATCTCAAATCTTGAGAGACTAAAATGTGTAACTAATATCAGACTTATCGTGACAATAAACCGTGAATGAAATTACGGCAATTAATCATATTTCTGAATTAGATCACCGAACTAAAAGGAGAAAACATATTTTTAAATTAAAAATCTATAAAGTCACCTCTAAAAATCAATTCAATCTCAATATTATCAATTAAATGTTCAAGTTATTAATTAAAATGATTTGGGCTTCTTGTTTTTCTCTAGCTATTTAGTCTTGAAATTCGTGCTGTATTGTCATCTATCCTTATATACGTATTCTTAGTGCCATAGAGTAGAAATAGAGTGCGAACACCTAAATCTCTACCCGTTAGCAAACATTATGACGATATTACGTTTAATTTAACTATTTTGTCATTTTTTGCAGTGGCAGACTAAGGGGGGGCGGAGGGGGCGGTTCACCCCGGGCCTCTGGTCCGGGGGGGCCTCCAAAGTTGCTGTACTTGTTGAAAAAAGTTGTTGATCCGGGCCTATCGCTTTTTTGATAAACTAAGTTGGAAATACGGTTCTCAAATCCACATATATCATTCGTTTTTCGTTATTAGATACATGTCAAAGTAGTCTAATGAAATGAAATAGCACTATAACATCGCTAACATGTCGTATCTTATGGCTTGAGCAATAGCTAGATGAGATAGAAATCGCTTTGCAGGGCTCGATGAGGTTAATATTATATAAATAACATCTTTTAATTGCCGTACTTAGAGACGAGACCAATAACTTAAACGGCAAGTTAATTATGAGCTTGTAAGTTCCAATGTCAAGTATTAAATCAACGAAATCTGACAAAACTAACAACATATGTTAAAGTAATTGGTATACTCTTTCAATAAATAAACCTTTCTTATTTTAATCAAAGTATGTCCGTCAACTTTTGAATGTGTATTTAATATTGCTTATTTATAATTTTACTTTATTGAAAAACTAGAAGCAACAGGACGAAAATACTTTTTATTCGAGAATTACATTCGATATTAATATTAGTTTGACCTTTTTTCACCAAACATGTATCTTTCCCCGTTGGTGTTGAACCAGTTTAACAACAGTTTTCGAACCTGTTTCCGTAACCTAAATTGGCAGACTATTTCACCAGAGTTATACTTTGTGAAAATAAAAAAGTCACATTTGGCATTTAAAATAACCTCTATAGTTCATTATTTGGCCCATTTAGCCCTTCAATCGGAATTTGATAATAAAAAGATAATGAACACGTATTTTTTCCTCTTCAAGTTAATAAGAAATGACTTAGATAATCGGCATTTAAGCTGAGGAGTGGGGGCTCAACATCACAACTATGTTGAAATTCTAGAAAGATTTATTGATTACACAAAAAATATGTATTTAATATTTTTCAATGGTCAAAAAAAAAACATAATTCCTATTCTATTAATATGAAAATTTGTGGTTTTAATTACCATGTTATAGAACAATGAAAAACAAAGACAGATAATGTATACCTATATTATACGAATTCCGAGCAGCTGAAAAATTTAGGCTGGATTTTTAAATAAACGAAATATATTACGTAATTTTTCTAATATATGAAAAATATCAAAATAATGTAATAATATTTGAAAATTTAATATTTAAATTATGATTTAGGAACTTTTAAAACAGGCGATGTCGGCATCTGTGAAACTCCGACAATTACCGTTTATAATAAAGTTTAAGGAACAATTATAGAGATACCGAGACTCAGAACTAGTGGCAATTTCATTGTTTTATTTAACACAGGTAACACATAATTATTAACTTGATCCCTTGGCGTAGAAATTGGTGTCCCAGGGTTCATCCAACATTAACTAAAACTGAAGTAATAATCTAAACTGTTAGTTATGGGCATTCCGGATATGCTAATGCTGCGATAGTGTTATGTTTTGTGATTTCTAGTATAGCATGCATTTTTTTATAAACTTCTGCAACCGCACTGGTTTGAGAGATCTCAACCCCTTAATCAATTGGTAAGAGGTGTCATCTAGTTAGTTTAAGGGGATGGGTACAAAATCGTCTTGATCATTAAAGGCAGTAAATTATTTGTAGCATTTTTATTTAAAGGAATGTGATTTTGGCTTACAATTGACGATTTTAGCATTGTTGATCTCGGAATTAAAACTATATTACTAATTTTGCCTTATTGAATAGTGAAGAATAATTAATGGCATATTTCGTTGAGGTTTTAGTTTATGAAGTGGTGCTTTACTTTTTATTTAAACCCAAAATTGTAGAGAAAGATTTTCATAAAATGCGCGACAGCACTTTTTTAAGCTACTGAACATTTGTCAAATATAAAAAAAAAACAAAATAAAATATCGAAGGTTTATTAATTTTATTTTCATATCATAGTCTGTTCATAGAGCAGGTGAAAAAATGTACAGTGACAAAAATATGTGAGCATTAAAGCAAAACGATATGTAACACTATCTATAGAATTCTGTATCGTTTCGCCGGAGTATTGTGTTCTGTTGTACGGGATGATGTAGGTCGTTGACCCCACCACGTACAACAATTTTATTGGTAGAACTCCGTGGAACCGATAGAGTTCTATGGATACCGATATGTATTTCACTTTGAACGTTCATTTCTTACTTTGGTTTATTGTCTTTACCTGCCTTAGTAACAGGGTATCAATAAGAGTCAATAATAATTTTGTCTTAATTGACAGATTGAAATTCAAACTTCATTGAATGGTAAAATAGTTTTATCCTAACTAATTGAAATTTTTATCAATTATATTATATACAAAATGTCATCTGATTATTTTCAATAACTTAAGTTTTTTAAGTTTCAAATGGCAAAAAGTCCTAGTTTTATCAAACTGTTATCAACTGACCATTAAAACAATTAAAATCATAAACGAAAACTTGTCTACGTGGCATTTGAAATGGCTTAATGGCTTAGCTTTCAATTCTCAATTCGGAAACCGGGTGTGAGTTACCTAATTTACGAGTAGTAATTAATTTTCTTACAGAGTTTATAAAGACAACTTTATTTATGTTCATATTAAGTTATTTGCTAAAACTTCTTACTGCTAGACAAGTTGTTCAGTTCTAAAGAGTACGCAGTACTTGTTAAATTAGGTTTTTGTTGTCATGGTACACGATTAATAATCCTTTTGATAAAGTGATAATAAAGGTCTTGAGTTTTATAATATTGAGCTTGTGGTATATACTTTGAACGGAAATTATTTTTGGCTGCTGTTAATCAAATGGGCAGAAAGGATTTAGCACGTGTTAGATACCAAAAGAATGTAGTCTATAAATAAGTTTCAACCTTTGATCCATTTTCAGAAGCGATATATACCATTTACAGGGGATACGACGACCTTAGTTATGATAATAGTATATTTTATGACGTTATTTCGTTTGTTTAACTACTTTAACATATTTTTTTTATTAAGACAGGCACAACCAAGAATTTTGAATTAAATATAAAGATATCCAAACTTCTTGGGCGCAACTAGTGCATTGGTGTAACAACTAAGTTGGCCATAGTGTTGTCAAAACTATTTTCATTACGGTTTGGACAGCAGTTATACCAACTTGAACAATTTAAAAGAATTCACCTTTCGGCCACTATGACATCTGTACTTCACAACCAGTTATGAAATATAAATTTTATTCTTTCTTGGCAACTATGTAGTTGGGACAGAAAAAAATAGTTTTATTATTAAAATACATGTCAAAGTAGTAAAATGAAACGAAATATCACCATAACATCGTTAAAATGAAATTAAGAGGTTACAACGTAAAAGTTATTCATGTTTAAGTTTTTGTGCATTTCGAAAATAAAATATTTTTTCAGTGTCTATGAAACACATCATTAAATTAACATCAGCGCCATCTATTGTTAGTAAAGATAATGTAACCGTACATTCCACCCTTCTTATTTATATCTTGATTATTTGGCAGCTAGTATGCTTACAGATGATGATCTATGAAGAAATTAATAATAGCCACGACCATTTTGCGTCCATGACAGATATAAATATTATAATATAATTAATTCAGTTTATTTCCTCATACACATTACAATAAAAACGCTTCGTTGCGTTTTTTGTAAATATTTTTTTGTAAATTGGATTGGTTTACTATTTTATTACAAAGTTGATTGATTAATTGACAAATTTTCTTGAGTTACCACAAAAACGTTACTGGTAGGTTATTATACATATGTTAAGTAAAGAGGTATTACACAAAACTATTTTTTTTATCTTATTTCTAACTATAACATTACTAGGGTGCATCATAAACCAAATAGTTCAGCTTTTAACTGGTTTTTGAATCAAATTATAACAACCAAATTAGCTGCATCTATATTAATGAGAAAAATACATCATATTTTTAAGAGTTTTGTAAGATTTTCTTAATAAAAAATAACTCATTTTTTTACGTTTTAATTATTTTAATTATTTGTAGATATTATATAATCGTAAAATTGTAAAAAAGCAAGATAACACGTGGGATTGTAATCTGTCGAAAACTTATAATGTTGTTCAAAAACAGTTTCAATCACTAACTCCACTAATTTTCTCTTGGTTAGTTTTTATTAATCTAGGTGTTTTTGTCATATAGTTATGATGGTTGATATCGTAATTAATTAATGGCAAAGGGATCTCGGCCGTGCGCCCTCGTTTTTATATCATATAACATTGCAGATATTGTTTAATTATTTTAGCCATTTTAGTGTATGTATATTGTGTGTTTATCGGATAAATAAATATTTATTCTGTAACTTTTATTAATAATTATAACTATTTATCTGAGAATAGAAGTAGTGACCTATATGTCACCATACTTGCAGAGCCAGCTCAGCTATGGAGGTCAACAAAACAAAAATACCCTAGTCGAAAACAATTTCTCCGTATTCGTCGTGTGATTGATTTCATAACGGTGTGGTCACGCGTTTTCCTTATGCCAAAATAAAACAAAATGTATTTATCACACGTACCACAATACCTACATATAATATATACAGTGTTTCCCGATGCTAACATATAAATAAACACAAGGCGGTTGATTCGATGAGTCTTTAAATAAATTGTGACAGACGAACATTATGGATCTGGTAATTCCGTCTTTAACGACAGTACTTACATAATTATGATAAAAAAAATCAATAAATATAAATTTCAAAATGACTATACATATTACAGTAGCAACATAAAGAATTAATGGAATTTATTATTATTAAAAAAGAGATGAAAGGATTCACGCAACAAATGGGCGAAATTTCGGAGTATGTTTATTCAAAGAACTAAACAATGGTTTTCTGTTGTAATATAAAATATTGCGATATCAATTAATATCAATTAATAATCATATAATTAAAAAAGTAATAATTACATAGTCGCTATATTAAATAACAATGTAATTTTATTCTGATTATTTTTTATTATGTCAATTGATTCCGCTAAATCTATAGAACGATAAAGCCGTCAGTATTAGAACGATTAGGAATTATTAATATCGACGTTTCACCTTTATGAAGTGACCTTTCTAAATTTTCCTCATTTTGAGTAAGTATAGAATTACATCTAGAATTTGATTACACTATTTAAATTTATTTAAATTAGCACTCACATACTTAAGATTAAAATACTTGCCCAAGCTGGCACTCACTTAGCCGAGTGTGAATTCTAATCAAAATTGTTCATGATGCAAAAAGACCAAGTCTACACTGAAGGACAAATAAACCGTGCAGAAGTTTTCAGTTCATTGTACTAAACATTGAAATATTTGCTTTATTACGTTTTGAACTTCTAACATTTATTTGAAATAACCAAACACTTGTATTATTAGTAAACGCTCATAGATATTAATGCTAAATCTCGTCGCTCAAGCAATTAATAAGACAAAAATATATTACAATGTTTGTCATTACTAAGTAAGATCTTTACTTCAATATTAATTATAAATCTTAAAGATTTTCTTTTCTTTTACGTTGCAACAGAACGCTGACATGGTTTTGTGAGATACCTAATGGAAGTCAGAGTTTACTGGCGTTAACTGGCGATGCCGTTAGTACTGCCATATATCAGAAAGCACAGCTGAGTAGAGAAACAACTGATTAATGGAGTCAGAGGGAGTCAAGATCTTCAGAAGTGAGATAAACGACTGAAGAGATAGAGAGTGATCAATGAATAGGCATTCTGCCGTTAGTAAAAGCAGAGGCTTAAAGCAAGATTCAAAACTTAAGCAAAATCACAATCTATTCTTTAAGTTATATGTTAAATCAAATTTTGTTCTATTTTAATATCTCCAAGTGTATATAATTCACATTGAAGACATAATTGAAAGTATTTTTCCTTCGTTTTTTCCCACGGCTTCAATTATACAGTCTATTTGTCTGCTGGATGACACGTTGAAATAAACAATCATTAAACATTATACAGTAGTACAATACTCAAGTAATATTAGGCACTAGGAAGTTATTTTTAGTTACTTTTAATGGTAGTATTTCTGTTGCAAAAAGTAAGCTAAATTTAGTTTTGTTTCTGACAAACTGCGTTTTCTATGCTTTTAATTATTTATTAAGATAACAAAAGCTTTTATTAGATAATGGTATACAAAAGTTAATATTGCTTTGATTAGATTATATACTCATCAGGTATGCTACGGAATAGCGCTAAACAAAGTTAAGCAAAAAAATCTATTTTGATTACTGAAGTTTGGTTTAGAGAGAGTTACACAGGAAGGCATCATTTTATTATTACTGAAAATGGTATTTGTGATCTTCTTTCTCTTTTTTACTGAGAGATAGCCGAAGGCAAAGCTTAACTAATCTATATGAGATCACAAATGCTACTTCTTTTGTAGTATGAATCTCACTTGTAGGTATTTCAAAATATCAAATAATGAAGGTGATACTTGATCGAGAATTGAAGACAAACAAATTCAAGAAAAACGGAGGGGCGTCTAAAATGGTTCATATTTTCCGAACATATAACAGAAGCCTGAACCTTTGTACAACACACTCCTAATGCGTTTTGCCAAAGCATAAAAGTACTTCCTGTATTTGCAAAGGGAGTGAGTAACTTTGAAGTGTCTTTGATGCATACTTATTTACTTTATGTTGTTAAGAAGTACAAAGGACGTTGAACTGTCGAGACGCTTATTGGAGTTAGAGATACTAAAAAAAAACGACATGAAAAGTCATACTCACGCACCGAGAGTTCCGTACAAACAATAATAACCTTTCATTTTATAGCTCACACGATATAGTTCGTAAAGTTTTTTTTTTCTTCAATTATTTAGGTTCTTTTCAAATACATACCAGTTATAGAGACACTAGTTACTATTGATCGAAATAATAGTTTTTTAAGGGAGAGGATTTTAATATATTCGCCTATATTCAACGTTTTATACGTATATTTATTTTTTATAAATTAAAAAAGACCGATTTTCAATTTCTTTTTAATACTCCTGAAGAGGTTTAAAAATGTTATAGCAGTTTTGTTTTTATATCAAAACATGTAAACTTATACATAAAAATTGTCAGTATTCACTAATTGTATTTATTTACATAACATAATAACTATACCTTTGTAGTCAACATAACGAGTTACATTTCTATGACTTTTAGAGTGTTCTATTCGTTAGAACGGACAAACACGCGAGAGTTTACGTATTTTCGTTTAAGATAGGGTATCCTAAAGCTTAGTGCATATCCAGTTATGCCGGTTAAATCGTGAATATAAATGCCAGCGCTTATTTAATATTTAAACAACTCTTATAATCAGTATGTATTTTAAATCGCATTACGAGAGGTTCCATGATGGGTACTCAATTTTATTGCATACCATAATGTACCTCAAATGTACTTATGCCTTTTTCAAAGCTACATTTGCAATACTATAAAATAAACATATTTTCATTGCTCACTTTACTCAGTTTTATTGGGCGTGGTTTTGAAAAATTCTATAAAAGTAATTTTATTTAAGAATATAAAAATAGTTGTCGATAAAATTATAAAATTGTTTTCTAACTATTTCTCTTGCTTTGCCTCAAATTATAACTATTTTTTTTCATCCATATCGTAATATTTGATAGTGCGAGTTAACTTTTTATTGGATTTTATACAATTAATGACGAGCAAAACTTCGAAGTTAATAATGTAAAAAATTAAAGACATATGTATACTAGATGTGTTCACAATGTTAAGTAATTTTCTAATTTTTATCATATTTCTAACATCGCAAATAATATAAAATTATGATTTATATTCTTTTTATGAAAATTTGCATTTCATTACGTTCATTAAGCAAGAATTTTTAATTAAGCAAAAATTAAATTAGTTTAAAAAAAAAGGACATTTTCGACAACCGCGCCTTAATACACTACTTATTAATTAAGTATGAAGTTTCCCATTGTAACGAAAAGTAATAATTTTTAATCAGAATCCTCTGTACATAATTTTAATTATAGTTCTTTGTATGTATTTGTAAATGAAAAAGGGTGATAAAAGCAGACTTTGTTGAGTTTCTTGTCGATTTTTCTGCCTATGAATTTTGAAATTAATTAATTGTTGAGTAACGCTTATAATTGCGAAAACGAATCGAGATAATTGGCTTTTATCTCATAAATAAGGTTTCAGATAAATCTATAGAGAAGTAAATCGCACGACGAATGTCTTAGTGAATCCTTTATCTTAGAAACGAGTTTTCAAATCAAGTTAAATTAATCGTTAGTTGAAAATAAATCAAGGGTGAAGTAGTCAAAATTTAATATTGACGACGTCATACAATATTCACAGTCAAAGAAAAAAAATATATCGAGGATTCAAAGTAATATTCGTACCAAATGGATTTCTATAAACATGGTCCCTGTATTATTTATGAGGCCGTTAATAATGTGATATTAATTTTTATTCCGAACAATGCCATAAACTTTGTGGTGGGTATTGTACAAATTTATGCTTCAATGTTTTTTTGAGGTTACATAAGAAACTGGATCTGTTGCAGATTCCGAACGTCTTGTGTTGTTCCAATATCGATAGCTTATCGATAATATCTTGAAACTATTGTGGCTTGAAATCGATCGATCGAACTCTTGAAACTATTACTGTTAATCGGTGATTAAAACAAATAAATAATATTATTTCTAAAGATTACTTGACATTTCGATATTTTTAAAACATTTGTGATGCTGATGATAAAATAATGACGATGGCGATGCTAGTTTTGTTAAAAAATTACAGGATTGAGCTAATTTAGTAACTACCAAGATAAAAAGCAATGATAAATAGAAAAGCAACCAAAGCAATAGAAAAGCTTTCACGCAGTAATTCAATGTCTCTATTATTATTTAGATTTTTTTTACTTATTTAATCTTTATTGCACACAGATTTATGTTAGTTTATGTAAAAAGCCGATGTTTTCGATAGTCTTATCATCTCGTTCCGATTTGAATTTAGAATTATTCTTTTTGACTGGAAATATCGATAAAACATTGTTGGCAACTACAACAATTCGGAGTACGGTTTTTTCGTTTCATTAAGTTTACTTTTTTTTAAACGTTTATGAATATAAACACGACAGTGAGCCATACATACATATAGGTATATCGTTTAGGTATGAGTGAGTGTGTTATGTATCTTTTTAAGAACAATGTTTTAATTTCATTTCTTTTTAGATTACTTCGCTTACTGAATAGTGCAGTGGCACAACTCAAAAACCATAATTTTGAGAAACGCTCTCCGAAGTTATGAAAATCTAATATATTTATAATTATGAAAATCAATTTTTTTAGCATAATCGTTTGTATTATATTATTACCGTTAAATTTTCTATATTTTCTTTAAATTATCTATGGAATGCCATCACAATAATATGGCGTTATCTCGAAATAATGGTTTTTGAGTTGTGTCACTGTACTATTCAGTGAGCGACTTATCCTCAATTGATATACTGTTACGTTATGAATTTTTAATCGGCATTTTAGGAGAAACGTAAAATACTAGTTTTAAATATTAGTTGGAAATAAGTAGAAAATACATATTTTTCCATGAATAAACGACTCTTCTATATCAAAATATATTATTCATCTATAAAGGTAAATTCAAGAAATATTTTTTTTTCGGCGATCAGTTAATTCTATAATAAAATTACTTAAAACTGAAGTACGTGTTATAAATTCTCAATCCGGTTTCAAAAGAAAATTTCTTGTATTTGTAATACCTGTCGTCTTATTTCTTTTGATTTATTAATTATATAGTGCAGAATCGTCACATTTATCACTATTTGCTGTGCACAGTTTTTATATTAATTAGACCAATTTTTATTCAAATACGCGTAAACATTATTTCTTTGGATTACCTACAGCTATTCCACACACGTCATTACAGATTCATTATCCATTAGTCTATGCGCGCACTAGTAATTTGTTTGTCATCGTAATTGTTTATGTCGTTCATTCGTTCTTTCTATGGAAGTTAACAGTAGATTCATTCAGTTAAAGTTTACCTAATAATTGCATCTCAATGGAATCAAATATTACCATTGTGATATCTACCTGAAGTCCAGTATTATTAGTGCAATGTATATATATATATATATACAACGTATATTATACATATTAGCTGAATTGTCCTGCTTATTGTCGCATAGTTGCAAATATCATTTTGCTCGGGTCGATAGTGTGAAATCTTATGAGCAAACTCAAGAATAGTGTCATTTGGGTGTAGACAAAGCGATCTCTTGTATGTATTGCTACGCGTGAGGTGACTTTAAGTCTTTAAAAAAAATCCGAATCATAAAAAAAATTAAAAATAAAATGAAATAGGGAAAAAAGGTATTTTGAAATCTGTTATAAAACAAAATCATTAGAATAATAAATACATATTAAAAACAATGTCGTCATAAATGAAAATAAAAATATATATTCCTTGATAATCAATAAAACGTTCTTATAGCTATTGCTTTGGCTTTAGCTTTAAGTGAGGTGATCGACCCCCAGGACATGCTCTACATGTACTAGATTTCATTTAAATGAATCCCACGTTTTGACGAGAAAGTCTTCCTTTCAACCAATAAACGAAAACATGTTTACATATTGTAAGAATTCATTAAGTAAAGGTGGGATACATGTACATTATAGCGAATTTGGAATTAACCTACTTTTTTTAAAATTATTATAAAAAAAGTATACACATTGAAAGTAAAATCACAAAATTTATTTTACATACATGTAAATTGGATTTTTTTTTATTGACTCAGCCAGGAATCAACACCGAACCTCAGAGATAGCGTTAAATATGAAATCGGTGTGAAAGTTAGTTGACCGTTTGTAGTCTATAATAGGACCTGAACCTATAAGGATTCCGATCTCACAGAAAAGTTGTCACCAGGCAAACATACACGAAAATATTATGCAAACAAAAATTTATACATTAATATGTTGTACATAATATTTTTTTTTTACGTTAATTAATATTAGCAGTAATATGCTTAGATCCTTCATTTAAGTCCAAAACCATAATTATTTACCTATTGACTTTCATATCTCAACAACTTGGCCAGTCAAAACAAATACTCTCACTTAACTTATAAATAGATTAACAACTTACCGACTATTGACATGAGTATCTGGTTGTGTTTGCTTCCCGTCTTATTATCCGTAGAAGAATTTACTTTATACACTTTATTCACCATCTTGAATGTTTTATTAAAATTATTTCACTGAGTTAATTTCTTAACAAGAAATCTCCGCACTATCTCTTCTAAATATCACCAGTCCTTTTCTTTTTTTAAACGTTTCATGTACAGATTAAAGTTACATAAAAACTATTTTCAATTTAAAATTCTAATAAAAAAACAAAACAATCGTATCGCGTTTGATAACGAAAAAGTTTTTAATCACCACCTTATATAAAAAAAATGAAACGCGCGTTTTATTAAAACCTAATTAAAATTTTAAATAGGAATACTAAAAGAGCGCGAAAATAAAATATGACAGAAGAAAATCACACGCAAACGAGCGCGGCGAATATAGTTGATAACAAGACGCGTCCGCCTGATTGTCTTCTCTTATGCGTATGCGCCTCTAAGATGCTTCAGCACTTCTCTTTATATTGGCTTGGAACTGTCATGTAACTGTCATTACGGATCGGGGGATGAACTTAATGAAACAACAGTGATACTGTTATCACAAATATGACATCAATCACAAAGTTTATATTGCGATTTAAAAGGTACTTATTATTATTTTGATGTCAATTAGTTAGATATCTGCCTGCTCACTGTTGATCGATTGTATGTTTGTATGTATATTTTTTAAACACTAGCACGTCAATTGTTAGGAAAAAGTGTCTTATCTAAGTAGAAATCTTTCAGAAAGTAGTTTATAAATAGATTTTTCAATACATTATTTGTTTAAGTATTAAATCAGGCTTATAAATACATATTAGAGATATCATTGCCCAGATCTAAGATTAGTAGCTGAAGTCTAAATAATCCATACTGATCAGAGGATAGGTTAATTTCCCTACATTGACCTCTCTTCGGTCGAAACGTACCTGAGACACCAAAGATTGTGTAATTTTGAAATTGGCTTGCGAGATACTCGGCATCCCAGGTCTTACAATTAATAAAATATATTATATCAGGATCAGCCCAGATATCGTCGTATTCAGTACAGCGCCGAGCGCAGAGTTGAACACAACGACATCGCATCTTATTAGACATTTAATAAAATGAAACCTTTATTACCCCTCGAAGTTTTTTTATTTGACTGCACCTCTAATACTGCGGTTGTATTTTTAATAATAAGCACAGCTATAGTTATTGAGTTTATTCTTTACAAAACAAAAAAAAAAACATTCAAATTTTCTGTTGCGATTTTAGATTATGATAATTAATATTACGTAAGGCTTTAAGTTATGGGTAATTGAAATTTAAGAGTGAAAATACTTATTGTTTTACCTTCAATACTAACATTTAATTGGTGGAACCTGCATGCATGTTCTGAATTCTGCTGGTAAAAGCTAGTAAAGCAAAAAATTCGTCTTTCTTATAAACTTCTACTATTGACCAACTTGTGTTGGTAAATTCCAAGATTTATTAATATAACCTTAGGTTTGCCAACATTCGGGCTTTTGGAGTAACATATTTAAAAAACCTACACAATTTTAGGGTTTTCAGCAAAACATTCAGGATAAATAAGAATTGCAATTATATTGTTTTCCGGATTTTTTTTCATCACACTCCAACGACATTATATAAAACTACAAACGCAACGTGAATAGCTCGGTGGCGTACTGGATAAGCGTCTTGGCCTACGATCGTTGTTCTTAAATAACTTTCGCAAAGGTCGGTCACGGGATGGGTGACCAAAAAAATATTATCTCCAGCTATGCCATGCTTCAGAAGGTACGTTAAGCCATTGGTCCTGACTGCATTTTCAGTTGTTAATATCCTGCAATTCGCGTTGTGCCAGCGTCGAGGGTCATGGACCATCCTCCTTAAGCAGCCCTAAGGAAGGCCTGAACCCCTGCTATAGGCTGATGATATAAAAGGGGACGGTGACGATGGAAACCTCATTTTTATCATCTGGCACTGTTTCTGAACCTCAGATAATGCGCACAATAATAATTTTAATTGTAAAAATTTTGAACAAAAATAATAAAAAAACAAATTTTCGTACTATGGGAAAACCTTCTGAAATATTTTTAATAAATTAAGGATAATATTAATGAAGGAAACTCACTTTGATGTTGACTCTCGTGGTAAGCCTAATGATCTTTTGACATTAGGGCAAACCTCAAATCTACTAATTGGCATATTCATTGATGAAATATGTTTTGATTTAATGAATCAAAAGATCTATTGCGCCGAACCAGGATTCAAACGGTAATGCCATTTTTTAGCGATACGTGTGTAGACAAGCTTTTTAATTTAATTTTATACATCAAAAAAAATATTTAAAAATGACGTCATATTACGTCACAGCACTCTGAAACTCCAGGTCCTGCAGGGTGACTATTTAAGTTGACTTATCGCCAAGCAATAAAATCAAGTAATATAATAATACTGTCTCGGAGCATTTTAAAAATTATAATACCTATGTAAAACTGACAACCGGCAATGAAGTAATTGATAGATATTACATAATATTATATTATTAATGCGAAACATGGTAATTATAAAAAAATGTACATACATTTTCCTGTGTTGTTGATATTATATAATATTATTAATGTATTAAATTATAATAAATAAATAAACATTAGACAATGTTAAATACGTTGCTGTTGCTCAGTTCCCAAGTAAAGTAGTTACTACAACACCCAGATCCGCTAGAATAAGTTAATTTTCTTCTTTAACCCAAATGAGATCCATCTCAGGACCTTGTGACAGAGATTATGACATTTTGAAACCGGCGGCGCGCCACTTAGCTACGAATGTTCTCGATGGAAATTTTAATTCTAAAAAAAAATACATTAGAAATCCACTTTGTCCCATGACCCAAAGGTCATGAGTTCGGGTCCCATGTCGGATTGCCAAGGACAAAGTGGATTTTTTAACATTTTTCATTATGAATATTTTACAGTATAACATTGTGAATGGAAAATTGATCAAATATAATAATATGTATGACATCAAATTTTATATCAGCGCCATCTTTTGGCACTGAAAAGGAGCATTAACAAAGTTGAGAATTTGCGTTTGATAATAAGAAATTAACATATCTGACAAGTCGTGCTTGCTTTCTTAAAAAATATATATATATGCTAAATTTAGAACATCTTAGTTTTTCTTTTAAAGAAAATTTACTGATAATTTTCCTGTTACAAACTGCCTCATGGAAAGCTAAAGGATTACGTAATAAATACCAAGTATGCGAATTTTTCCTCGTTAAACTCATGTGTGTCTATTGGAGAGATTGGAATTCCGACCGTGTTAGTTCTATTTAAGGCATAACCTTTTTATAAGCTGGATGATTCCCGAGAAAGTATTCTTGGGTCAGATCCATAGTATCATTTCGTTTCACTACAGGCAAATTATTTGAAATTAAATCTAGAGGTATAACGTCAATAGATAGATTCGTATTTATTTAGGTACTTAGGAAAAAGGGGTCATTGTCCGACTCAAGGATATCTACTTTTCTCTTATTTAGTACCACGAATATGTCGCTACGAATTCTTTTCTACAAACTCGCGCTCTAAGTTGGGAAAAGTGTACTATTTTCCTTAAAACTTTCCGATTTATTCTCTCTATAAGAATCATCAATAAATATATTAAAGAAAGAAATAGTTGATTTGGTGCAACCGTTCTCAAGTTTTGTAAAACGGGACCCTATTATTAAGAATCAGCTGTCTGTTCATCTGTCCGTCTATCATCAGGTTGTAAGGTCTATCTCATGAACCTTCTATCAAGTTAAGACAGTTGAAATTTATATAGTTACCCTCGGCACACTACCTCCGCTCTCTTTACATATTTCGATAATTTTGGTTGTCTGGAATGGAATGATGTGTGCAATAAAGTGTTAAATAATAAATAATTATATTTCTACCGCCGCAATGACAACAAATAAATATTTAAGGGGAACAAACAAACACGGAACCGAATCCAACTTACACATGGCCAAAGATTAGAAGATTTTATTTAGTTACATTGTGTGCGTATAAAGTTTTGTAACTTAAAATTTGACCCATTTTGCATGCACATTTAACTTGAATGGCTTTTTTTATTATTTATTTACAATGGGCTCATTCTTGACCTCAATCTAGCCTAAGGACATAGATGAGTACTAAGGTGGGACGAGCTTGCCCAGAAAGAACGTATTCTCTCGTGCCTTAAATAGGTCTTAATAATGCAATAATAGTATGGAATGTCTGTAAAAAATACTCAAACTCGTTGTTAACGCTGCGCAGCATCGAGAGTTAAGCAAACTTTACTTTACGTTACTTCGAAATGTTATATCTCTCTTTTTTCTTCAGAATTACATCATTGAAGTTCCTTCGAAGACGAGTTTTAGACTGCTAATGGATGGCATAGTTTTTGACATACAAAACTGCTTGTAACAGCCTAGACTAAATAAATTACAATGAATTAAAACATTCATACTATCAATATAAAGCATATAATTATTTTTCTGTTTTCTTCATTATACGTTGTAAATATCATATTTACTCAAAGTGGATAATCAATGGTTCTACCAAAGCTGACTCACAATTATTTTATTTAGATTATCTTAAGAGTATTAAAGAGTGTTCTCGATATACTTATTAGGTCATTATCGTATTGGAATATTGATTTATCGTTTAGTATATTGCTGAAAATGATGTCACAGCTCGTTGGTTCGAAGCATGGTTCGGAGTTAAGATAGAAAGAAAACTTTTGTTGTTTAATTTATTAAAATAATAACTTCGCGACATTTAATAAATAATCTAAGTTACTACCATATCAGGGGGCCAATTCCACTAAATAAATTTTGTTTAAATCGAAACGAAAACGGATCGAAACCGAACGAAACTACAGTTTTTAATGGTTTTCCTATTCTACGACATACGATACAATTCCAGTTCTATTTTAGCTGGATAATCGATTCGATTTAAACAAAATTTATTTAGTAGAATTAGCCGCCAGTACTAGCTGTTTTACTACGACTTCGCACAATATAGCATATGTCACCCGTGTATGTTGTAGTTACCCATAGGTTTAGAATCAGTCCAGTAGTTTCAATGAATGCCAACAATATAATATTTCATCTTCATAATATCAGTGTGAATATGAAACATATATCGATATTGGTCATTGATGTCATGACTTCAATATAATTGTGTTAATGAAAAATTCGTGATTTCATCAAACAGTTACTTGATAGACAAACATTTATAGAAAAACCAAGATACCGACGGCGGCAATATCAAACATCGCTGATGCTTTGTTTACTCTTAATTTACATTATATCATAACATGTAAAAAAAAGTCTTTATATATTTAATACAGTCTGATGTCTATTATGTACACAAATCAATAAAAGAATATCGATTTATACAGAACTGGGGTGCTACCGCTTAACTCTACCTCTCTCTGCCTCTCTCTTATTAGTCTCTCGATGGACAAACGACTAAGCTGGTAACACTACTGTCATATTAATCACTCTTTCTAATTCGTTCGTTGTTATTAAATTATCGTACATGTGATTGTGTAAATTATCGTTCTTACATTATAAGAAAAAACATTATTGAAAATATACATACTCTGTAACTTAACCGTTTATAAAAAAAATATTAGAATAAAAAAAACTTAAAAGAAATTCCATGTCGAACATTTGGCTTATAAGAACGACCTACTCCTGGGTGGCATGTCTCACTTCGAAATGCGGTTACAAAACCACCATAAAATTTATAATTATAAAGATATTTACTCCATTTTAACTTTTTATTTTTCCTCTCGAAAGGTAAATAAAATAGAATAGAATACATTTATTGCCATAGGAACTTGATGGTGTGATGTGGAAATTAATAAATTTTTTGACGGCCAGTCATAAGGGTGACCATAAATTATCTTCGCAAAGTACGCTACATGTCCAGTGTCCCTATTCTATTTGATTTCATCCAATTGGAATGCCTATGCTCCATTAGTGGGGACATTCCTTGTTCGTATCTTCTGGAGCGAAATTATCTATAAACACAAAATTTTTGGCCACCCATCCTATGACAGGTCTTAAAAAAGTTGTTAATGTTGCTTAATTTTCCACCATCTTTAGATTACATTAAATAAATACTTACTAGTTCTGGCGTCTTTTCTATTTGAAACACGGATAATAACTTTATGTGTACAAAGAATCCATTTCGTAAAAAAAGGTTATTTCTAGTTAGGTAATAAAGATATGATTCGTATTCACAAAGCGATTTGAGAATTCACTTATGAACTATAGCAACAATTTTCCTCGTTAAGCAAACCAATAGCTTTTGTGAGCAAAAGAAAAATATAAGCAACATGGCGACATTAGTGGCAGTTCTGTTGCACAAATTAGGCTTTTAGTTTTTATCTATAAATGACTAAAGTTATAATTTATTATCATCAAATGTTGTATATTTATACTAAGACCGTATAATGAGGGAGGAGCGCTGGAGCCCGAGATCTAGGTTTAGTATATAAACCTTATTCAGGCAAAGAATCTACTCAATTGTAATATTGAGTATAATCACATATAAATTTTGGAAAAATAATAATAATTATTATTTTTATAGTTATAGTGCATCATCATGATCAGCCCTTTTAAGTCCCCATTGCAGTAGTTCAGACCTTCCTTACGGATGGTTAAGAAGAATGGGCCATCTTCCACGCGAGCCCAGTGCGGATTGGCGGCTAACAGATGCAGTCGGGACCGATGGCTTGACGTGCCTTCCGAAGCACGGTGTAGCTCAAGTAATAAAAACAAATGTAGTTTAGAAAGTAGGTTAGCAGAATTGGTAATGACCTTGGGCTACAGACGGAGCGTGTGTGTAACCCTTCTGTCGTCTGAAAGATTAAATTTAGGTAAATAAATATTTCTGTATGTTGCCGAGTGGTTCTCACGCCGGTTTCAAAGTGTCACCATCTCTGAGGTCCTAGGTTCGATTTCAATCTTATTATATTCATTACTTTCATTATGATCAAAAACTTTTATGTTTACTCCTAGAAATTACTCGCCGAAGTATTTAATAAATAGTCAGGTGTTGTTTTGCGTAAGACCGTTGCTATAACCGTGAAACTCTGTTATCTAGTAAATTACATATCCAATCAGCATCCGCAAAGACTGTGGCTTAATTTTCTAATTTTAAAATCTATCACTTCATGCTAAGAACTTCACGCTACAACTAATTGATATATGATAACAGTTGCGATCGCGACGTTTTTTGAAATAGAATAAGTAATGTTCCTTTTATAACAGAACCAAATACGTTTTCCAGTAGACATCACATAATTATTAAGATGATTTATTATGATATGGCCCATTTCAGCTACAAAACAAATTTCGTATTTAGATTTTATTCAAAATCTGAGAAGAAGATTTTCTACATTCAATGAGTATGTATTCTTTACTCTTGGATGTATATTTTTTATGAAAGTCATAAATAGTAGGTATCAAGGGGTAGGTATGTTTATAGATTTCTTCTTATGCGCCTACCACACGTGCATGCTTGACCACAGTTTTACTTGCGCATGCCGGCTTGTACACTGAACACTGTGCGTGTAGTTGGTAAAATGGTAGCATGCGCAAACCCCAAAGCCGGCATGCGCAAGTAAAACTGTGGTCAAGCATGCACGTTCGGTAGGCGCATTAAATTGTAAACCGACTTCTATCAAACTAGCTGTTACTTCGCCTGCGTAAATTATAGCCTATGTCCGCCGCGAATTACATATGTAGCTTCCCGTATATGAAATAAAATTTATAAATCGGTCCAATAGTTGCGGGGCTTATCCAAAACAAGCAATAAAATATTTATTCTTTTAAATATGAACATATATTATTGGAAAAAATTATATCGAGCGAATAAACAAAATCTTCAGTTCTAAGACCTTCAATATGTTAAATATTTTTGTTTAGATACATATTTAATATTTTAGTGTTACCTATTATATTAATATCACTAAAAAGCATGAAATAAAAACTTTTTATAAAAAGTAGACCCGAATTGAAACTTTAAAAAAGTGATAATACCTACTTATTTCAAAAGCGACTTATTAAAGAAAATGCTATTGAAGTACGGCGGTATTTTTCTGTAGATTATTTAATTAAATGATAGGCGCCGTAAACGAACCGGTATAATGCATTTTATGATATGTAATTTTAACAAAATATTCCATATTCCAATAGTTCGACAAGAATCCACTACCTGATGCACAAACTAAAGAGGGTATTACACCAAAATCATCAAATGTCAGAGTCAATATGACAGTGACAGTTAGTGATGCATATGATGAATAGTGATGTCCATAGTTGGTTGTTGTTGTTTTGTTAAAGATTAAAAAAGCTGTGACACTCTATCTATCAATATCTTGAGTGTGCATTGAACAATGAATGTATTTTGATTGTATATTATGCCAACAAAATCGAAGTCAATGTACTTACGCGGTAAACCTTGATTTGCGGTGCTATTCTGTTATAAACATTTTACGAGTGCAGTTCTGTTGGATTTCATTAATTATGGCATTTTATTAATTTAAAATATGTGCTGTGAAAGTGCTATGTTGACTTTAGAATTCGAGACAGAATAGCATAATTTAGTGGGCAGTGATCGTACGTTAAGGAGTAAGGGTGAAAAAAGTAAGCCCAGACATAATGATAAAAATTAATAAAAATAATAGTTAAACGTAAGAAAAGATTGCCATTCGGAAAAAGAAAGAATAACAACATTTGATATGACGACGGTTGACAGCCGTATCTGAAGGATTATATCGATGTCGATAAAATATCAGGCCATTTCTTATTTATTATTTCGAATATCTTTACTTTGTATTATATATTAAATGTCTCTCTCCACAGCTACTGATCAACCGTCGTATAAAACGAGAACTAACTTAAGTACCGTGCTTAAACCACTATTCGTCCAAAATCAGTCAACATATTCTCTTATCCTTATTTATTTGAAGAATGCTTCAAATCTGATCTTTGATTTCGATATTGATCTTTAAACAAAAGCAGGTACTAACTTTAGTCTTCGTTTATATGATACAAATAAGTTCTTTAGTATTTAGGTATATTAAAAACATAATTTTATCCGGTTTAATAAGTTTATTTTATATTTTAAACGAATTCCAACACTATCTCATTACTTTATCACGAGCTGTACATTGGCGCGAAACTCGTCAATCTCAAAGTAACAGTGACAACTAACTGGCAGATAGTGATTCCCGTAATACAATCGATAAATAGTAATGATAATAGTACATGGAATTCGATATTTTATACTCTAATAGGTAGATTACGAAACATTTATGGAGATATACTTATTATCACCGAAGCCAACATTCAAGAGAATTTCCATGAGAATTTCGATAGAGTTTTATTCTCGCTTTATTATCAAAATCAAAAATTTTAACATTCAGTAAACAAGTGTCAAACGCATGGTATACTCAGTACCTATGGTATGCGACAGAACGTATAAAAGCCCAAAGTGTTATGTGAGTGTTAAAATTTAAACGATATATTTCGCTATCCATAGAAAACTCTATTGTTTCCGTGGAGTACTGTTTATTGTTGTACAGGGTAGAGCCAAGACCAAGACCATCGAAGATATTTAACGATATCTTTCATTCAATATCTAAAAAAAGAACGATCGCAATTGCTATCACATGACAAAAAGTCTACTTTCATAATACTTATTTTAGAAAAAGTAAGATAACAGTTATTAAGCAGATTAAGACAAGTAGATTAAGTAGGCATCTCTTTTTACGGAATTTCGATTCGGATTCATTCTAAGAAAATAAAATTCAATTTTGACGAGACAGTCTAAACCATATTTTTTTCGAAGTTTCAAAGTTTTTCCGATTCTCGCTCCCACAATTTCTCAGTGATAGAATTTATTATCTACATATAAATTGCTGAAGGTTTGTACCTGCATAATAAAAGTAAATTGAAATAGGTTGAAAATGATATTATAAATTAATTATTTTTTAATATGTCCTATATTACAAAGAAGCAAGGAAAGAGAAAATACAACGGCCGAAAATGAAAAAAAAATTTTTTTCTTATAATACACTAGTTTTGTCTCGATACTAACTATACTAATATAACATAGAGGAAAGATTTTATTGTTCGGTTGTTTCCATCTAACAGGCTCCGAATCTATGGGAATGATTTTAAAAATCTCTTTCAACTACGGGAAGCTTTATCCTACGCGAATGTTAAAACCAATAATTTACCCGAGCGAAGTCACGGAAAAGCAACTAGCATGTAATTAATAGTTACGAGTATATTAATCTGTTAAAATAAATCTATCATAATAAATGCCATATTGAATGTTATATTTTATCTCTAAATTTTTAATAAGCATCCCGGGACGTGAATCTTATTTTTTTTTCCTTAAGAATCTTTCGTTATTATAACTGAAGAACTTGAGATGACAGCGTACTTTAACTGTGAAGTAATATCTCAACGTTCCAGGAAAATGCGATATTAAGTTGTTGATCACGAATAAGTACAGTGATTTGCAACTTTCACGATTTCTTGGTTTATTTATATTGGCTGATGATTTTTGGAGAAAATCGTCCTGGAGGACCTGCATGAATGTTCGAAAATACGCAAATGGTCGAAAAGCAGGGCCTTTATTTTGCGAAAATTTACGTGATAATCCCATCTCAATAGAGATTCGACTCATTTTGCCATGTAAAAATAACCTTAAGTAATATTTTTAGTGCAATGTCTTCCCCACAAATCAATGATGATTGATATAATTATTATTTTGTGATCTAGTAACAAGTACTGCACCATAAAGGGTTGTAACATGAAACGTTGACTTTCCATAATTAATCTAACATCAGCAAAAACGCCCTACGATCATGCGGCAGATTACACATTCGCTGAACTGATCCAGTAACAGACTGAGACTGAAACAGACGACAGCAAGAGCTCGTGAATAAGGATGTATCCGCTTTCGTGTTAGCACTGACATGGACGCTTCAACGTGACCACGACCCTACAGTCAAGAGAAGAAAGAATCGGGCCTGCGTGTGGTGTATGGACGATGTCTGAATTTCATTTTCATTGGCTTACCGTCTAATGAAATGTGCCCGTTTCAGTAGCCTGATATTGAGGTACTAGTTCCCGATTTCGATTCCCGGCCGTGTTGTAAAAATATCGCGTACAAAGTCGCGGAAAAATAGCTTGTACGTTATCATTTTCAGAAAACACGGCTAAGTAAAAATCCTTGTGTTCAATATATACTTGTTAAAAAATTATTTATGGAGATGCCAAATTCAACTGTATACAATTGATTTAAAGAAGCATATATCCTTTTGAGGGTAAATACATCCATATGCATGAAGAACTGGCTCTGTTTGTATGACGGGAGATACCCGATGTCAAGGCAGAAACATCTTTGTGTAGCACGATAAGATTCATATTCGAGTGACAAACAATCTGATCAAATACAACTAAGGTCAACGGTTTATCGCGAAGAGGAAAATGTCTGTGCCAGGGGATTCCTTACACCTGACATATTATTCTATACATTGTTAATGAAGTATTTAATCTTGAATACTGATACTTTTTGTTTATCATTTTTTGTTTTACAATTATTTAGAATCATTGTGTAATTTCCCTGATGAATTTTGAGAATAGTATATTGTTGTATCAGTTGTGTTTCTGCGAATTTATGGTTTGTGTTTTTTGTTAGCATAAAACTTTTGATTGAATAGAGACACGGAGTATCTCAATTAAACCAAGTAGCTATAATTTGACAAATTTTCATGAAACAAATGACTGATGATTTTTGAAAAAAATCGTCTTGTCAGACGGAATGACAGGCAACCGTGTGATGCATGGGTTCCATTTTTTCTTACGGGACACTAGAAACAAACTGAGAGACGGTGATCTTAATATATTATCTTTAAAATTATCATTATCACAAGTCTAATAATGCCCTCTCTGAATGGGCTCAGATCTTCTTCAACCGAAGAAGTGGGAAGAAAAAAAGGGCTTCCCTATGGATGGAAGCGAAACAAATCGAATAGGGAGAATGAGATGACCCACCAAGATAGCCCAGTGCGGATTGCAGCCATATCGCAGCTCCTGAATTACAGTACTTAATCTGAAACACTAAATCGACCTCCTATTTTATAAACGAAATAATAATATAACAAGTATTTTATTTATTCGTTGACCCAAAGCAATAAGAAATATCCAGAAGAATTAAATACGATATCTTTTGAAGAAATAATACAAAAGAAGTAATAAAACAATGTAAAACTTGTCAACGTTTAATAAATAAAGAAACTTGTAGAAGTAATCAATGATTTTAATAGAATATTTTGTTGCCATATCGATAGTAAATTCCGGGAGTTAGAAAACAACGCAAAAACACACAGAACACAGAATTCTGTGTTATACAAATAGAACAGCACTCCAGGTTATACAAATTCTTGATTTTAAACCATTCATAGTTGAGTTTAAATTTTACTTGAGAAAGAATTATGCCCATTTTATATATGTACATTGATTGAACTGTCACATGTTATTTCAAGGTCGTGTCTACGCACCATTAATGATAACTTATATTAGTTTTTGCTTAAAATAGAATAATAACTATGTATCTTTTCATCTGGACGCCAGGGAAATGCGTCATTTGTAAATAAAGTAAATTAAAATTAAAGTTAATTTTGATATTTTAGCAGCTCTCAAAACACAAGATAAGTTTAAAAGCTAATGAAATAAAGTCTAAGCTTTTTTTGATGCGTAATTGTAAAAATTAATTTAAATTCATTGTTAATTTGTTATTTTTAAATGAAACGAAACGTGGCAAACCGTCATTGTAGATTCCGAATCGCATTAGGGCAGTTTTCATAGCACTCTTATAAATAATTGTCAGCTCGCAATTTATGTCCTTGCTTTATTATAAGGCTAAATTATACGATATGAAATAAGTAAAAAATAAGTATCTTTTGAGAAGATTTTTTCACTTTTCTTATTTACCCCCAAATGAGACGGACATATTTCACATTTTGACAATAAAATGATACAAATTTTTCAGGAGATCGGTATATACTAGTGTCAATCAACTGTTATATTATGGAATATTAATTACACCCACAAGATCTGTGTCTACACTTATCTATACCAATATTATAAAGAGGAAAGATTTCATTGTTTGTTTGCATCGAATGGGCTCCCAAACTACTGGGAAGTTTTTAAAAAATCTTTAAACTAGGGGAAGTTACATCAGACGCGGTATTATAGGCTATAATTTACACGATAACGGCTAGTTATATACATTTTTCTTGCATAATTTATTTTGATTAAGTATACAGTTCACACGTGAAATATGATGTAATATTCTTTTAAATGAAACAACTTTTAAACGGTTAAATTTAAAACTTTAAAGTGTTCTAATGTAAACTCGGAACATGTAAAAGGTCCGGAACGTCAACAAAACTAAATACAAACTCGATGAAATCATTTAAAAGTTGTTACATTTATGGATAGTGCGCGTAAAATAAAAAGAGATTATTTATTGGTACAAAATTTATTGGTAGATATTCATTTTGGTATATGCGCCCCAGGGGCGTAGTTACCGCCGTATCTACCGTATCAATTATACGGGGCCTCCGGTCCACGGGGGCCTCCAACGTGCGTAAGCAAAAATTGATAAAAATTTTCCATAATTATTTTTATTTCAGAAAGTACAATTACTTTTTCCCGCGTAAAGCATGCGTTTCAAAGTTGGCAACACCCTACATCGGTTTTCGCGGGCTGCATGTTTTCTCCATTTAAGTCATTTACTTCAACAGGAGAATCCCACAATGATCGATGTTAAAATTCGCGCAATTTATACAACCATTTATTTTCTTTTGTGAGAAATCATTACCCTTCATAAGTGCCCTCAAACATTTTTTTATACGAGGCCCCGCCAAAGCACGCTACGCCACTGATGCGCCCCTCAAATAGCTCCGTTTGACAAGAGTCTTTGGTAGTTATTTTGTGGATAAATATGTATAGAACCGAACGCTTTACGGATACGAATTTGTAGACGCCTTCTTTATCAAAGGTCGCTTTATACTATAAACCTTTGTAGCCCAATTGTTTATTAAGAATATACATATAAATATTATTATCAGCACTGTAAATGTAAAATTTATAAAATATTGTATATATTCCAAATTAAAAATGCTTAATAACCACTTTGTCCCTGGCACTTTGAGATGCGACTCGAACCCATGACCCTTCGCAATCCGGGCGACTGCTCTAACCACTGAGCTACCAAGGACCTTTTTTTTTTTTACCCTGAGAAATGCATTCCGAATACCCGCTTCACCCTGCGCGAGCTCCACGGGTTATGTGGGACTCTCCCCTGCGGACCAACCCCAGAGTGGGGCTGGTCAAAGAACAGGGGCCTACCCACTAAAACTCAGCGATGTCCCTCACTGCGGGGGATCAGCGCGCGGTGACGGTCCCCAACGGGACCACTTCCCTTAACAGGGCGGGTCCCGTCTCGGGTTAGGGAAGGGCTCAGGAACATTCGAGTCCATCCCCAGACAGGACAAGGAGCGTGCAATGCCTGACGAGCGCGCTAACCCGCCAGACTTGCCCCCTGTCAAAGGCAAGAGATGCGCAATTGAGCATCTCCCACCCTAGTCTACGAGAGGGAATTCACACGGGCTGAATCCTCGTGAATCCCTCATCCCGATAGCCCCGGATACCAATGTCCAGCCTAAAGTGCACCGAACCAGGCATCAGTATTCCGTTCCTTAGTCGCGAGCTACCAAGGACCTAACATGACCGACGAAGTTTTCAAGCATTTGTTACTTTTTAGCTACTACAGAACGTACTTTCATTAATGTTCAGGCAATCCACCCAAAACACCCGAAACAAATATTTAAACTTTTAATTAAGATGAAAATTTGTTCTAATTATAATATTTGAACAATTTTTATTATACAGGAGAGAGAAAAAATCAGCAACCCTGTTAGGTCCTGGGTAACTCAGTGATTGAAGCAGCCGCCCGGATAGCGAAAGGTCATGGGTTGGTGTCCCATTTCAGTGTGCCCGGGATAAGGTGGATTTTTTTAACATTTTTCATTAAGAATATTTTTCGGTATAGCATTGTATATGCGAAATTGATTAAATTTTATAATATTTATTTCTCTTTTTTAGGTTCATTTTATATTGTTACAAAGATTAATTTTCTTTTATTTCAAAACAAAAATTATTTGCTTTATTCCTTTGAGTGAACCTTGAAGTTGGTGCTTAATTTAATTTTATAAGTTTTTTTTAATAATCTCAGTCTTCAGTATAAAAAATCATAACAAAGAGGTCGTATGATGTTATGAGGGGCTTCAATATCCTCCGTTAAATACCTTTCTATTTACAGCAGATATTTTGTACAAGCTATCCCGATGAGTATTTATGAAATGCGAGTGTAAAATTTTACTTAGTTTGTGTACTGAATTAATAATATTTAATTTTGTTGTATATAGTAGTAGAAGTCTTATTTACGATATGTTTATCTATTGTCAGGAGCTCTATTATCAAACTCTTCGATTCGCGGCCACTACTCATTTACTAGTAATTTACATTAGACGGAGTGCTGGTGACAAAAACGTGCAAAGCTTGTTATTTTAGTATATTGAAGCACCCCTTAGTATTTAAAAGTTACCATTTCTTCCCTTTAAAATTTGTGTGCTATTTTAAAATGTTCTACTGTATTAAAATAAAATGCAAATGGAACAAACAAATTCAGCAATTGCTAGAAGTTAGCCACCATCAGGTATCCAGCGTCCGTCTTCTGCACTGGGTAATGAGTAATGTATACCATTAGTACTTTAACATAGTGAAATATTAAGCTTTAGAAAGGTCTTACACATTTTTGTCACGATCTCGGACTAATAGTGAATTACTACTCGTGAAGTATATATAATAGTGAATTATTACTCCTGTGTACGTCTAATAGAGTAGATGAACAACGATATAATAGAGTCAACGTCAAAACTTAAACTTATTTGAAATATACTACCTACCTATGTCACTATTACTGTGATTTTACTCACAAGTTGTGCCAGTAAAATTGTTGTTTATCTATACTAATATTATAAAGCTGAAGAGTTTGTTTGTTTGTTTGAACGCGCTAATCTCAGGAACTACTGGTTCGAATGGAAAAAAATTTTTTTGTGTTTAATAGACCATTTATCGAGGAAGGCTTTAGGCTATATAACATCACGCTGCAACTATTAGGAGCGAAGAAATAATGGAAAACGCAGACGAAGTCGCTGGCGGCCACTAGTTAGATATAATGCTTGAGAGATCACTAAAAATAACTATTTTTATTGTTTTTCCTGCTATGAGGTGAAAATCTAGTTACCATAATTCCAATTGGTATAAGTTATACTGATATAATTTAGATTTTTTATTTAAAACGCATTAAATTCAACATTTTGCCTTATGATGGCAGTACTAGAAAAATAATACCATAATTTTTTTCTGCATTTTCAAATTGTTTGGCTAGTTATCGTCTATATAAGTACTCGTATGATTTAAATAATAAATGGCAACAATATTTTAAGCAAGTGGATTAAAAATAAGGCTGTATATTTTGGTAACAGTTCAGTCGCTTTGTACACACGGCTGCAGGGCAGATTACCACGATTGATCTCAGGCACAAACACAACAGCAGCGCTCTGAATTACAGGGAATTTCCCGATGATCATGAGTGCGCTGCCCGCCAACGCGCGGCGCCTGGGTGCGTTGCACCCCCCCGCACTATGGGTAAAGACGGGCCTGATTGACCTCACACTATACCCTCAATGCATTAGGATTTAAAATAAATTGGGGAAATTTGACAGTTTAGTATAGTGTGACGTGCTGTTTATTGTATATAAAATTAATTAATTAGATAATTTCAAATCTATTTATTAGGTGATCGATTACCATATCCTTTTATAAAGACTAGGTTTTACGAATTTTTTTTTTTTTTGCATAAAACATACATTTTAATAACTGACTTGATACGTTTTTGTGTTGATTTTACGATTAATATACTTCATCTTAACTATATAAATTATATATACAAAAATAGGTTATGATATTATCTAAAATGATAAAAGTATTTAATAACTTCATTTGTTTTTTTCTTCTGTGATTAAAAATGCATGAAATCAAGCGAGCGCGTAGTTACTTTCGATACGTATTTGTATGGGACCTTAAGCGGAGATACAAGAATGCCTTAATGGAGTCTCATTGGCTTCCTATGAATATAGAACTTAGCAAATTATAATGTAATTAGTGGGAAGCTATTATGTTCTTAAGAGATAAGATGAGTTTTTGTTTAATAGGGCGAGTGTTACGGCAACTCAGGCACAAGTTTTTAGATGTCTGGCCCTCTGTTTTAATAACCATATATAATATAATATAAATAGATGCGCAAGGCCTTGTCGTTGGATTAGTGACCAAGTTTTAGAACAAATTGGCTATGAATAATATAGTTCTATCTACAAAATTTTACGAATTAACATTTTCATCCAATAGACATGTCATATACTATTTAAATTATGCGCCTCGGTATATTTCGTGTTTGCGAATTTAACCGATCAAGAAACCAATGTATGATCGTCGTTTTAGCCGCCAAAACTCGTCACTACGTCGACTGTGATGGAAGTAACAGCACGCAATATTTCAGTATTAAGAATTATATAGAGCTGTAATACGCCAAATAACCTTATTTGAGTATAGGTACTTAATTTATTCCTACATCATTTTCAAGGTGTTGTGGAATGGATACCAATTTAAAAAAAGGAAAACCTATTAGCGGTCAGTTCCGTGAAATAACATACAACGTATACCTGTACTTTTTAACAGTCTGAAAATGGATATTTTAATAAAGTTCAAGACCGCGTGGTCAAAGCCACTGGCATATCCAGACGATTGCTGCAAAATTTAATAAAAATAAAAATTTAAATAACAGAAGTCTCCTTGCAGAAAAATATGCTGTACGCCTAAAAAGAATTGAATATGTCGGCGGGTAGTCTCAGGGGGCTATTACGAAACCCAAATATGTAGATCGTCCATATCGGAGGACTATCTTTAAAATAACACTGTAGGCGTGTATACCAATGTGGACTTATTCCATTACAAAACCTTTCTCATTACCTGTATGTATTATCATACATACAGGTAATGAGAAAGGTTTTGTACCTGGTGCATTATTACTAGGTAAATGTTTGGATTTTGATGGAGATTATCATCAAGCAATAAACGCAGACACATATCAAACTTGGCTCCGCAATCAACTGATTCCCAATTTACTTCCAAACAGTGTGCTAATAATCGACAATGCACCATACCATAACCAGTAATTGGTTAAGTCGCCTAATTCTAATACACGGCAACCTGATATGATAGCTTGGTTGGAGCGGAACCATATTCCTTTTGACCCTACATTAATAAAGCCCAAGTTATATAAAATTATATTGACTCATAAAGAAAGTTTTGCTGTATTTACCATTGACAACATTTTACAAGAGCATGGACATCCAGTTTTACGATTACCACCATATCATCCTGATTTTAATCCCATCGAGAATATTTGGTCCCAAATAAAGGGGCACGTAGCGAAAAAAAATGTTGCTATGAATGTGACCTCGGTAAAAGAACTTATATTAGAAAAAGTTAACATGATAGGACCCGACGAATGGAAGAAAGTATGTGATCATGCTATCAAGGATGAGTACCGGAAATTTGAGCCGGTGTTTGATAACCATTCGGATAGATTCATTTTAAACATTGGTTCCAGCAGCGACAGTAATGATTCTGAGTCTGAAATGTCGGGTATAGAAGTCATATCAAATTGTGATTAATTGATAAATTTACATTAATTGATGAATTTTGTTGTATTAAAAAAAACTGTCCTACTTACTGGTGTCAGAAACTTATTTAGTTAGTACAACCGATTTATCTTAATTCGATTTTCTTTAATCTGGGGTTTTCATTTTGGTATCAGCTGATGGCAAGAAACACAGTATACTTTTATTTTTAAATTGGCTAACCTAATCTAAATTTAAGCGAAATGATTAATTATGTAATAACAACTCTATATAGATATCTTTAAAATATATTGGGATTGCCGAAGCTTGACGAAAATAGCCGAAGCGCATAATTTAAATAGTATATAACGTAGTTTTTTCTTTTTTAATTCAACCATATTTTGAAACCACCATCAATTGCAGAAAGGAGATTTTAAGTTTATAGGCTCTATGTCAAAAATATTTTTGACATTCTATTTTCATCTGTCTTTTATCATCTACCTCAAGTTCCATCTCCAATTTTATTGTTATATGCACTCTTAATCGCTTCTTTCACTCTTAATTCGAAAGAATTTTCATGATCAAATTAGTATTTCCGAAAATTATCAACAAACGAACAAATAAAGTTATATAGAAACTGTTAGGTTAGTATATAGATAATATTAGTATAGATTATAAAATACTTACTCAGAATAAATAACATGTATGTATGTATATATTCAGCATTATCATCAGCATAAAATTTATCAATGTAGGTAATACTGTAGCTTTTAATAGGCAATTGCATCATTTTTATCAGGCTCTATTATCGGGTGCCGCCTTTTCTTTTTGCTTCGGGAAAATCCCGTTTATGTATTTAGGTAATTACTATGAAAGCATGTTAAGTATTATTGAATAGTTTTATTTAGTTTGATTTCAATTTGGGATGACTAGCCTGATACAAATACCAACTTTCAGTATGGAGATCAAACATTAAAACATAACAGCTGTTTTTTTTTATTATGAAGGTATCATATATTTCCTTTTTAATATATGAATTAATCGACATTTTCTTACGGATTATTAGTAAAAAACATAAAATTCCTTTAATTTCTCAATGACATGGTAAGCAAAATACATATAAAGTGACTTCTACGTATTTTTACGCTGTTACTTCCGTGAAATACACAAATTTTCCTAATATTATATTTGGAAACTCATATTTTTATAAGAATACGGACGATAAATATTTAAAAAATATATGTAAAAAATCAAAAATATTAACAATGAAATACGAATTCAATCGATATTACTATATTGCGTTAAGTATATTTTGTTTTGAATCCAATGAAAATTTCCATGGGAATATTGCATACCAATAGCCTTATAATTATTTATGAAGCAAAAATAAACTTCGACTTTGGGTTGAACACTACTGAAAATCATTAAAATCCACTCCGAAATACTTTAAATAAAGTTTAATCATATTAAACTACTACTACTACAAAAAAAGTAAAAAATAAAGTTTAATAAAAATCACTATTTCCTGTAATTTTTATAGTTGGATTTCAGTAATTTTCATTGTCGTTATGATACATAAATCCAAAATATGTGAAAAAAAGGCGTGTTAGTAATTTTGCGTGAAGAAAATGAAGATTTTTTGACTTGATGTTTTTTTTATACCTTCCATAGCTAAAATGAGATGGATTCTTAAATATAGTTTCTTGTAATTGGCTCACAAACTCGATTAAAAATATTCCAGGCTTATATCGAATTATTTCCGCTTTTCTCGTATTTGTATCAGGCTAGACGTTCAAATTATAATGACAATGGATAGTTTGACATCTCAGGACTAATCATACCGATTGTAAGCTTTTTAAATGGCCATAGAGGCTTTAACGGGCTCTTAGGGTCGATTCTGTTAAGTTAGCGTAATTATGGTAAGTCAACTATAAACCTTTTTGGTATAGTTCTTGTTACTAGATCGTAAAATAATAAATATATCTGCCACTATCGATTTGTGTTATTGTACTAATAATATTGGACTTAAGGTAGATAGTATTACAATGGTAAATTGCAAGGCGCTGAGGATTATTATGTAAATATTAAGCAGATTTGAAGCCCAAGTTGGATTGAATATCAAGGACTGCAAATACAGAGACGAAAAAATTTTGGTCACCCATTCTGTGACCAGCCTATGCAATAGTTCCTTAACCTCCCAGTTCCCTGTTGAAAAATTAATCTATAATATAACACACACCTTTAGATGAGATATTTACGTTTAATATAATAAATATGTTTCAGACTTCAGAATTCCGGTCTTGCTGATTTTATATTTAGAAAACTGTGCCTGAACTATTTGTCACAGTTTTTTGTTCAGGTCGAAATTTCAATATCAATTCACTCAGAAGTTAGCGTGAAAATGAGTCTCAAATGAATGAGTTTCGCAGTGGTTGAAAGTTCATTTATTAGTAAACTATTAGTAGTTAGTTCATAAAATTATGCCGATACTTTAAATGAGTAGGCGTTCGTTTCGCATCATTGCACTGGGTACTGTATGTACTTACACTTGATAGCATGATCACATATTTTCTTCCATATACCCTTAGTACTTCTACATAGTGAAATGTGAAGCTTTAGAAAGCTCGTATACGTTTTTGTCACCATCTCTCCGTGTATTACTCAAAGAGGGCACTTACGAGGCTCGATGTGAAGCGAAGGGTCTTAAACTATATGAGTTGAACAACTTAGTACTTACTCTTGATGGATATCTATATATCCATATACTTCACACTGATTTAAGACAAAAAAACACAAAGCAAGCTTATATTAGTTATAAAAATAGTGTAGAATGGTACACCGTAACTTTAACAGCAAATCTTGCAGATACTGACTGGATGTGGAAGTCGCTAGATATCATAGTTATAGCAATGAATTCCTGGGTGATACCGCCTTTTTATTATTTTAGGGAAAAAGCATTACCTGCCGTCTGGCGTAGGACAGGGGTGTGCTCTCTTCCGGGGTAACCAGAGGCCTACCCACTAAAACCTCTGCTGGGGGATAAGACCTGGGAAGCCGTAATCGAATCGGACACTCATAATGATATCTGTCATACTCCACCTAACCCAACTCCACCCAGTGCAATACAAATTTGAATTATGAATTCACCACGTTTTAAAATAATAAAAAAGGAACATGCATTCTCATTCAGGTAGGTAGTACTTATTTTTCAGATAATATTATTAACAATATGTTGTTTTAAATTTCAATTGTCATTTACTTTAAGTGTACTGGTATTCACTTGGTAGTATATACATATTAAAAATAATATCTGTAGAAATCGATCTTTTTGTTTGTACCCTGTGTGAATTCACTAAAGTAACTCAATTTGTGTTATGTTATAGTAATGGTTAATAAGTTATAATTGTATTTAGATAATGTGGCTACGCTGTTGTATTGGGATTACTTGTAATAATAGTGATAAGCTTGTAATAATAAATAAAATATTCAATATTTTTGTGTATATCAAGTCCTCGATATTTGGCGCTATAGCAAGGGCCATGGTTACGATTACTATTCTTCTAATATTATTAATCTGCTTATAGAAGCAGCAACAATCAGTATGAGTAGAGTAGGGGAGGGATCCCCTGGAATATATGTTAGCAAAAATGACCTTTCTAAGTAAGTATAATAATAAAAATCAGCTAAATGCGAGTCGGACTCGTATAAGATGGGTTCCGTATCCATCCATTACAAAAAGTAAAAAAAAAATCACGACTATTATTGTAAAACCAACTTAAGTGTATTAATTGTCCTTTTTACTCCATTATATTTAGGTACTGCTGCCGTAATGTTTTAATTTTTAACCGACCATTTAGTTAGTAGAGGGAGTGGGACACTTGTCTCTAACGAAAATTAGCTTTATGAAGCTTTATAAGTCACAAACGGTTTACAAAATTGAACTACAGTCTTCCCACACCCAAATGTCTTTGAAAGGTCTATCCAATGATGCTCCACACTACGATGATGGGAAGACGAAAGAAAAGTCATTCCCACTTTACATGTAGGGGTGCTACTCTAAAAACTTTTTGTTTCGAATTTTACTTTACTGCCTGTCTGCGTAAATAACGTGTACACTCGTGCCAAATTACAACTATTTAGTACCAATAGTTTTCGAACTAAGCCGCGGATGGGAAAACGGGCATAGCGAAACTATAAGGGTTCCTCATTTACTACGTTACCCTAAAATCAATTAGGTTTTATCCCCATTACGGGCACGCCCAGTTAATTGATTAATTATATCATAACAAAGCTACACGTATTGTATTTTAATAATTGATTCGTCGATATATATGGTTAGTAATGTGTCATAAGGATTGTAATTCAAGTGATCATTATAAACAGATTATATGGTAATTTGAAATTACTCACGCTTGTAAAGATAGGTTTTTTTATATAAGTGGGTATTTCACTGCAGTATTATTATTAAATAAGGTAAGACCATGTAGTCCAAGAGACAGCGTCGGATTAAGGTGTGGGTGACCAAGGCGCCAAGGCTCAAGCGCCACTGGAGACAATGAGTTAGGTTAGCAAAACACCTGAACTAAATAAGCATTGGTTGGCATTGGCATGCTAAATATACACTGATTTTATGTCAGTGTATATTTAGCATGTTGTGCTGTGATTATTGCAAATAAAATTATCATTCATTCATTCATTCAAAATGTTAGGGCGATTGGCGTGGCGCTGAGTTTTTATATGAAAGCGTATCTGTTACTTACATCTCAGCCACTATTCAAATCTGAATATTTTTGCTGGATTGTACGTGTAACACGGTCCCCGCGTGTAATCTACAACCTGGAATATAGTATCATTTCTCCCGACCACGCTGGCGCTATTTCAATAACGAACATTATTTTACATATTGTAATGGGCAAGAATAGCACTTTTATCGTTTTATTTTAAAACTAGGTGTTTTCTTGCGACTTTGACCGCGTAAATTAAACCCTATGTCATCCACTCATGCGTATGATGATTCTAACAAGTGAAATCATTTTTGAAATCGTTCCTGTAGTTTCGGAGCCTTTTCAATTCAAACAAACACTCAAACCTTTCCTCTATATAATTCATATTAGTATAAATAATTAGAATCGTTTTATCAAATAACAAACACATTTCGATAACATATTAAATCATCAAAGAAAACAAAACATCGCGTATTTTGCGATGTGTAATCGTATCCTACGATTTACATACAACTTTTATAATCTTTAAAATTAATAAAAAAATAAAATAAAATCGACTAAAAAACTTGAAAAGTAATAGGCAGGTACTCATGTTACAGGCTTTTAATGGAAAATGCTTAATATTTCCATTAAAAATATTTTTCAGTATATATTTATGAGTGAATGCAATATTTATCATATATACATATAATATCTTGTAGGTTGTTCATAAGTGCCTGAAAATTCTATTGAAATCTCCGCCAAATTTTAATATGATTTGATAAACATAATGGATATTTATAATGAGTATTATTTTTTTCAAATTTTCAGCGTGTCGGTTTATATCAGTTGGTTTTACATTTCTTTTTTTTTCAAATATTTTTATAAATATCGCAGGATTTATCGTCAACTTAAATATGTTTAAGTTTTTGATCAAAACAATAGATTTCTTCAAGAATTATGCTATAATAAAGTTGTTCTTTTATCATCCGTATCTTGATCGTAATTTTGTCTTTATCATATGACAAGAAATATATGCATTGTATATGCAATATTGATTAAATATAAGAACTTTAATTAATTAATCTCGTCATAACTTAATTATTATCACAGTTATGCTTTAATGACAAATATAATTCAACTTTTTAATTTCATTATTACTTTAACAGCTATATTTTAAAAACTGTTTTCGCAATAACGGTATCAGATAATTGGAAATATTATCGCTTTTTAATTTTATTATTTTGCAGTAATAAAAATATCATTTTCTTAATTACAATTAATGATTTAACATATTAATAATATACTTATTGCTGTATTTATTCTTATGGACATATTTTTATCTAAACGCTTCTAAAAACTGCACCTCTCGTTAATGTCTAGGCTGTTTGTCTTGTTTTATTTTGTACTAGCTTTTCGCATCTTTGGCCGCTGGATTTATACGATAACTTGCCATTACATTTATTACTAGGGAATCGTTTATCGGAATAAAAAATAGCCTTTATGTTAATTCTGACTTAGAATTATCCATATACCAAAATTTCATCAAAACCATTCAGCAGTGTTTGCATGAAAGAGTAAAAATATACATAGATGCTTTTGTACATTATTGTCATGAGCTCTCCGTCTATCAGCAACCATAGCTTGATAGAGGTTGCAATGCTTTTTAAGCTTTTTAGTTTAAATACTGACAGCTCCAAATTCGGCGTTCATCTTAAAATTAATCTAGAATTTCGACACGCTGCACCTTCATATAATATATAAAAGTTTATACCTGTGTTGCATGCCACTATAAAAGTTTATTTCTGTGCTGCATGCTACTATAAAAGTTTGTTTCTGTCCTGCATACCGATAAGGAAATTATTTTTGTGCTGCATTCGCTTGATGCAAGACGAGCGGAAAGTTAAGTGCAAATATTTTTTTTCTATATTGTCTTGGGTTACTGTGTTTTTCAACATCTTTGTTTGTTTATTTTTCAATTGTCAACATTTCAACAAAATAAAAATATTATATCTATACTATCAAATCCATCAATAGCAAGTTCATTGCGAGTAGAGCTCAGAATCGACATTCAGACATTTTGTATTAATTGCGCGTGTTGCTGTGTATACTAAGCTCTTGATGGGCACGTTTGAAACGATTCCTATTGGTAACACGATATTGTTAAGGGACCAGCTGTTGTTAAATTAACAGAACATTATACTGTTCCGTCTCCTCATTGAAAACAATTCAAATGAAATGGTCAAAACAATTAAGCAGTGTTGACATTGTCCGTAATGTAAATTGAAGACGGAATTTTAATTTGTGAATCGTAATCAAAGTAAATTGGATATTTGTTACTGTGAGGGTCACTGTTTATACCCAAGATTAAAAAATAATTATTTCAAAGAAGGCTGTACTCTCAAAACCAAATTTTCCTGCTCTATCCCTCTCTACTTCATTGAGTGATACGTAAATTAGAACAGAGCAGATGACGAAACAGTCTATGTTTTATCGAATATCGATTTTAAGAGTGAACAAACCTCGTACGATTCAAAAAAGAATCGCTCTTAGTTCTCGAAGTACTTTTTCCTGCACAGTAATATTGAATATTGTTAATTATTTTTATTTTACAAGTATCTTATGTATTTAATAATACAGCAAATGAAGCAATTTTTCTATGATTAATTTTTAAACTTTTCTGAAGTGTAAGAAATTTTCCTTTTAATGCAAAATAAAAATAACCTTGCTGAAGAATTGATTGTGTGGTTATTGATATCAATAAGAGTACTTTAGAAATGTAAATTTTTTCCTTTCCCCCCTACGCGTTCTGGGAGTTTTTTGATTTATAAGCATAACAAGCGAAATAAAAAGTAAAGACAAAGAAATCCTTATGTCATTAACAAAATTGTATAATAATTATAACAAAAACCAATTGTTTGTCAATGTACAATATGTAGGACATCGCAAAGTTGCAAAAGGTATACATATAAGTAGTTGTCGTTGGTCTGTCACAAAGCGAAGGCTTTTAATTTAATGCACTGCCATTATGCCTTTATAAAAATATATTATTTTTTAATAACATTATTACTCTCAGTTACAATTTTGAAATTGCATTTACTTAGAAACCATTCTATCGTTTTTGATATTTAAAGCTTGAAACGACAAGCTCATTTATATTTCCGTTAACAATGGTGCTAATCCTATTGTAACGCCTTCTAAACTTACTTAATTTACAGTACATTAATAAATAAATTAAGGTTTAGCGACAAAGTACATTTATGTTAAAATTCCAATTTTAGTATTAGCCCAAATTCATATTATACAGAGAATGAGCAAACCTAATCTTCTAGGAGTAAATATTATTCTCTTTTTGATAATATAAATTTTGACTAATACTAAATGCAGTTTCAGCATAAATTTACTCCAATAAAATAACTCCAAACTTAATAAACCTTGTTAATTAATACCACTGTAAGGGGTTAATTAACCTTGTACCTTGATTGCCATATTTGTTTTCATAATTAAAAAGTATTTTGACAATAATAAACTTTAAGTTTAAAGGCAAAATTGCTACCAAATAAACTGTAATCACTTTGAATGTTCAAACAATTGCTACAATATGGGAGACATTTTGCGGCTGACATAAAAATGAGCGCAAAAAATGGCAAAAACTTTTGTCATTATCAAAACGATTGCGATGAAAAATGGCAATAACTTACAGGAGAAAAAAAAATGAAGCATTGGTTACTGTTAAACAAAGCAAAGGCTAAGCCCATGGATTGCACCGTAAAATGTTCCTTAATACCATTAAGTTTAGCCTTAATTTACCAATGTAGTGAATACCAGATTAAGGTTACGATGACGCTATATTTTATTATGAAAGTTTTCGAAAGAAAAATAGCTAATGGCAGAGAACTTTCATATACACCAATAAACTTATCTGAATTAATATAAGACATCATAAGTAACATGAGTTATCACGTTATCACCAGGGTAATACTCGTAATAAATTATGTAACTTGATCTGCTATTGAGGGTTACGGGCAATTCGTTTTAGCGATATTCTTGGCTAGCTATACTAACTTATAAAGTGGTAAAATTTCTAACTTTGTTAGTAGGGAATCTTTGGAAATACTGGTCATGATAATATTGACATACGAAATTGTTAATGAGTTATTTTTTTCTGCTCTTTAAAATTAATCTCGGGATTTGAGGCATATCCACTTTATTCTTTCGCTCTATGAAATCAGTGTAAGTACATGAATAACTCTACCTAATTCCGACCACTGGTTATCACCCACCAATCCGCACCGAGCCCGCGTGATAAGTTCGGTGGGCATTTCCCATTCCCCCTGTTCAATTCGATTCCTGATATAAAGGAAGGCTTGAATCCCACCAGGACATTAATAGACTGGTGCTTTTGAAATAAAGTAATATTATCAAGCAAAATTATCTGTATATACCTATATATATTATATCTTTTCAAAGGTGCATGGTAGATTCTATTAATATTCACTTGTTAAGGTCTTGACACTTTCGATTCGTCAACATTCATCAATTGCTCCAAGAATATAAGTCAGAGGATCAAGGATCGCCTCTTGTCGTTTTTCATAAGCCTTATATATATTTTTTTATCCTTTACCCGTTAAAACCATTGAAGTATGGCCTTTTTTAAATATAAGATTTATATTTTTCAATGTTATCGTTTATATAGATTTATTTCTTAAAAAAACAACTTCGTACGAAGTTAAAATTAATTTAAACAATGCTATTTGTTACAAGTACAGAGTCGAATACTGTTCTGTAACGCCAACAATATAATATGTCCCAACTTCAAAGGGTGATAAAGTTTCTAGAAATTATGCTGCGACAACGCTCTCCCGAAAATGAGTTTTAAAAGCCCTGTTATTTAATATCCAATACGACGAGATTTAAAATATTTCCTCCAGAGGGCATCATAACTTAATTTCATTAGAGTGAACGAAATTTTGAGTTGAGTCGCTTATATCTTTCAAAATATGACAAGAAGTTTAGAAGTTAGATGGGACCTGCCAATATCAAAACCCACTTTGTTGTAATAGTGAAATTTAATAATAAGGTAGATAATATATCGTAAAGTCGGGTAGATCTTAGTTGGGCGTCCTTAAATTTCGTAAATATCAATATTAATGGACCCATTTCGTTTGACCCTTTAGGGAATATACCCTACCCTTTCAAATAAAAATAATTCTTCAAAAATCGGCTTACTTTTGCCAATGATATGGCGGAACACAATATATATATAAAAAAGAAATCGGTTCAATTGATTGATTGTGGAATGGAGACTTTCTGGAGTGATGTGACATGAAATTTCAGTTTCAGATACGGATCTGATGTTTGTTGATGTTGTATAGGTATGTAATTGTAACCTATTGGATACCTACCCATTCGACGATATTGACAATAGTTTAAAAAGAGAATAAGCTTGCGTGCGGTTTTTAATCTTTATTATTCAAAACTAATGTTTAGGAACTCGCTTCCAAATGTTCATATATTTTTCTTTATATAATTTGATCAGTTTTATCTCAACCATCCGTTAGCTCTATCATCTAAAAATTGTCCCGAAGTTAGTTTCGAAGAGTAATGATACAAATACTTAATAATTTAGTTTTATTTATAGGATTTGGTACTATACTTCATATATGTATAAAGGGTCATATTATTATATGCCAGGACTTCGTGGGGTAAATAAGCAAAATATATTGAACAACTTAACTATGGGAGCAACACTGAATTCTCGAAAAATGATCAGCTGTTTTATACAAAATTTTAATACCTTCAATCACCAACAATATCGCCAACTAGTCGAAGCTTTATAAGGTTCGGTTATTTTACGGATACAATACACAATACAAAACTCTTTATTGTTCACATTACTCAATTAATTACAAAATTTTATTGTAAATTAACACTATTATGAAACAATTGGCGGCCTTATCGCTTAAAGCGATTTCTTCCAGGCAACCAGTGGATGGAGAGAGATAAAATGAATAATGAAGATGGGGGTGTAAATGTTAACAATATATCATTGAGGCACACTAATGATTTATTTAAAGATACATTATTATTTCGGATATTGGTAGGATACATTATGATTTCGGATATAGGTACGACAGTTTACTGCTACGAAGCTCTTTAACATTATCAAGGCATAAAAGGAACAATTTAATTTTCATTAACTGGCTTCTAATCTTTCTCATGATAAGAAAACTTGACAAAAATACCCCTTTCAAAGGTATAGTGATTGTGCTAGAGATTTATGGAATTACTTAACGTTTAAATTCGCAATCGTCTTTGGAACGAATGAGGATTTGAATGATGAAGAAACATAAATAAAAACTTGGTTGAACCCGTCGAATGATTGCAATTAGTATTCAACTCTTTCTTTTGATATTTATTTTTTTAGCTTAGCTTTTTCCGCTTTGTTTTGAAATTCCAAGTGACGTTCATTCAGTATCTTAAAAAAAAGGTCGCCATTGCAATCACTGTCACATGTTTAATAGTGTTAGCGTGAAATTTGTGAATATCTTTAAATGTTAAAATTAAAAAGGACCCGATAGCTTTTTAAAATTAGATAGTTAAGCCCCAGATCTTACGTAATATTTGCACCTTCTTAAGTCTTACTAATTACTTAACTAAATAGTGTTATCAATTACAAAATTTTGACAAATTCACTTTGCACATTTTGACTTCTGAAACTATGACATCGTTGTTAAAGTTTGGACTAAGATTAATGTACAAACAAATGACTAAACCGTGTCCATCAATCATACTTCATTTAATTAATAGCTGGTATTTAAAAGAACATCATACTAAACTAACTTAATTAATTAATTACTGATTGTGCATTTACAGGAGTCTGGTATACTTGAAACTCTTTACTGCTAAACATAAATTATTTATTTAACGATACTTTATAATGCCATAGGCATTTTCTACCAGTCAATCTTAAGATGATGTAGAGACAAAACATATATACACGACCTAAGGATTTAATGAATCTGCTTGTTCCAACAGAAAATTTCGCAACTTGTTTTTAAAGCTAATTAACTATTGATCATTCTAATGGTAGTTCATTCCACAAAAGAATAGATTTAACGAAGGAAGAAAGAGTTTTGGTATGAGAGGTATATAAGTAATGGAAGTGAGATGTAAGATACGAAGGAGAGTTTGGAAAGTTCAGTCAAGAGATCAAGGTACTCGTAGTTAAAGCCCGCATTCTTTTACGCTGCCGAATACATTTTAGTTTGAACGATTTTTGCTCGTATTTTCTAAGATTTATACGAATCAAATTATCATCATTATCAGTCCTTAATTTCGTCCCTATTGTAGGGGTTCAGGAAGCCTACTCTAATTCACCGAAAAACGAAATATCGTTCGAAATTTCGGACGTTTCCTACCACAATTACGTTCGTTCCGAATATTCAACGAACGAAAATGTTTGACATATTTATTTTCTAAACCTACTCTATTTCACGAAATGACGAAACGAACATTTGAGTTTGACATCTAATTGTTCGGAATTCTTACCTCAAATTGACGAAGTAAAAAATGTTACGTTTTCATTTTCGTTGGCAATTTTTTATTTTCGAAATGGGGTCTATATTACTATTAATCGAGTCAGCTCTCAGTAAAGAACGATTAGACCGTAGAAGAAATTGGCAGCGGCTTCGAAATAGCCTTAATATAAGAAATATTCTCGACACTGAGTTTGTAAGTATTTACAGACGCAGTTGTAAATTATTTCAAGAACTATGCCAAGAGATTATACCTTTACTGCGTCGATAGGCAAGATCTCATGCCATCGAGTCCACAATTAAACTTGGAAGATATTTTATCGTAGTTCTTGATAAAAAAAATTGCATACCTACCATTATGCATTTCATATTTTTATGATTTTTATAGCGTTGAATTTTTATGCCCGAGGTAGTTACCAAGGATTCGTATCTCAAAACATGGATGGGCCTATGGCCCAACAAACAGTTTCACGGTGTTAGGAGGTTAGGACTGTCCTCAATTCACCAGATAGGTATTATAAGAAAATATATTATTCCCTGAAAACCAAAATGATAGGAATCTTATTAAGAGACAGTGAGTACCTAATAGTTTATTGTTTATTTTGGCTTTATGTATGAATTGTGAATAATTACCTATAGAATTATGTCATTAATATTACAGATTTTACGAGGCATATAGGCTATGCCATTATACCTGAAAAATATGACTGATAAAAAGTAAATTTATTACTAAAAACCTTTTTTGTGCCGAAAAACTAAATATTACTTTCATACTTACTTATAAAGTTTTTTACTGAATTGTCAAGATAAATTTCGGAACTCACAATAATTAAATAAAATATTAGTAAACACTGAACAGTTTGGTGAAAACTTGTAAAACTTTTGGCGGGATGAGAATCGTTTGTATTATACGGATATTTAAGATTGCCATACGTTGATTATAGCCATCGTATAAATGAAAGGTTGTTTTTAAATATGTCGGTTAATACTGTGGATAAAAGAGTTCTTTATAGTGTCTTGATAAGTTGTAACGAAAAATAAAATTCATTAATATACTAAGTTTTTCGTTATATTATTATAATATTTTATGTTTAAACAATGTTTAGCCACTAAAATTTTATTTAAAAGAAATATATGTATTGTTTAATATTATATATTTCAAGTTACGGTAAAAACCGGAATTTGACATTATAAGAAATCCAATAACGCCATTCACTCCAATCGATCACGAAAATTGTCTTTGGAAACGAACATTCGTTGGTGTATACGAAAATGATAAAGAGTAGCGTTCCATGCGAAATTTCGTTTTAATTTCGTTCGTAAACGAAATTTCGTTTTCGAGAAAGCGAGTAGGCCTCCAGGCCTTCCTTATGGATGGTTAAGGAGCATGACCCTCCACTCTGGCCCAATGCGGATTGGCGGGTATTAACGACTATAAATGCAGCCGAAACCAACGGCTTAACGTGCCTTCCGAAGCACGGCGTAGCTTGAAATAATAATTTTTTGGTCACCCATCCCGTGACCGACCCTTGCGAAAGTTGCTTAACGACATTGATCGTGTGCCGCGGAGCATATCCACTACGCCACCGAGCTACTCATTATCATCATAGTTCGTTTCAAATATTATATTAGTCCAGTCATTTTCGACTTTTTTGTAACGGTGCTTTGTACCACCATTTATTTCATCCTAGGTTTTCGCATGCAAACTTTTGTCTTTGATCTTCAACATTATTTATTTTTATTATTCATTTTTCGTAATTGGAATAGTAGAGTAAATTTCGTATTTTGAATAATCCAATAAGCTCTTTATGAATGTCAGTTCGTGAAAATTCGTCGACTTAAGAACATTATACATAATTATTTCATTCAATAACAATTTTTTATAAAAAGTGTTGAAATGTATTTATTATTTAATTATGTTCACGAGTTCAAACTCATGAAAAATGTAATAAAGTTAATTTACTCATCGAACCCGAAGAAAAGGTTTTTGTTATCATTAAAAAAATTAAATTCTCAAGCTTAGTCAAATTTATGTGCCCAATTTATGGAAAAAATCTGAGCTGAATTATGATTTAAATATTAATTATGATATTCTAATGATAATGTCAAAATTGACATTGATATAGTGCCGAAAAAAAAATCAGAGTCAAACTTTTGAACTATACAATACAGAAAACATGTAAGATGAAACGAAATATAACCATAAGATCTATAAGATCTTGTATTCTATTGTTAGAATTACCTCCGTTGTATCATACGGCGACCTCCGTAGCCGAGTGGTTCGCACGCCGATTTCAAGGTGTCGCCATCTCTGAGGTCCCGGGTTCGATTCCCAGTCGGGTCAATGTAGAAAATGAACTTTTCTATATTAACTCGGGTCTGGGTGTTGTGGTACCTTCGTTGTCTCAGATACTCCATAATACGGGGGCTTTAGCTACTCATCTTGGAATCTGAGCAATGTATGTGATGTTGTTAAAATATTTATTTATAAATGATCGAAAAATGCGTTTCTTTAGAGTCATATTAGGATTTAAAAAATAGACGAAATTTCCTTTTCTGTGAAATGGAATAAGCGTTCATATTCTCATTGTCAACAAACAAAATAAATATTATACAGCTACTCATTTTCAGTCGCCTGTCATATCCGGGGCGACTGAAATTAATAACGGTTAGTGATGCCGACAGCCTTTGAGACGTCATATGTCATCTGCCACTGGCCATTACTTGCATATAAAAAGTCTCCGGTCCCGAATCGGCTGGTAGTTATAAAGTAAAGCTTTGCAAAGTATAAAGTAGCATATACAATATCCAAATTATCGCTTTCTACTGATCGTAAGACTGGCTTACGCTTAACATTTTGGTACTTTTAAGAGGAATATAAATATTAATCTTAACTTAATGTCTTTAGACCAGGACATAATCTTACTCTATGTAGTTTTACCTAAAACAACCCTATTAATGGAAAACAAGTTTGTCTGTGCTTTTGTCATTTTGCAACGAAACTATCTACCTCTACACTAATATTATGAAAAGGAATACTGATTATAAAACCCTCGTATTATAGAATATCTGAGACAACGAAGGTACCGCAACATCCAGACCCAAAACAATAAGTTCGTTATAATCGATATAGGAAATTAATTTAATAAGCTAATTTTCTATATCTATCCGACCGAATTGGAAGCCCGATCCTCAAACATGGCGACACCTTGAAACCCGCGGGCGAACTACACGGCTACGAAGGTTTCCAATTCAAAAATTGCTCTAAACGAATTCAAACATGTTATTACTGCCGAAATAAGAAACACAGCTACACATAATAGATAATTGCAATTTATTTTTAATAGTCAATAGCTTGGGAAATTGGGTCACGATTCTTAACGTCTATTAAATTTTGTTTGAGTATAACTTTGGTACAACGCGTGCACCTATAACCTCTTAATCTTACTTATCTTTAATGCCCGTTTTACTAAACTTAGGAGTCGCCTAAATCTGACACCTAAATATTTGGATATTGTCAAAGGTGAAAATGCGTTTCACTAATGACAAAAAGCTACCTAACTTTAAGCAACGCTTAAAGTTAGGACATACATTGTACGGCGCCTAGCGCGGGGCATTTGCTTAGTATGACATATTCATTTACTTTTTGTCCATAACGGATATTTTATATTAATTTAGTAAGTTGGAATCAAGAAGTTTACATATTAGAATTATATTAGAATAACCCATGAGATTTTTTTTATTTTAGCGATTTTTATATATGGCAATGACGACTTGGGTGCTCGTGTAAATAAAAGACAACGTATAATTTCTCTCGTTAAATTACCTCAAACTATATATTTTTGTTATTTTCTCTTACGTGTAAAGACCGCTAACGTGACATTGGAGGAATTGTGTGAACGCAAGCAAATAGGCTATACTTTAAAAAAAAAGAAGACCTACGTTATGCAAAATCATAGACAAACGTTGCCTATCGAAGCAAGTGTTGGTAAGGCATTACCCAGGTTTGGTGAAACGGCAAACCTGCTACTGCTATTCTTAATATTTAGTGATTTCTAGTTAAGCTAAGCCTTGTTCTAGGTTAGTGAAAACGGGCATAATCTCCCAATTTTTTGTTAATGCTTGCATCTATTAGTGTACAAGTTTCCCAAATGGGGATTTTAAATAAATAAATGTTTTGATTACAGATTAATTGATAAATTGTATTGAACAATAATTATCAGAATGTCTAAATATTATGTTATCCTTAAGAAAATATAAGGGGTTTTACCGTTATCTACTATTGAGGTTAGTTCAAGCATAATAACAGTCGGGTACATTGGCTTAGGTTATTTTACGTAATCGTATTCTGATTGCATAATTATCTTTCAATTCGTATTTATAAGGAAAATGTTATTTCGGTTATAATTTACATGTTTTGAATTAATTTTATCTGTGAACTCTGGTAATTACCTGTTATATCTTGTTACTAAGGATTGTATAGAGTAGCTCGGTGGCGTAGTGGATAAGCGCCGCGGTCCGCGATCGTAGTCGTTAAGGAACAAGGGTCGGTCACGGGATGAGTGACCAAAAAATTATTGTCTCGAGCTACTCCGTGCTTCGGAAGGAGGCACGTTAAGCCGTTGGTCCCGGCTGCATTTGCAGTCGTTAATATCCTCCAATCCGCATTGGGCCAGCGTGGAGGGTCATGGCCCATCCTCCTTAACCATCCATAAGGAAGGCCTGAGCCCCTGCAGTGGGGACGTAAAAGGGCTGGTGATGATGAAGGATAGTATATAGCTATATATCGTGGACATCTAAGCCGTTTTGATGAATGCACAGATTAAAGTGCTAAAATTACAAGTTTGACATTTTGCACCAGGTTTTCTTTTAGTGGTGAGCACCAAGAAAAGATTAGTGGATATTTCATCCCTTAGTATGTGTAGTATTGATTTGATAAATAGGAAACTAAATTTTAAATAACTTATATTTATGTGTGTCCATACGTAATTAATTGATTTAGTTTACTCAAGATGGACTATTAATAATGCAAAATATTTGTCTATAATAATAATAATAACGTATTTATTTGCTATAAATAGGGTTATTATTTATCATGCAACTTCCCAGGAAAGCATTGGTTTTTCTAGTGGTTCTCTTTAATGGTGTGCTCCGAGTGCAATACTTTCCCAGGTTGTGGAAAGTATCTATAGTAACAATGATACACAAACCAGGAAAGCCTCCGGAAGATGCGACATCATACCGACCCATTAGCCTCCTGCCTGTGCTGTCTAAGATGTTTGAAAGGGTTCTCCTGAGCAGAATATCACCCATACTTAATCAAAACCTGGTAATACCACAACATCAATTCGGATTCCGGCAACAACATTCCACGATAGAACAGGTGCACCGGGTGTGTGATAAGGTCAGAGGATCTTTTGAGAAAAAGGAATATTGCTCCGCTGTATTTTTGGACATCCAGGCAGCCTTCGATAAAGTGTGGCATAAAGGCCTTCTTTATAAAATAAAAACGTCGCTACCGCGTAGTTATTACCTGTTGTTGAAGTCGTATCTCACTAACAGAATATTCCAAGTGAGAGAAGATGGAGAACTATCTAATATTCAAGAAATAATGGCGGGAGTCCCACAGGGATCTGTCCTTGGCCCCGTCTTATATAGTATCTACACTGCTGATCTTCCAGAAACGCAAGGGGTAACTACAGCTACATTCGCTGACGACACTGCAATTATAGCAAGCAGTAAAGATCCGGTCACAGCATCCGCCATCTTACAAAATAGCCTTGATAAAGTCGATGAATGGATACAGAGATGGAAAATCAAAGCCAGTTCAACTAAGTCGGTGCACGTAACGTTTACGTTGAGGAGGGGTAGTTGTCCCCCGGTAAAAATGGGTGATAGTGTCCTGCCACAAAGTGACTCTGTTCGATATCTGGGCATGCATTTGGACAAGAAATTAACCTGGAAGAAGCACATCAAGACTAAACGAGATGAACTGAGTATGCGATTTAGAAACATTTACTGGTTAATAGCACGTAACTCTAAATTGGCTACTGACAACAAGTTGCTTATATACAAGATGATCCTGAAACCAATATGGATGTATGGGGCACAACTATGGGGCAGTGCTAGCGATTCCAATATAAACATAATACAAAGGATGCAAAATGGCATCCTGCGAACTATTTCAAATGCACCATGGTTTATCACTAACTCTGAGATCCATAAAGCTCTGAACATAAGAACTGTCAAAGAGGAATTGAAGCTGACAGGAAATAAGTATATAACGCGACTAGAAAATCATCCAAACGACCTAGCTGCCGAGTTAGCGACGATCAGCTACATTAAACGACTACGACGCCATGACATACAAAATCTTGGCAATAGATGGTGAAGGACGAGGAACCTCCTACTGAGGAGCTTCCTGTACATAATGAAAGCCAGGGAACGGATCTGCTTATAGTTCGAGACTGATTGCAGATAAGAACAAAAAAAAAAAAAAAAAAAAAAAATAGGGTTATATGTACAGTGATGATATTTAAGTTAACAATTACTGTTCATTTTTAATTTATATCAAACCTTTTTCCGTTAAAAAAAAACTTTTTTGCAGAGCAATAAGCTTATAACATACAGCCAAGTCGTACACAAGTATTAATTTCTCTAGACCGAAGGTATTTTGATATTTCACTGAATAGACATGAATCTGCAATTGAAAAAAAAGCTACGAAACGACTGGAACTATTTTAAGAATTCTTTCGCTTATGGGAAACTCTATTATACGAGGGTGTCATAGGCTATAATTTACGCTTTTTACGTTTAAGAGTCAAGATAACATACGATTGAATCCGTGACCATTGAGTTTGTTCGTTTGCATCGAAAAAGTTCCGAAATTATTATACTGATCCAAAAATTATTTCGCACACGGAAAGCTATGTTATAAGTGGGTGTCATTTTGCTTTTTTTTTTGAAGAGCTTACAGCATTATCCCAATATGATTACATCTAAGGCTAATTACAAGCTATACCATACATGTGTATACAATGTCTTTTCAGATTAGAGTTATGCTACCTATCTGTTTGCAGAAAGTACTAAAGACATTCTTACAATACATAGAATTAAAAACAAAACTCGAATTTACTGTACATTTTCACTTTTTTGACTGGTAGAAAATACCCCTTTAGCTTTGGATATTTTATAGGCAAAAAAGATTAAATAATTAATAAAGGCTATAACTTCCATAAGAGTCAAAACAACATAAGATTGCGGTTTGTCTTATATAAATACATACACATAATCTCACTTAAGATCTAGCAGTATGGCTAAGTTCCTTAGTCTGCCCAATAAACGAAACATACTACTACTAAAATTTACTCAGGAAAAGTCACGGAAAAGCTATTAATAAATATAGAGAGAGTTTCAGACTGTTTGGCGGCAGACTAAAGACTTAAGATAAATCGGTGCTAGAATGAAGTACGTGAGTAATGTCTTAAATGTGACGGATGTTTCAATGTTGACATAGAAGGATGTCCCATTATTGCTTCTGATAGTTATTACATATTGATTTGTCGAATTTCCGCAGTAGATTTATTAGTTACTTTAATGCAGTAGAGTTTCTATTGCAGATATATAGCTTTTTCTGCATAAACAATGCTTTAGTTATAAATTTCCATTAAGTATAGAAACTGTTATGTAAAATTTAATAGAAACTGTTATTTATAATTAATTTGTAGTGAATAATAATGTAATAAGACGATCCATGACGTAGTGGTTAGTGCGTTTGGTTTATAATCGCAGATTAAAGCAACTTACGCAAGGGTCAAAGGATGGAACAAGCGGCCAAAGGATGGAACACGATCCTCCACGCTAGTCCAATGCAGATTGGAGGGTATTAACGACTGCAAATGCAGCCGGGACTAACGGCTTAACGTGCCTTCCGAAGCACGTAGTGGCTGGAGATAAGAATATTTTGGTCACCCATCCCGTGACCGACCCTTGCGAAGGTTCTTAACGACAACGATCGCGGGCCGCGGTGCTTATCCACTATGCCACCGTGCTACTTGGATGGATGGATGACCGAAAAAAAATTTCAAACTCCGTGCTCGGTATTAACACTAATTCACATTTCATCCGCTGCATCCAGCGGCTTCCCATAACCTTTGTCAGGTCATCTGGTGGGGGGCCTACCGACTGTACGTCGTCCAGTACGTTTTCGCTAATCCAGAATCTTTCCGCCTCAATGGTCATTTGTTCCTTCTGGCCATGGGCTGGTTATAACTCAGCTACGGCGGTCTATAAATTAGCAATAATATAATTAAAAAAAATTACAAAAATAGACTGCCTCATTAATTTAAACAATTCATTGTTTATTAAAATCAATAATTTTGCGAACAAAATTAATTACAGAATAATCTTGATACTGTTATATTGAAAATTATCGATCATTACATAAATTAACCTAGTTATGATTTATCAGAGATATGTAATTAATATAATCAATGGGCCCACTGTTTACGTTTTGCTTGTTGATATTTTATAAGATCTCGCTAAAATGTAAATATTACGGTAACGAACAACTTTATCTACACGAATATTAAAAAAAATGTTGGAAGGAACCATAAAAATATTTTTTGAATACCTATTCCACTTAGTACGTCGATTTTTTTTTATTTTGACAATATTGCATTAGATTGTCGCTGTGGTTAATTTAGATTATTTTGAAGTCTTCAGTGACAATCGTAAGTAAAATGTCTCTACAATGCCACATAGGAACAAATGTACATATAGCCAATTGCACAAACTTACATTAAAATTATCATTAGTTTTAAACGACAAATACAAATTTGACATTAGAGCTTGAAGGCAGCGATAAACATATTATCCTCAGCAGTCGGGTAATAAAGTTTCTGGCTTTGACCGTTTGTTTTTAAGTAATTATTAGGTAAAAATACTGATCTGATCATGAGAATTCTTTCAACTACGGGAATATACATCATACGAACCTTCGTATGATGTATATTCCCGTAGTTGAAAGAATCGCCCACGTAAATTGTAGCCTGTGTACCCACACAGGCTATAATTTACGTGGGCGAGGAAATAGTTAGTTTTAATATAAAGGCAGGTATTCGCTCGCAAAGGTCAGCTCTTATAAACAATATTGTTTTAATGCGCTTGATTTTGCGACAACTTAAAATAATCCCCGATTTTAAATTTAAATAAGACGCTATTCCCCAAATGGACAACACATGTTTTACTTTCCACTTGTGTACAAAAAACCGACATTGTTTAAATATTTCCCTTAAAGCTACGTGGATTCTGTACGAGGTGTTTAATACCACAAATATTAAACGCGTCGAGAAGATTTCACAAAGAAAATGTAAAGGTCGGTGCAAATTTGACGGAAGAACCTTCGAGCGTATCGACGGAAGTATGTTACCTCAATGAACTGACAGATCGATTGAGTATGTAAAATTGAATATCAGATTATAGAGTGATATCTATGCACTATAAAAAAAAATACATTATGTACTGACGTTACACTGAGACGGACTCCAGAATCAATCCCATAAGAACTGTATACTGTACTGTCCAGGCGGTCGGCAAAATCCGTGTAGACCCACCGTTTCAAAATCAATCCCTTTAAAGGTATAGCTGTAAAGGTATGTAATAGCAATTATGGAATTATGTTACGTTTAAAGTCACAAATTCCTTTGGAACGAATGATAATTTGAATAATTAATAAGCATAATAAGATCTTAGATTTACCCGTCAAAACATCGCAGTTAGCAGCATATACGTTTTTGTTTCACATCTCAATAACTTTCAAAGTTATATGCGTCTAACACTTGCCTTAGACAACTCCAAAATTGTATCACGGGTAAAAAAAAAAGAAATTCTATTAAGTTTGTCAATTAAATTGTTTCAATTTAAAAAAATAGCTTAGATAATAGGCATTAAAGTTGAGGAGTAGGGGCTCGCTACGTCACAGTTTTAGAAGTGCAAAAGCGTAACGTCATACGAAATTTTATCTCAATATATCGTTGTTGTCGATGATGGACTGTATTTCTATAGGGATGTGGTTGAACGGTGATGGTTCAAAGCGGGATACCAGGAACTGTTGCGTCAGTGTGAGGAGTTTTGAAAATTAAAGGCTTCTTCGGAGAACTGTGACAACCGTGTGTCCGTATGATCGTGTGTGTTTATTGTACAAATAATGATTTCTTATTGACAATTTCATTGCCGCACTTAGATCATATTTTAAGCAGATAGTATAATAAGATTTATTTATCGGAGTGGGGATACGCTACCCCGCACCGCGCGGGAGGGGAAGGTTGCTTCGTTTTTCCGTCGGCGGCGCTGTTGTCGCGGCGTGCCTCGGTGTCCTCTTGTAAATTTACTGATTATTATAAAAAAAAAAATAAAAAGAATACGTGTTCAATATTCTTTATGAATCTGCCTGACGGACAAACAGACAAAAAAATTGTCTTCATCCATATTAACATCAAATTACTTATATCGTTTTTAACTTATTAAATAATCACAATCGAAATCGCTATCACATCTCAAATAGTCGTATGAATGTGTTTACAATACAGCCAGGAATACTCTTGTGCCTTCCGAAATACGGAGCAACTCGAGATAAAACATTTTTGTCTACCCATCCTAAAACCGGACCTTGCGAATGTTGTATAACTTCACAATTGCATTTCGAACGCTCTAACTACTGCGCTATAGAACTTCTTAAGTATTTTAAGATAACATTATGTTAGTATATTTAGTAAAATTAAATTGCAATCCATTTGAATTATTAATAACAAATCAAACATAAAATGGTTTAAGAATACTCTTTGAGAACACTTATCGGAATGTTTATAAAATAACAAAATTATTGTTATTTTCTTTGTGTACAAATCATCCTTAAGTTTTGACAGAAACAAGAAAACTGATCTCTTCCGTTCGTGCGTCATTAGTTGCCAAGGATACTCTACGTCGTGCCTATTATTAATTCTATCGGCAGAAACATTCTACATAGCTTCTGACGTCACAAATTAATACAGGTTTTTTTTTAATACATTTGAACTAAAATTAATTGATTGATATAGCGCTAATAAAAATAAATATTATTCTACATAAATATTACACAAAATCACATACATTGATTAGATTCCAAGATTAGTAGCTAAAGCTATTATGGAGTATCTGAGACAATGAAGGTACCACAACATCAAGACCCGAGGCAATATAAAGAAGTCCACTTTCTTCATTGAATTGACTGAGAATCAAACCGGGGACCTCGGGGATGACGACATCTTGAAAACAGTGTGCGAACCGATTGGCTCGGAACATTCTCCTAATACAAAGGTTTATAAAAAAAAATCGGTTGCACTTTTTTGACTCGTAAAATAATAAATAGGCGTAGCTCGGTGGCGTCTCGGATAAGCGTCGCGGCTCACAATCGTTGTTACTAAGCAGTTTTCGGTCGGTCGGTCACAGGATGGGAGAACAAAAAATATTATCACGAGCACGTTGGTCCCGGCTGCATTTACATTAATACCCTTCAATCCGCATTGGGCCAACATGGAGGTTTATGGTTCATCCTCATTTACCACCCATAAGGATGGTTCGAGCCTCTGCAGTGGGGATGTAAAAAGGCTGATGATAGTTTTTAACCAAAATCCCAAAAAATATAATTTTATAGACGAAATGAACCTCATACTGGTTTTAAAGTCAAATAAAAACAGTTTGTATATCAGCAGAATTCATTCACAACAAAATACCATATGAAATTGGACTAAGAATATATTTGCTTGCCTATTATATAGAAAAAAGAGGCCCAAACTCAACGAAACATCATAGAGGTTCAACGAAATAAAACTTTTATTATCTTTCGCAGTAGGTCTTACTTGATTTCGATATATTTGAAGCTTCATGCGATAACCGACATAGAATGCCACAAAATGTTGTAACATCACGAAGAATTACGTTCTTATCCTTAAAAAATAAACCATTATTAAAGGAGTCGAGATGGATATCGATAGAATAACCTGTGCTAACCATTTAGCTTCCTAAAACATTAGTGAGACTAACAAAGTCTTGAAGCACGTTCGTCTATGTTCAGGCTTATGGTTCTCCAACCGTTATTTGCCTACCTGATTAAACCCGCCACAAAATACTTACGAAACAAATAGAAGAATAGAATGAAAAAACTGGTAGAACTCCTTAGTCTTGATTTATTTTCAATTAGTATTACATTTAATCACTTACAACCAAATATCATGATGCTCACCCTAAGCTGGTCTCGATCAGAAAATCTATTTACCAGCAAAACACGAACACGCGAATTCGAATATGAAAAAGTAATAATTTAAAATATTAACGGCCAGCACTTGACCATAAACCGTCCGAAGAGTAAACCCTACCTATAGTAATGTGCTCGGACGTTACAGTACCTAAATGAAAAATTTATTTCTTCACGTAAATTATACCTATGTCACCCGTGTATCTGGGGGTGCGGGAAGCCGCTGGATCCGGGAGGCACAGGACCGATCACATCGGAGATCTTTGGGGGAGGCCTATGCCCAGCAGGGGGTGTCTCTCAGCTGCAATGATGATGACGATGATGACTCGCGTATGATTTAGCTTCCAGTAGATGAAAGAATTATTGAAATCGGTTGTAGTCTCTTCAATATAAACAAATAATAAACTTTGCTCCTTATAAGATAATAACAATAATAACAAGTTTAATAATAAAAAAAGAACCGGGCTTGTTGACAGGGTACGTTATCTGTCGCTATGATGCAGAGATGTATTCTGACACGCGTCTGGGGTTCTAGGTCAATCGTTTGATTGATAATAATAATACTATAATAATGTAGACATAATATAGTCCAGGGTAACATATTTCACGCTGTCTTTCTCTCTTCTGCATTAAAAATTACGTAAATTAGACAATAGACGTCTAATAAACAATACATGCTAAGAATGTAAGTCCAGAGTACCACTATCACGAATACCATCTACCCAACGTTCAATATTAATGCAATATCTTCCTCATAAATCAATGGTGAAAGGTTTATTTATTATTTTGCGATCTAGTCAAGAACTATGTCGTAAAGGGTTTCCTTTCCTTTCCATAATTACGCTATCTAGAGCAGAATTGGGATGCACAACTTTGATTTCCTCCAGAACATTATTACGACATTGTCATGTTAGAAAGAATCTGTTTTACATTAAAAATCTCCACTAACATGATGATTAGCTTCATTACCTTAAAACACTGATTACATCACTAACTCGGGGTGATATTATAAATATAACTTACCATTTAAATGAAGTTAGAATTCCCTGAGCTGATAAAATTACTATATCTGAAAGTACATTTTTGTAATTTTTGTGGTTTGAATACTTTGATACTTTGAACAGCCAGTTGCACAAACGTTCATTAAAATTTTCATTAGTTTAAAGCGACATTACCAAATTACAAATTTGACAATCATTAGAGCTTAAAGGCGTCATTAAACCTTGATGGATGTTTGTGCAACTGTAATTTCACCGTGGCATCTTGAAATCGGTGAAAAAGGAAAAAAATATAACAATGACTTTGGACATTACATCAAATTATATCTTTATAAACTAAAACCATAAAGTAGCCCAAGTAGCACAAAACACCATTATATCAAACTTATAATAGCACGAGTCCAAGCGTTAAGCATTATAATAAAATCGTATATCAACCGTATTTCTTTTAAACGACTCTTATACATAAAATTTGGGCCCCCCCTTTGTACGACTTTAAGCTTTATAAAAGCTGTGCAATAGCACTACAACTTTAGTATAATAGCATTAATAAAGTCGGGTAAAAGCATTGTAATAGCCAAAAAAAGTTCAATTAGCACCTTAAAGTGCTAATTGAACTTTTTGTGACTATATTACAATTGATATGCGTAAATCAAAATTATAATACGTTAATTTAATATTATAAAAATGCTTACTGTTTTATTTCCTTTGTAAAAAAGTATATTTAATAGATTTTAAAAACATATAATCAGTTTAAATTATTGTTTTGTGTAAGTGTCATGACATGTTCTCTTGGCTGGTCTTTTAAGTATTTTTGAATATTGATTTAAACAGCTCGTTTTGTGTGAAATAAGCTGCACACATCAGTTTGTGGAGTAAAATATACAAGTTTATGGTGTAAAATACACGCGCCTTCGCAAACTTCCTTTAATATAATAAAAATAATAAAAAAATTAACCTAGTAGCAAAAATTTTTGTTGAATTTTAGGCTTTTTAGCATTGTTTTAACAACATAATTGCTTTTATAGGCATATGCACAAAATAAATGATTATTTACCCCTTTTCATCTGACACAGTTGACTTTAAATATTTTGTAAGAATTGGAAAAAGAAAGCAAATGGCGACTCGTAAAATTAAAGCATTAGGTATTCAAATATGGTGTAGTAGAGCTGTTAATCGTATTATGGTTAGACACAAAACTAAGAGCTCGTAATTCACCGAATAACACACTTCCATTTTAGTTACAGCCGTATTTTTACACTTCAGAAGTATCTTATAGTGCTTATAATCATCAAACGATTATTTCATTTTTATTTTGATTTTTAAAAGCTTCAATTAAATTAGAATATTCTTTTTTCAGTTTTCATTTATATCCACCTGTTTTCTTTGTTTTTCCCTACGTTTTTTGTTCATGGCGCCAGCGATGCGTATAAAATGCCACCATTACAATACAATACATAAAATAATTTTACATTTTAATTTCACATAAAAAATAATTACGATCTATTTATTACTTCTATCTCTATAAATAACTTAATATTGATCAAAATATAGCTTAATGTTTTATAAAAGCATAGATTAAGAAGATAAAGGAGCTTGAGCTTGATTAAAGAATACTTTAAGAACAAATCGGTGCTAAAGTTTTACTAGTTCTTTATTCAATGTGTATATAGGATAAGCATTAAATCGATACAACCATAGACCATTAGAAAACCTTTGTTTCTAGAAAATGACTAAATACAACTAAGTGCACTAAATAGTATTACGTTAATGCTTATATAATATATAATGTTTTTCATATCACCGAAATACGATAACAGCTTTATATTGATATTACCCAATACTTAAATAGGAGTTTTGACATTGGTATACTTTTTTTATTAACCATAATATGGCATTAAGTATTATTAGATAAAATAAATGCCTTTAAACAGATTCGAAACTTGACCAGAGCTGATTAAAAATGTTAGTATGACTTTAGGACATAAATCGGTACTTATTTTAGTTAATATATTATTTATGTGCTACTTGGGAGAGTATCAAAAGTGGTTTGAACAATAATATTTTATAGAAGATGGTGACTGTGTACCTGCAACATTCGAACGAGAGAATTGTTGACGTAAATTATAAAAAAATAAATCAAGATCAAATGTAAGTTCTAAAGTTTAGGACTTTATCTTGATAATAAAATATGATACGCCTGAAAATCATATTTTATGGAAGTTTAAAGTGTTTTTCTTATTGAATTTTTTTCATTCTCGTTTATTCACGTTCACGTTCGTCTTTAATTTGTTCAGTTATGGTTTTGTTAGGTTATTGTTTATTAAAGTATAAAATAAAGTCGCTTCCGGCTGCCGTACACTGACATATTTCAAAGTACACAAAGGATTTTAATACGGTTTTCATCTGAATATAGAACGATTCAGGTGGAAAATTAGTTTTATTTTAATTTACAGAGTAGGTTATTAACTCTACACCAAGAAATCTTAAGCAATATAAATACTAATTGGCAATCAGCTGAATTCCAAAATATTTACGCGACGAATGTTTTGACATTGGATTTGAATTAACAAAGTTTTGTGACTTGAAATTTCTTGCTTTATTAAAAAAAAAAAAATTATGATAAATTTTTGAAACGACTTAATCAAACTTATTCTTTAGTTTAAAAGGAAATTTTTGCCCACCCCTGTTCTATACTAATATTATATACAAGTAAAGTTTCTAAATTTGTTTAATCATTACCCGAACTACATATCGCTCACTCTATAGAGTAAAATTAAATGTTTTCCCTTCTTAAGAATTTTCGACGAATTCTAGAAATTATCTTAAGGCGAGTTTGTACGAAGTTACCTCTTTTTAAACCAATTTTATACGTATTCTAAGACTATGCTTATATTTCCTAGAAGAAGAAGAAACATAAATTTCAATTTCAATAAGTTTTACTGACATTAAGAGATTTGAATTAGATTTAACTAAATTTGCTGGTTGACTGGTAGAGAATGCATCTTTGGCATTATATCCGCCATTTGTCTATTTCACAAGGCAATTAAGATTAAATGAATAAATTAAATAGTATTAAAATATTTTAATTAGATAGTATAGGAGGTGAAATAGTATTAAAATATTTGAATTAGATAGTATAAGAGGTATAAAAAATTTGTGCGTTGACCAAGTCAGAAATAACATTATGTTTGTAGCCACTTTATTGAAAATAAACATTTCATTTCAATAATTGGCTCAATATGGTATAATCATAAAGGTGACTCCATATAGATCTTTTGGATCGATTTTACGACTAACATTTTTCATCTTAACTACTTAAAATATACAAAAATGTGTTTTCATATAATCTAAAAGCGTCTAAAGATTTTTTTTACAACTGCATTTGTTTTTCGCACGTCTTTTTCCATACAAATACGAGTGTGTGGGAACGTAAAAGGAGATAGGACGTCCCATTTTTATCATTATCAATACTGACTGTTTAAGTATCTTCATGAGAAGCATGCATGCGCGAAATTTTGATTTTCAGATAAGGTTTTGAATAAATTTTGATAGTCGGGCATTTGCAGATAAAAATTTGACCTCGGGCCAGTTTTTTTCATATAGTAAGCAAGTCGATCAAACGTTACTTGGAATTGCAACAATAAATTACAACGGACAAAATGCCGATGTTTTTTTTTTTACTTTTCAGAAAATCTGTTCAGTCTCTTCGAATTGAAAAATATTTTAAGCAAATACATCTGTTTCAGTTTCATTATTTCTTTAGTGTTTTACAATGCATGCACCCTCAGTAGATTCATATCTGCTTTTATTTCGTTTAATTTTCGGCATATTTATTGCGGTAAGATTTTTCTCCAAACTGAAATTAATATAAAATAACTTGCATTCGATACGTTATCGCAGGAAAAAATGGCGGCTTTAGATTTAAGTTATTTTGTTTATTCATGCAATAATGTGATATGATAAGTATAATAAATAATAAAATTGTGCGACTATTATGCATACTGTAATTGTTCAATTATCATAATTATATTTTCGAATAGGAAGCGCTGAAAAGAGCTGTTGTCCGGGAGAAAATTTTGGCTCCCACAGGCCCTGATAATGTGTATGAGTATTGCTTAATATACCTATTTTATCAAAAAAAGATCCTTCTATAGATCTATGCATATTAGAGTTGGTGTATATCTTACGGAAGATACGTCTCTTCGTTTGTGTTCCACAAAGTCTTAAATCAGTAGCCTTATTATCAGATTTAAAAATATATCGCAATTCCTTTCAAAGGTCATCATTAAAATTGCTAATTGGGATAAAGAGTTTTATAATACAAACTTACCTTAACCGATCGAAAGAATTCGTTCATAGGTTGCTTGGAAGAAATTCATTTTAAGTAGTAGAGTTGCCAGTGCTACAGTTAAATTTATTGTATCCATATGTGTGTCCATGAGTGTTCAATACATAAATTGTACTTACGAAAATTTTTTGGCGTATTATAGTAAGTTCATTATAAGTTTTTTGTTTTTGATAATTTAAATCATCATTTGTTCTAAAGTGATCGCGCCTTTAAAAGTTTCATAATTCCACAAATCGTCAAATTTGCACCAATTCGACGTCTGTAGTCGAGCGAGTGAGTCGCACATTATTTTAAGGTGTCGCCAGTGAGGCCACGAGTTCGATTCCCGGTCAGGTCCACGTAGAACTGAATTTTTCTAAATTGTCTCGGGTCTGGGTGTTATGGTACCTTCGAGGCTTTGAGCTACTTATCTTGGAACCTGAGCAGCGTATGTGATGTTGTTGTCTAATTATTACTCAAAACGCAATAGTTAATTGCAAACCATAGTAATTTTTATAGCAACCAGAATAATGTTTAGATCAAATTATTCATAATTTAAAAGGGAACTATTTAAATCTACTTTAGACAAAATAATAAAGTGTATACATCCTATTATCACTAAATGAGAAAACAACATCATATATTTCATCATATGTTAACACAAAATAACTTTTGACTTTGTAGTAGCAACAAGAATAAATTTAGAAGCGGTAAATAACAAAAAAATTATATAGGTATTATACACATACTACAAATTTGACATTCTACTAAAGGCAGCTAAAGGTAAAACAAGGACAAAGTATTAAATCTCGGTTAGACTCTAGAGAAAATAGATACAGTTTATAATCTAGCTGTTAAAGACTAGACATATAATTTTAATAGAAGAAAACATGGAAAAATAATCATTATAAATAACATCAAATATTAGGTTTTTTCAAATTATTACAAGAAATAAAGGCATGACGAAGTTCAACACAAAGCTATTTGGAGATATAATTTTTCTTCAGTCAGGTGATTTAATAAGTGGAATCTAAATATTTACTTGCTAATTGATATTGACTCTTTGTCTGCGAACACTTTTTATAATTTTATAAAGAACATTTAGCATTATAATTTTAGTTAGATCAGCTTTTAATTTTCCTGTTTATTGACTTAAAGAGATTATGTATAGACTATAACATTGCTAAATCTTTAATCACAGGTCATTTCCAAAAACTTACTGCAGAACTTTTGAAGATAAACATAATGTGCTGGGTACGGATACTGAAAGTTAAACAGACGCTAATTTCAATTGAAATTAAGTGACACTGATATTTGCAGATATTGTAAACAGGACTCCTGTGTGATTGTGTACTAATAAAAGATCTGAAAGCTAGAATATCATACACTAAATCTGCAAATATCAGTGTCACTTAAAAGAGGCTACCAATCTAAAAGAACAACTTGCCTTTAAAAAGAGGCTACCAAGCTAAAAGAGCAACTGTAAATTAATCTAGTAGCGGGTCGCAATATACAATATTTTTAGCGAAATCAGTTGTATAATAAACTATATGCACACCGCTGGACGTCAGGCTACTACAAAATGTCAAAATTCCTCAACCGATTATTAAATACCAAAAATGCATTAACATTTAAAATCAAGTGGAGAATTTTGACTGTTTTGTTTGCCAGACGTGCCATTGACTGCTCATAGCTATAGTCCACAGAAACTAATCATAATGATAATAGGTGTATAATTCTGCGGCTCACGAAAGGTATGCAGCTGTTTCAATATAAAGATGCAGCTGTCTAGTTCCAAAAAAATATTTTACTGTCGAAACCCTTCATCTTGAGATACGCTGACTATAGCTGGCAGATCAATATTCAAAGTCATTTATTATAAAGTCTCGAATAGGAATTTTAATAATATAAAAACTAAATCTTTTGGCAGCTCTTTAAGATTTCTTACATTTTGTAAATTGTACCTTTTGGTTCGTCTATAAGCTTGCCGACCCGTGGTCTAAGCCAATAAAAATCAATCGATCACACGTCTGCGCACATGAGAGCGCGTGCGAGCCATTATATCTTATCTAGACCTTGACGGGTTAACTAATGAACTCCTGCGCATCGGCAATGATAAATATATACTATGAAACCTGATGCGACACTCATATTGTTTATATTATTTTCTTTATCATCATCTCGACCGTATGATGTCTACTGTCTATAGGTCTGTCTATTAGTCTTTTATTTGTGCCTTATGCCGGAAACTAGAGCTCTAGGACTATTTATTTACGGTATTGACAGTAGGTATCGTGTAGATTGGGCTTTTATTTTCCTATTTGTGTATCGATTTATTTCTTAACGTTAGATACTTTGTAAGGTAAACAGAAAGAACTGAGCTTCACAACCACATGGTATAGTCTTTGCATACATACATCTTTCACTTTCTAAATCTCAATATTCATAACATGTTTTATAAATGCACGCTGCATTATATGGCTTTTGATAGAACCTTCTAATAACACTCCAAAAAAAAATATTGTAAGCACTTCCCACTTAGCTCTTTCTATCGTGGGTTCCTTCAACTGCTACCTTCCACTTTCGTCTTTATGTTCAGTTTCTTCATTCTTTTGTATCACAACTAACGAAGAATGCCTCCGTGATCTTTTCAGGTCAACATTCTTTCTTATCTCTTCATTACGAGTGCAGTCTGCGAGTTATATATCGCATATTCTACGTAATACTGTATATTGTTTATTTTATTTACATACACTCTCTGATATTCTTAAACTTATTGCTTCTAAGATACAGTACAGAATTACCTATGCTTGAGCTTAATTTTTCAAATCTATTCAATATATCCGTTTAGGCTATCCCTTTTTATCAAACACTGGAAAAAATCGAAATTGACGTCATTGGTTTTGTAAATCACCAAAAAACGTTTTATTAAAGACAAACTTGTAAGAAACTAGGCAAGCAGCTTATATTTCTTCATTTCACCTATTTGTCCATTTTTGTATACTAAAATGTTGTATGATTTTTAAGTGGTCTACTAATAAATAAAATGTCAGTGTTATTATGAGTAAAGAACTTTTAAATGCCTGAAAATTGTGCTGAGCAGAAGCGTAGACCACACGAAGTGCTTGATAGATATAAAAGGAGTACTTACGTGGCAGATGTCGCCTTCCAACCACCAGGAGGACGACAATAGCTAACCTTAAAGTTGAAGTTAACGGTCGAATAGAGATCTATTTAATCCGCGGTCAGATAAAAGAAACATATTAGTTACGTATTATTTTTGCTTCTATTTAAACGAGAAATGGCTTAGATAATAGGCATTAAAGTTGGGCTGACTACGACACAGTTTCGTAGCAAATGCTCGCTCTTGTGGCGTGACGTCATGCGACATTTCAACTCAATGTATTGCCGTAATTTAAACAAACTTAGAAGTATATTAATAATAATAAAAACAGTTTATTTCAGGATATCCCATATAAAACATTACATCGTGTAGGTATATCTTGTCAAATAATATTTAAAAATTAATGCAAATATAATTCACTGAATTAATATTTATTCATTAGTCACTAATTATATTATACTATATGTAATACTATACCAATAATATTTACTGACATTTCTCATCATTCAAATACACATTTCTGAAATATATAAATTATACGATGTACATTAATTACAACTCCATTTTTAGAGGAAGATATTATTTTTTGAAATAAATATTTTAGATTTCTGATTAAATAATTTAGGCAATGAACATTATTTTCAGCATACATTTCAGTGGCGCTGCACCTCCACGGTAGGCCTATTAATGCTTTAAACGAGTTGTTGTATTGTACACGAAGAGTGATGAAAGCACCATTCATATAGTTGCTCCGAAGTGAGCTTGTGTATAATATTAAACATATTCTTTAATAATCTAATTGACGGACTAGTTTTTAAAAATATTTGTTTAATATTTGTGTTAATCCCTATTGTCATTAAATCACGAGAATCGAAATAGCCAGGACGACCGCACCCCGAGTATCATGATCATCGACTGCGTACGCGTATGTAGGTGTAGTAAGTCTTTTTTATATATTTTTAATTCGAGCTTTTGCTTTTATTGCTGTTATTGTGTTGTCATTATTAAAGTTTTTATGAAAATATATATATTTTTCTTGCTCCTTTAAATTTCATTTTACGAGTTAGTTTTACTTATTTAATTTAATTATCTACTCTTAAGCTGTCGAAAGCAGACAACTCTCGAGTCAAAACGTCTAAAATATTTAATATAATAGAAACAGCCCTTGTTCTTGAGGCCCTTACTTCAGAGCTCCATTTAAGTGTTTTATTAAAAAAAAAATGTCAGCCATTCCCTTGTTTCCATCAGATTATGAGTGACACTCCATTAAAACGTCAAATGAAATCATTAATATGGATTCGACTTCTCTCTAACAGTGAGCTGCCCAGTGGGTCCCCAGAGGCCTACCCACCAAAACCCGTACGCTACACCGTCTCATGGGAGATGTAACCCGGCAAGTTATGGCCGCCTTACCGGAACACTCAAGTATTGGACCACTCCCCTTGCAGATGAAAAATTGGAGAGGCTCGGGTAAATCGAGTGCCCCTCCCAGACAGACGAAACCGTGCAGTGCGGGGGCGGCTGCCAACCACCTCCGCTGGCCCCGACGACGACGCGAACCTAATCTAATAAAAATATGCGTTCACTGTAAACTACTCGATGCCTGATTGCATCATCGGAAGGCTCTTTTCCCTTGTTCTTCTACTCGCGTGATCGTATACCACATGTCCATTATAAGCTGAACCCTCTTTAATACGATTGGCCATATACAAAATAGGCCAACTTACTTTGGAGTATTCAAAATTGTGGAATCTTATATTTTTATTTGTCATCATGCAAATTATTATTATATAGACAATATTAATTCGTAGCTCGGTGGCGCGATGGATAAGCGCCGCTGCGCACGATAGCTATTTTTAAGCAATTTTTGCAAGAGTTGTTCACAGGATGGGTGACCATAAATTATTAAACAAAGGCCTGACGCCCTGCGGCTTGGCTTAGAAAGAGTACATAATGCCGATCAATATATCAAAGACGAAAATTTAATAAAACAGTTAATATTTCATAGCAATTTTGGCGAACACGTCACTTCAAATTGACATAAATTTTTTATTTGTGTACCGATTAAAATAAATCTTACACTAAATGTTAACGGAAGAGTACCGCAATCTAATAGTGAAAACTTCATTTAAATCGGTTCAGCCGTTTCTGAGATTATCGTGCACAAACGCACAGACATACAGACAAACAGACAGAAAAAAAATTTAAAAATCATTGTTTTGTTCCCATTACGCTTATAAATATTCCTCATAACAGTTTTTTTCATATATCTTCAATGTACAAACATCGATCGGTTACGTTTTTATTGCAGTATAGATAGATATAGATAGATGATAATAGGCTAGTTGACAACTTTTTGTTCATTTTATAAATAAATAGTCAATTAATATCTGAGAAATAATGTAAAAGTAACAGCATGTGTATGAAAAATTTTTTCGGAGATATTGTGCTATGTTATAGAACTGCAGCTAGTTAGCCGAAAACGTTCCCTACAAATTCAAGGCACTAAGTGACATCACACTACAGTAGCGAAAAACGTATACCGTTTGGGCAATCTTTGTAATATCATTGTTATTTGTGCGTTCATGATTATGGTTGTAATAATGAAAGTTGTTACGTTATAAGTAACTAATTTAATGCCATATGTATTTTTGAAAATTTTGGTAATATATTTTCACTATTTTTTTCAAGTTTTCAAAACCTAATAATTCCCAAATGAGTATCATAATTCTTTTTTTATAACTTAAAATGATTCATTCATATTTTCCGAACATATAACATAAACCTGTATTTACACTTGTAGGACACAAGCCCTATTATATTGGGGATATCAATAAATGTTTTTATTTATTTATTTATTTAGGTTTGCCAACAATTGTATACAATAATTCCTTACTTAATTATTTACTTATTTTACCATTATTATCTAATTGCCACAAATTCTTAAAGGCAAACACAACATGCACCAATATGCAGAACTACGACTTAAAAAAAAAATACAAAAAACATTAAAGCTTGTCCCATTGTGTTTGTTTGAATAATACTGTATTATTCTGTATTGTTACTGTATTATTGTATGTAAGTGGAATGAACTTATCTAAGATCGTTTAAAAATCAAACATAATCGTGCTAATCTCTTATCTGAAACTCAAAAACGGCTCCTATAATTTATATAAGTGTCGAGGATGATAAACCGGTCTGGATTAGCTAGCTAGCTGGAACTATTTAAATTTGTGTAAAACTGATTTAAAACTTTCATTTTCTATTTTATCTTTTTCTATACTATAGGAAAGATATATTTCATTGTTTGTTCGCAACGAAAAGGCTCTGAAATAACTGGAACAATTTTAAAAATTCTTTCACGTAAGGGAAGTAATATCATACGCCGATAACATAGGCTATAATTTACGCGAGCGTAGTAGCAGAAAAATAAATAGTTAAAATAGGGAATTAATTTTTTGAGCTGTTATTTAAATATTCGAGATGTTGTTATGATCAGTTGAAAAACATATTGAACAGATATTTAATGTAATGGCGGTTGATTAATTATTGCGACAGTAAAACATGGACAGTAATAAAAAATCAATTAGTCGGTTATTTTATCATACAATTTTAATTCTAAAAATAATTGAGCAGTCCAATAACTGAATGAGCGGTAAAAATGATGGAATGAGCGGTAAAAATGATGGAATGAGCGGTTCGATAAATAGTTCGGTAGATCATAGCGAGCAGTGACACCCGAACTCAAATTCATTTAAAAGAGAGGTAAATGTTCGTTAGTTAGGCGGAGCTTATTAGCGCGGGTGACGGAAGAAATGGTGAACGAGTGGTCCCTAAAGTATACACAGAACTCTTCTGAAAACTATTTTGCAAAATTGCCGGAAATAACTTTGAAGGATTGGACAGATTCATATAATTGGGCCAAACTACCGAAAGAGATTGTAATCATACCTAATAATGATAGTTTGACGCATTATCAAATACCTGCTCCAGAAGCTAAACAATGCGCAATAATTGAAAATCCACCAGAAAATTTTGATGAGTTTAAAGAGCAATTTTTTAATAAATGGGATGTTATATTGCCGCTAAATAAAGAAGAATGGACTCAAGGAACATGTACTTGCCCAAACTTTTATAAATATATATGTGTAAACATATAATTGGCTTGTCCGTATGCTTGAAGTACGCCGTCCCTCCAGTTGAAGCTAAAACATTCCACTCGGACAAAGAAGGAAGAGAGGCAGACCGTCGAAAGCCAAACCTGCTCCTATTATACAATAAAATTTATTTAGATACAATTTGCTTTATTTTATTCCTTCTGCCAAAGCAAAAGTAATTTAATTTTTCATTACTGTTTTTTCTTATTTTATTTTACCACCTCATTGTTTATAGATTTGCTTAGAATGAGATTTCTTACCGACAAATTCCGATTTATTACTGCCCACACGTAACCGCTCGTCCAATAATTTATTAACGCCTATTAAATTATTTTCCTGCTCAATTACATATTCACTGATATAATTCTTTATTTTTTGATTACTCATTATTGTTTACTTTACTGCTTAGTTTTTACTGCTGAACTAGTTATTAAACGTGCCATTTATAATTTTTAACTAACCACAACTGATATTTCAAACTGCCTCTTTAAATCAGTGCCGTTAATATATAAAACTATATACGTACGTATACGAATATAACAAAGTAAAGTATTCTATAAGAATTTCTTTCACATTTCCACTCCTTTGTAGAAATTCTCCAAAATATTATTTGTCCTTCACAAGGTCTTCTACGATTATTCTACCAAATTTTATATAAATCGGTTTAAGTTTGAACAGACAGATTCCCAGATTATTATATTTTATCAAATTTGTATTCACAATTATCTGAAAGAAAACTGTTAAAGTCACCTGGGACTGCATTTATAGGGTTACGTAGCCCGTAGCTGTGACAGTTGTCTAGCCTGTTTACTATTTCTGACGACGCTATAAAAACAAATACTAAAAACAGAACAAAATAAATATTTAAGGGCGCATTCCCATACAACAAACGCTTTTAGCACTTGGCCGGCTGTTATTCTTTATGATAAATAAAGATTTTCAAGGTAAGGCTTTAGTCGGTACTGTGAACAGAGTAATACAAATGGAATAAACTCCATGGAATGTAGAAAGGGATTTCCGGATTCTGTTTTATAAGAAAATATCTTCTTGTCCTAATTCTTAAACAACCTTTTTTAGCGTTTATTGTAAGACCAGGAAAAGGTCTGAAAGATCAAATAATATACATAGTGTCAACAACGTCATTAATAGAATGTGTTGTTTATAAATTTCTTGCTAGAATAACGTAGTTAAAAATTATATACGAGTACTTTGCAGTTTTTGTAATGAAACAAGCTGATTTGGTGATTTGAAGCGAGTTGTCGAGTGGAAGAGATGTGAAATAATACATAGCTTAAAGGACTGAGTGACGATTTAATAGACTTTTTCAATCGACTTCAAGAGAAGGAATGTATGTTTAAAGTTTATCCGCGATTATTATTAGTGTTTATTAGATATTTTGGCTGGTATTTTGTTTGTAATAGGTATTTAATGAGTATTGGATTTTATTAATATGACGTTAAGATAGATATTACTTCAATTTCAAATACGATTAAAACTATTTTAATTATTTTAGGTTAAATCAAAGTGCACAGAGTGTGAAGAGTTCCATCAAGATCCATTAATTTCAGGGATTATCCTTATTAAAGATCGGGACATATGATATTTTAAATTAGGATAAATGCCTCTTACTAAATTCATACTTGTTTGGAGTTTTGTATCATTATTCATTTTTAACCGACTTCTATAAAGGAGGTTATCAATTCAGTTTGCTTGTATGCAATTTCGTTGGAATAGCATAATATTCATATATGTAGGTCTATATGGTCTTCTAAACACGTGTGAAGTTTTTTATAGATGTATGGATTTATGTATGTTTATATACGGACATCTCGCAAACTGGTCATCCGAATGTAATAATTATTTTTTGCTTAATTGCCTAGTTTTCAACTTAGGATACATTATAAGTTTTATCAAAATCGGTTCAGTAGTTTTACAGACATAAGGTAAAGCTACTTACATAAGGAGTAAAAATTTAACCGACTTATATGAGAAGTTAAAATTAATGATCTTTTCTTTAACCAACTTCAGAAAAGGTGGACGAGAGTTTACTTGTGTGTGTTCGTCATTAACTGATTACAAAAAAAGAGGTTATCAATTTGACATGTAAGAATGTAATTTAGTTGGAATATAGCACAATTTAAATAAGTATTTTTATTAATGTATATTACATTTTGTAGGTGTACATTATGTATGTGTGTGTGTATATGTTTGTCCACGTATTTGTCGTTATATAGACATCGGATTGAAATGATACATTTTTTGTTTGCTTAACTATTTTTCAACTGAAGGAACAACATAGGATAAAATTTATTAAAATACTGTTACCAGAATAAGGTTAAGTTAGATTAGAAGTGCGACCCAATAAAAACGAATTGCTTTCAGAATACTGGGTTAGGTTAGAACTGCTATCTGAACTCTAAATATAAGTATGTTTAAATACAGAAAAAGGTATCCATTTACTATAAGTAAGAGTTAAGTTATATCAATCGCTAATAACTTCTCTTATTAAAAAAGAAAGAAATAAAAAAAAAACAATAAAAATAAAATAAATGGCTTTAAATAATATCGCAATAAAGAGAAACAACCAACCAACTTTAACTATTATCTGCATATTTATCTGGACACAGCTAGGTGCTTATTAGCATAACTTTAATTTTCATTGAGTTTGTAAATAAAACAACTATTTTATATATGATAGCGATTACGTTCGCAACATTTCTTTTAAGGACATTAAATGAACGATATGCCTAATTTGACGATTATTGGGAATACCTCAGGAAAGCGTTAAATGCAAATATTCTAACTTATATTAAGTTACATACAGTCAGTTTCACAAACGTTCATTAACATTGTCATTTGTTTTCAAGCAACATTACCGATACAAATTTGACATTAATTAAAGCTTAAAGGCGTCACTAAATCTTAATGGAACTCTTTTGTGCAACTGATCATAAGTGTTTATTATGAGACTTGGTTATCCAATTCATCAATCGTTCTGAAAGCGGTTTTGAATTTAAACCTTACATAGACATATAAAAAAGTATTCCCGCTCTTCCTACTTAATGGGTTAGTAATCGGATTGGAAAAAAAATCCCACTGCTCTTATCAATACTGAGTACCAGTGGCGGACTAAGGGAGGGGCGGAGGGTGCTGGCCGCCATGAGCTTTCGGTCTTAGGGGGCTTCCAAAAGCCTGCAGCCATTCGCCAAAATCACAATAATATAATAAAGGAAACACAATATTGTTTAAGTTTCTGTCTTGGTTGGAAAAGTTGTTGATCCGGGCCTATTGCCGCCCCGGGGCTCCGATGGTGCCGAGTATCGATCGTAGAACTGGAAATAAGCCGCGTTATTTGCTCTTATTCTATTTTCACGCGCTTGCGGGGTAGGCAGTATGATGTTTTTTAATATTTATTTATTATTATTTATAGACAACAACCAATAGACCGTTCCGTCACCGACCAGCACTTGACCATGACTGGACTGTCAGTCAACATTTTTTTAAACCCAAAAACTTTTAACATAATGATAGTACATTCATTGTTTGTTTATCTATTTACTTATTGTTTCTGAAATAGTTCCTCAGTTTGATCATAATTTTGGTTTAGCAGCCAGTCTCTGAGAATTATTTTACAAGCATGTTTATTTCTGTGATCTAATTTTACATTGGCGGCTTAAAATATTATGCCTGTAACGATATGTATGAGTTAAGTTGAAAAATTATTTATTCGAACTCGAAATTAGCTCTTTTGCCGAGATTCCTGTGTAAATTATAGCTAGCGCACACCCTTATGAGTTAGCTTCTTGTATGTGCAAGAATTCTCATGATTGGATCACTTTTATCGAAATTAGAATAATATTAGGATGTAGATCGAATGTTACTGGTCATAATATATATTGAAATAAAAGTCTTAATGACATTTATAGAACCATCTATTTTTATGCAATATTATGAACATAGGTATTATTATGACTAAAATTATAAAAAAAATGTGAAGCACTATGTTAAATTTTATATACAAATTTTACATTTATGTAAAAAAAATTATCACTACATATTTTTATACTATTCACATTTTAATCTTTACAAACAATGTATTTAACACACGGGGTGATTCATAACTATAGATACAAACAAAACTTCACGTAGGAGCATAAGGTAAGAAAGTTTTGGTCACCTATCCAATAACTGATCATAACGATGGTTACTTAACTTCGGCAATCGCAGTCCCAATGATCTAAACACACGCGTCAATGTTTGATATAACAGAAGTCGCGGTAATGCCCTTGATTCAAATATGCAAATAAATGATTTTAACAATTAACAGGGTTCCGAAATCTCCGAGACTCGTTTACGAAGAAACAGTGTAATAACCAAGCGGACGGCGTGTAAACAACACTAATTGATGACCTACAAACTTTATATTATTTAGTATAATACTGTTATTTTTTATACAGTGAACGACGCACCAGTAAAGTACCCGCTTAATTCTCTTGCCATAACTGTAGCCATAGCTATAGAAACGATTCGATTGAATATTGATTTGTTTTTTTTATTCAGTATTTTTAAATAATTTAGAAAGTACAACAACCAAAATCATTAAATTAATTAATACAACAAGAGCATTCTGAAGTAACGTAAACATATGCATATATAACTATGACTAGATTCATAGCCGAGTGTTAGGTTTTATAAAACAATAAAGTTAATCACATATAATCGTCCACTACAATTTTCGTTTCACGAAAATAAATTTTAACATCTCTGAATATTCAACAGCATTATCAATTCATGAGAATTTATTTTTTAAACATAAAAATATATATATATTAAGTAGATAATATTTGTTTCTTAGCCCAGAGTCACTTCTAAATATGATTCATGTCATTCAATACTACTATATCTTATATATACACTAACTTATTTTTAATTAGGTCTTTGATTTGTTCATACTCGATTTAATAATATGTATTAAAATTTTCAATTGGATGTAAAAATAAGAATTTAGCAGCGTATTTAAAGAATGCCGAAGAAGAATTCCACTTCAAACATAACGTCAGTTGAATAATTGTTATTATGTGATGAGATGCCTCTTTTTCCTCGTCGTCGACAACTTAAGATTATAAAATTTTGCACTTGGATGAATTAAACCTTTCTCATGATTCTCCATATCCACCAATGGTAGAAGCTCGGTATTATCTCTTACCAGGAGTTCTATTTTTGAATCATTCGACTCGCAGCCACCTTTTCTTCACTATTAATCTGCATTTGACACTAGAAATTCAATATTTTAGTTTCTCTTAACTTCAATGTCATAACTCAAACGTTTATAAACATATATATTTTGATCTACAAACAAATAAGGACACACTTAAGTGCCCGTGACTCAAATAAGCGAAATTACCAAAGGGAAAGACAAGTTGATCAATTTTATGTAGTCTTAAGTTATATATGATTTAGTATACAATTATTTTCTGATTTTTAATTCGGCCATATTGTAATTCTTTTTCTTTTACTGAAATGTACATTTGCGTAATTTATTCAATAATTATTTTATTTTTATTACCATGGCCAAGGATGCCAAAAACAAAAATATTGGTTAAAAACCATTTTGCCTCTGGCACTCTGAGATGAGACTCGAGTACACGACCTTTCGCAATCCGACGACTGTTAGAGCAGTCGACCCAGGACTACTGAGCTAACCCAGGACTTGGTTATCTGGGTAGTGATTAGAGCAGCACAAAGTGGATTTTTTAAGAAAGTTTCATAGAGAATATTTGTTTAGTTTGGCGTTTCGAACGCAAACTTGATCGAAAATAATAAAAATTTTGGTGTTAAATTATTGAGTTCTAATGGCAAGATTTGAAACGAGAATGTCGTAACGCACACATAGTCGCGAGCACTTCACAACTACACATACACATTACTTTAATGCTAATTATACAAAGATATTCTAAAATCTTTTTATCTTTAAAATATACATACAGATCAAGTTAACATCGATAAAAGTAATTAATCATAAACTGGACAATCTCTAATATACTGATGGTGTTTATAAGGTGTGGTGCACACATGTGGTCTGTGATCTGAGTGCGTACAATGTCGACGTGTTTTGGATGTGGTCATCCGGCTTAGAGTCGTCAAGTTCTCTGGTACAGATGAATCTGAACATCGGAAAGATCTTCGGAATTCCCGCCGAAACTTTCCTGTTATACAAACAAAATATATTTTATTAGAAAAGAAACTAGATAAAAATAGAAAAAAATACAGCCAAATAAATACCTCCTTTTAAATATAATTTACAAACAGGCATTTAGCCTGTTTGTAAATTTATTATATCAATGTTAGCGTTAAAAATAAGTATATTCTTCAGAATTTGACATACAATATCAAAATAAAAATCTACTAATTCATAATTACGTTAAGTTTGATTTGAAATATATTACAATAAATGTCCAATGTAATATCCTATCGAACAGTCTATGGTCTTAAAAATCTATAGTTTTATGGTTTAAATTTAAATATATTACCTAAAAATTATTATTGGGTTCAACAAATTTCAAGAAACATTACTCCCCTTAAAAAATAATATTTGTATTTAAAAAGAGTATTAGTAAAATTGCATGTGATAATGTCGGGCGTCTCGGTCGGACGTCAGATAAATTTTAATATAACAGAGTGACTTGCTTTACGCTTAAGATAACATTAGTTTTATATGCAAGCTTATATAACATTGCTATTCTATAAAAACACCTACTTCAAAGATAATAAAGGCTTTATTTTATTGAGCTTCTAACACTGAGACACGCTGTATTCGGCATTATTATGCCCAGGCAGAATAGGACGGTGAAGGTGTAATTCAATTACAATATGCCTATATTCAGTTTCCAGTTCTATCATCAGACCCTGGATATCACGAGGGCCAAAGTCCTTGTTAGGGCAAATCAAATGAAACTAAACAGCATGGGGTTGCGTCATTTAATTATCCTGTCAGCTTAACTATCCGATCCTGAATATTATATCAAACTGAGCCCTTGTCAAGACAATTCTAAGAGAATGGGGTTGCTTTGATTTACAATACAGGTCCTACGACCATGCAACATCAGAACATCTACGTATTGATATTGTATTGTCAACCAAGTTATACTTAAATACACATGCTTAATTCAGCTCTTTCTTTTCAGAAAAAATCTTGTATCATTATTTTTAATTGTTCACTTAGCCAGGCTTTAGTTTTCGAACTAACATTTTCAAATATTTTAGGATTGTGGCTTCGTGATAAAGTATTATATAAGACCTTAAACTTAACTGCAATTATGATGCAATCCAGCCTTAGTGTTTTATATGTCTCACTGAGTTTTTTATTCATCAGACATCTAAACTATATTTTTAAAGTCTTCATTAGGATGTTTTTAGAATGAAAAATATTTAAAGTCATGCCAAAGTCAGAGTTTCACAAAAAACTCAAGTCTCGTCTAAAAGATACGGTATCTTCGTATTGAAGGTATCATGGTCATTCTTTCATGTATCTCTACATAGTTTGTGTTCGTATTAAGCAGTCTTGTTTAGTTTCTTCACTGTCTCTCAGTAGCTTTTGATGGAATAAAAGAATGAAACACATGAAAATTTGGTTTTAATCACAGTTGGCATATATTATTTAAAAGTCATAATGTAGTGAGCAACGTAAAAGTTAAAGGGAACAGAGTTTATGAACTTGATTTTATTAATTCATTGGAATGCTAATAATTATATCCTCATAAGGTGTTGCATATCGCGGTATGTGAGAAGCAAGCAGTGCGTGTAATACGTACGTTCTTTATATAAGAGAAAATAGTCAGAATGCCATATCTGATTATTACTGTTCTTGTATTTCATTATTTTAATGTTAATCTTAGTAAAGTATAGAATGACGTGGTTACATTTGTTATTATCTAGCTATTAATACTCCTTTTAAGTCAAAATTCGAATAGAATATCACATTTAGCTATTGATTTTGATGATGTCCCCTATTCAGTATTTACTTACTAATTTATATCTGATTTTTTCCCATACATTTTGAGCAGATTTGTCAAAGAACAATCTTTTGACATTGACTGTGGTATGCGTTTCACCATTCTCCTTCTTGGCATAGTCAAACAATAATTTTAACCTTGGGCGATTATAGTTTGACGTCATCCAACAATCAAATTACCGGTTAAGCTTACCGGTAAAATCTTAATCGGTACTTTGACATGTTTGTTATCATTAAAATAAGTCGGTGCAATTTACCCTAAATATTTCAAACGAACACGTTTAATTTTGCTTTTTTCTATACACCAAAAAGTTCAAATGTTTCGAATTATTCGCTATAATTTTTTAACTATAACTAGTAAGCGATGAGTCAGATCTGAACGAATCATAATTCATGGTTTACTTCCAATCATTTAGACGTCAAAAGTATTATTAATTTGTTTTAAAGAGGCAACCTACTAAATGTCAGTTTCTTTATCTATATAAAGCCTTTTTCTAAAATATAATATTTTCGCTTATATAATATGATTGTTGTAGATATATAATATAAATCATTACCGTATATATATAATATCATTATTGGAAATCCATCAGATAACTGAGTAAATCGATCTAGTTGAGCTGCGTTTGATTTTTCAAAATTAATTTTGTGAGAGATCGCCGCATACTTTACGATTTAATTTTCTTTTATAAGCTTATAGATAAACGGCTTACGAGGGACGAAATTTTATCCTGCATTTCTCTAAGGTGGTTCCTAAAGTGGGTTGCGTAGAAAGGTCACCACGGTTCCTTGCAATTTCTTCCTTTTCCTTTATTTTTATACGCATTACCAAAAAAAAAATATAACATAGCGAACAATATTCTTCAAATTAAACGTTATCTATAAAATTTATTAAGTTCCCGCGACTTCGTCCCCGCAAGTTAAAGCCTATGTCATCCGCGTATGATGTAGCTTCCTACGGGTGAAAGAATATTCATGATCGGATTAGTAGGTATCTTTTTAAGATTACCATTACAAATTAAATTTGTTTGTTTTCCTCTTTATTTTATAAGTAAAGTTAATACCTAATTAAAGGCTCATTCTAAACTTAGGGTGTAGAATCTTTTATTTATTTCTGATATCATATACAATTTTTTATTGTTATTGCAGCTATATATTTCACAGATTATACTTGACCGATTTTAAAATTATTTTTACCTACGTAAAGTTACATCATAGGAGGGTGCATAGGCTATAATTTACGCGGTTGAAGTCACGGGAAAACAGCTAGTACTAAATAAAAATGTCATTATTACGAAAATGATGTTGGTAAGTATCAAAATATCGTCCAATTCAAAAAAAAGCAGTGTTTTCATTGTAAATGTATTCATTGTAAACGCAATTATAAAGCCTAACAGGGTGTCTCAATGTTTACTTAACGTAATAATCACATCTGAATAGAATTTCAACTACTTGTATTTTGCCGGACTGACCTGAATTCGAATATTATTAAAACAATCTCTTCCTCACAAGTCAACAGTGACGGATATATTTATTATTTTGTGATCTACAGCATCTGTGTCATAAACAGAGGTCGGAATTAGGTAGAGTTATTTATGTACTTGCATCGAAATGTTGATATTAATGAGGACCTTCCCGGGATTTCTTTCTTTCATTGATGTAAGTTTGGCAACGTCGTGCGTGCAATAGTTTAAATTGTGTAAAAGTAAATAACTTTTTATTTAAAATATCACGGGATTTTTTCTGCTCTTTAAAATTAATCTCGGGATTTGAGGCATATCCACTTTATTCTTTCGCTGTATGAAATCAGTGTGAGTACATGAATAACTCTGCCTAATTCCGACCACTGGTCATAAAGGGTATAGTTGAAACGCTATTGACTTTTCATAATCACGCTAATATTAGAAGAATAACCCTACAGCTTTATCCGAATCGCTGTCAACTATAGCGTTACAGATTTAGGTTTGCCACCACAAATCTATCTAATGCAATGGTTCTCATCCTAATTATCCTCATGAGGGTTAATCAACTATTCTGTGGGTGTAAAAGAAATTAATAAGATCAAATGTATTAAAATACCAATGATAGAGTCTCAATATTAAACACGATTTAAGATATATTTTAAGTGAAGTTAAACATAAAAAGCAGGTGAATGCAAACCCTTAACAAATGTATCGTATTTGCTTGTAATTTTTTTATTACTAGAATTTTAAGGTTAGGGTAAAATTAGTTCTTCCTAATAGATCAACCAATCGCAATGTAATTGTTTTATATGTATAGACAACAGCTCGCCAGGTTATACAAATTTCTCCACTTGATTTTAAGCCTTAATATTTTATTGATAGAGTATAATCAACTGGAGAAATTTGAAATATTGTGGTGCATAACGTGCAGTCATAGGTATTTACAATATTATATTATTGGCATGGCTTATAATGAGGAAGAATTAAAAAAAAGAAAACACTAAAAAGCACCTCACTAGATGGCGACTCTAGCAAAAGTTAGTTTTTGCAGGAAACGAATAGGCCAAAGATAGTAATTTCCGTTCCTTTTGACTGATATATTAAAAAACTGAAATTTGCAAAGATCGAAACTTAGTATTAATACAAATACGAAAAAGTACAAATAGAATATGAGTTGTTTAATGTTTTGAAAATTAATTTACTTTTATATATGATAGAAAACCGGAAGGGTTGTCATCAAGACAGTACCGTAGCGACATCTAGTTTGATTTCGGGAACTTTTTTTTTAAATACTTCCTCATTAAATAAGTCTCACCATTTGTGCAACTTCTGATCTGCCTCATCCAGTCTCTTAATCTTAGATTGACTAGTACATACTTACCGCTCATGAAATTGTATATTAGCGGGTTTATGGCGGAGTTGGCGTAGCACAATACGTGCGACACCAGCGCCAGGAATGTCACGGCGTCGTTCTGTTCCATATCCACGGTGTACCTGTGGAAAAGGAAAATATATTGAAAAACAAATTTAATCAAACTTTCCGTTTGCAATTGACGATCACCGTATAATCCCGAAGTTTTTCTCTTTATATCATGTTCAATTCGTAATTGGTTAAGATCAGCTCTGCGATTCTGTAAAAATTCATATCCGAATTCGAAATCACGTCATTTAAAGAAAAAAATCTATATATTCTTAAATCTATAAAAATCTATATCTATTTATTCTTATATATTGATTATACGTGTCTCACACAGAACACAGAAAGACCTGTGTTCTGTGCATGTCTCAGATATTCTATTCCTATGTCATTTTGAAACTCACTTCACTTATGCCACGACACGTTTTAAGATTACTATTCAAGATTGAGCAGATGCCGCTTTTTGAAGTGAAGCGGATACTTGAGTTTGAATTCGAATTGCAGGGCTGTAGGACGATTTTTACTTTTTACTAGATCACAAAATAAGAAAAAGACGATGTCGCAGTCAACTGGTAAAAACATTTTAATTGTGCGGCTAGCCGTTTAATTGAGTAGCGCAATTCAATTGCACACCTAGCTGATTTAAAAGCCGCCAAAAACGTTCATTTACTTTTGTGATCTATTTAAAGAAATAACCTCGAAATTTAAGCTTAAAAGTCTTAAATTTCTAACATATTGCGTGACCCACAGAACTAAAATAACTTCGTTGTTATATAAGACCAAAATCAATTTCGGTATTCCCGATGAACGGAAAGTTAATTAGCTAGCTGACCTTTGTTCAGCCGTGTATAGTTGATTGTTGAGTTTATGACTTGGCTGATCGAAAGTCAGCCCGTTATTTGAATAGCGAAAGCCAATTAAAGAGCGAACCGCCCAATTGGTCGGGCTTGTATAATACCACTTGATTGAGACATAAACATTGCCAGAATTGACGCCCTGATTTCATTTCGATTATCTCCAAAAATGATGAAACCGCTTAGTTATAGAGATATCCACAAGCCTAGTGAGAACAAGTAGTAGTGAGTGAGTAGCGTTAAATGATGAGTGTTGAATGATAGTGCGAATATTTAATAGACGTTCTAAAATAAAATTCTGACTTCAAAAGAGTATAACATCGGTATAAGTTTAAACGAAGCATTATTTTTCATTCTTTTGAAGTTTTAAGCTGTTTGCACTGATTTTTATAGAGCTTTTATTACTTTTTGGAGTAGGTTTTATTTGATTGAACCCTCTATGATGTGACAGAGGCTATTTTATATCAGAAAAGCACTACAGTAAGCTTGATTGATGGATTACCGTCCCAGAGTTTAGCGGGAAAAAAAGACTTAAAATATTTATAATTACCTCCCATAAATTATAATTAAGAAGATAATTAATTATCATATATCATTAATTAGGTTAATGTATCTAATAGGCTTTTACTTATAATTTTATTATTCTAACATAAGATCAGGTTAAGAATCTAAAGAAAAAAATCGTTCTTTTTCATTTAAATTTAGATTATTACGTAATAATTATTAATAGAAGAGAGACTCGGCCGAATCATAAACTGTCACATAAAGTGGGCAGGGACTAAAACTGGAAAAATGGACGCAATGATAATATTATAGTTTCGTCGTCGCCCCATAGGATTGATATTATGTAGATCAGTTTGAGTATCAGGGTTCTAATCTAAATAACCAAATCAAGAGATTTGTACCATTTAAAGGTTTCTTACGCTAATTTCCACACAAAGATATTCGTAAGAAGTAATTTTGTTACCGATTTAATACTGAGTAGGTATATATACAGAGATGTTGTCTGTTCTGTGATGTTTTAACGAGATACGAAATACTTAAACAAAATGAAAGAATTAATTGCGCAAAATTTTTACTTTAGCTTTAATGAAACATTCTCAGTTTCCATTACATCGTATTTTATTAACACAGCATTTTCAACAAAAGATATTACAAATGTGATCAAAAGACTCTTAAATATAATTGAAAATTGAGTTCAGACACCATTGTAGGTCCTGTGATGTACGCACGCGTAAAATTATATAATATTAGAATTAAAAAAAAATAATTGCATTATCTCATAATTTTATGTATTAATAATATTAATAACTATCAATGTGTACGAACAAGGAATAATGTCATCGATAAAACCGAGTAAAATTAATTTCAAATTTTCGATATTAGTTAAGAGAGCGGTAAAATAAAATAGGCATAAATGCGTGATTTTACCACCTTACATACATCATCTTAAACCTAATATAGCGTATGGTCCAAGATGGCAAATTTGTTATTTTTTGAACTGTTACGATATGAGTTTCAAATGAAAGGGTTTAATGCCTATGATTACGGTTAATTAACAAAAAGCAAGTATTTATACAAGCATTTGTATAAGACGTAAAAATTTAAAAAAATATTTCGATGTAAATATTCATAAATTTGCCATAAATAAAATATTTAAAAGGAAAATAAATTCTCGAGCTTCTCCGTGCTTCGAAAGACACGTTATGCCGTTAGTCTTGGTAGTATTTGCAGCCTTCAACATTTTTTGATCTGCACTTGGTCTGTGTTATATTAATATATAATAGTCTAATTAAGTACCATTTAGGAATAGGAAGACTAAGGAAGACCCAAGGAATAGGAAGACCCATAGGTCTTCCTATATGATTCCATCGATTGGTAAGGCCTGGGATCCAGCAGTGGGGACGTTAATAGAGCTATGATATAAAGCTGGCCGCTTTTTTCTTTTTTTTTTTAATATAAACTTATCGATGAATACTCTTTGTTATTTTTTTCATATGGATGCGAACTGGAAAAATTCGATGTATCATTACTTTTTGGGAACGTTTTTTTTGGGTTTTCTGAACGTGAACGTACGATACACTCATCCATCATGTTATTTCCCATTCTCTTTCATCGTAAATAGGACACTTTCAGCCTGTTTTCTCAAGGTTACACAATATGAGCTCTGCTTTGTGATCATAATAGAAATACAATCACGGTCTTTGCCAGTTGTATCAATTACAAACGATGGCACCTATTTCGTAATTATTTATTTTTTTATAGTTGTATCTTAAGCTCAATGTACCTAAGCTTGAATGATTTATTATATAGGTAGCTTTTTCCCGCGACTTTGTCTGCTTGAGATTAGTATATCTAGTAGTCTAATCTTTTAATCAATTTCAAAAAAGGAGGTTTTCAACTCGGCTGAATGTTTTTTGTTTTTAATATGAACATAGTCTTCAATCAATTTCCAAAAGAGGAGGTTTTCAACTCGGCTGCATATTTTTTTTTTTAATATGTACAATATTTTCGGCACTAGTGGACCGACAGACCGTCCGATAGAATCTGCATCGGTTGACATCTACATTGTAGATGATTCTTTTTTATTTAAAATAATATATTCTCTAGAAGGTACCATTAAAGTTTAATTGAGATTGAATTAATAGTTTTGCTTCTATATCATAAAACCGGAAGAATCGTCTAAACTATTTTGATATTAGTATTTTTTTTTAAATTAAAGCGACTTAAAAAATATTGTAAAATAACAAATCCAATAAACTTCATCTGAAGTGAGGTGATCAAAAGGCTTACTCACAAATTCTTTCTCGAAATTAAATTAAGTTCAATGAATTTGTTAGTCGCCTTTGTAGATTTTAAGAATAATTTTCAATTTCTTTCTAATCGGATTTAGTTATAGAAGAAGATAAATTGAAACACAACCTAAGAAAATATTTATTTCTAAAAAGTCGATTAGCATTTTATAAAAAGTATTTTATAATTGATTGGTTGTGTCGCTTTAATATTGTATAGGTAGTTATTTTTTTATTATTTTACTGTGATAATTTATCTGTTTACAGTTTTTCTGCGTGAAACGAATAAAAATTAACATTTTCGCAGTGGTCAACGCGCTCTGTCTGCGTTACCATTATTAAAGTATTAAGCAACTTTCGCAAACGTCGGTTATAGAATAGGTTACCAAAAATTTACTATCCCGAGTTTTTCAGTACTTCGGAAGTTAAGTTAAGTCAATGGTCATGAACTCGACCCGCGTGGTGGGTTATAGCGGATTCTCTCAATTCAATCTCATACTGGCTGAGCTCCAGCAGCGGGTTAATAGTCTGATAATTATGTGGATGATTTTGCATAATGTTGAAGACCTCCACTTAAATAGAAGACGTCAAAATTTTAAACGTGTTAATAAAATATAGGACTTTTTGATCACGCTGATGGAACCCGGGAGTGAAGCACGACTTTAGTATTTTTTTAAAATCATAATAAAATATCTTACTAACTTACAAATTCGAAAACAAGGGAAAAATGAAAGGTACAATGAGCAATAGAAGATTGTGTAACAAAAAAGTATACCCTAACTTAAATAAGTGAAAGTTGAGAAACAACATCTTGAGCTTACTGAAGTTTAATTACGCTCATGAACAACTTTAACTTAATCAAACGTAGACAAAACTCTTAACAAAAACAGCGAAGCCTAGAATAACAAAAAAACAACTAAGCCGTCTCAAAACACTTACAAAGAAATAATAATTAGGTACAAGTTAATCAAATAAAGTCTACTTATAAAGTCGGACCTTGTACTTGAATTTAGTTCTAAGTTTAGTTAAAAATAAACTCTTTTATACCTTAAAAAAATAGTGAAATTGAGAAATAGTGAAGATTAAGGAGTCTGTTTTATTGAGTTTGATTTTTAATATACGACGATGAACGCCTGTGATTTTGTTGTTTATAATGTTTTTTTGTTTCATAATTGCCTTTATTTTAAGGCAATGTCACGTCAAAATGTTAGATTAATCTAAGGTTTAATTTAACTTTCATCCAACAATATGATTATTTAGAGATGATAATGAAAGGTTTATGATGGTAATGCATCATTACAGGTACTTACAATTACACTTTTATCTCCTATTTTTCTAAAAAGCTCCGTCAGTACCAAGGTGAGGCTAATACTTAAAATAAACACTACAAAAAGTTTCCAACCGTACTCTAAAACGGGTACATTAAAAGAGGACGTTAAAATAATTGTTTTATACACAATTTTTTGTTATTAAATAAAACTCCCATCTCAGAGTGCCAGGGTGAAAGAGGATTTTTAAAGCTTTTTTCATTAAGTAAACAAAACTACTTATAACAGATAAGAACGCGTTTATATTTGTTCATTTTAAGACGTTTTGGATCTTTACAGGTTCCGTGTTACTTATACTAAGATGTCGATTGTCTTTTTATAATTAGGAGCATAGTTACCTGAAACAATATTTACGGAAGATTTCTAAATTAAGAAAAGTACAAAATCTTAACTAATAATTCTCAATAACTTAAGATTTTTACGTTTCACATGGCAAAAGTCCTATTTTTATAAAAAAATACACTGAGCATTAAAAAATAAAATCAAAAAAGAAAACCTGTTTAATGTACATTTAAGAGGGTTAAGTAAGGTTTGAGACGTGCTTCATTTTGATATTCTGAAATTAGTAACCGGCTATTTGTGGACTAAATCACAATACTAAGTTTTTATCACATATGTTTGTATTAATGAAATTGTAAATAAAATACCTATTTGTATTATTTAATTTATTTTCTTGTTATTTGACCTTGCTTACCATAAACTACCACCAATTCCAAATTTTGTTGGGAGTCTTGACTGAGAAGAACTGGCGATAAAAAAAAAGACATTAAAAATACTTTTTTTAAATGTTAAATAAATAATACTCGAAGTCCGTACTGTTTAATAGAGGTGACCTATAAAATATTATACATAAACTCTGTTTGTTCTAATAAAAGTTCGCAACGGTAACTCTACGTTCCTTTATTTCTGTGCATATTCTGCTCTCGAGGATTTTTTTATTTTTTTATTAAGAGAATTAAACCCTAATAGGGGAGTTTATGGCATTTTTTATTTAAAAAAAATAAATGTTTGTATCATTCACACTATAAGTTAAAATCTAAAAATAAATTATTTTTTTAAATTTTCCCGCGAAAACGCCATGTTCTGTCATGGCGTTGCTATGACGTCAGGCTCGCATAAGTTTTGAGTCTCTCAGGGCGCTTGTGCACTACACTGAATTTTCAGGTCCGGCGGTCCGATTTTTTCCGGTCCGGAATGACATGAAAAACTCGGATGAGTAGCTTGTGCACTTGTCCGTTTTTTTCCTGATTGGAGCGGCGCAGTGTAGGGCAGCTCTCTTTGAAGCTACACGTCACTTATGCTAGGTACGATGAGATTTTTGGAACGTTGGTAATTCCATTCGAAGACGTAAAAAGGTACCTAAATAATGATCTGATCGTTTTACATAAACCATAATAAATTATGGCAAGACGAAAGCATTTTTTTTACTACTATCGGATGACTACTATCAGATGTAAAAACTTATACCCTTACTAATTTAGGAACAGCATTATTCACATACAATAGCTAAAAATATCTGACATTAGAATAAAATTACTGATAATGGTCAAGTACTTCATGTTGAAATTTTTAAATGTGCTATTTTTTTCGAAGTTTTGTAAAAACAACTTTTAGCGATTACAGAGATAGACCAATCGGTGGCGCCATTTCGTAAACAAATCGAAATTAGTGCCGTGTTAGCGGAGAATTATTATGCTAAATGAACTTTACGAGATCAGTTGACTGTATTATATATAGGCATAATTTTATACGCGTGGTGTAGTTTCTTTGAGCAGAAATATTATTCCCTTAGAATACTTTTTTTTTTTAATTTATTAATGACACAAAAATACATTTAAAATTTTTATTAAATGCAAAAAAGACATTGAGTGTCACTTAATTACTTTTGTTAATCTTCTGTTTATTCTTTATTATTACTTCTGTTGTCAAATATTTATCTATACTTATCAATTGTTTAAAAAAATTTAGATAATGACAAATTTCCAGGCAAACTTTCATCCCCTATTTTTCGCAATAAAATGTAGCCTATGTCTACATTTAGATTTTTTCATGTATATAAAAATTTGATAATGACAAATTTCCAGGCAAACTTTCATCCCCTATTTTTCGCAATAAAATGTAGCCTATGTCTACATTTAGATTTTTTCATGTATATAAAAATTTGATAATGACAAATTTCCAGGCAAACTTTCATCCCCTATTCATCGCAATAAAATATAGCCTAAATTAATATAGTAAATAGACTTAACTTTAAGAAAGGTCTTAAAGTTAAGTCTATTTACTATATTAATTTCCATTTAGATGGGTTCAGTTGTCTAAACGTAACAACACTTATTTATCTTACTTAAGCTATCGAAACTTTTAATACGATTCTAAAATCTAGCTAAGTATCGATACTAGAACCATATGCTAATCAAATTAGAACTATACCGAGTTTTCCAAAGCATATGCAGTAATATATACCAACTATATTAAATCATCATATAAAATATAGCATTTTATAATCAACAATAAATATCGATTATAAATTTATTGGAATTTAACAATATTGCCGAAATAAATATCGATTCAAATCGATTATTTTTTTCCAAGCCTATTCCTTATGAATTTTCCGGATCTCGGACACAGCAGTGCACAAGCGTTAACACGTTTTTTATTGCCGCCATCATGGACCTGAAAAAACCGGTCCGGAATAGAGAAAAATAAAATTCCGGTCGGTAAAATTCCTGACAGTGCACAAGCGCGCATTACCTACATATGGCCTGACATATCGGACCTGAAAAAATCGGACCGCCGGACATGAAAATTCAGTGTAGTGCACAAGCGCCCTAAGTTCTGACAAGAGCAGAGGGGTGCGATTTCACGCTCTGTTTGCGGTCACGTGAGAACGATTGTAATAGATATTAATATACGTCAAAACGAGTATAACAGCTAATATTATATAATTTGCTTTTTTTTTCATGAAAGTGTGATTATCGATAATAGTATATTAAACACTATCAGAAAAAAAAATCGGTTACTATCTACACCCGTATTACGAAGGCAAGAGTAAGATAAACGACGAAACACTTCAAGATTTATATCGTACGTCGTTTTTAAAAGTGCTTCCTTTAGCTTCTCGATTGGTTAACTGTGCATTTCACCCCAACCTTCATTTGTCAAAGAGACGTTTAAACCTAGTTTAAACAGTTTTTTTTATAAACGTAAACGTCAAAGAGTAGAAGTAGAGAACATATAATAAAGTAATATTGAGCATAGTAGATATATAAATGTTGTTGTAAATTTATCATTAGAAAGTTTAATTTTATACTATTTCTTTCTGCATACTTCGAAGTAAAAAGGAAGGAAACAGTTCATTACCCAACAACAAAAATCGGAAAAGTAAGTTTGTGTACTTAGATATAGTTTATCATTTTATACCTTTTCTATTTTGTAAATATAATGTCTTACAGCAAAAGCTAAGCATCTACACAGCCATTATTGAAATGGCACCCCGTTACTTTGGCATTTATTCAATAGGGATGACGACTAATTTTTGTTTGTTGTCCGTCAGGTAGAGTGTTAAAAAACATTAAACACGTATTTTTTTCGTAATCATAAAATAACGGCGATACATGGAATTGAAATTTCGCATGACGGCACGTTATGGTACGTTTTCTACTCAACTGTGTCGTAGCGAGCCCCTACTCCTCAACTTTAATGCCTGTTATCTAAGCTATTTCTTGGTAAATTGAAGTAAAAAAAATACGTATTTAGTATTTTTCTATTATCTGACTGACGGACTAAATAGAAAACTAGTCATCATCCCTATTGTCACACTATTTTTTTCATCGGCTTTAATTATACATTTAACTGTCTGACTCTAGCCTCTATTCATATTTTAACCGAAGTAGCGCGGTTAAGACTAAAGTGGAAATGCCTCACCATGAGCTCGATGTTGGCAAATTGATGTAGCTATGATGGAAGTTGTATGTATATTATATTTTATTAATTTTTTACGCAAAAAATATTGAAAAGATTTTGATGCAATTTAATGCACAATACTAAACCGATAATAGTTGGCTTCTTTTATCCCACTAAACTGTTTCCAAGGGTAAGGGTAAGTACGTCATAGAATAAAAAACTAAGATTTATAGCTTTCACGTTTTCGAAGCACATAGGATCTTGAGTTGTGATAGTCATCAATCCAATGAGCAATCGTTTAGATAGTTATTGATAGATCTTGTAACGGTAGGTAGAAGTACCACATCATTTTATTTTGTTCTAGGTTCCCGCATCCAAACTTTTGGTCTTTGATCTTTAACATTATTTCTTTTTTATCATAAGTTTTTCTTTTCATTTATTATTTTAAATTTTTGAGGAACGCTATATCATCATATCAGCCGTTCGACACCCACTGCTGTGCATAGGCCTCCCCCATGGGTCTCCACTACTATAGGCCCTGCTCTGCCCGTATCCAGCAGGTGCAATGCACCCGGCCGCCGCGCCGATGTTGGTCTGATCTTGTAGTACCTACTAGTCGATGACTTCGGTAATGCGCCCCAAAGTTGTAATTTTATTTCAATAATTTTTATATTTTTCAACCGCTGAACAACAGTATCGAAATATTTGTTTTTAAAACACTATTTGTTGTTTTTTTTTATATAATATATGTGAATATATGTGATTCTTGCACCCGGGCGCCTGTTGTGCTTAAGACGGGCCTGGCTATATGTCCCGTCCAATGTTATTTCAGCTGAGCAATCCTTCGAGCCCTTTACGTTACGTTAGTTTTTCTACGGATATCCACGTTTCTTATTCATTGTCGGAGGGTCTGCCGTAATCGCCACGCTTGTGAAAATTTATGAAAATTTCTTCTACCGGCACATTTATATACCACATTTATACACCAAAATGCCCGTAGTTTTTACACAAAAAAAAACAATGAAAAATTTCCTTAAATTTTCACAGATTTTTACGTTCCGTAATCTTTGACTTACGGTCTTGTAAAAAAAAAGTATGGACACCACTGTGGCAAGTTGTTTTTAAAATTGACGCAGCTCATGAAGATTCCATAATGGTATAATACTTCATGATAACTAGCAACAAACTAAAAATCATACCATTTAGAATCAAGAACCAAAGTTGTGAGTAATAAATTGTACTGTTCCGAAATGTTTTAATATTTTAAAAAAATATTGAAATAAAACAATAGTGAGTTTTAGTCTCATTCATTTATGTTTTATTTTTTGGGACACGTTGTATATAAAAATATAAGTAATCTGTTAAAATTAAATATTTTTTAAGTGAATATGTTATAGACAAGTAATGTATTTAAAAGGAAATCCAGATTTTTTTAAATCTTATATATAATATAAAAATACCTCTTATCAAGCCTAGTCAGCCGTTTCATTTTCTAGCAACACCAAAGCTATTAAGCTCAATATCATTTTAAGGCAAGAAACACGACACGGATCTCTTAGAAGGTACACTATAGGATTTTTTGTGGATAGGTCTAAAGAGTTCACGAAGAAGAGTCTTACATGACTTTGCAAGCGGGATATACGAAAACCTACAAGAAAGGGAAGAGCTGTAAATGACAAATATACTAACCTGAGTATACATAGTAGGTGGATTGGGAAGTAGCAGACTGCAAACATGATTACAACTGCTACCAGCATTTTAGCAGCTTTCCGCCTCGACCTAAGCTGAGCTGTGAACAATATTGATTATTTAATATATTTGTTAAAATATAGACTATTTTACTGAGTATTGTTGTATTTTAATGTTTGTTTGTTCGAATATAAATATCAAAAAGCTACAAAATACACGGATATAGGTTATAATCGAGAGTGCGAGACTGTAAAATAGCATCCGTTAGTGAGTTCCCAATCTGAACATCCTTCACGATATAGGGATAAGGTAGGAAACCAGTTCTATGAAATGGGATAAAGAGTCAGGGTAGAGCAAGAGAGCAATATACAATGGGACTTAATTGAGGAAAAGAAGAAGTAAACAGGTAGAGAATAGAGAAGAGAAAGGGAAAGAAGAGATTATGTAGATGCCAATAAATCTGGTAATAAGTTGAAATAGAGGTATAATTATATTTGTACGATACTAACTTGTCAAACGACGTCACATGATATTTAAATTTATCCAACGATATGTAAAACGTCACATTATTATTTCCAATTCTCGACTTACGTAGTATTGTAATAAGAATGATATTTCATTTGCACAGACATTTCCAAAGGTCGAATCCGTGTTCGGAATATTAACTGGAGTCAGTTATACGATTTCGCTGATTTATTTCGCTTTAACTTTAAATGAATTTTCCGTGAGTTTCTTTCATAATGCATATATCATAATAATATATTACCTACATGTTTAGGAAGGGAAAAACCATTTGTTAAACGAGTATTATTATATTTTATTTATTTAGCATTCGCAATGCTATACTGGAAAATATTCTTAATGAAAAATGTTTAAGAATTAATAAATTGCTTGAACATTGATAAAATTACTAATAAAAATGCTTGAAAAATCTGCAGTCCTATAAGGTTCTGGATAGCTCCTGGATATGAATGTCGTGGGTTTGAGTTCTATCTCAGAGTACATGGTTCTTGTAGGTTTTTTAATTATTATTAATTAAGAATATTTTAATATCATTTTAAACATACGAAGGGCAGATGACCAGGATTTGGTTATTTTAAGAGTTACGGTGGAATAAAGGTGGAGCTTGATGTGCTGGATGAATCACCTTGAAGATGGTAAGGTCGAAATGTATTCGAGATATTTGATTGTTTTGTATAGACTGCGCTGTTGACTGTACGTAATTACACCATTATCGTAGTCCATTTCTCAAAGTAAGTCAAAGTTATTAAAAATGAAAAGGCTGTTGTCTTTAAAATACTCTCCCATTGTAAACGTCTTATAAGCCTAGACTCATTTATAATGTTAATTTTGTTTTAACTCTTGCTGGTGTCACAAAATAAAACTCTTTTAGTAAAGGAAAACAAATACAATTGTACTTAAATAAAATATGTGTTATGTTTTCTTGTTAATAGATTATCCCATCAAAAACAACGTACAAAAATGTACAAGTCTCACAACGCAATTCTTCTGCCGTAAAAAGTTATGAAACCATTGTAAATCAAGCCGATTAATTATTAGGAATACTTAACAAACCACACAACCAATAATTACCTGAAAACTTTTAAGTCAATATAGCATACCGTGAATACCTTTATATAGAATATTTTATGAAAGATTATGGAATTAACGTTATTTAGACTTAAAAGCAAAAACGATATCTAGAGTTTTCATTTCTAGAAGCATTTATTTAAATTGCTGTGTTAATAAGAGTCAAATCTTGCCTAAAATTTGTAACAATTCCGTGTTTTTATGGATGATAATAACTTTTTATATGGATCTACCAGTCCTGATGATAGAGCCAAATGGTATCCATTAATCCTTTTGATTAAACGAAGCAACCTCTTCGAGTTAGAGCTCGATAGAATAGGGACGATTCCTGGGTAAAAAAATCTATTGAGTCCGTCAGTAAGATAATTTCTTTTGCTTCAATTTAACAAGAAATGTGTTAGATAATAGGCAAAAAGTTGAAAATATGTAGGGGGGCTGGGGGCGCTAGGTCACAAATATGTAGAAAATGTAAAAGGTCGTCATGCGACATTTTACCTAAATGTACCGCCGTTGTATTATGATTACGTAAAAAATACTTGTTTATTATTCTTCAATATTAATAACAGAATTGTCTATTCTGAAATAATATCTTAAGTTAGATGATGGAGTTGGAAGGTGACTATGCAAATTGCCTAATTATTTATTGAACTTTATTGACCAATACAAACATGGCACAAAAGGCGGACTTAATGGTAATAGCATTGTTTCCCTGTCAATCTTTCGAAAAACTGACAAACGCGATGGCGGTACAGAGCAATAAAAATAGGTAAGTAATTTAAAAAAAACTACAACAACAATAATACTAAAGTAATAATGAACATGTCATTGCAGCATTTGTCTGCCATCTTGGATCGCCCGCCATTTTAAATTATGTTTAGCTAACCATGCATTATCATTTAAACTTAACCCGTATGCAGCTTTATTGGTTAAGAATAACTAATTTCAAATTCATTTACAAGATTTGACTTACTGAAAGGTTACATATTATGGCTTTGAAGTGGACGTATTGAATATACATTGGAGTTAAATAATAGCTTTAAAAAAGGCTCACGGTTTGTGTTTAAGTCTTTAAAAGTCTTCAAACATCAGTGGAATAGTCAAAAATTATCTATTAGTACTTTAATTGTTTGTGATAAATGTTTTTTCTTTTTGCATTCAAACAAACAGAAGCGTATAAATAAGCACCTTTTTTATAATAAACAAAGAGTAGAAATAGAGCTCCCTTAAAAAAATATAGCAATAAGTATTTGTTCATTTTATTCAGTTATCAAAATTGTATCAAATGAAATGGTTGTAATAAGGAAAAAAAAATCCCAGACTATTGGAGGTTTTCCAGTAAAGCTTCAGGTAAAAATCTAAAGCATTTATCTTGATGAATCGTTGCTATGTTATTTACTTGTTCGGGTATGGTGTAGGTCAAAGTTTTTCTTCGCCTAGTTCATTGAGTTTAAAGAAATTAAAATGCAATAACAAATAGCGGTTTCAAGGACATACTTATAGTCTCGGATATCAGGGATAGGTTTTGAACCCAATCTTTTTAACCTTAGTCAGCCCGGTGACTAAGAATCCTAACTCTGAAAACCGAGATTGTCGAAGTTTTGGATAACACGATGTTGTTTAAATATATAAAAACACTACATCCTTTAAGTTGAAGTCAACTATTTAATTTCGTGCAATAGCTAAAATCGCTAAAATGTAATAACCGGTACCAAACACAAACTGCTTTCAATCAGTTTTCGTCAATTTATTAGGAATTTGTTTATATATTCTTTTGTTGGAATATTGTGTGTGACAGAATTATGTCTTTTTATTTGCGATAATACATGTATGTGATTATTTTTCGAATGTTTCAATATATTTACCATGGCCTGGCTTCAAGACCTCATCTCTGAATTCCCTGGTTTTATTTCCTGTCAGGTTAACGTAGAAAATGAACTTTCTATATTGGTTCTTAGTTCTGTTGTTATAGATTTCTATAAGTGTGCACAAGCCGGCTCAATGGAAATTGGCACCCTAGGTAAAATACTACAACGACGCTTATATAAAATCATAACTTAAATAATAAAAATAAATTAAACACCGATTAATGAGTGTAGTTTGCCGATTACAAAAGAAACTATATCGTTTACTATGGGTCTCATAAGAAGGCTCTGGAGGCAATGGACAGGACATTAATAATAATATTTAAGTTTTATAGTTACAACAACAATTATTGTGAAAATTTCAAACGATTATCGTATACACAAATTTATTGAAACCGATTTTATAAATTCCATCCCTATTTAAAACCGTTCCATTTTTCGTTACAATTATTGATATATTAAACTTTAGTGGGTTAGATTTCAGTAATAATGTTTCTAATCATTTGGAAATAGCTAATGCGTGAAATGGATTTGTAAACAAATCGTACGGTGATGCTTTATGATGATGTGTTGAAAATTAATAATCACTTATACTCAAAGATATAATATGAAATCAGTAGAACAAACAATTAATAACAACAAGGTATTATATATATTTAGATGTATTCGTATAACTTTAAACTTTTAAGCGCACCACGATTACCTAACCACGATTTCTCTAAACCAAACTTTATGCAAATTTTAGCTCAATTAGTTGAGGATAAGTCTTTTAATAGAGATATTTAAGAGGATATGATTTTACAAACATATTATATATAATTTATTGCAAAATAATAACATGTACAATTAAGGACTGCCAATATTTTAGTATAATTGCTAATATTAAATTTCTGAGTCTTGTTTGTACCTGAATAAATAATTCATTCATTCTTTTCCATACGAATGGTGTATAAGGAATGAGAAAAGATCGCGTTACATATTTTCATATCAATGTTTATTAATATATCCTTCTTATAAAGTAACTGTGGATATATCAAAAACAATCGGTCAATGACCTTCTTGTACAGATAACCGTTAGCAGCGAGGTAAGACTCTTTTCTTTCCTTATATTAGTAGGTTGATAAAAAAAAACTTTTCTCATACTTTAAAGTAAGAACACAACATTGAAGTGAACTGTTTACAGAATGTCTTTAGAAAGCTTTCTGTCGCCATAATTAGTCTTTCATTTCCAACCAGCCTTAAGAATAATTAAAATTTCATGAATTAAAAAAAAATGATACGAAATTCCGTTTGTTAATATTTGAGTTTGTCACGTTCAGCCAGCAGGCAGGGGTAGAAAGACAATTAAAGGTTTGTACACCAAACATTTTTAAATGAGAAATTTAAATTCGACAGCATTCATTGCAAACTAAAACAGAGGATAATGAAATATGCATGTTTACTTAATGACCAGATATAAGATTAAAAATTCAAAACAAATGACAACGGGGTCCCTCGTTTAAAATATTGATCATTTAAATATCATGAAATAAAAAAACTTCGTTTGTTAATATTTGAGTTTGTCACGTTCAGCCAGCAGGCATGGGGAGAAAGACAATTAAAGGTTTTTACACCAAAAATTATTAAGAGCCATATTACATCGCAACTGTGATTTCTGCGTGATTTTTCTCGGAAACAAAAACAAATTAACAATTTTGACTTGTTGAATAGTGAAGAATAACTCTTGGTATAGAAATTAGTGGCTCAACTTTTTGGAAATTTTGCTCATCTTTTTAATTAAATCCAAAATACCAGAGAAAGTTTTTCATAAAATGCGCAAAGACACTTTTTGAAGTCCTGGATTGAGCTACTGTTCTTAACAAACGAAATAAAAGAAATAGAATGATATCTCTTATATAGTCGTAAAGTAAACAGTAGCTCGAAATTTTGAAATAGCACTGATTAAATATAGAAAAACAATTATATTACAAATCAAAAAACATCAAAAATTGCTTGAAGTTAACTTTGAATTTCTCTTAGCCACAACAATATTATTTAACAAAATTTATGCCAGATTAATGACTATTTCATAAGGAACAAAGTTATTATAATTTTAAAGCATAAATTTATTATATTATTTCAATAAATACGATATATGTAAACGCAAAATCACTACAAAATAAAATGCAGCGGCCGTCTGAGCTCAGTACCGCGCGAGCGCTCCTCAACGTTAGACCTGTGTCGCATTTCTTCGCGCCATTTTTCGATCTAGATACGTTCGAGCGAGCGTAAATAGAGCAGTATAGTGGGACTTCCAACTTTGGTCACGAAGTTCGATTTATATGGAATTTATATAGCTTATTGAATTATTTCTAATACACATTTGTTATTTTCAGCATAGGTCGAAAGACCTCTAGGTATATTTGTATAAGAAAGTTAAAATATATATTTATATTATGAAATGCAAATAAAGCAAGGTACTTCTTCTCTCAATACACTTATACTAGTACATAAAATTGGAGTGCATATTTGTAATATTAAAATAACCGCTTTTCACTAAATACATTTGTGTGTATACATGGTACATATACAAAAATAATATATTTTATCTGTCTGTCTGTTAGTTCTGGCTAATCTTTGAAACGGCTTGGCCGATTTTGAAGAGACTTTCATTAGAAGTTGACTTACGTAATGAGGATTAACTTAGACTTATGGCTCGATGCAATTCGACCGATATCAAATTTATCGGAGATCCGCATATGAAACAACTTTTTCTAAATTCAATATATTTTTAATCCCGGACGCAAAAACGACGCGGTGTTATAAGTTTGACATGTCTCTGTGTGTGTGTGTGGTGTGTTTGTGTCTTTTTGTGGCTTCATAGTTCCCGAACGGATGAACCCATTTTGATTTTGTTTAAAAGGTGTATTAATCGGGAGTGTTCTTCACTTTGATGAAAATCGATACAAGATGGCCGCCGCCACAAAATGTTGGATCACATATTTTATCACCATTCCATCAATATGGGTATCAAATAAGAGGGCTTGAGTAGTAGCATACTGAACACTATGACAAATTTCAAATCCAAGATGGTCGCCACCAAAAATGTTGGATTACCTACATATTTTTCACGACTCCCTCAATACGGACATTAAATAAAAGGGCTTGAGTAGTAGAATACTGTTTACTATGACAAAATTTTATATACAAGATGGCCGCCGCCACAAAATGTTGGATTATCTATTTATTTATTTATTTATTTTGTACACACATACAATTTCATATGAACAAATGTAACAGACATTAGTACAAGGGCACTGCTTATTTCAATTTGAAATTTCTACCAGCAGGCCCAAAACAGGAAAAAGAAATACAATAAGGTAGTCAGTGTGTACCTCCTAAATAAATTAATATGGAATAAAAAAAAACAAATTCAAATACCGGAAAAGAGAGAAAATAAAAATACATAACGGTTCAAACATTATATAAATAATAATATATATATCTATAATATATAAAGATTAATAATACCTACACTATCCAATATCAACAACAGGAAAGATAATGATCCTTTACTCTTTTTTTGAACACAGAAATAGTGCGACTGTCACGTATATCGGCAGGCAAAGAGTTCCAGAGTCTAGCAGCATGAACAGTGAAGGAATATAAAGCAAAATCCGTTCTGTGTGAAGGAGTTTGAAGACTTAAGGTGGGATCTGCAAAGAGCATCAGGAGAACGGAGAAAGGAGAAACGCTCACGCAGATAGGAAGGATAGACGGTATTATACAGGATGTTGAACAGAAGACAGACAATCCTGACATATCTACGCTGACGAATGGGAAGCCACATGAGCTGCTTACGTAAATGTGACACATGATCATACTTACGAAGACCATAAATAAATCTAATCGCTAGATTTTGAAGTCGTTCAAGTTTGTTTAATAACTTTGTCTTTGTCTAAAATCAGTGGCATCCAAGTAACATGCATCTGCATAGTCAAGAAGAGGTATAATTAAGGATTGTGCTAGTAACACTTTAGTTTTAAAAGGTAAAAAGTTTTGAAGGCATTTAAATGTGTGAAATGAGAAGAAGGTCCTACGACTAACCTCAGATACATGGGCAGTCCATGATAGATTTGAATCCATTGTAATTCCAAGATTTTTTACAGTGTCTGTTAACTCGATCTGAGTCCCATCCAAAAGCAGGGGTGGTAAAGATAATGCAGAAATAGAATTAATATTAAACCTGCTACCTATCACAATGGCCTGAGATTTACTCGGGTTAAGCATGAGGCCAAACGAATTTGCCCAAGTACTAATGCGATCCAAATCGTTATTAATAGCTACCAGTGCCGAGTTACAGTCTTCTATTCTAAAGTGTCGATAAAGCTGCAAGTCGACTGCATAGAGGTGGAAGTTGGAAGATATAACTTTAGTAACCGAGTTAATGAAAATAGAAAATAAGAGAGGTGAGAGAACAGCACCCTGAGGAACACCCGCACCGAGGTCGCACCAATCAGAAGATTTATTACCAAGACGCACACATTGCGTGCGTCCCCGAAGGTAGGAATCAAACCATGAGAGAACAGAAGGAGAGATATTGCAAGAACGAAGAATAACGAGAAGAATGCCAAATCGACAGAATTAAAAGCACTGCTGAAGTCTAGAAGAATTAGAACTGTAAGAGCTTTATTCTCCATAGCCCAACGAATATCATCAGTAATGTTTATTAAAGCTGTTACAGTACTGTGACCAGGGCGGAAACCAGATTGGTACCTATTCAAAAGGGAATTAGAAAAAAAAAAAATTAAAAATTGCTTATGAACAATATGCTCAAGAAGTTTAGAGAGAAGGGGAAGAATAGAAATAGGACGAAAATGAGATGGGACTGAAGGATTAGATACTTTAGGCAGTGGAATAATGTACGCCATCTTCCAAATTTTGGGAAAAGAACCGGATTCAAGTGAGAAGTTAAGTATGTGAACAAGTATAGGAAGGAGAAAAGATAAAATAGGGGTAAACATTCTTACGCTTAGGTTGTCCTCGCCAGCAGCCTCGGAAGAAATGGCTTGAATGGTATTTTTAATGTCAGTTTCGGATATTTTTGAAAAGACAAACGATGTGCAGTCTGGCCTCGGAACCAGTGAATGTTCTGCGAGCGTAGAATCCTTTATGTCACCATTGATAGTAGAAGGAGGAAGGGAGAAGTGTCTGTTAAGGACGCTTAAATCTACATTGGTAGACACAGTAGCAGTAATTTTCCCACTCCTACAGAGCGCAAAAACCGCCAGGCATCAGTAGGATTGCGATCAGTAAGAGAGCTATGGAAGAAGCGTCGCTTAGCATCCCTACACATACGACTGCAGCAATTTCGAAGAACCTTAAAACGAATAAGATTGCGGTTAGTTGGACGTTTCTTATATGCTTTTTTTGCCTTATCTCTTTTTTGACCACCAAAAAAATTGACCACCCATCCAATTGCCGGCCTTTGCAATCGTCGCTTAACCTCCTCAATCGCAGATCAAACGAGCTATCCGGCACCATCGAGTTTTTCATTTGTTTATATACGGATATTGCCGTATTTGTTGTAAAATTCAATATATTTTGATGATATGGTAAGTATGAGCAAATGAATCGTTCCTCGATATTATTGAACAGAAAATCAAAAGCAGATCAAGCGTTCTACCACCTTCATACATATGAAGTGATACCGCAGACCATGAGATTTGTGACCGATATTGACAGATAGTACAATCTCATGAGCAAACACTTGAGTTTTTCCATACATTTTGTAAGTGCATGCGATTCGTGTGATATCGTTTATTCATATCGAATAACATCGCATCTAGCCATGAGAAAAGAACCTTAGGTTACTTTCCATTCGCATAAAGCCGCGGGCATAACTAGTTTAATATAATTCTAATTTACTACTTTTCCAAACAGGAAACAGTCCATGTTTCCTATGGATGACGAAAATATTTCAAAATCGTCGACGAAAAATATGGCACGAAAATTTTTTAATTAATATTTATAATTTTATTGATATATTGTCATCGCTATTTATATTTATAGCCTATGATTTGGCTAAACTTGTTTCTTTTAATTTTTGTCCGATCTTAGCAGTCGTGTTTTTAATTTTTAAATAATTTTTATATTTTATTCATTTTAGTGAGCAGTTAATTTTGAATACAGATTATATATTTTTAATGGACCTTTAATTTGATACCCATAAAGTTATGATTATAAAAAAAAACATACTTTTTTAAATGGCGTCACACGTCCCCATACCTATTTAATATTAATAATTAAGCTAGTTTCACTGATACTCTATGTATTTTGTGGTAACTTAGGATGATGTTTCTAATGATACCCTGTACATTCATATCCGTTATATCTTTCAAAAGTTATGGTGCAATAAAAATACTCACATACATACATTAATTCTAAAAACAATAGACTCCTTTTCGAGAGCAGTCGTTTAAAATATTCGGGAATCGATAATGAATCTCACCATAGAAATACTAAAATAAAAAATAAAAATTGGGAAAAGTATCAAAATAGCTTGAACGTGGTTTCAACACAGTATTGTGGACTCGTGACCTTGAACAAGTTCTCGAGAACTCAAATCACAGAGTGAAAATTTGTCATATGGCTCTTAAATGAAATATTTAAATTCGACAGCATTTATTGAAAACTAAAACAGAGAATAATGAAATAAGCATATTTACTTAATGACCAGTTATAAGATTAAAAATGCAATACAAATGACAATTGGTTCCCTCGTTTCAAAAATTGATCATTAAAATTTCAAACATTATTTTATTGCCACTTGTGAGCAATCAAATTGTAAAGTTGCATAGATGTTACTGCATCTTCTAATGAATCGTGATGTTTGACTTGTATGTCCTTATTGAGGAACTCCTTGGCCAAATCTTTAAGAGACCGTTTTTGTCCATTGGGCGACTGAAAAAGAAAACCATCATGGGTTTTTAGACCGAATTACGAAACTAAATTAATTACATTAATATCAATACCAATGTCACGTGTAACAGTCCAGTTTCACAATGCATGCATTAGTTTCACGACATTAGAATAGTAGCTTGCGAAGCGCATAGTTTTGATGTAACTAATGTCACGAAACTAATTTCATTACTATTTAGATGGCGAAACTAGTACAACAAACACCATCTGAGCTTAGAATGTTGACGGAGTATAGTGTTATATGTACTTAAATTCCAACATGCATTTATTAATTTCTTAATGTTTTAATAATCGACTCTAAATCATTTTATCTACGGGATGTTATATCAAATGCAGGCGACTAGATGACTTAAGCTATTATTAAGCGGGAGAAGTGGTTAAAAACAGCTAGTTTATCTAAACTAATATTATAATAAAGAGGAAAAGTTTTCTTGTTTGTACGAATAGACTCCAAAACTATTGGATCGATTTTAAAGATTCTTTGACCTATGGATGACCTAGGTTATAATTTAAGCAAGAGGAGTTACGTAAGTGTATAATAATTCCATTAATTGTTAATCTAGGGACAATGCGGGCGAAGCCACTGACGGTAAGCGAGCTACTACAAATCACAATACAAAGTCGAAATTTTAATTTTAATTTAAATTTGCTACACCCTTACAGGGTGTCACATAAACTGTACCTAAAAATAACACCTGTTTTACTATGTGACATGCAATAAATGAATTATTATTATTATAATGCACTCACCAGGGAAAAATAATAGGTCTACTTCTATAGATGACAGAAAACCTATCTGAAGTTTGTAGTTTTAAATTTTTTGTTTTGTGCAATACTTAAAGTATAAAAGTTACCTTAAATTGCGGGAATTCCGCTATATCACGGATTTCATGAGATGGATGTTTGAGTTTTAATACTTTCAGATCGCCTGCCACGCTGTGACCGATCATTAGATTTCCATTTAAAAAGTTTATCACAACGGCCTGGACCTGGGTCATAAACATAAATTAAATTTAAATCATTAATCGCTTTAAAATTTAAATAATTATGTCGAATTAATTCAATTTTTACCTTTACCTACTCGCCACTTTTTAAAACTCTTCGTCTAAAATTTTTTATTACGAAATTTATATTACGAAATTAGTGAAATGCAGGATAATATAAGTTTCATGAAAATTATTTCAGCACATGTGAAACTATTTTCGTAATGTCATGAAATCAACAGTAACTCACTGGCTCTGTCAACATAGAAGCGTTACTATGCGCAGATAGATCTAGGTTTTGTTTTCATTTGAATATCATGAGTTGTTGATATTCAAAATGGATGCTAGAAATTTTCATGGTAAGCTTGTCACCGGAACAAGAAATAGGTCAAAGTGCTTTTCAAAACTTACCGTTTCAAATTTCTTGCCATTTTCTAAGTTTTTTGGTGTTGTGCCTACCGGGCGAGTTGGTTTCACGAACGTATCATTTTCCACAATTTCCGTCAATTATAGATACCCTTGCTAGCATGTCGTGATTGTATTTATCACCAACCATTTCGCAATCCATTGCTACTTTTGGCATTTTCTCCAAAAAATATAAAAAAAAATATATATAACGGCGGGTAGTCCGAATGGGTTATTGCGAAGCGCAAATAGATTGTCCATATCGGAGGACTATCTTTAAAATAACACTGCAGGCGTGTATACCAACGTGGATTTGTTACATTTTATCACTTTTCTTACGAAACTATAACGAGATGAGCGTGATGTCGTCTGATGTCTTTACTCCTCGGCGATCGGAAACAGAATGTCTGACAAAATGGCGGCAACTTGGTTTTTATAAACGAACTGTCAAAGTCAGTGTCACCATTCTAATAAAATTAAAAGTATCGATGATCACGCTCTCTTACAATCGAGTAATTAAGTAATCGAGTAACTAGCAATTAAATAAAAGAAACTAAATCAAACGATCTTCGTAATGATGATGCGACATATATTAAAAGATTAAGAAACACATTAGAAATTATTATGACGAAGAATAGTAGTGCAGATAAAAAATTCGAAAAGACTTTTATAGTAGTCTAATACTAGTGATGGAATCAAGTTAATTATAAATATCGATATTATGTTTTAATTGTATGCTACTTAATCTGCTGAATCCTTAAATAAGTAAGTAATACTACACTCAATCAAATAAAAAAATATATTTATTTGCGTTCACAAACGATTATGGAATTGGGTATTATGTTGTCTTTAAAGAGGAAAGATTTAATTTTTTGTTTATTTTATTTGTAAGATTGATCGAGGTTGTATGAAATTACCACTTTTTTTGTCATTTGTAAGCTATGCTAATATCTGCCAAATAAAAATAATTTAAGTATAATTTAACATATGATTGACTGCTTGCTAAAAATCGAAACATAAAATTCAATAACTGGCTTGATAGAAAAAATAGCAAAGACTATTTCATCATAACATAAACAGTGTTTTGTGAGGTTAGCAAATTATATTGCTAACCTCACAAAATACTATTTTAAACAAGAAAATGTTATTATATTTGATCACTTTAACATTTAAAGTGCTTAAAATTCATAAGTAAATAATAATACTAATTCATAATAATACTCTCATCTGTAGCGAAAAGTAACAAATACTTGAAAATTTCATCAGACTTATTGGGTTTCGAGTGAATAAATGGTTAGACGGTCCAGATTAGGAAAGGTTGTGGGTTCGAGTTCTATCTCGAGATACATGGGGCTGTTTGATTATTTAAGAAAATGATATTGTGACTCTTTTTAAACAACTCCAAAAGAATATGGCAGTTTGGTAGTGAAAAATTACCCACGGTTTAAACAAAAATTAAAGTTTACTTTAAAATAAACAAAGCTCTTCCGATTTTGCCACATAAAGTCCCCTGGTTTTTATTTCAAAAATAAAAATTAAGATTTTTGTGTCAATATAAAAGTCAACATTTTTGTCTGTGTATCACCTAAACTGAAACATGAGTCTGTTAGATTAGTCATTAGCGCTGTTTTAACATTACTTATATCTTTTTTTTTTCTAGCTACCACTCATAAGACACGTAGTCTTGGCAATATTAATTAATTCGACATTTCGTTTCATTTCACTACATTGATCTGACTTTTATATTGAGTAAATGACGAAGTTGGCAATACTGCTGTCGAATCCATAATAATCATTCCTTATCATTCGTTACTCGTTATTAAAGTACATGTATTTAATAATATACTCTTTGCGTCTATTTTATGTAATATGAGCACGATGTTTTGGGTTTCAAGAAAACAAAATTTATTTTTTACATATATTTTTTAATTAATTTTAAAGTAAGAATCCGTATTTATTGTTGTAAAATATGTTTTTTTGAAGTACTGCTACGCAGTATAATAACCTATTATCGATAAAGTTGAAACGTCATACAGTAACCTCCCTAGTTACGAATCACTTTAACGTTATCATTGGGCGTCTAACGTTTTGGGAAATTTTAAAGACATCACTTATTATTGCCATATAAAATTAATTACTACTAGTACAGTAGAATTTCTTTATATATAAATGAAAATTTACTAGAGTTGAACAATTAAGGAGCTTATTTCATTACACTAAGATCTATATTCGATTAAAGTAATACAGGTCTTATTTATTAGTCATATCATTCTTGCGAGCCGGATTAGATAGTGAAATGATAATAAATTTAGCTGGTTTCCATAAAAGATTACATTACTCTTCCATTTGCCAGCTACATTTACGTTAGCAAAACATTCGTATTGTTCTATATTATTTGATATTTGGCAGGAGTTACATTAAATTCCTGTTCATTACCCCGTACATGAAGAGCTTGTTTCGAATTCGAATTTTCTTGTTTTGAATTATAAATCGACTTACTTTGTTCAGCTGACGCCAATTTGACTGTCTCAGCTTGACCGGGAATCTTCTCGTTCTTCCATAGAACTCTTACAATCTGATGGTATGCTATAGTCATCAGGAACAGAGGTATTCTGAAACAAAGCAGGAAAGATTCAGTCGAAGTTTAAGAAGAAGAAATAGTATTAACTGCGTGTAAAATTATGCTGGACTGAATTGAAATATTTTGTTGGACTTTATTTTAAAGGCCAATGTGGCGGCCTCAGCCATGCCTATTGAAAGATCACAAAACTGATATTGTGACAGCCCTTGACTTTTCAAATATTATTGCACGCAATCACAGGTCAATAGAAATATTTTGTTGGACTTTATTTTAAAGACCAATGTGGCGGCCTCAGCCATGCCTATTGAAAGATCACAAAACTGATATTGTGACAGCCCTTGACTTTTCAAATATTATTGCACGCAATCACTTTTGTAAAAGTAATTTATCGCGTAATGAATTTTAATGAGTTTATCTTTATTCTTAACTAGTTGTTTGTGACTTTTTACGCGTATGACGTAGCTTCCTGTAAGTGAAAGATTTTTTTAAAACGGTTATTAGTTTTTAAGCCTAGTCGATGCTATCAAACGAATCTTTCCTTTTTATAACATTAGTACAGAAGTATAGATGACATTTGTATGAATTTCGTACCTTTTACTACTATAGAACTATTAAAATACCTAATTTCCATCGGAGGTAGGTACCTATCCCCTGTTGGTTGCTACAGTAATTTTCAACGCAATTACTAATAATAAATTGGTGTTCAATGCGATGAATTAGTTAGGAATCAAAGCTTTATTATTGGCACATGACTTGGAGGAACGCGTTTTGTTATTCTTTGTGAAACAAATTATGGAATCGGATTACAGTTTTCCAGTAATTCGATGAGCAACAATTACATTGTAGGAATTTAGTTATTAGTCATGATTATTATAAGGTTTATTATTACCCATTAAATTCAGCTTCGCTTATCTGTTAGAAATCAGCTTTGAAGCTTTGGAGCTGTGACATCATAGAACCTCAAAAAATAAAACTTTCATAACCTTTTGAATTAGGATTTGTATAATTAAACATTTTCGATGTGACAGCGCTGCGCTCGGCATCGAATAGGGAATATGCACATTTTCGGAAAATGTTTTTATATGATAATTTACATCGCTATATAACTGTAAAAAAAATCCCGGTACCGAAAAACTAAATTTTGTAACATTAATAAATGATGAAAATAAGTAATAGCTACGAGCAGTTTAAACACCGGAATTTTTGTCGCGCTCGTCGTGACGTCAAAGTACACGACTAGAGATATGACACTATAAATCAATATGGATTTTGAGTGATTGATTATTATTCAATTACCCAAATCGATTAATAACTAATCGATTTTTTTAAGTATAATAGACTTTTTTTAATAAATCATGTATTTTACCAAATTGGTGAAATAAAAATAAAAACCTAAAACATTATTTAAATTGTAATCAGTTGTTTATTTTGCGACATAATACATTGATGTTACTGCATCGATGTTAACTTTTTGTAACAACGACATCCCTTTACGTGTACATTTTCGTCACATCCGCTCTGACAAGTAGCATGACGTTTAAATATTTTGAAGTTACCGCATTTATTTTGCACTTTTTAATAATTATTTTCAAGATGAAAACGAACTAATTTTGAAAAATATTTAGATAGACTTTATTCTAAAGCAATAACGATTATGATAAAATATATTTAACCCTTTTTTTATCAGACGCATATTCCCTATTGGTGACTTTTACATTACATACTAGCTGTTTTCCAGCGACCTCGTATGCGTAAATCGCGTATGATGTAACAATCTGTAGATAAAACAGAAAATTCTTTCTTCTTCACTGTGATAATATAGTCATAATATTCACGAAAATGCGGAGCATACTCAAAGCTAAAAAGATATAAAAAGTAAAAAAATTTGAACCGACTTCTAGTTTTAAAAATATAATAAATAATACTTTTCTTAAAAAGCTACTTATTCAAGAAAATGCTATTGAAGTTGGGCGGAGGTCTTCTGTAAGTTATTAATTAATTGATAGATGCCCGCATTTTGTATTAAGAATATTAGCATTACAATATTAGCATTTTGTATTAAGAATAATTTTCAGTATGGCATTGTGAAATAAAAATTAATTAAAATATAATAATTAGCACAAAATTCTAATCTTTATCGAAAGTTTCAATATTTGTAACAATATTCATTTCGGCTGTTTGGGTGGATGCCTGAACATTGATGAGAATGCGCTCTGTAGTAGCGAAAAGTATCAAGTGTTTGAAAGATTCGTCAGTCCTGTTGGGTCCTGGGTAGCTCAGTGGTTAGAGCAGTCGCTCGGATTGCGAAAGGTCGTGGGAACGATTCCCATGTCAGGGTGCCAGGGACCAAGTGGATTTTTTAAGCATTTTGTATTAAGAATAATGTTATACTAGCTGAAAATTATAACAAAACTATAGATACATCTGTTATGACAAAACGCAACGATATCTGGATGCCGCTGAGTATGAGTTAGCATATCTTTCTTTATCATTGAGTTATCTGCCTAAAATAACTTGAATTCACGTAAACATTACACTGGGCAACACTCAAAATGTCTCGGGGAAATTTCATATAGTATTTAGCACATAATCATATCATAATAATAAAACCTGGCACTAGGGTTGGGAGAAGCATTTTTCAAAATTGATCAAGTATAATAATTTTTGGTCAAATTATTTAAACACAAGTGTTAGTTTGTTTGGTACATGACACGTTGACCAACGAGCTATTGATATAATTAATAGGATCATTATTGAATTGGTTTTAGTACCTTGGTCTTGGTTTAATGATCAAACATAGGGCAGGACCATTCTCCCCTATGCTTACGTAGATATTATAGATTTACGCTTACTACGGCGGAAAACCCAGTGTTAGCCACTAGCCTGTAGTCATTTGGAACTTAAAGGCATTCTAACTAACGCATAGACAAATATATAACTTTACCCTGCCCTGCGATTCTGAAAAAATCCCGACCCGAATGCGAATTCACTATGTGTAAGAATTCACGACATTTAGTGAAGAAATTGTATCGATTATTTTTTTTGTATAAAAATAAAAATACAAATGCCTAAATGTGCCAGAAGTACAGAGTAGCCTAAGATAATGTTTTTTTTTTTTTGGTCACCCATCCCGTGACCGACCCTTGCGAAAGTTGCTTAACAACAACGATCGCGGGCCGCGGCGCTTATCCACCGCGCCACTGAGCTACCGTATTTATTATTGTATTTCAATCGAAAATTTTAATTCGCACTTAATTGCTAGTCTAAATTGCTTGACGTGTGTTGTCTGTTTCTTTTGCATGTAGGTACCGTTTTTTTTTCTCGTACGACTCAAATCCAGTTTTGTATTATTTAATCACACGGATCGGGAATCATTACCTTGCCGTCACACAGTGAATACTAGAGTGGGAGGTAAAGGATTTGCATTTGTGTACCCTCAATTTGAAATAGAATAAATAAATGGAAATGGAAAATAAACAAGTAAATATTTCAGTAGGCAGTTAACCACGTTATTTGAAAAATGTACAACAAGATGTGTGATTCTGAATTTACACAAATAACATGCTACACGTTATCACCATTGTCTATATCTTAATTTATAACTGAAGCGCTGTTATTAATTTACGACTTAAGATTGTAATGACAAAATCAAATAGGTTATTACTGACTCAATATTATTTTAAAAACTATTTTGTCATTTGCTTTGGTTCGATTTGGTTTTGATTCGTAGATAATAATTGGGAAACTGTTATGTATGTATACAGTATAGTACCTACCCATAGTATATATACCCTGCAGTGCGCGGCTGCGTCCCGCACCCCCTTCCCTTCGCGCCGATGCAAGCGCATCATCGAATAAACAGTGTGTTACAGATAGCCGATAGTTTCATTCGTACTACTCGCATACTTAACAGAAACCTTAAATGTTATAGTGATTTTAACGGCATAAAAATTCATTTATACAGTACCATAAAACTCGCGCCATAATTTTATTTAGTGGAGAGGTACCTAATTCCCAAGCGTTCACGGCTTCTATGTGCACGAGCGAACGCGCAGAACTTTGAGGTAGCAGACATTTTATATGTCGGTGTCTAAGAAAAACACTTCGAATGGCCGATCTTAACAAAATTGTGTAATTTAGTGTAATAATTTATGTGTTTTCTGTGTACGCAAATGTAAAGGTGTTCCATTTCTAATGTGTACATATTGTTTGTTGTACATATCTACTACTAGAATAACAATATTCAATGAAAAAGGATTTTAAATAAAAAGGTGAATTCAACCTCATAAGAATAAGTTAAAGGTATAATATGTAAGTACATATAATATGTATAGCTTACTAAAGTAAATCTTAGAAAACATGTATATAACTGTGTTAGCTGTTGTCAAATAAATTTAAAATTTTCTCATATTTAAATAAGATTTCAATATTACCTAACTATAAATAACATTGCTTTTCACAGTTCAAAGAAATCAAATACCTATGACACAAGGTATTTTATTAATACGAGTAAACAGCTTTCTTTATGTTTCCTTATATACATAACTACCTAACTATAAGATAAAATTGTAACTGGGATACAGAGAAATAAATTATTATTATTAATTATTATTTGTAATAAAATCTTGTTATGACTTACGTGTAAATTAGCAGAACCTTGAGGATATGCCAAATCACTTCGCTGGTAGGAGACCAGGTGGCCATACACTGGACTAAGTATTGCAGGTTGAAGCGAAGCGGCACCGTCTGTACTGTTTCCAGGACCATCAGCTCCGGAGAATCTGTTGGAATAAGTGTTTTAATTCGTTGCAATCTGATTCAATGAGGTTTATTGAAGCTTAATTACAACTAGCGTCAATTCGTTAGAAGTTTTTATTTATGTAAACGATTTTCCGTGACCATCTGAAATTGGGTAAGGTTTTCGTAATATTTCATTTAGGTAATGATTTCTAAATTATTTGGAGCATAAATATGAAAGCTTACTGTAGGAGAGATATCTATACTAATATTAATATAGATATCTAATTGGTTGTAGGTGGGAAACTTCGGAAATATTGATCTGATCATGAAAATTATTTCATCCACGGAAGCTAAATAATACGCGGCTGTTATTTACGCGGGTGAAGTCATGGAGAAGCAAAGGCCGGTTATAATGACGAAAAATTTATTATCTCGAGGCGACCAAAAATTTATTATCTCGAGCTCCTTCGTGCTCCGGAAGGCACGTTGAACCGGGTTTCCACTCCATCTGCAGTCGTTAAAACAAACATATGCGCGGTGGGTCATGTTCCGTTCACGATCTCTATTTGTTTTGATTCGATTCAATCAATTAATTTCGTATTAGCAAGATGGATTATGTACAGTCAATAGAACTTCAGACTATACAAAGTTGTCAAATTACTCAATTCGATTTTACTTTTTAATAAATTGAGGGTAGAGTGAAAAATTTATATCGGAAATTTGACTTATTATGGCAACCTCATGAACAGCCGTGTACTTGAATAGAATAATTCATCGCCGCAAATGCAATCTATTGTTAGTTTTTAAAAAGCTTTTCATTATGTAATTAATTTGATTAAAAACACTTGCTTGTTTGTTTAAGCTCATTTATTAGCGCCTCTACCCGTTTAAAAGTTAAAAAGTTATGTCTCTTTTGGAATTTGTATTTTTTTTATAGGTTGCATTGAAAAAATGGACCCCACTTAATCTTCCGCAACCCCGACGCATAAATTTAATTAAATTGGCGATTTTAGGACTGGGCCTAGATTGCGGAAGATGTATAGTTACATCGCCAGCTGAGGTTTTTGCTAATTTATACATTTCAGGTAAATACACTTTACTAGTTTTTACTTAACACTTTTTGTGGCATTTTATAGTTTTCAATAGATACTATTCATTGTCATTATAATTATCGATCTTAATAATTCATTATAATTAAAAATCATAATCAAAAATAAAATAAGTCATTATAATTAAAAATCATGTAAGGCAATTGTCCCATTTCTGCCTATTTATATTCCTGTAAAATAAATTCTAACAAAAGAAATTTTCAAAAATATGTCTCAAATCGGTGAATTATTGAATGTTGCATAGTGAGTCAGAAGAGCTCAAGTTAATAATGACTACAAAGAAACGCATTTTTCTATAAATTAATAATGCAACAGGGGCGCCACCTGACATCGCTTCTAATGCACAAATAATCTTGACGGATATGATTGTAACAAAATTATAAGAATTATGAATTAGACACAAAAAATTTCAATGACAGAAAAAAGGAAAAATATCGCATTACCTAACCATAGAACTCTGTATCATTTTCGTGTAGCCTATTGTTTCACTGGGAGAGAAACGACCCTGGTCATACCATATCGACAATTCATCTTTTTTCTGGGTAATTTACATTTAAACTTTTTTTGTCTGATATTGAAGTCGGTTAAAAATATGTTTATGAATACATGATAATAATTATAATTTTTAACCAGCTTCCGAAAGGAGGAATTTCTATGTACAACGGGTGTGTATATGTTTAATGCATTTTTATATGTATAACTTGGGATGTAATTCAAGCTTTGACTCAGAAATTTTTGACTTACAGGCAACAATAATTTGCAAGTTGCTACCTTTTTTGTACCGGACTTATTCCTTGATATTTTGTCTCCCTTGGTACAAAATATCAAGTTTCTAAGTCATCAGGAGTGGCAATTTTTTTTAGTAAGTCATTCAAATTTGATTATCTTTGAAGCTTTGATAAATAGCCAAAATTCATGTATGAAAATTAAATACTCCTAATTAAATAGTTTACGAATTGTGAAGGGTCGTATTACATATGGCGCGTTGGCAGTTCCTTTTTTGAGCTTGGCTGAAGACTGCCGTGTGTGTAGTTTGTTTCTAATTGTACCCGTTTGGATAGATAAGAGACTGTTTAATTTATTAAAATTTCTAATCGCTGACGTTATCGGATAAAACTCAAAGGCGGAACAGTTTTTGTTCCCATTCAGTTTTATGCTGCTAATTATTATAATATTAACGAATAAAGGCTCATTTTCATTGGTCGGTTGGTTGATAAATCGTATACGGTGTTTACCACATACAATAATGATGTTGATGGATCATATTTTACACCCATCAATCCGCACTGGGACGTCATGGTAAGTCACAGCCTATCGTTCCTATTTCAATTCGCTTCGATCCTATCCATAGAGATAGCTTGTATTCCAGCGGTGAGCACATTCATAGATTCGTGATGATGAACGTGCGTTAACTACCGTAATAGCATACCAATGTACTAATCAAAATTTAATAGAAAAACTTACTGAATATCAACGATATAGCCCATATGACGAGAATAGCTGTCTTGGCCCGTCCAGTTGTTGACTTGAACTTGAGTGGGAAGCAGATGGCGTACCAGCGGTCCACACTGATGAAGGTCAGCGTCAGAACTGACACAGTTACCGACACCGACTGAAATAAATAGAGCTATTATAATAGAATAGGAAAGATAGATAGATACTAATGAAATATAACTTAAAAGGAGAGGGAAAATCGCGCGATCAGCTGTCAGATTCCCTATATTCGTATTATTGAATCCATAGAGAATCAAAAAATTTCTAAATCGAAAATTATTTCAAGACTTGAAATTTATATTAATATTATAAATCTGAAGAGTTTGTTTGTTTGAACGCGCTATTCTTAGGAACTACTGGTTCGAATTGAAAAATTCTTTTTGTGTTGAATAGACCATTTAGGCTTAATGGCTCCATTTAGGAAGGCTTAATGTTACATAACATCTCGCTGCAACTATTAGGAGCGAAGAAATAATGGAAAATGTGGAAAAAACAGGGAAAATTATTCATCCTTGAGGGCTTCCGTTGCGTGCGCTGCTAAAACGGTTCAAGATACCAAAAATATATATATGAAAAACTATGCTATGATAACAGCAATCATTGTTTACTATTAAATTTGCAATTATATCTGTGTCATGCTATGAATCGATACCCAAAGAAACAGTTCCCTAGGGATCACGCGGAATCACACCAAAGTAATAACTGCTTCAGAAATTTATCAGACGAAAAAGCAGTCTTCCGGATTGCTAAATGTTGGGAGTTCATGTCCCATCTTGGGGTGTCTGGGAGGGGTGATTTTTTTAAAACCTATTTTTATTAAAGAAAATACCTATATAAAACTGCAGGCAGATTTTTTATATTTTTGGTACCGTGATCGTCTCTCTCTCTTACTAATCGACTACCATCTCGAGGCTGACAAGCTCTAGTTTAAACACGTCCATTGCCCTAACGCGGCGTATAAAGCGGCCTATTACGCTGCTCCTGCTAAGGCGACGTCGCGTCCTAGATTGTTGTATAGACATATTGTTGTATAGACCATAGGCAATCGGCTGTTTTGTATTGGCTTTTATAATTTGTTTAATCAATTAGATCTCATTTCCTTTCTCATCTAATAAGAATAAATAGAGTTTCGGAAACGAATTATTATGTTATCGTCTATTTTTAGCACTTTGTTTTTTTATAACATCAAAGCTTGGAAAATTGATTTATTTATTCGCAAAAGAGAGAGAAATTGACATTGAAGAGTTTCCTTAAGATTTTGTTTGAGCCTAAACGTTTAATTGTTGATTTACAGGTGGTTTTACAGGTAAAACATACGAATTGATATTGGAAATCGAGTAAGTAAAGGCATATTTATTCTGATGTGCATGTGTAGATTTATTCATAATGACAATGACCGTCTGTCCAATACGTAGTGAAAGACATTGTAATAAATTACCCTAGGAGTATACCTAAGCATAGTTAAAATAAAATTTCATGGAGAGTATTTTTATATCATATACAGTAAGATTTTTGATAAGGCGTTCAGAGCATATTTCTTCCAATTAGCAATTTTATATGGTCCTACTTATATTTATAATATAAATAGTTTGACAGTAGCAGTTTAAAGAGTGAACTACAAAAAATTAATTTAACAATAACAAACACGTTAAAGTACCGGTTAAACAAATAATACCTACACCATTTGGCAACGGTTACATGACATCATAACTTTAACCGCACAAATTTCGCTGGTTAAAGTTACCGCTTAACTACGCCAAGAAAGAAAATGATACAATGCATTCCACAGCCAATATTGAAGTCAGCGGGATAGTTATCGACAAATTTGATATGAAATTTAACTGCTTTATTAGTGCAATCCTACCTTACTAATTAAAATTTTAAAAATAGATGGCAATCAAATTACGCATAAGCCACTTGACTGCGTACACAAATCAAGGCGTATAACGTCACTTTTCACAAACATCATTAGTTCTATTGAAGTCAAATATTTGAAGACAAATGTGGCGCTAATTACCTATGTCTCTATTTGTAATGTCACTTTAAATTCTAATGACTGTAGAATTTGTGACGGCAATAACGGTTACGTGACATGTTTATAATTTTTGTATAATTTGAGCGAAATTTTAGACGCATTTCTAAAATAACTTTTTATTAAAAAATACGATTTAAGTATTTCAAAGTTTTTTGTAATTGATAGTGCATTTAAACAGAAGCTTGTGATTTGTGTGATTGTTTTTTAGTATTTACTATTAATTTTCTCAGCTAACCATTACGTTTGATAGCCATATCATAAGAAGCTATTAGACCATCTTGGGTGGTCCGCAATTATATCTATTGAATTTAGAATGAACTCAATTTATTTCTTGTAATTTTCTAATCCCTTTCATTTTTTATGACAAGACCCAAAAAATACCAAAGCCGCCATTTTGTGCCATCCGCCATGTCAAATTAAAAATAATATAAGTTAGCCAACCATGTATTATCTCTAAATTAAAGTTGTATAAAATATTTAAGCTCAATTTATTGAGGATTTAGCTTTTGTTAGGTCATTTGCTTTGAAATCCAGTTTCAAGATTTGACGAACATAATATACAATATTAATACATGCATTTTAGAACTTCAGTACTCTAACCGTAAATATTCGGAGCTATATCAGGTACTCATGTGTAAACTACATAGATTTTATAACAAATTCAATATTTTATTTTATTATCAGACTGTTGAATGTACTTTGAATTGAATTTAATCGAAATAGGTATGTTGATTTGGAATCAAGAAGTTACTGACATGATTTATCATGAATGTCCATGTGAGAATTTCTTCTATATTTGACATCCAATAAAAAGTTTGAAACGTTGTTCATCAGTTCTTGCTCTGATCAAAGAAATCACTGAGCTCTTTATAATTTTGCATTCTATAACGTACATGTTATTTGGTTCGATTCGATTATGACTTTATAATGTATTCTCACGTCGTAATGCTTATTAATGTACTAATTATTTATATGTCAGTTTTATTAATAGTCAAAATAACATGGAAACATATTGAGACTCTTTGGTTACAAATTTACTACATTTTGATTCTTAGAGTAAATTATCTCATCAACGGAATTACCTGGAAATAAAGTAGCATTTTGCACAGCGTATTACCCAGAAACCACGTCTCCGTCACATCCCAGAGGACCGTCGGTGGTAAACAGAACAATATCACCATAAAATCTGCTGCTGCCAAATTGACAATGAAATAATTGGTCACCGTCCTCATTGTATGGTTCCTGTATACTGCAATGCACACTAGAGCGTTTCCTACTAAACCTATTATGAATACAGTCGTATGTGTAGCAATAAGAATCCACTCGTATGTTTGTGGGTATATGTAGTTCTGTAACATGGCAACATAATCTTCTTTAGTCATGTTACAATAATCTTCTAATCCAACGCATTCATCTACAGTTGTCGAATTGACTGTTGGTGTTATTTTTTCTGTTTTATTATTACCATATTCTTTATCTATATAACTGTAATCTAAATATATCGATCGTTTAGCTATTTCATGATAGTTTTCATCGTTTGCCTTGTTTATATCTTTCAAATGCTCTTGAGTTTTGTTATTATCAAAACTATTTTTTAACTGTTCTAATTTGTTACCATCTGTTCTTACGGCTGTTTGTTTAATAAACGAATGAGTTGTTTTACTATGATCTATGTTTGTAAGTAATATATTTGTAATCAATTCATTTTTCTCGGTAATTTCTAAGCTTGCAGCGTTGTTTAAAATAAATGCACCCAAAATATATACGTGTATTCCTTTATGCATTATTGATGTTCCTTTGTCCGATGATTGTTGAGTTGGTAATCTTCGAATCATTTTAGATCTGAAACAAGGAAAAAAAATCGCTTTTAAATTGTTGGAATACATAGATTTCGAACTCCACAATACACATTACTAATGCTTATAAACATCAGACAGCTGTATAGGTATTTGTTTATGTTACGTGATATTTACACATGACTTCGTTTTACAGTATTGTGATCATGAATTGGTATCGAGTAAGAGATTAAGATAACGTATTTTTTGTTTGAAGTTAATATATTTCAATAAAATGTAATATATCCAAATCACATTAAATTAATTATATTTCATAGTTGTGATTAAATTGTCTCAACGGAAAGAAAGCAATATACAAACAACTAATATTTATAGCGATATATGTCGCATGTCATATGTCGCATTGCAAATGAATGTGTTATTGGTTTAACTTGGGGAGCGAAAGGTTTCGGATTACGGTATCTATATTGCATACTTAATAACAAGTGTTGGTTAACTTATAAAGGTAAATAAGGTCAAATTAAGGTATTAACGACGGTTCTTCAAATATATTGAAATAAATTCAACTTGCTTCCTAATTGTATATTTTCTTAGCGGTATACGTAACAACAAAATAAAATAGTATTTTTTTGCACTCTCAATATTTACTTTGTAAAATGGAGATTATACCGCTCCAATATTCAAGCAAACTTTTACCCATCGCTTTATAAGATGTAATGAAATTAGTCCCATCATACTATTGATTCCTCCAAATATGCTTCCTGCTTCCAAATATGATGGTCGTAATAATAATGTAAAGAAAATTTAGCATCGAATTCAATGTCCAAATCCTTCAAATCAACTTCTTTCAAATGAAGAACTTAGCCATGTGAACAGTCGTATTTTCTCTTGTGGATCCTATTTGTAAATGATACTACAAACCAATATGCATTTTATTATATCTGTGCACCATTTACCTAAGTATCAAGGATTCAGTTGTACTTGTGTTGTTGGTGAACTTTTAATGACCAACTTCCATAAATCCTTTCATTCCCAATTTCAACACCTTCTGCCCCTCTTTGTGCGATAAAAGGTAAGCCATGTCTTTATATAAGGTGAACTCTATCTTCATATCAAATTTCATTAAAAAGTTGTTTAAGTTTAAAAGCGTAACAGACAGATTAACTTTCGCATTTGTAATATTAGTAGGAGTTCACATGCCAAAGTTTTTTGATACCTGGTTCAATAATAAACTAAAAGCTACCATTTGGATTTTCAAGTTACATCGTTCCAAGATAGAATAATTAATGGAAAAGGTTATGTGTATGAGTAATACATTAAAACATACCGTGGAGTATGATTAGGATAATGGAAGATGTTGGAATTACTCATGGCATTTTAGAACTTATTATAACGTGTATGGATTAAATTATACTTATGAGCATTCATAACTGTAATTGTAATAAGCAAGTATAATCTTTACACGAAAAGAAACATTAGGTATAAAGTAAACATACGATATTTTTATTCCATTAAGCGTGGTGCCCATAATGGATTCAATCCTTTACTCAATACGATAAAAAATCTACGGATAAAGTGTGTTCTGCATTGTTGCCAACCAGCGTTCCAACAAAGGTGACATGTTTTAACAATTCACGAAATTGCTCCAAAAATGCTTTATTGTAACTGCTCGAGTCTCAGATATTTTAATGTACTTTCATGATTTTTTTTTTGTTTTCTTTAATTTTTTTCCTTTGAGTTTGTTATATTAATTTTATTTTATAATTTTGTTTAATACTTTTATTCCTATTTTAAAAGTTACTTACATATCAATCTCACAATGTTAAGTATGTTAAGCTGTAACCATGCCATAATAATAATTGTTTATTATCAGTTGATAATCAGTTGTAACACTAGTCTAGACAGTTGTCTAGACTAGTGTTACTAATTCCTTTCAAAAAGGATTAGGATTTGAAGTTGGATAAGCCGGGACAATTCAGTTTAGTTATAAATTATTACAGTTAGTTTAATTAATAGAACAGTAATAAATAATTAAACATGTTGATGGAGTTGAAACAAAGTAATTGAGTGTCAGGTTAGTAAATTTCAAAATTTACCACATAGAAACTTTCAGCTATCCTCTGCCTCTGTTAGAGTGGTGGCCCCTAAATTTTCGAGGTGAAAACTATTTGTATCACAAGTTATGCTTATAGGAAAAGTGTAAGATACAAAGTGACTCAAAAAATCGATTTAAGAAATTAAGAAATTTCCCAAAAATTGGCGAACTTTAGAAATTACTTTGTAATTCATTGTCATTTAAAGCTTATTTTTTTTGTACAAAACCAATTATAGTTTCAAAATAGAATCCCATAAGTTACGACGGATCCCCATGAAACAGAATGTTGGATTTCAACTCTTTGTAATTAAAATGTTTTTATTTTTATTATCTAATGACATCTTACAGTGTATTGAAACAACATTTTGAAATAGTTTTAAAGAAATAAACACTTGTTTGGCTCCAAAACTTTTCTCTTTACATTATTAGGTATGGTAATATAAATCATAATAGTAGTAGTAGTGTGTGTCTGTGTAATAATTTAAATCATATACTTCAGTTTCAGTATCTTCATATCTTAAAGTTTTTAACGATTCCTCGGGTATTTCGTTACATTTCGGTTTTATTATTGAGCTTGTTATAAATAAATGCAGATTGACTTATATATTGGCGTTTAGCAACAGCTGTATAATATATATAGAAAGTTGTTAAGGGATATGTATGATGGCGCTGGTCTACGTGGGATCTTTCGTCTCGCTCTGACCACATATATACATCGTTTTGTACTGTGACGTCGTGCAAATTTGCGGCGCACTTTAATATGATTACAAACTACGAGGGTGCCATCTTGCACTATAAGATACGTGTTATGTATGAATGTTTAGTAAATAACGATGTTATAATATAAATAAGTAAGACAAAATGATTGTTCGTAACGCATAGATGTTAAGAGTGGGGGGTGGCTTCGCATACTAGGGAACAATGTATGATATGATAATAAACTGCTTATGATTACTTCTATGTATTACTTGTATGTAATATGTAATAAATACGAAATATACATATTTATTTTATTTTATTAGTTAAGCATTTCTATTGTATACATAAAAATTTTCCGAAAAATATTAAACCTTGTTGTGCTATCCATACTTTTTTTTGTAATATTTGCTTCAGGATTAGTAAAGAAATGTCATAGGATAAATAAGGAACATTTAAAAATTCTTTCACCTTTGGAAATGGGCTATAAATTACGCGTGCGAAGTCGTAGCAAAACAGCTGGTTTTTAATAAAGTTAAATAAGAGGGAATTTGTATATCTATAGCGAGATTTTATAATAAAATTATATTTTTCGATAGCTCCTATGTATAGGCAATATTTATACAAATATTATACAAAATTATATGCGTTATTGAAATTCTAAAGCTACTTAAGCTAAACTGCTTATATTATGGTTATGAAAATCTGATACCACGAAGGTACTACAACATCTAGATACAAAACAATACAGAAAATTATTTTTCTAAATGGAATTATAGTACATAACACAGTTTTCTCTTCTGAGTCTCTGTAAAACCTTTTTAGTTAATGGCTACGCACCCTTGTAAAAGGATCTTAAGCGGACCTTTGTTTTTGATATGACAGAGTTCGCATACATTTAATGTAGTTTTCCTCTTTTCTCGTGGTCCAGGGAAGGTAAAAACGGTTAGAGGCAAGTATCTTTTGGAAACTTACCAAACCGTCTCAAACTGTGCTTAAGCCATTTTAAACGTCAATGAAACAGGTTTTCATTACAGATTTTTAATTCTTTAATTATCAGTTGATAGCAATTTGATAAAACTAGGACTTTTTGTCATATAAAATGCAAAAACTTAAGTTATTGAGAATAATCATGATCAGTTAAGATTTTTTTAGTTCATTAGTAAAATATTATGAAGATTTAATTAAATATGAGATTTCATGCTATTTTTACGGATTCATGGAAATTACAAAGGCTTGTTGCTGACTAAAGTACTGAGTAATATAAACAAAGATGGACATGAATATCCTAAAATAATAAAGATATTACAACTGATTCCAATGAAGACGGCATGAAATTATGTGTGGGTTTGTCAATGTTTTGCGTGGCACAAAATATGCCTGTTATTTTAAAAGTAAGAAATGTTTAAATTATCATTTAGTTTACGTTGCCAGGCGCTAATGGATAAGGAAGAGTTTTGGTTGAAATTGTAAACACAGTTGTTATTGAAATCGTAAATGTAATAGTCGCGTTGGCCAGTGTATGCGGTGACGTTACGGCGCCATATTTTAACGCTTTGTAAGCTCTAGGTTGTTGAACGCGTGAAAAAATTTGCTTCAATTACCGGTTAGAATATTGTACTGTATAAAATCGTTTCACGAAAGAGTTTCATTAGCATAACTCTTATTCATATGCAGTAAAAGCGAAAACATTGTAATCCGAGGGACTTCTTTGGTGAAAATAATTTTAGTATCGCGTGCACGGACCACGCATTCAGTAATGATCGAGCTACATCTGGTACCACAATAACTATCCCATCTTTCCGTTGACCGACCGTTTTCCGTCGCTAAGAACTGGCATTTGCTAGAGCGAGAAAGATACGTATCATTTATTTTCAATACTCATGTAATACTATGGTATAGGTCATTACCCGTATTATCTGACCTAGAAATAGGCTGTAGGAAATATAAATGAATGAATGAATGAATGAATGAATGAATGATTTATTGAACACACCATTATAACAATATAACATCAAAAGATAGCACAGGAATGAAAACAATTTGTTAGATACAGGTTTATATAGTACTAGGGCCCTCCAGGGTGGTGTGTCCAATAAGCTCCAGCTCGACATAAGCCGCAGATGACTACAGCGTCGATTTTCAGCTGACGCCTAGGGTGTCTTACTATTATAAGAAACATAGAAGAATATTTATATATCAGTACACACACACACACACACACACACACACACATGTAAATATACACATATAACACTAACATATATATATCCAATATAGTATAAGCTAACAATTATATTAAACAATAAGGCACTGAATTTTCCGAATAATATTCAAAACGGAAAATTAAAATTTTTATCAATTTAGCGTGACAACTTAAATAATCGATATCTCACATTACGATCGATAATCGAGCAATATGTTTTTGTACTTTTCTGTTCCATCACTCGGAGGCGTCATTATTTACGGTCAAATGACATATGTCAAACAAGTGACCTATTAGTTTTTAAGACATCTTTTGTTTATATAAAATAATTGCCCAAGCAATTATTGGTTAATTTTTGGTTAATCCATGTAGAAAGAAAGAATTAGTAATTCTAAATTGTTAGGTTGAATGAAATGTATTTAAATCATGAAATGGTCTCCTACGTGAAGCTGGCAGAATTGTGGTGTCTTAAAGTGCCATTAAAGTAAAGAAGAAGAAAGTGCCTCAGCATGTCCAGAACACCAGAACTAATTCGTATTATTATGCTGAGAACTCCAGACGCAAATGAAGAGAAAAGCGAGACAGATTTAATGCGTTATATTAAGCTCACAAAAGAGGAGCATCACATAGCAAATATCCTATGCGATGCAACTATCAAAAATGGATCACAAGTGAGGGAAGTACGTGTGCTACGTAACAACATACAAGCACAACAAAAACGGCAGCCACGACAAGCAAGGACTATGAGGGTTCAATTTGGCCAAATTCCACTCAACCCACACACAACATGAGGCATAACTTAAAATGTAACTTAAACTTGGTTATAACTTAAAGGTAAGTAAACTCAAAACAACAATTTTAATGGTATGAAAATAAATTAAAGGTGTCTACAGTTGAAATTATTAACCATATAAGATTATAAATAATAAGATAGATACCTACCTAATTAATGGGATATTGTTATAATGATTATTATTTGATTTGTCGAACTAACATGAGTAATAAATTAAACGATAAGAAAAATACAAATAAGATATTACAATTACAGGTCCTCCCACGTTTGTAAGTGCCGATTAAGAGAGATTTTCAAATAGAAATATATATGACCAAAAAACCCTGCATTGCCCTGCAAGCCACAAGAAGAGCAATTGCTACAGATTGGCCTGACAGTGTTCAATGTAGAGGAGCAAACAAAGTGCATGAGTGGCCATTATGGTGGCAGTCATGGACACAAGACTTTGAGATAAGTATATTTTTATAATTGATACACACTTCAAAGTCGGAGCTGCAATGGAATTGTCCCCGTTGTAAAACAGCACACTCCACAATTGCCTCAGTCACTCAGCCTTCTGCTTACATAGAAAAGTGTTTTTTAGATTATTTTTAAATTTATGTACAGAAACTGAGTCACGAAGTGGAGGCGGCAGGTTATTCCAGCATTTAGTAGCATTATACCTAAAGCTTCCCCTAAAAGCTGCTGTTCTATGGTGAGGTGTCTTAAGAACAATCGATAGTTGACGGATGGCATATCTATTTTTTTCGCTTCTCCACTCAAGCCTAGAATATAGATAAACGGGAGATTTTCTTTTAATTATACCAAATAACATTGTTGCAAAGTGTAACTGGCGCCGCATATCCATTTTTAATATGTTTCTCTCATTGAGGTAAGGAGTTACATGCTGCCGAGGAGGAATGTTAAAACAATAACGCGCGCAGGCATTTTGTACTCTTTGTATTAACTTAGATGTTTTAGCATATATTCTGGGTCCATATACCACATCAAGATAATTAAATTTGGAAAGCACTAAAGATTCAGTTAACTGCAAACGAAGTTCTGTTTTAAGAAATTTTCGTATTCTATATAACGTTTTTAGCCGAAAGAAACAATTACGTACAATATCAGCTACATGGCTTTCATACCTTAGTCCCTCGTCCATGAAAAGCCCCAAGTTTCGTGATTCAGTAACGCGCTCAATAAATTCATTATTGACAATAATTTGTGGTTTTCTTGCACTGATTTTATTTATCTGCTCTCTCGTTCCCAAAATCATGTATTTGGTTTTTTTTGCATTGAGTGTCATAGAGTTTGTTTGAGCCCAATTCAGTATACGTTTAAGGTCATCATTAATCTTAGCTACTGCTTCTTGTGTCTCATTAGGATCGAAAGATAAATATATTTGTATGTCATCTGCATAGATGTGAAATTTGCAATGCCTTAAAATCGAAACAATATCTGCACTATATAAAATGAACAATAATGGTCCCAGTACTGATCCCTGTGGTACTCCTCTCTTCAAATTCAATGTTTGAGAGCGTTCATTGGATCCGTCCCATCTCTGCAAATCAACCAGCTGAGATCTATTCGAGAGATATGAGTTGAACCATTTGATAGTATTACTATCAAACCCATAATATGACAGCTTAGATAACAGTAAAGGGATATTAAGCGCATCAAATGCCCTAGAAAAGTCCAGCAGAACAAGGATTGTACCTCTACCATTATCTTGAGCCTCTAAAATTGAATCAGTAACGTCCAATAAAGCTGTGTACGTGCCTCGATGCTTTCTGAATCCCGACTGCCTTTCCGGCAATATGTTATTAGATTCAATATAGTTCGTTAACTGAGTTGCAACTGCCTTTTCCAATACCTTAGACAGACATGGTAGAATGCTTATTGGACGCAAATCTTTATAATCCACGGGATCAGAATTTTTCGGAATTGGTTTGACTATTGCTGTTTTCCATACAGTAGGAAATTTAGATATTAATATTGATCTATTAACCATTTCCATAATTATTTGAAGCGTATGAGGAAGGCTCACGACAATCATATCCAGAGAAATACCGTCAATACCCAGAGCATTAGACTTCAACGACTTAAGAAATTTAAGAAAATTAGTAGCGTCTATCGGTTTTAATGAAAAAGAATTATTATTAAATCTATTATACTCATAATATGTCAACTGTGATATATCACATCTCACATTCCCAGGCACATTCACAAATTGTATATTTAAGACGTTGGCGTCATTTACCTGAGTTGGTATATCCACACGCAAAGGAGGAATAATAGTATTTTTTAAGTTTTGCCACAGCTTCTTGGGGTTATGGATATTATTATTGATATTAAATTTGTAGTAGCTTCTCTTCTCATTTTCTATTGCAATTTCGACTTGCTTTTTCATATCCTTATAGTATTTCCTGTGAGATACCGATTTAGTACGTCTATATCTTAGAAGTGCGCCATCACGCACCTCTACCATTAACCGTATGTTATCAGTAAACCATGGAGATGGTAACTCTTTAAAACGTTTTTTTGTTAAAGGTGCATGAAGGTCATATAAGGCTATCAGAGCCTTATTGAACCTATCCACCAGATTATCCAGATCTTCCATTTTCATTATCCCATCCCAATCAATGCAACTGATATCCCCTTCAAAGAAACCACTGTTTATGCTGGATAATGATCTATAAGAGATAACTCTAGGAGGAATCCTAGGTTTCTTAAATATAAACTCACACAACACAAAAGCATGACCATTCGTAACCCCCATACCATTGACAGATATAGTTCTTATCGGCGCGTTTGTGCATACTATGTCTATAGTTGTTTGGCTATTCTCCGTAAAGTGTGTAGGCTCAGTCACCACCTGGCTCATACCTGTACAGGTAAGAAACGTTTGAAGAAGGATATATTTTCCATCATTGATTGCCGACATATCAATATTGAAATCCCCTGTGAGAATTTAATAATCATAAGCAGAAAAAGAACCTATACTTTCTAAAAGGACGTCAAGAAATAATCCGGTATTCGTCCAGGGCGGACGGTATGCCGTGCCAATTACTATTTTATTACCATTCATATTAAGTTTCAGCCACATTTGTTCTATTGAGGGATGCACTGGATGTTTACATCTTCTAACGTTCATGCCTGCCCTAATATAGAAACCTACACCCCCACCACGTCCCCCGCATATATCTTTAGGACGAGGTATGTGCCAGAGCCGATAGTTAGGAATGGATGGCGCTCGCTCCTCCTCACCTCTCCTCAACCAGGTTTCATTGATGGCCATAACATCAACCGATTGAGATTGCATTGCTAAAATAAAATTATCGTGATTGGTACCCAAAGAACCAGCATTAAAAAGACCAACCTTGAAATATTTGTCACTATGCATTTCTACGGCAATATAAATATAACAAAATTATTTAAGAATGATTTAAATACATATAAAATAATGTAGGCAGAATAACTAAAATAAAAACAATATATACCTATATTGTAAGGCGGAGGCGCAACCTCAACAAAAGCATCAGCTAGAAATCCATAGGCAGTACACGTATAATTTAAAATGTTAAAACCACCAATAAGGCACACACCACACCGGCAACCCGCGAGTATATAAAATGAGAAAAAATACATCAAAAACAGATTTCGCAAAAATAGTGTAAATACTAACAACTTTTCTTTAAGACACACATATTTGATAAAATTATGTTTCAGCATAGTTTCTATATAGTAGCATACAAGCAAAATTTCTACTGAAAACACAAACTCTCTAAATAATATTAACTCGTTATATAAAATGAAAATATTTACAAGTTTTAAAATTTGCAGGGTATTACGAAACCGGTAGCTGCGGGCTGAATGCCCGGTTGAGGTCCTCCTCTGAGCGGAATTGAAAAACTGGTTTCCCATCCCCTTGCCGTGCAAAGATGCGGCCTCGCTTTGTCCAGGCGTAGCGCCACTGCAGTCGCCGACACTCCTCGCGCACGCGATGAAAAAGCTGACGGCTTGAGCGGGTTAGACGTTCGTTAATGAAAACACGCGGGCCTTTTTCCGAGTTCAAGCCAGCACGACGCACACGTGCCGCCAGCAGCAGTTCATCACGCAGTTGACGACGCGACAGGCGCACCACTACACGACGCGGCTGCCGCCCTCCCTCAGCTGGTGGTACTCCCACCCTTTCCGCAAATACAACGTCACGCTCCTCCAATGAAACGCCCAGCCTCCCAGCGAGTACTATTATCGAATGAAACACATTCTCCCCCTTCTCCTCCGGGAGCTGGCCAATCTCCAAGTCAGATAGCAATGCTTCCCGGTCTCTGTCATCCAACTCGAGCTTGAGCTTCGCTATCGTGGACTCTAACTCTCTTACTCTGCCGACATCGCCATCCTCCCTGCCCTGTTCCAGCGCCACTAGACGCTGCTCCATGCCGTCGATACGCCCAGTGACGGTCGTGAAGGATTCCCGCAACTGTGCCATTTCCATACGGAACTCGCGCATTTCCTTCATTATACACTCCTTGAACTCCTGAAGAAACTCTTTCATAACAGACATATCGGACTCTGTCGCATTTACCGAATGAGCCCTCTGGGAAGTCCCGGCGTCAGATCGCTGGTGCTCTACATCAATCTTCTGGGGAGACACCGACGGCAAAGGAGCATCCACATCCATTACTCCACTGATTCCTTTTACTAGGGTCTGACTATTATTACCGCGGCGCACGCTTTTTTTACAGCCAGTACACATCCAGTCTTTATTAATTTGAGCAGTAGCAGATATTCCTACGCAGGCCCGGTGATATTTCAAAGCACACCCACCACATCTAGCAGCGTCAGTCGGAGATAAGAATTTACCACAGATACCACAGTGTAACATGGTAAAAACCACAGGCCGATTTTACGACTCTGACAATACAATTGATGACGCTATGTTACAATGATCTGTTCAAGAGTAAGGCAACAGTAATAAAACTCGTCACTAGAGGGCGCTAATATGCTTTACAGATGCTTTACTCCGTGTTCAAACTGTTGTCAACCGTTCGTATGCGCTAATATAGATCACTTATTTCGGCCGAGCGGTACGAGCATCCGTGGCGCAGTGTACAACTCCTCGGTGTATAAACGACGAGAACGAGTTCAAATCCACGCACACAACACAAATTGTCACTTGTCTTTTTCTATTTTTCTAAGTATAAATCTGACTTCGGAATCGCGATGAAGAGATCACAACATGAAGGGGCAAAGCCCGAGGAGACACCCCACAACTTATTTAAACGAATAACAGATCAAGGATAACGTCGAACACGGAGGTTTGGAATTTTAAACATTGGTATAGAGATTAAAAAAGGATATGAACATTAAAAGGGGGCTGAAGATGTTGAAATAGGGAATGAAATTTGTATGGAAGCGGACGAAGTCACGGGTAAAACAGTTTATAAGCGAAGAAGTTTATTTTCCATATCAGCTTTGGTATTTGATATGAAATCAGTCCCAAACTCCACGTTGAACATAGCGATGTCACAGCTTAAAGGTTCAATATAGTTATAATAAAACCTACTTCAAAAGGCGATGAAAGTTTATATCAGCTTTTTTATTCTATATTTCGACTTCGAGTTAATTTTTTTCACGTAGTTAGTCACAGACCATTCTTCATATTCTATTCGATTCTCTGCATAGGGCATGCCTGTGACCCAGTAATGAAGATACTAATAGGCTAGTGGTAACGTATTTATTTCTTTATATTTACTATTGGTAATAACAGTTTTTTATACTCTTATCGATACCAAAACACTGAATAACTTATTCTTACAAAGTGAGTAGTGAATAAACAAAAAATAAATGGAACAATTTGCGATATCGGCAATCGAGTAAATCCTATAAAATAGCGCACATCAAAGGGTTACATCTCGAGATGTTTACTGATAAACATCAGCTCGATATTAGGTAATAAGGTCCGAAGGATCGATAGACACTAAACAAATGATAATATCTATTATTTGCACATAAAAAAAAAAATTTACAAGAAATAGAACCGACTTCAAACTTTAAAAAAACGAAATCTAATGCTTATCTTAGAGACAGTTAAATTTATTTCAAAATTAAAGTTTTCTGTCATCATCAACCCTTTTTACGTCCCCGCTTCAGGGAGTCAGGCCTTCCTTATGGATGGTTAAGGAGGATGGGCCATGACCCTCCACGCCGGCCCAATGCGGATTGGAGGGTATTAACGACTGCGAATGCAGCCGGGACCAAAGGCTTAACGTGCCTTCCAAAGCACGGAGTAGCTCGAGAATTTTTTGGTCACCCATCCCGTGACCGACCCTTGCGAGTAGTTTCCGTAGTTTATTATAATTATGATAACTGCCTGGCTCCAATATAGTTTTAAAGATTGAAGTCGGTTCATGAAAAATGTTTTTATTTTATAATTTTTCACGTTATTTTTTTTTATTAATAAGTAGATATAACAAAAATCCTGAAATATTTATTTATTAGCACGAAGTAACCACGAAAAAATCAGTTAATACCTACTTGCATAAAAAAATACCTATCTTTACTATTATATTTAATCAATTTTTTATTCACAATGCTATAATGAAATATATTCTTAACTAGTGGCCGCCAGCGACTTCGTCCGCGTTTTCCATTATTTCTTCGCACCTAGTAGTTGCAACGTGATGTTATATAGCCTAAAGCCTTCCTCGATAAATGGTCTATTCAACACAAAAATAATTTTTCAATTCGAACCAGTAGTTTTTGAGATTAGCGCGTTCAAACAAACAAACAAACAAACTCTTCAGCTTGTTACATGCCTATACTACCACGAACGAGCTTACGTCGCTTATTCTAATAATTTACACAATAAAATATTATAATTGTGTAATTGCGAACTCAGCATTATGGAACATCGGTCTACGACATGTGACTGCTGAGTCGACGCCTCGTGCTTCGCGCTTCGAAGTCACCATCGCAATTTTTAGAACATTCATTCTCGGTACCTACTTCGTCCGAACCTAACATAAGTTTTAGATTTAATAAAATACTTTGTAACATTATTTTAATAAATAATTATAATTAAATGTGTTTTTTCCGATCCTCCGGCCGCAGACTTCGAAATTAGCTTTATAATATTAGTATAGATGACAAATGCTTAAAAATTTCAATTTGCCTCTGGCACTCTGTGATGGTACTCGAAACCATGACCTTTCGCAATTAGGGCGACTGCTATATATCTAGAAATCCGCCCTTTCGCATTTTAAACGAATGCAAAGTACGCTATCTTTTGTTTCTTTTTTTCGATATAAACATGTCAATAAAATATTTAGGTGATATCTGATGGAAAGTTGGTTTTGTTTTCTTATAAAAAGAAAACTATTGATTCGATTTCAATTAAATTTAAATGAGACTACTTCAGCTCATTAGGCTGTGGAATAAAAAAAAAGAATTTTGAAAATCGATTCACAATTGGCGGAGTAATCACAAAAAAATATAAAGTCATACCTCCTCCTTTTTGAAAGGAGGAGGTATGACTTCGATTAACAAAAATACGGTTTTTTCGAATTTTAACCCTAACGAGATTAGCATACAATTATTTAAACTAGATTTCAAATGAATAGACAATTTAAATAATACCAGCTAACCCTGCGAACTTATGTACACTAATATTATAAAAAAGAAAGGTTTAATTATTGGTTTCCATTGTAAACGCTTCGAAACTACCAGAACGGATTTAAATATTCTCTCACCGGGAAGCTATGACAGACGTTTTAATTTAAAACAGCAAGTAAACAATAAACAAGAAAATAACAATATAAAATCAACATTTATAACTGAAGTAACGAGATTTAATTTAATAGTAAGTTGTCTTTTTTAATTTTCACTCAAAGAAGAAATCTTCGTAAAAATAGATTGAACAATTCAGCAATTTATAGGTAATCCCGTTTATAAAGTTTAACGGAAAAATGGAACTGCTTTTGTCGTCGTCCTTTATGTCATTCAGTAATATAAATGTTTGCCGACGTTAGGGATCCTTTGTCACATTAATACCTATGCTATTGTATACATAAATACGTATAGTATGGGAGGTAGCAGTACACTCTTCTTATGATGATACAAAAGTAACCATACTTATTTATATTTCACGCTCACATAATACTTTAGCGTCAATGCCCGATTTTCACCTGCTTTAAGAACATACTTTAAGTTCAATGATTTGAGAATATGAATTATTAGAATACAATTTAAACAACCATGTCTCGTCTCAAGTATCGACTTGAATGTCATTCGACCTTCGGAGAACTGATGTGTGATGTAGCTACCGTATGAGAATTTTTAATATTGGTAAAGTAGTTTCGGTGCTTACTCTCTGCAAACAAACAATAGAATATTAGGTCCTTACATATGAAATTGGTGTTTGGTATGGGAGTAACAAAAAGTCGAATATTTTTTAAAGTTATATATTTATTTAATCATAAACACATCATTTATCCTTCGAGCCGTTTCTGCAGCATCGGTACCACGGTGTAACTCGTACTCGTAAATAACACGATATTTCAAGTTTTCCATTCTTTATACTGGGTGACGTAAATAGGACAAACAGAAGAAAAAGAAAAATGAATGCCGCCTAACGAAGCACAAATGCGTGTGTAAATGGCTGTATAAGTTTGAATTTGGAATTCGCAACCAAGGAGGAGAAATTTGTGATTAAAGTGGCCAGTACGATAAAACGCCAATTTCATATGTAAGGACATAATATTTACTCTTTATAATATTATGTAGTGTAGGTTACTGGCGCATGGCATTTTAATTAATCATCATTAACAAAAACGAAGTCTAAATTCGACTGTTTTTGTAATCTGCTAAACAACTATACAATATACTCGTAGACCAGATAGAGGGTGTTCCATTGTTTTAGTTTAAACTAATGATCCCTTTTTATTAACGTGAGAATTGTAGTCCCAACTATTAGTCATCATAATGATATATAATAATAATTTCCCGGTAGACCTATTCAGTTTTGATTGTGATAACTCTGATACTGGTATAATAAATAGAAAAGCGTGTAATATTAAGTGATACTTTTCAATTGAGACTCTTAATACTGTGATAGTTCAGTCAATTGTGCAATGAAAATAAGTCTTTTCCTATCAAGTGATTAGTTTTCATTACGCCAAATACACATTCTGCTGTTACATATGTTTTTGCTTCAATTCCTTACGTTTAATGTTGGCTTGGCCGAATACATTTGTTTTCCTGATGTGTTTCGATTTGAACACCCGAACTTGTATATCTTTATATAAACTTTAACAGTGTTATTACAAAAAAGATAAGCACGCAATGAAGACGTGTTCAAAAATTTTTCTATTACAAAATCGCATTTAAGAATTGGTTAAGGCTAAACATCCCTTAAACATTGTTTAAAATATAAACACTCGTTGAGAGATGTTTAACGCGTGTGTAACCTCAAAATAGGTTGCGCTTTGTTGAAAATTCATCCATATTCTTAAGATAAAGATAATATTGATATGGTTGATTTAGGTTACATGGAAAGCTTTCGGTACGCGTAAGTAAACCGAACGCGAATTAATCCATTCGAGCAATACAATGAACTTTGATATAAAAGAAAGTACATATTTAGTGGATTGTTTGCTGACAAAATATATGAAATTATTTAAGACGATATTTCACATAATCTTCGAAATGAAAGTATAGATCCGCAAATAAATACACGTAGCATGTGCATATGTGTATAGCTTTACTGTTTATATATTTTTTGTGAAGATGTGCGGCGTAAGGATCGTCATCAGGTAGTCGTTGTTCCGTTTCTTCATATTATTTCGCTATAATTTTACTTATCCTTACTCTGATATGAATTAAGTATAGAATTATCCGTTATAAAATGTTAATTATGTACTTTCTTTTTTACTTTTGAATATTATTAGCAAATGCGTTATTGAACATATCTTTTTACGATAAGAATTTATCATAAGTCTGTATACAATGTGCATATAATGGAACGCGTATGAACGAATGAAAGCCAACTGAACGAATGTTTTACGTATTGCATGTTTAAATCAGCGTTAGTTAGACAACGAATAAAAATGGATTTGTAAAAAGTTAAACATCATTTTAAGCAGGGTTTATATTCTTAGACATTGTTTACTTAAACACATGGTAAAACCCTGTCTACATCTCCTTTGTAATAACACTGTAAGTTTTTATTCTGAACTGAAATCTATATAAACTTGGTCGTGACACTGTACACTTTTAGCATTATGTTCATAAACTGGGTTTTCGCCCGCGTTAACTACATCCTATGTTACCCGCGTACAATGTAGCTTCCCGCAAGTAAAAGAATTAAAAAAAAAACTGTCGAGTAGTATGATGCAAAGAAACGATCAAACGTCCACTTCATAATATGAGTATAGATTGACCTTACAATAAATACTTTTTTATATGGCTGCCGACTATTGTGTTATGACAATCTCGCTTTGTAACACATTAGTAATTTCAAAAACTGTAGGTATAAGGCCAGCGAATCAACATCGAAGCTTTCTTTACGTGAATCTCCGTTCTGATTGTTTTGTTCCACTAATTTGAATTTACTGCGTCCACGTGTAACCTTGATCGGTGGCGTACTAGTAAACGGACGCAGTCAATAGATCCTATGTAAGTAGTATGGCAATTATAAGTTTTTGGTGTTAATGCTTGTTTTGGTACGATAAATAATTTCGATTTAAAAATAAAGTTTATCTTTACAAAAACTGTTGTCGTGTGCAGTAAAAAGGTTTTGTAGTATTTCAATGTATAACCACGAATAATGCAAAATTAAAAAACAAATGAATATCATAACTCTCAGATTCATAGTTTTCATAATATAGTTTCAATCTTTAAGCGCATTTTCTAAAGTGTTGATTTTGCACTTCAGTCTTTAAATGAAATGACATTCAATATACTTTGCTAGAAATTTAGGTATTTAATATATTTTGGTGTTACGTAATCTCATACGAGATGAATCGGTGGAAACGACTGAAAGATTCGTAGTACAGCACACAATTTTCGTTCCTAAAATCGGCAATCAGTGATCAAAGCAAATCCAAGCAAAGGTTTAAAATGTGCATATTTTCAACATTGTGCGTCTCCATGGTTTCTAATAGATCATCAAGTTTCTAATCAATCGTCAAGTTAAGGAAGTAGCGCATCTAGAGAAGCGTCAGATCGCTCTGTTTGTTAATTATTTCTAGCAAAATGTTAAGGCAAATTAAATTTTATAACCACTTTAAGCGATAAAATCCCAAGTGATTGCTGTTTAAGCCTCCCGGCGACAAATATCTTTTCCAAATATTATCAAATCAAATGAAATTTAAGCCATTCAAAGCATACCATTAAAGAATTTAACTACCTTACAACAATAGGCATTTGAAGTAGAATTTCTAAGTGATGATTTAATTTTGATATAATAGTTGTCTGAAATCTTTATGGCATTTACGTAGCACGGTTAATGATGAATGAATAATTTAGGAAGGAATTTAATGAGCGAATGGCTATAAAAGCGTCGGGATGGGCGTCTGGGAGGAGAATGAACTCTGACCAAATTAGTGACGTACTAAATGAAGGACACTGAATGAACATCAAAAGTCGACGGACATGCATTTGGTGATTAATGTTCGGGAAGTGAAAGAGAAATGTCAGAGCATAAGAAAAAATGTTGGAAAGGTCTTCGCTCCTTTTTTGGAGGGTAGATTTAGTGTGGTGCTTACGTAACGTATAATAACCTATATAGTAAACGCAAAGGGTAACGTCAAGTAATTATTTACGTAACTTATAGTAACGCCAATATAGTAAACGCAAAAGTTATGTAAATATTACGTTGTGAAGAATAACATGCCGTGCCATTATGTAACAAAACAGCCTTGAACTCGTCGACGAACGCAACGCTGTGTTGAGGTTATAAAGATTTTATTTCATTAAAGTTCTCTATTTTGACAGCGCGGCGTTAGACGACAAGGCTCGTTTTTAGGTTTCCGTACCCAAAGGGTAAAACGGGAACCCTATTACTAAGACTCCGCTTTCTGTTTCTCACAAATCTTGAAAGTTAGATAGTTGAAATTTTCACAGCTGATATACTGCTATTGCCGCTGTAATAATAAATTCTAAAAAATAGAGTTAATTAAATATTTAAGAGGGCTCCCATACAACCGACGTGATATTTGCTCGTTTTCGCCACGGAACTATTCGTGCGCGAGTCCGTCTCGCACTTGCCGGTTTTTAATAGTTTGTCCTGCGTTATTTGTGTAAATTTCTGTATTTTCCGAGCGTCTTATTAGCCGGGGAATAACTCAGAAAATCTTAAATATAAGGCTTTATGTTTAATACATTTTTTGTCTAATATCATACTAGAGAAAAATATACTTTTATTAGATAGTATAATAAACTAAAACAATTATAATTGATTAATGAAACAACTTTTTAACGGTTTAATCGCGTTTGTATTTAATTTTATTGACGTATCGGATCATCTACAGGTTCCGTTTTCACACGAGATTAAGTTATTCATTGCCATAAAAAAAATCAACACCTAAAGTCTTATGTGAACAATAAAACTAAACACAAACGCGATGAAACCGTTTAAAAATTGTTTCATTTATGGATAATGCGCGTGAAAATATAAGAAATCATAATTAAAATTTCAATATCAGCCCAATTTTGAAGTTAAAATATGCTATTTTATATAACAATTAGCTTTCCGCCACCGGTTTCGCTCGCGTGGTCCCGTATTATACAGATAAACCTATTCTTCAATCACTCCATCCAATCAAAATCCAATCAGCGTACAGTGGGAAGCGACTTTGTTTTATACTATGTATACATATTGAAATTAAAATTATAATATGATGTGCTACCTAAAGTGTATTGTGAGAATTATTAATTTATTAGTCAAAGAACTAATTTAACAAAATAAATGAATACGTTCAACGAAAGTAACATTCAGTGTCCATCACAGTGTTTTATTAAAGAAATTGTCATACCCATATTCTTTTTATTGACATTTTCCTCCTTCGCAGCTAACACACCATGGATAATTCACAATTCATTTGAAAAATGCGGAAAGTTTTAGTAAAACATTAATTTACCTACTTTCTAACAATACCTATGTCACCAAAACCAATATGTCATTACGTCAATAAATGTCATCTTCGCACTGAAAACAAATTCCTAAAATCGCAATTTCCCACCACTAATTGGGAACTTTACTAATATCCTTATTATTACCCTAAAAACTGGGGAATATTATTTATTCGCAGTACTGAATTCAACAACAGCGACGCTGTTTCCGGGTCAGATAAGTTTGTGGCACTGTATAACATGTGTTAGTGCTACAATATGGCGACGGAAGGTTGCAGTAATGTCTTATTAAAGAACATTGTATTTAAGTTATAAAAAAAAGAGAAATAAATAGCTGGGACCATTTTTTTTCACCCTTCCTATTACTGGCGATTGCAAAAGATACTTATACGTTGCAGACTGAATTTGCAAACATCTGCGTCGTCGAACCTCTAATATTAATCTGTTGAGTTCATGCTTAATTTACTGAATAAATGAATACATTATCATTAAAAAGACTTTAGGATTGTTTATTATTGTTTGGGATTAAAATTTCCCACCTGCGAGTCTTTATTAAATAAAAATAACGAATATGAATCGCTTTTAAAGCTAAGTAATGATTTATCTATGTACGTGAAATGTCACAAACATTTCATGAATATGCGGAGTGTTGTTTATTTGTTTGTGTATTTCGCACGATTTTTATCTGTCCGAACCGCGGGTGTCCGCACGAGAGGAACATTTTTCAACTAAGACACAATGACACTTAGCAGCGCTAATTTAAACTACTATTATAAACAGGAAAGATTTCATTGTTTGCTTGTATCGAATAGGGTCCGAAACTACTGGACCGATTTTAAAATTCTTTAAGGGAAAACTGTGTCTTACGCGGTTTTTATAGGGTGAATTTTACTTAGGCGAGGTCCCGGTAGAAAATAGAGTCTGTAATTAAAATCACTCTAGATAACCAACTACACTCTAGATAATCTAGCCATGAATCTAGCCATAGGATACTACATCTTATTGATATTATGGCGACATTTCGTTTCATTTTACTAATTTGACGATTTTAGTAACGACGAATGAATGATAAGAATGATGCTAACGGATTTGACTGTAGTGTTTTCAATTTACCCCCGGTTTCAATAATATACCGACAACCATCGGTAGCAGATACTGACCGTTTTTTGAGCTACCGACAACCATTCGTTTTTGCGTTTCACAATCATCGGTAGGCACCTACCAACTACGAACGGTTGTCGGTAGCTCATTTTTTTAAATTGTAATCATATAATTCGAGGAAAAGGGATCTTTCCATACAGCCTTAGGTAATATTATGATTGTACTGAAATGTTGGTCTTTAATATTTAATAATTTCTTGAACAAAATCGAAATCGAAAGAAAAATATTTATAAATAACACGTTTTCCATTATTTTTATTTAAAAAATAATATTGTAGAAGAGCTTAATGTGTTTTGTGGTTCCAATTAGAAGAATATAAGATGTAATCAATGTTTGGTACTTTTAAGGACTCATACTACCAATTAATTATTGGTCCAGATGTTTTCTACAATATGTTTCTGTTGAAAAAGTTAATTATTCATCTCTATATAATTATGAAAAACCTGGTTCTGATGAAACTGAATTTGCCACATTCTGTACAAGTATTTTATCCGATATTGATTTACAATTCATAGTACTTAAAATTGAAAAAGTAATGAAATACCTATAGGCTTATGTCAACAAATCCTACATTTTTATCCCCACATTGTTATACAGAATAAGTTACACTTGAATCGGAAACCTTCCTTTCATTGAAGTCGATTAAAAATAAGATTATACGACTTATATCCGTATTATTATTTGCAAAAATAAAACCCCTGAAATAACATCATTCGTTTATATAAGTTTTTTTTATCTCGAATTAAATTTCGGAATATAAATAATTGTGAGCAATACAAAGTTCATTGGTACGGTGCATGAGTATGAACAGTGTTTTGACAATTTAGTAGGTACAAGAACGCGAACGTCTCACTCTTACGAACCTCACCATTTTCTAATATATTTCAATTTTTGCTCAAAAAAAGCATATAACACGTCCAAGTGAACTTCAATGTGAATATTATCACTCTAGACTAAGTTGTATGTGTTATATCCCTTTGCCTTGAATTATGCTAAAAAGTAAAGTTGATTTATATTCCGTAGAAGCTAAGCGGGAATTTTATATAGAGTTCACCTTTATTAAAAATTTTATTTTATAAAGTGATTTTATTATAAGTGATTTTATTATTAATTTTATAAAGTGATTTGTATATATTACTATACATAATGAATTTGTAAGATAAAATTAATGAAATTGACAGTGAACAATTGTGATCCATTGACATAGGATGGTTATTAGAAAAAGTGGAATAATTGTATCAAATCTTAAAACAAACGTAGAAAAATGCCATGGAATAATGTAAAAATTATGTAGCTTTTCAAAGATTGTTTTTTATTTGTAAAATAAATAAGTTATATCCAAATTGGGTTATATTAAGAATAAAATCAATATCAGTGTTTAATAAAAAATTAACTGTATAAACTAATGTAACGTATATAAGTTTGGTACAAGTAGGTGGCAAATTCAGTTTCATCAGAACAAGGTTTTTCATAATTATATTGAGGTAAATCATCAAATTTTTCAACAGATACATATTGTAGAAAGCATCTGGAGCAATGGTTAATTGGTAGTATAAGCCCTTAAAGGTACAAACATTGGTATGATTACAACTTAAATTCTTCTATTTAGAATCACAAAACACATAAAACTCTTCTACAATATTATTATTTTTTAATGAAAAACTGGCTTTTTTCTATTAATTAACAAGGGAAAACGGTAGGCAAATTTAAACCGACGGATAGATTTTTTTATTACCCGACTGCACGACGCAAAGGAGGGTAATGTGTTTATCAGTCTATGTATGTTTGTTTCTATGTGGCGTTCTAGTGACCAAATGCGTAGGCCTATTTTTATGATTCTTACGTCAATCGATTCGTCTTAACCTTGCGAGTGTCACTAAAGACATGACAGTAATCAAAATTCACCACAGCGACAACCAGACGCCATATTGTCAAAATGAAAAAAAAAATCGATGAACTATGTCAAGTGGGGTGTCGTTGAATAGATATTTGAAAATTATCTTTAGGTTTCTTTTATCATTTTTCTTTTTAAATAATAGTTTAGGATATATAACGATTTAAAGCTGTTTAACAAAACATTATCGGTAATTTTCTTACTTATTGATTTGTTTTTATTTAAAGTATATACTATATGCAAACAAAAAAAAAAACAGTGAAAAAGCATGAAGAACAAATATTTTTGGTAAAAAAATAAAGCATTTGTAGCTTTGAGCCGAGTTAGATCTCTAGAGGGACTAATCATAGTAGTTTAAACCACCGCAAATTACTTAATAATTCCCCACGATATTAACTCCCTCAATGAAATGATTAGATTGCGATATTTGCCATCTTATAAGTCAACGAATCGTAACTAAAAAGTATAAAATAAAAATAAATAATTTAAAAAAAAAACAAAAAAAACCCGACTGCGTAAAAACGAATTTTAAAAAATATATGAAAAAAATAACTTAATTAAAAACTTTACAGAATGACTCACAGTCGGGGCCCATTCAAATCAAACCTTCCCAAGGGGCCCCGACTGTGAGTCGTTATGTTCTGTATTACTTAACAGAATTCTAAACTACTGGGTTTGTTTCATTCTTTTAAGTTATTTTTTCATATATTTTTTAAAATTCGTTTTTACGCAGTCGGGTTTTTTGTTTTTCTTTTTGAAACACCATTTTGCGCCATTTTCATACATTTGGCCTACGAACGGTTATCAGTATCAGATCAATCCGTTAGTAGCACACCGTCGGTAGCTTTACCTACCAATGGTATGTATGTTATTGAAACACTTTTTTGCTACCATCTCTAGGAAATGCTACGGATGGTAGCAAATACGGATAGTTTTTTAGTTATTGAAACCGGGGGTTAGTCATTTATCTCAAAATTCACCAAAAGCTCAAAATAATAACGTAATCTATTTTAATGGATATTATCGTTTCCTGTACATTGCAATTAATTCTATTGCCTTTAAAGTACCATTAATACGCTTAATAATCGAATATAAATTCAAAATAAGATAGTATAGAATAGATTCCGTTCTCTTTAATTGAAAACCACGCAATATATCAAAGGGTTGTAGTTTGGATGGTTTTTTAAAAATCGATCACATACATCAACGATGTCAGAAGCGATTCTCAATTAATCGCGAGTTTTTCAAATATGTTCTATAGAATATTATCTGTCGCCATTTACTAAGTGAAATATGTGATGCAATGACGTGTACCGACTGAGCGAATGAACGTCAAATATACATTCAATATAAAATCTATATATAATATATCACATGAAATACGGTCTTTGAATACTTTCATAAATATTTATTTTATTCGTTCAAATAACGTATTGAATACTTGTGAAATAAAAAAATTGAAAGCTAAGATACCACAACCGATTTAAGAAGATTATTGCCAGTTCTGCAGTTGATCCGATGAAAGGTTAACGTATCGATTATTTTGTTCTAAATAATCGATTGGTTGATTTTAATTTTGACATGCTTGTTTTCATCTATAAATGTTCTATGATGATGATGGTGGAATGATAGCGGATGATTGGTTTGGTTTGTTTGTTGTGTGTTCGTTCGTGGAGTTTGATATTTATGTTAATATTCAACTTGACAATTAATAATGTTTCTTCGACTAACGTTGATATTTGCATTACTTTTGGATTCCGAATGGCAATCGATTCGGTTATAACAATGACAGTTCAATGTGTACATTGCCCTTATTTGTCATTTTCAGTTGTAATGATTTAATTTAAGGCAAAGGGATCTACTCCACACAGTTTAGTCATATGTTATAAATGTTTCTTCTTTTATAAGTGTCTGGATCTTGTTAGATATGTAATTATTTTAATCTAGTTTATTAAACGGAGTAACCTGGTTACGATTTTTATTTATTTTAACGTCCATTCAACGCAAAAGCAAAGATGCAATATATAACCCCACATAGTATTTTATGCCATATCTTTTTGATCCCAACTTTTAAAGGAAAAAGACTATTAGGATTTTGTTAGTTTAGCTTTTACCTTCAAGTACACGTTTATTTCATTCAAGAACGGGACTTTAAAAATTCAGGTCCAAAGCTATATGTGAGTTCGCCATTGTTCTGTCATTAAATTATCGGTTACATTCCATTATGATTATTTATGTATACAATTATTAATTTAATTATAACACAAAGGTAATCAAACTTTTCCGGCCATGTTACCCTTTTGGAAGTTAAATATTTGTACGCGGTACCCAACCAAATAAAGCTTAACCTAGTTTTATATCTAGTATTTATTAGTTTTATTTATTAAAACACTGGCTGGTATCCGCCAGCGAATTTGCTCATGTTATCTTGCTTTATTCATACCTATAAACCTCCTCTTAAACCACTCTGGATTTTTAAGAACCGCATTAAAACAAGATAAGACAAATATCAGACAACATCACACACATTCCTCAGATCCTAAATAAAGTAGACAAAGTTTTGTATTGTGGAAATCTGAAACAACTAAGTTATAACACTTACTTAGTTTTTACAATCGTGGACTAAAAGCCGTGCAGAGAACTGCTGGACAGCGCGGATTGGCATACCTGTCTAAATCTTCTGGTATGTCGCGTAAATTGGTTACAATTAACTAACAAGGAATCCAGGAACACCATCCATCGTCACTATGGAGCTGTCCTTCCTCTGTGATCGGAGAATTATTGTCATTTGCCGTATTGGAAACAGAAGATGCGAACCACAATACTCAGATTCGAGACAATATAGAAAAGTACATTTCCTATATTGATCAAAAGGGAACGTCAGATATGGCGACGCTGGCATGTGGGCCACTTCTCTACGGAGTACAATGAGATACATTTAATGTGGCTCACTGATGTATTTGCGCAAAAACATAATCGAAGGGTGGCAAATCTTGACGAATCAGAATGATTCAATTAACGTGTCATCCAGCGATCAACCAATATATACGTGAAAACGAAAACCCTCCGCCGAATGATGTGAGTGACATAAACACCTACTGCGAAAATTTCATTTTATTAAAAAAAACCTTAATGTTATGATAACGAGACTTATTTCAAATTATAAACTTACGTTCGTTCATGATCGGAATTGGTGGATTTGCTCTGCGTTAACGAAGTTTCACCATGCGTCTTGTAATTATAGTTGAGACTTATTGAACTGATAAAAATGTATCAAAATGTTCATATAGTACTATACCGTTGCTATAGTTACTCGTGATAGTGGTTGCGGTCCGGAAAATAGTCCAACGAAAACGTTTGACCAATGGCTACTTATCTCGAAAAGATAAAGTGAATGGAGTTGGTCAGGTGTGCGGTTTATTTCTTTTGCGAAAGTTAATTAGTCAATTATATTAAGACGCTTTGCTATATTGAAAAAGAGATAAGGTAATGAACATTTAGCTTTCTATAAAATCTTTTCTGTCACGTCTATTTACCCTGCTTTACTATTATTGTCCCATTTTCTTTGTTTTGTTAAAGAACCAGCGTGGAATGTAACATCGAAAATAATGCTGCCACAGTTTAGAGGTTCGATTAAATAAAATTGTCTTGAAAAGGTAAAAGACGGTTTTATTTTATAGGATATCTACAGACAACGCTGTTCTCGATAATGCGTTTGACGTTGCTTTTCTTGAAGTACGGCGAAGCTGATCTATTTCTCTTAATTAATATTTAATTTTTTAATGGTTCCATAATCATAATATCTCAATTTTATCAAAAACTAGCTGACCCGACAGACTTCGTCCTGTCAAAAAGCCTACATTGCTTAGACAACAGTGAGTGCTTGTAATTTAATATGAACTTTATACCATAGCAATAAAGCTCAAATTGACTACGTTTTAGTTACAAATCATTTGTATGGGAAAAAGAAAAGGGCTATTTTTAGGGTTTTTCCAGCAATAATTCTAAATTTTCTCGCCGTAAAAACCATCCTTGAACTTCAACGAACATTTTAAAAAAAGATTTGGCCAAATTGGTCGAGGCGTTGTTGAGTTATGCGCTTACCAACACATTTTGCGATTCATTTTTATATATAAGAAGAAGAAGAAGATTACGTGAACTTACACTACCATGTCTTACTTTCTAAATAGCGCCGATTAGTTTGAAGTTTGACCTACAACTACACTAGCGTTACCGAACCGACTATCGCAGAACGCCATCATTGGGATACTCAAGAGAGATCTCGAGCTTTGCATGATCGCACGATTTCAAATACTGCATTGAAAATTACATGTTTTACTTCATCGTACGTTTGATCATGAATGGATTCACTTGACCCCTATCCAGCCCCGAGTTATAGATAAAAGAAAAGATTTACGGTAAAACGGGTTCGCCCTGAAGGAACCTATTCACACTAGTCTTAATGCACTTGAGCTATATGCTCTCGAGAGAAGAGTGCTTTGGATGTTGATTTTAGAATATTCACCAAAATAAGAATAGTATCTCGGATGCCGATAGTGTAATTGTAAAGGCAGGATGAGTCGTGGAATATTATTGATTCTAAAACTTAGTCACTCATACCAATTTATGTAACAGCGAAAGTATCAAATATTGATATTGTGTTTAATATTTAAATTATTTATACAAAGTTATTAAGAAAGCATAATATTTAATGTTAAAGCTTCTAATATATATCTAGTACGATTTGGGTACAGTATTAATAGTACATGATAATAAAAATATGCAACTAATGACACATTGGAGATACAATGTGTCATTAGTTATAAATTAAAGTGTTTGACAGATATGATAGGATAAACGACGTAGTCAATGATAATAGAAGTGTATTTACAGAAATATAAAGAATGGGTGCATATAGATTGATCTTGGCAAAACGATCATCTGATGCAATGAAATCAATAATTAATATAGTGGTACAACATCATTTGTTTTCGGACTCCTTGGTGTAATTGGTAAAACGATTTGTTACAAATCTACATTAATATTTCTAATATTGTTTTCAATGCAGTTGCTCATAAAGCTCTATTTTTTTAATCCATTGTAAACACCGAAAGTGAGTCTGTTAACACGTGTTAAATAAAAATGTACTGAAATCCTTTACTGCACACGTGCTTAAAAGTATTTTTTTAATTATTTTTGGCCGAACACCAAAGAAATAAAAAAAAAAAAATTGATGAAAATATGTCAAATTTTAGAGGCAAAAGTATTTCAAGAGCCTAGAACGAATATTTTCAAATAAAAATGTATGACACGAAAACATGTTCAAATATCACGTTTAATTTTAACAAATAATTTTTACCTTTAATACATATTTAGTTGTATTAACCAAATGTATATTGTTTTATTTCCTCGCAAAAAGCATTGAAAAATGTTGTAAGATACTTGAGCGTAAAAGGTTTTTCGAATTCGTGCCAATGAAAACCCTCGCTACGCTCGTGTCAATTTGGCCCTTATTCGTATAACCTTACTTTCCGCACTCGTATCTTAAATAACTAATATTTGTTTGTAGGGGTTAATGTTTCGAATACTTTTACTACTATGTTTACTATGTACGTACATTTATAACCATTTTTAGTTACTACACTAGTTTTATCAATATTGTATATTTTGCAAATAAAACAAATAAATAAAGATGCGATCATGAAAATTCTTTCAACTATGGGTGCCTCGATGATATAAACTATAATTTAGTGATTTAGTCACGTCACACTGAACTCACGTACCAACCACATGACCTTCCTATACTATTCTGTCTAGACTAGTAGGGATTTCGGGATTTACTAAAGCGCGGCAGATAAGTATACCTTGTACCCTCTTAAGTACTCCCACTAAATATGAACTTTACATATTTTTTTTTGGTTTACTTAACATAACCCCTTTTTCATCATCATCATCAGCCTTTTATTTCATCCCCACTGCAGGGGCTCAGGCCTTCCTTATGGATGGTTAAGGAGCATAGGCCATGACCCTCAACGCTGGCCCAATGCGGATTGGCGGGTATTAACGACTACAAATGCAGCCGGGACCAACAGCTTAACGTGCCTCCTGAAGCACGGAGTAGCTTGAGATAATATTTTTTGGTCACCCATCCCGTGACCGACCCTTGCGAAAGTTGCTTAACGACAACGATCGCGTGCCGCGGCGCTTATCCACTGTGTCACCGAGCTACTTCACCTTTTTACATTTCTGAAAATCAATAGCCGCTGCTCCCATCGATGAAAGGGTTTATACGTTTTTATAATATAATATGATTATTTTATATGAAATTTTATTCTTTTTATCATCTAAGTTTCGTAACCCAGTAAGTCTCTATGACTAGAGACTTATTGGATAAATTCTATGTTCTATTATAGGAAAGTTATATGTCTCAACAGTGTCAACAGAGGGGTTCAAGGTTATAAAATTTCGATCACTCAACTCGATGTCCAGTCATTCTGTAAGCTTAAACTCCACGGCGACACACTGAAGGCACTGATTAATGCGCCATATCAAAGTAGGCGTAGGCGTTGTGGATAAGCGCCACGGTTGTTGTTAAGCAACTTTCGTAAGTGTCGATCACGGTTCGTGAGTTATTTTGTGCTTTAAAAGGCATGTTAAGCCGTTATCCGCATAGCGTCAGCGTGGAGGGTCATGGCCCGTCTTCCTTAACCATCCTTAAGGAAGGCCTGTGCCCAAAATATGAAAACCGATCAATATCTCGGAGTTGCGATTATTCATTTGAGAATACTGATAGTCAATAGGAGATTGGTGATAGCAACGCAGAAATAAATACGAAACAAATACCGACAAAAATTTATCTGTGGGAATTCAACAAAAACATGTTTCAGACCCAACCCATTAATAATGGCTGTATCTGATAGTAACATACGAGTACAATACACTTACTCATATATGTCAGATTTTTTACGTTTCTGCATTACAATAGAAAGCATATGAGATTTTTTCAGTATTGTATAAAATAGAGACATGGGATCTATACAAATATTCTCATGTACAAATATTAAACATGGGTCAGCCAACACATTTATCGTGTTTGTCTTGCACTCAGCATAAGGAGATTAATGGCGTTTACGCGTTAAATCTGTGATGTGGAGGTTAAGAAACTTGCGTAATGGCCAGCCATTTTTATTTTTCATTTTTGAATTTATACTCATTTATGTAGTCTATGCTGTTACAAGTACTTGTGAATGTCAAGAACTATATCACCGATTTGGAAATCCACAGCGGAGGACTTATACTGGGCCGAACCGACAAAAAACTCAACAAAGGCTGTTTTTTCCTTGTTTTATTTCATACCTGGGTAAAGAGTTCAATTTATCCATCTGTCATATAAAGTAAAATATTAGATACATTTTTTTTTGCTTCAGTTTAACAAGAAACTAATATCTATTCAGGAGTATGCGCTTGCGACCTCACAATTATCAAGAAAATATACAAAGGTATGATATTGCGCGTCTTCTTAACTAAGCGTATGGCGGTTTATTAGTGATGACGAAAAATATAAAGAAATACGTAGTAGTCTACCTGACAGACAACAAAAAATAAAAAAAACACTCAATCTCTATTAAAAAGTGACTTGATTTTCCATCACACAAATCACATTCTCGAGTTCCTCCGTGCTTCAAAAGGCACATTAAACCGTTAGTTCATGCTTCATCTGCAATCACTGACACTCACCCATACAGGTCTTCATGTTGTATTATGGCTCGTGCCCTTTATTCGATTCCATTCATAGAGAATGCCTGTGGGAATGCAAGTGCAGCAGTGAGACATTAAATAGCTTAGTAATGATAACACTCGGTCACGCGTCACCGCTTTACTGTGGAGATTCCACAAACTCGCACCAAACGATTCGCCTCTATATTCATCGTGCGAACTGCGAAGCTGTGGAATTCGTTACCGGACTCGCTGTTTCCGGGTTCTTTCTAGGCGAGCACGCTCCATCTTAGACCACTGCATTGCTTACCATCAGGTGATCTGTGGTCAAGTGCTTGCCTATCTAGAATAAAAAAAAACACTCCGTCATGGTAACACTTAACAAATTGTCAAAATGTTGCAGTTTAAATTCGTAATCAGATACACATTTTGCTAGAGTTAACCTAGTTTCAAATAAAACTAATTAACAATCAGATCAGAAATATCATATGTTTTTCACTAAGTTGAAAACTAAATTATAAATAAACAAACCAACACAGTAATCGATGTTAATAATGGTTTTAATGGCAAAGTAAATATATCGGAAGTGGTCTTCCAGATAAAAATAAACCGAGTAGATTGTGCGATAAAAATTGACGTTGTTACGTAAGAGGATTAAACTGCATAGGAAATGGGATATGTCGCTAAATCCTAATGTGATAAGTAAAATCCATCAGCATCTATTAAAAAGTGCTGTCACTGACAGTCCCTGGTTCAGTAGGATCCATGAAAATAAGAAAAGAGTCTTTACGGACGGCTCTAAAACTGACATAGGTACTGGTGCTGGTGTCTTCTCGGAGGATCTAAATATCCACATATCCACGGCACTGGGAATCTACAACACAATATTCCAGGCTGAATGCGTGGGTATATTAATGGCTGCTGAGGCAATTATAATCCGGAGAGTAAAAGGTAAAAATATCCGTATTCTCTCTGATAGCGCATCGGTATTACAAGCTTTAAATAACAATATGATGACATCAGGTCTACTGCACGAATGTCACTGTAAGTTGACAGAGGTATGCATAAGAAATAAACTGACCTTACAATGGATTAAGGGGCACAGCGGGTCAAAAGGAAATGACGCGGCAGACAGCTTGGCCAGAGAAGGGTCAAGCAGAAAGCCCATTGGACCGGAACCCATTATACCCATTCCATTTCGACAGCTGAGAAACTGGGTAGGAGAACGCTGTCACAGACAACACGACGAATACTGGACTCAAACGACTGACTGCAGGCAAGCCAAAGACCCCTCTACCGGATACCGGATAAGTACCTTCAGGAGGCCATCACAGATGTTATGACACTGGAGCGTTTCTTGACCATACACTCTCTACACGCAAAACAGACGCAATTTTACTCACCATCGAATTGCGAAGACGCCCATGGGAAGAAGAAGGAGAAATAAATCTGCTATGCTAGCCTGTCGCCGTCGAAAGAAGCGCAGCATAGAACTTCAACGAAATAAAACATTCAGATTAACTAAAATTTCAATTAACCTCTATGACAAAACTGTTCGAAGACATGTTTGTGACTGTTTTCTAAATATTAGAATAACTAATCGGTTTGTGTTTACGTTTACCTTCGATTGTGAGCACGTTAAAATTGAAAATTGCACGTTAAATGTGTACGTAAAAATAGCTTCTCAATAGAATCTGGAATAAAGAATCTCAACTACATGCATTTTGCCATTATATATTACTAGCTTTTGCCCGCGACTTCGTCCGCGTGGTATAGTCACTTTGAGCAGCATATATTTTCCAAAAACGCTGCTGTTTTTCGAGCTGATGATAAAATTACCTTGATAATTAAGTTCGAAGAAACTACAACAAAAAAAAATCAACAAATATCCAATATGTTACAAATCTTTGAAATCTTTAGAAATATTAATTCAATTTAGAGATATTAAAATTCACAGTTAAAGCCATTTTTTAAGTTTTATGGTTTATAACAAAATTTTTTTTATATTTAATCAATGATATTTCAAAATTTCGAGACCGCTCAAACTATTCGACAATCTAATTTTTCATTTAGCTTTTCTTTGAATTCATAACTAAGCGCATACATTTTGATTATATACTCCCTCCTCCTCCGAGGTTTACCTCACCAAAGGCAGAAGAAGATCAAGAACTTCAAAATTGATCTTTTACGCAAAAAGTATAGTCATAATCATCGTAGATGTAGGCTCTTATTAAAGTTACCACTCTATGAACGAGCATACACGTCCCACATTTATTACATAGTGTTTTGTGCGCAACAGGTCTTTATTTTGCAGATCACTTAATATTATTTATACTTATTTTTCGTTTTAGTAAGATATTCCACGTAAGTAGCTCGGTGACGTTGTGGATATGTGCCGCGGCCCGCGATTGTTGTTGTTAAGCAACTTTCGCTAGAGTCGGTCGCGGGGTGGGTGACCAAAAAATTAATACTCCTTAAGCCATTGGTCTCCGCTGCATTTACTTTCGTTAATACCCTCCTAACTGCATTGGAAGAGCAGGGAGGGTCATGGGCCATCCTCCTTAACCATCCATAAGGAAGACTTGTGCCCCTGCAGTAGGTACGTAAAATTACTAATGATGATGAAGCTATTCCACATCCTTCACCTTCTATTTCACATTTTGTTTCTAGAATAAAAATGAACATAAAACACATCGCCAGCATCTTCTCAGGCAACACTGACCAGTGTGGCCTGCAAAATGTTCTCGAGACACTTTGCCTAGTTGCTAAGGGATATATTCAGGAAGATGTTGCTCAATTGGCCCGTCTTTAAATATCGAATATCTATTTTAGTAACATACTCATACGGAAATTGAGTTCTGTGGAAATTTAATAATGACTTTTACTATATATTTGATGGAAAATAGAGGGTATATATATTATTTGAATAATGGATAATTAAAGTACTACATCAAAAGCGAGCTTACAGTTAAAGCACAAAGTTATAAAAGCTTTGATATCGTCTTAGTTTCAATCAACTTAATTATTAAACAAATATACGACATTTGAACTGATTTATTCTGATAAATACTGTAACCGTGTGCCGTACCACCGTTTATTTCATCGTAGGTTTCCGCATGGAAACTTTTTGTCTTTGATATTCAACATCATTTCTTTTTATTATTTACCTTTCGTAATTTGAAATTTTGACTAATCAAATATGCTCTTTATGAATGCCAGTTCGTAAAAAAAACCGTCTGGTGTAAACACGATAACAATTATTATAATTTAAATAAGAAAATTGTTATTCTAAAAGTGTATCTTCATGAAATATCGTCCAAGTTTATATATTACAGTAAGCCAGAAACGGGGAATGTCTTTGTTCTATTTAATAATTGTAATTATATATTTATGTAATCATACAAACTGTACAAACTGTACTATTATTTTTGTTTGTTTCAGTTTTTCTTTACCTTTGTCATTATTACCGTGTAATATAATAAAGTTCTCAAGTTTGGTCACTCTTTTATTCATTCGCGAAAGCATTTAAACCGTCATAGTACGAGCTATAAACCACCATTACAGATGCGTCTACTTAACGTACGGTCGGCCAAGAAAGTGGTCTACCAGTTTTGAGAACATTTCCCGTGTCTTTAAAGCATCGCTAAAGGCGAATCTTAGAATTGCATACAAACAATAAAAGAGATGCACAATGCTGACGTGTTGTCGTAGAGCACAAATGTTATTTTGGCCTTTGCAGCCTATGCATTAGATAATAATTTGCAACAACAAATAGTCTTCACAAAATTTCATAAATTTAAAATTTAAGTAGGTCACTTCAAAGTGGAAACTATTTTGTTACGAAAACTCTTTTCCTGAAAAAGAATATATCACTTGACAATTCATGTCAAATATTTTCTTGGCATTTTCCGTAGGTATTTTCCTAATTAATTTACACTACATGCCCCGAAATTTATCCATTAACGAAAGAGCACAAATAATCGCATTACACAATGATGGTTTGAATATTAGTGAGATTTGTAGAGAATTAAATGTGTCGGTAAGTATTATTATGTCTGACGTGAGTTTAATGTAAAATCTCATATTTTCTGTTCATATTTTATTTTTGATTATAGAGACAAGCTGTCCGTCTTTGGATAAGACGAGAAAGCGAGGAGGGGAATTTGAACGCTCGGAGTCGTAGACCTGAAATATCAGATACTCAGCGAGTCTTCATGAGACGGAGTTATGAGGAATCTGGCTTTATACCAACGCGTTATTTTGCCGACATATTTGACGTGACTCTCCAAACCATTAGAAACCATTTACATTACATGGGCTTACATCACAGGCGTTATGCAAAGAAAATTTATATGACTGACGCTCATAGAATGGCCAGATTAAATTTCGCCATAGAATATTTGGATTTTGATTGGAGTAACACTGTTTTCTGTGACGAGAAAACTTTTAAATCCAGTCAACACGGGCGTCTACACCTTTGGCGATTCAATAAAACGCGATACATATATTTTTTTTCCAAAATATCTTACAAATGTAACCTTGTTACATTTTTATTATAGGTATAGATAATTACTGTCAAAGGTTACGTCAAAATGATGAAGATAGCAATAATGACGTGTAGGGGAAGATTGGGACCATTCGTACACTTTTTAGTCAATGATTTTTAAAATATTGATAATCAAAGATAAATTACTCAATTACTTATTAAAACATAAAGCATACTTTCTGCTCCTTATTTAAAAAGTTCAAAATCGATATCTTGTATAATTAATCAAAGGATTGAATTTTACTAAAAGCTAATGAAATGTCCGAATCTACCCCTATTAAGGGGTACAATCGTACATGGGCCGGGGAACATTCAGACAGTGTGGTAACTTCATATATATTAAGTAAAACAACAGATGAATTTAAAAAATCGTTTTCATTGATCTTAAACTTATCAACGATGTAATAAACTATACGACTAATAGGCTTAGAGTCTAACTATCTTTTTACGAAAATCGTGCATCCATTCTATATCAGCGAAGCCAGTTCCATAACAATTTTGCAAACATTTATATTTCAAAACTTTATCATAATCATTTGATAGTGTTGTGACTTCCAATATCGTGAGTCCGAAATGTGTTTATGAACTTTTTCAATTGGTTAGTCTTTTAAGTAAAACAATTTTATTTTTTTACTATTTAAAAACACCTTTTACAGACGCAAAAAACTCATTTAATTAATATTGGGAACGTGTCTGCTTTTTCTTCTTAAAATTCTGTTTTTTTTTTCAAAATTTTCTGATATAATAATAAAAATTGTTAGCGGGGGTACACACATACGCGTACGAATGTGCCCTTTCTGGAAATGTACGAACGTGCCCCGAAGATCAATAATAAAATTATTTTTTCTAACATAAAACCCACGTAGAAAAATACACAATATGGATATATATTATTATCTTAATCGTATTCACTTACGATTAAGCAATAATCCAATAAAATTTGACGTATGATTAAAGCACGGAAGATCCAAAGACATTAACAAAATATTTACTATGAGCATGCCAAAACACTTTAAGTTCTATAGTTTCGCTCGCAGTGGCTGCATGTGTGGCTAACTTCGTGGACAACTGGCAGTCGCCGACGCCTATCCACTAACACAAAGTCGTAATAAATAGGCTTTTCTACAAGATGTAATAGTAACTGTATGAAGGTTCCCCGTGTACGAATGGTGCCAAACTTCCCCTACTTGACGTGTCAAAAAATTAATGCTACGGAAAATCAACCTTGTTGTTAGTTGACGTAACACGCGAAATTCAACCTTAGGGTGGTAGACCACTTTCTTGGCCGACTGAACTTTTAAAGAGCAGCTCAAGAGAATAAAATTTTGGTCACCCATCCTATGGCCGGCCAACGTGAAAGTGCCGCTTCGCAGATCGATCGCGCTCCCCATCGAGCACTTTTTGTTGTTTCGTTAATTTACATATAATTTATGTAGATGTATGATACTGTTATAAAGTTTTGAGACACCATAAACTACCCTAATCTAATCTAGATATAACTTTGTCCAGTTCGTAAGGTTTCCTGGAAGAATTACTTTATTAATAAGGCCACCAGTTGAGCATTTAAATTTATTGTATGTATATGTTTGTTTATGTCCATTGGTGTACAATAATGAATTCATCATTCATTCATATAAATTAGCAAACAGCTCACTTTGTGGTGCGAATAAACATATATATTGATCTATTGACTCAATCTATTGAATCTCTATTGCCTCTATTTAACTGAGGCTTACAAATAAAATCATTGTTTAAAACACCCATCCGCTATCAATTGTTTCACCGTAGAAAGCAGAAAATTAATGGTGGTGATGAGCGATTAATGGAAACCAAGAACAATATTTTCCTAAGCATGTTTCATTACAATCGAACAGAAGGCCAGAAGCTATTTTTATTTCATGAATATGAAGCTATTGAAAGAAATTGAATGCCCCACTGAACATGCCACAAAAATTATATGATAATCATAACAATTTTAATGATATTAGGTCAATAGTTTAGTGGTACGATGTATAAAATAATATAGCGCAATATAGCAAACGAGTTGTTATTTATTTCATTACATCACATCACATCACATTTTATTTGACTAACAAATAATATATATTTTTGGGTGGGTTGCATCGATGAAAAGTTACGTTCTTTCAAGTGTAAAGTGCTTCAAATCTCATATGTTGGGGCTAGGGTAGTTCAATGGTTAGCGCAGTCACCCGGATTGCGAAGGTTGTGAGTTCGAGTTACGTTGTGGGGATTTTTTTAAGCAATTCCATAAATATATTTATCAGTATAGCATTGTGAATGCAACATTGATCAAATATAATATATTAACGTTCTTAAAATATTGCATAATATTAATCATATATAAGATGTAATATTATTATGTGCTAGGAGTCCTTAAAAATAATCAGCTGTTTTTACAAAATTTTAATACCTAGAGTCACTAACAGTATGAAACAGCTTATTATTTTCTCGTGAATTCAGGGTTACTTATTTATAAAGTTATTCAGTGTATTTAATCCATCCACCCCACAAAGACCTGGCATATAATAATATTACACCTTATATAAAAACAATAGATAATTAAAAACAGTAATTTTTCGTCAACATTCTAGTCTTGGGTACCAGTTATGGTTCATTTTTAGGTATTTTTTTTTATAAGATAATAATATTAATATCATGTAAGCTCTTTTAAATTATATATTATTCTTATTCTTATATTTAAAAAAAAAAACATTACATGTATAGCTATTGATATACCTAAATAAATAAATGTAGCAATTTATCTATTTATTGTTAATTATTAAAAAAAATTATTGGTTTTACAACTACCAATTTTTTGATACATCATCCTAAAATCATTTTTAGATATCTTTGTCCAGCCTGACAGGTACTAGTACAAAAAAAGCAAGCTATAAAAAGCGATATGAAGTAAATTGTTTGGTCTAATAGACAACAAGCTTAGCAAAATATCAGACCTATTTTTGTTATGGCTTTCTGGCTCAAACGACTTAAATCAACCGTAAGACATTGTTTATGTAGTTTCACTAATACTGTTTGTGTTTCGTTACAAATGGGATCGTTTTTAACCCCGCTTGACAGGGTTTATGGCGTAAAGTTCTTTATTTTGGACAAATGGACGCAAGGTGGAGGTCGTCTTAATAATAGTTCCGACTTCGTGTACTAGCAGAATTTGCTCGTGTGGTTTTCTTTCTGATAAAAAAATCAATGGTCTTTTAATTTTCTATGCACTTCAAAAGTATAGTTAATTAAAAGATAGTTGAAAGACATGTATCAAAGTGAAAGAAGTAGCGTAGTGCGCCACACCCACACCAGCAAACTTTTTCTACTTTACACTATTTCAATGTTCAAACTTTAATTTTAATGATTACATTTGATCATTTTTGCATTCAGAGTGCCATACTGAAAGATATTCTTGATGAAAAATTGATAAATTGGGGTCACGTGTCATGTTAATTCATACGAGTAGTTATTAATGATTCAGTTTAAGTGCTCACCTCATTGAGAATCATAAGAGCTACGATTTTAACATTTACAGTTTCCCTTTGTCATTTACGAAGAGAATTTAATAATGAAATAGTCTTCATTAACACTAAAAGGGTATCCTATTATTGTAGACATTGTCTATTGTGTAGGAGGTACTCACAAAAACTGATTAAGCCCTTTAAGTCTGAGTGTTATTATTTATTAATTAATATTGGATTCATATTGATAAACATACAAAAAAATAAATCATCGCCGACGAACTCTCTACGATTTTGAAGTCTGTAAAAAAATTAAATAATACAAATTATCTCTTATAAAGATTTGAGACATTCAGTTTTATAGGTTCATGTTCAATTTGCCTTTTTTCATCTGTCGCTGCATTAATTCAACGAAATTATCCTTTAAAGGTTTTTTTTTGAACTAACTAGTAATAAATTAAAAATATACTTGATTTAATTTCCAATAAAAACTGGTAAAATTTGGAATACAAACGGCTACGTATTCAATATAGCTCAGGGGTAAGCAACCTTTTGTGCCGGTAGAGCCATAAGCAACAATTTTCCATTTTTAAAGAGTCACTGAAAAATTTCATTTCAATATTATATTTATATATATTTCTCTCAGTCACAAACAGTAAATCAATCGCATTAGTTTATGGGCACTCAATTATTAATCGATTATACGATAACGGTTTCGATAGTAAAATGATTTTGTTATTATACTTGACAACTAGAGAGTCGCAAATTTGTATCGAATGAGCCACAGCAGGTTAATTTTGCTAATGTGTAGAATCTTAACTACGTACCATTATACTACTTTTGTGTTGTACCATTGTACTACTTACCTAAAGTTCTTTAATAGTGGAATGTCTTACTCAAACATCAATGGTGAAAGAATATAATTATTTGGTTTTCAGGTAGTAAGTACAGTGGCTAAATGCAAGTAGTTGAGACTATTGATGTGCGATTATTATTAAAACATTTAGCAGTATTGACCTGCAGGTTTCCAACCCCTGGCCTAGTTGCAACGGCAACCAGACTGCTGTTGGCATCTGTATAATTCTTTAAGTCCTAATCTTTTCACCTGATGACCCTCGAGGCTTATGTAAAGTCTACCTTGGAACGAACAAGAACTAGTTTTTTATTAAATAGAAAATATTTTTTAATTGTACTTAAATAAAAAGTTCGGAAGCTTTTAAGGTGTAAGTAACCTTTTTTTTATTTAAAATTCTAAAAGAGCGATGCAAAAAGTTTCACGAAAATCCATTCGTCACAACCAGGTTCTGAGATTTTTGCATTTTATGTCTAAGGGTAAAGCACTATTACAATTTGTATACAAAGATATATATAGTGACTACTTAATTCCGGAAAGCCCTTTTCCCACTGTAAATGAAAATTTATTTCTGTACCTTTTCCACTACAGTTGCGCTGTGCCAACGAAAACATAAGTTCTCGTAGCGTTGAGTTAAGGTAAGGAAAAGTATGTGATATTATTAATGCGGTACTCGTCGTAGTGTATTCGTATTCATATGATTGAAAACACCTATGCAGACAAGATAAGAAACAGAAGCTTAAATGAGTGTTTTGTCCTACCTTTTAACAATAAAAAATAACTATAGAAATAGTTATAAAAAATATTAAATATTGTATGATATGCATGGTAATTTATTTCTAGATAGTATAAAATTATTTTTTACCTCAGTTGGAGGCAGAGTAAATCGTTGGCCGCATCGAATAAACGTGTAAGAGCTGTTTCACATTTATTTTTTGCATAATTCGATGTAAAATGTCCTTCTGGGTCATTTTCATTTTTTTTGGCGTTTACTCAAATATTTTTAAAATTCTAGTAACATAAATGTTTGTTTATAATAATTCGATTCATAGCCGATTCATACTCTCAAGCTTACTAGTAAGCACACGAATAAGCGTATGTAGTTTCATACTCAAATATTTTACGCGTTCAAAATTGTAATGCGCTTTTGAACGTTTATTCTTGTGAGAGTGTAAATCACCTTACAGTGTAAAGATCCTTGCAGAATTTGCAAACTATAACCATATGGTGTATTTGAGTATTGTATTATATAAATAAAACTAGTATTTTCGTAATGTATTAAACATGGATATTTTTCGTTTCCTTATATAATTCACATTTCGTAAATAAACATAATACAGTTAAAACATCGTTTTATACAAAGTGATACTACATATTTGATACATGTCTGAGTCTGAGTTGTGTGGTGATGTGTAAAGAGAGTACAGGTCATTTTATGAATGCTGATATCTAAACTAAAGCTGAAGCAACTCGTTATAGGATAATGTTCATACTGGTTAAGTAATTAGAGTAAGTAAAAACAATTGCTAATGTTATACTTGATCAATTTCGCGTTCACAATGCTATACTGAAAAATATCCCAGGATCCCAGGAACCAAGTGGATTTTTTTAAGTATTTTGTATTAAGAATAATTATTATTGTACCTACTAAAATATCGTGTTTTGCCTAACCACATTAAAACACACGAAAAGGTTATTTTTTAAATTACATAGTGACTATAACTGTTTTCTGTTTAAATTTAATAAATATAACAACATCACATAAATTACTCAGATCCCAAAATTGAGTAGCTAAAGCTCTTGTTTGTGTTAGTTGTGACATCTTGGAACCGCCATAAGCGTCACTCAGCCACGGCGGTTGTGTATTTTTTACTCAGTGTTGGCTGAAAATTATCGTCCAAGCCCGAACTTTTGAGTGAAGACGAGAATTTTTATGGACACGTCAACGTAGGCTCTTGTTACTAGAGTGACTAAAGACATAAGAATCAATTAGCCAAATTGACCCACGACCATACCGAAAATACCTCTGACATCAGCTTGTACGAGATAAGTGTGGCTCTAAGTAACTTAAGAACAACAAGGTACCGGGTGAGGATGGAATCCTAGCTGTGCTTCTGAATGTCAGTGGAATGCCTGTGCTTAAATTCAGTGGATGTTCAATTCCATCATCTACAATGGCAGAACGCATCAGGCTCGGTACATAAGTACTGGTCTTATGGTAAAAAAGTGACAAAAGCAACTTGAAAATTGTCATACCTGTATCGTCGATGAGCTAGCTATGTTCACATTTTTCTTTCAGGAGTCATCACGAACTGTCTTGAAATAGGTTTGACGGCCTCCAGCTTTCCGAGTAAATCGGTTTCCAAAAGGGCTTTAGCACCATAGTCCACAAACGTACTGCACGCAAAATAATCCAAAAGATCATATTGGCTGCTTGTCCAGAAATATGATCGCACTCCCAGGAACTCCAACAGCAGCAGCCGCGATCTCGTGCTCCACAGGATGCTGGATTCCGATATCTTTTATCGTAATTTGGCGCTGAAGGGCCACATGTGCCGGATAGCGACCACCGGTACTTGGTTTTGATTATTCGTGGCTTTAGCTATTGGATATTTTGCGTAAATTTTGGGAGCGATAAATAAAAGATGTGTGTCGTTGAAAAACCGTTTAAAAAGTGAAAGTATAAATTGTTTCAAAAAGTTACAACGTCTTTTTTTTGTAAGTTGCGTTTCGTTCGTTCATGAACAACAATCGTTACATATAATTTTAGTAGCCAGTATTTCAGTTCACCTCCATAATCAGAATATGAAGTTGGATAAACTGCTGTATGGTGCCAGGTAAGACTATGTTATAACGGCAAAGCTCTTCACTGCATAGGAAGTCGTCTTTATGCTTCTGTACTAGAAAAGACTCGGCATCCATACAACGGCAAGTATATAATTCGCTTTCGATTTGCCGATAATATCATAATCATGGCTGAGGCTTTGGAAGAGCTCGTCGAATCTAATTCGGTGGGGCAGCGGTCGGAAATTCCGAAGTGTCATTTCGAATACCGTAGTGTCTCTAAACAAAGATTTTTACCCACTGTGTGTGTGTGTGCCAATGATGTCTTATGATACTGAGTATTTTGTAACCATGAGGCTCATGTATCGGAGTCTCTTTGCGAGATCGAATCAGAAATGAGGAGATTCGCACACGAATCTAAGTGAATTGCAAATCTGAAGTAGCAATGGGCCGAGCACATAGATCATTATAATCATCTGGGTTGTTAGGACAGTAAAGTCCTCGAGTGGAGACCACAGACTAGTAAGAAGGTCCCTCCCTTGAGATGGACTGAAGAAGTAATCACGTTTGCTGGGACCGATCGTCGTGGAAATAGGGGGGAGCGGGCCTTTAGAGGTGGTGTTATCTGATTCTTATGATGATCTTGATGCCTTAATTTGTAGACTAAATATCTAAATAATGTTGATTATTTTTGTTATAACGTTGAATATTTTGAGATTAATTCATTAGTATGGAATTATTTCAGTTTTCAGTTTCACTGTGTATTAAATTCTTTAAATTAGTTTTAAGTTTTTTCCATAGATTTAATTAGCGTTAATATTGGAAAAGTTTGTTATAATCTGACGTGCTGTCGACTGTAATATAAAATATAAATTTAAAAATGATCCTTAAAATGATAAATTAAATTTAAAAAAATACTCAGTGAACATTGCCAAAGTGCCAAACTTTAATATAAGATACCTAAATGTTTGTGGCCAACTTCATAATTAATTTAAGATGTTTAAATTAATTTCTTAGAATTTGTCTACGCCATAAAGTTTCATGATTCTGTTCTATTTATAATTGTGGATATAATTCAGTGTTGCTATTTTGTGTAGCATTTAGATTTTTGTTTGTAGAGTTTAAAATAATTTTCATTGTATACAAATCTGTAATACCACAGTCTACAAAGATTTTTAAGTTTGTAATACCCAATATTATCTTTACATATAATATAGCAATTGCATTATACTCGTATATTAGTAATTATTTCTTTGGCAGACGTACGAGGGTCAAACTGAAAGTTCTTAGAACTGGCCACTTATAAACAATATAATAAAAAAATAATTCTAAAATTTGAAAATATAACTCTTTGCCAATATTACTGAGTATATATTTCATTCATTTGTCATTTGTTTTACGATTTGGCGGCAAATTGAAAATTGTCTGTGTCACGTCATCATGAATTTAACACGAGAAAATTTTCGTGCAATGATTTTTTATGACTTTCGATGTCATTTAAGTCAACAAGAAAGTTATGATAGACTACGATTGGCCTTTCACGATGAAGCCCCATCTCGTGTGACTGTTTACAACTGGTTTAATGAGTTTAAACGTGGTCGCACTAATCTCACTGATGATTTACGTGAGGGACGGCCTTCTACGGCGACGACTGAAGATAACATCTGTGTTGTGCGGCGTATGATAGAGACTGACAAAAGAGTGACCTATCAACAGATTCGGACAAGCTTAGGCATCGGTATGAGTCAAGTGCACAAAATCCTCCACGAACATTTAGCGGTCAGGAAGCTTTGCGCCCGGTGGATACCTCATAATTTGACTGAGGCTCAAAAACTCCATCGTGTGGATTGGTGTCGTAAAATGATTGAAAGATTTAACGGAGGTGACTCAAATGCTGTGTTCGACATACTAACAGGTGACGAAAGCTGGATTTACTGTTATGATCCTAAAACCAAAAGACAATCTGCTCAGTGGGTGTTTCCTTTCGAGGAGTTGCCAACTAAAGTGAAGAGAGATCGAAGTGCGGGAAAAAAAATGGTGGCCTCGTTCTTTGGAAGGATAGGTCATTTTGCAACAATTGTGTTAGAGGATCAAAAAACAGTTTCTGCAGAATGGTACACTACCAATTGTTTGCCACTTGTCTTGGAAAAAGTTCGAGAGAAACGACCTCGCAGTAGGATCCTCCTTCACCACGACAACGCCTCGTCGCACACCGCCAAGCGAACGATCGACTATTTGGCGACATCAAACGTTGAATTACTGGGTCACCCGCCGTATAGCCCCGACCTCGCGCCTTGTGATTTTTATTTATTTTCAAAAATTAAAGAAAAACTTAAAGGAAAGCGGTTTATGAATGCTGAAGAAGCGGTGGCTGCGTATCGCGATGCCATTGAAGAGATCCCCTAAGGACGAGTGGGCAAAGTGCTTTTCCCAGTGGTTCCATCGCATGCAGCGGTGTATTGACGTGAATGGACAATATTTTGAAAAGATATAATAAAACTAATAACTGGCTAATGTAATCAGTTTTTGATTTTCTAAGAACTTTCAGTTTGACCCTCGTATACTAAATTCAATGAACTACCGAAGCAAGCAAACGTTGACCCTTATAAATGACTTCAATATCAAGAAAGCGAGGGCGATGTGTGTGTTTTTTTTTATGTATTTTCATCGACATTTTTGTCCACTATAGACTCATTTTCAAAATATTTTTTTTTATTCGACAGCTTGATGGATTGAGGATGAATTTTGGTCCCATTTAAATTTTATCAACATCAAATAAGTATTTTTCTTTTTATAACAAAACAAAATTCGCTTTCCAACAGATATGACATATGAATGAAATCTCAGCCTTTAATCTATAGATGACTTACTATGTAGTTTCTACAGTTTCGCATAACACAGGATAGCATTTTTAAAATGATTGTGGTATGTAAACGCACACAACAACGCTTTCGCCAGACTGCGCTCAGGATAGCTAATTAGCTTAGTTTTAAGGTGACACTTTTTGAATGAAGTAACCTATCTACGCTTTTTTATTGTAATATCATTGGATAAAGTAGTAAAATTAAACGAAATAGCGCTATAACATCGCTAAGATGTTGGTGAGAGTAATAGCTAGAGGAGTTAGGTTAGGTTAAGTTATTTCCCCCTCTGATCTAAGCCCATTGGGGGGGACATTCAGAGTGGTCAGGACTGTGTTGACGGTTGATGAGAGGATTGCAAGGAGTCAACCTGCGTATGCATGTGATGGGGATTCCTTCTGTGGCTTTAGTCAAGGATGCCGGGTCCGGTCGTAGTTCACTCCGTTGTGTGTATGCGATGCCTGGACCCGTAGGTGCCAAAATTGGGGCCGCGCAGAGAGGGGCGGCGGAACCAATGACCAGCATGATAGCGCCCTTTTAAGGGCTGCGGTGGGGTTGGACATAGTGTGGGGCCGCGGTCGACCGGGGGGAAGAATTCGCGAAGGAAGGCCTGGGATACTTCATATTAGATGGGATAGGGTAGGGTATTGCTCATTTGTGGGATTGCATTTGCGCATTTCTTGCCTTTGATGGGGACAGTCCGGCTGGTTTGCGCGCTAGCAGGGCAGTTCCTCGGGACCGTTACCGTGCATCGCTTCGTGGCGAGGGATATCAGTGGTTTTGAGTGGGTATGCTCCTGCTCTTTGACTAGTCCCATTCTGGGACGGGTCCGCAGGAGAGAGCACCCCATAACCCCGGCTAGCCGCGTCGGCAACCCGAAGTATGCGGTAATGCATTTTCCATCGGTAATAAAAAAAAGGTAAGGTTAGCTCTGCTGTTCCTACCACAGACCTACGCAGTAGAAAGACAAGAACAAAAAAGGTTAAAGGATGAAGGTCAACCCACTAAACTTTTTTTGTACCAAAGGGAACCGACCTTAACATTTCATTGACCTGGACGAAGGCCGTCTAAACGGGGGCTCTCCAACTGCAAGGGCCGGCGGTCTACCCGACAAAAACCTCCGTATTATCCTCTCGCATAGTCCGGGCCATGCTAACTAGCAAGGAATCCAAGGATCCGTGGACCATGTGGACCAATGGCATGAAGTGTCATCAAATTCCTTAAATTCGAGCTTAGATTAAATTAAATCTGTCATTTAACTTAATGGAGATTTGTCTTAGAGACTTGGTCCTGGAAGATTTGGTGCCAATACCTAATTCAATTTTGAGTAAGTTTTCACAACATTTTATCGTGGAATTTTCCTGATTAATACAAAGTGAGGTGGCAAAAACCTATTTTATATTATCATGAAATTAATCGCGTGAAAAAGGATGTGAGAACATTTTAGTGCAAATCATAAAGGAGGTCCGGAAATGTGGATATGTTGCCAACCCTCATCACAGTAGGTAATCTTTCTCTTTTGTATATTTTTAGGCTTTTAACCCATTGGATGCTTTAACTGGGGAGAACTTTGAACAGCACGTCAATTCTGCAAATGTTTATATTTTTATTTATTTATTTTATTTATTTGGGATAACAACAACCTCAAATTACAATACAATACTTAATTCTAGAATTTACTTAGAAGGTCAATATTAGTTATCCACATAAAATACTCAGCTTCAGTTGAGGGTAAAACAATATTGTCAGTGGCCGAGCGCATCAACCGTAGGATCAACACTCGACAGTGCGTAATGGTAAGTAGTCGTTTGCCGTCGCTGCCGGCCGCCGCGCTCGACCTTGTCTGCCAACTTCTCACTTATTGATACAAATAAATACATAATTTATACATATCATACTAATTGTTACATTAAAAGTAATAGATATATATTATATAATAATAAGGTAAAAGATACATATATAATAATACATGTCATACAAACATACATATTTTTAATAGGCATTTATTTTACTCCCGTTAATAAATACATTTTAGTAAGTGTTGCACACATATACCATTTTTTTTTTTTTTTTTTTTTTTCAGTTTGGTTTATTTTGTAAGCATCTTTCTTATGTTGGTCATAAAAGTTCTCTTACAAGTGATAAACGGATCAAGGCTATTAAACTTCGCATTAAACGTTCGCATGAGTCTAGTTACAACCGCATTATTACCGTACGATGTGTGGTGTCTAGGGACATAAAACATCGGTGTATGCCTTGTACGATATTTAGGTGTATTAAATGTAATAAGAGCTAGTAATTCAGGACTGTCAATGCGGCCTCTCAGTATGTCAAAAAGCAGCCCCATATCCAGCATGTAACGTCTGTCTTGTAAGGTGAGCAAAGAATATAAGCGACAATTATCAGTGTATTTATTTTTATTGGACGTTTTATTGAATTTGTAATTTAATCTTGATAAAAATTTCTTTTGAATGGATTGCAATCTATTTATATGTATTGCATAATGTGGTGACCAAATCTGGCAAGCAAATTCCAAAATACTTCTAACGTAAGCACAATAGACAATTTTATAACTTATGATGTTTTTAAAAGGTTGACATGTACGCATAACAAATCCGAGGTTTCTATAAGATTTTTTAATAATATTATCTATGTGACTTACCAAGGTCAACTTTGAATCCAATATTACACCCAAATCACGCACCTCGTCTACTCTTTCGATTAGAACTCCGTTAAAGTTGTATTGGTAATTAATCAGTTTTCTTTTGCGGGTAAAAGATATACAATGACATTTGTTGATGTTGACCGAGATTTTATTTTTCTTGTAATACTTAAACAGTTGATTTAGGTCAGATTGAAGTTTTTCACAGTCTCGGATGGTTTTAATTTGTAAATAAATTTTTTTGTCGTCGGCATAACATAGGTGAAAGGAGCTATCAATAAATGCATGTATGTCATGTATGTACGCGTTGTATAGAAGAGGACCAAGGTGGGAGCCCTGTGGCACGCCAGAGGGGATAGAGATGTAATCTGACCTAAATCCACCCAAAACTACTGCTTGGGAGCGATTTGACAGATATGAAGATACCCATCTCAATAAATCACCATGTATGCCTAATGATTGAAGTTTTTGTAAAAGTATGAAGTGATCCACACGGTCAAAAGCTTTCTCAAAATCCGTGTAGATCACATCCACCTGACCGTCATTCTCCATGCTATTTAAAACAAAGTTGGTAAAAAGTGACAGATTAGAGGTTGTTGAGCTTATTATTATCACATCTCAATACAATCTCACCTACTTGGGTTTTGCCATTGTACTATCTACATATGTTTCATTTGTTTGCTTTGATGAGGCTACGATGAGACAGACTTTAATGTGGGAAGATAACATTTCTCTTTGGGTTTTAATTTTTTATCCGACTTCAAAATCGAAAAGGAGGAGGTTAATGTTCGATGGCCATGTATGTTTTTTTATGTATGTTAACCGATATTTTCTTCAATTGTTGATCGATTTTTAAAATTGCATTTTACCTAACAAGGCCCATTTTAGCTGAAAACCAAAGATTATATAATAGTATTTATAATATTCATTCAAAATCTGAAAGTAAGATTTTCTATGTTCAACGAGTAAACCTATTAAGAGAGTATAATTTATTCTTTGAAGTATATTTTTATATGAAAATATAGTATGTATCAATCAGTTATGTACAAGTATATATGGGGATAGGTATATTAATTAATTTGTATGTATATATGCTAAATATTTTTAATTTAAATGTATATTTAATATTTTAGTGTTAAGTCGCAGAGCAACAGCTAGTGTTTATTATCTATACTAATATTATGAAGCTGAAGAGTTTGTTTGTTTGTTTGTTTGTTTGAACGCGCTAATCTCAGGAACTACTGGTTCGAATTGAAAAATTCTTCTTTGTTGGATAGACCATCTATCGAGGAAGGCATTAGGCTATATAACATCACGCTGCAACTATTAGGAGCGAAGAAATAATGGAAAACGCGGACGAAGTCGCTGGTGGCCACTAGTATTATATCCGAGAGAATACGCTATACATATAGGTAAGCATGTATACCACCCCTTAGCATGAAAAATCGTGGATTGCATCAGCATGCGTATCGTGGGCAAATGTTATTTGTGTTATTATAAATTTTGTGTAAATACAAATACGTATACATATGTATTCAATACGATATCGACTCTATTTATAAGGAATAATCATATTTTGGATAATATTTTTATATAAAATAAGAAACAATTATTACACAATAGTACAAACAAGAGCGTAATAACAAAGTATTTAACGTCAAACACATATTAAAATAATAAAAACTTAAAATAATAATTAAGCCGTTATATAAACGTGAGAAAAATCTCCAGCACCAAAAATAAAAAATAAATTAAGTAAAGTACTTTAAACGCCGGAATTTGAGGCGCGCTTGTTATGACTTCAATGTACACTATAGATATGATATTTTAAATCTAATATATATTTGAGATATTGATTATGATTTAATTAAGCTTTAAAAATCTATTCACATCTAATCGATTTTTAAAAAAATATCGTTATTTTTTAATATGAATCAAGTAGTTTACGAAATTGGTGAAACAGAAATAAAAGGCTAACACCCGGTTCCTGAATTGAGTATTTGAAGTTGGGAACATCTCAAACTATACTTAAACTGTTCTTAAGCAGTTTTTCGCTTCTGATTTAAGCATAATCAAACCATAATTAATTTTTGATTTTTTGAACGACATTTGAATTATGACCTGCTGAGCGATTCTGTAAAAATCCGAACCCGAATTCGAACTCATTCACTCATTCGCGTCATTTTGCGAATTCTAATTCTATTGATTCCATTTTTGTATAAAATACAAAACACGATTGAATATACATGTATTCCTAAGTCTTTTCAAAACACAATTTACTTAAGTCATGGAACGTTATTACCAATTCAAGATTGGGCGGATGCAGCTTTTTGAAGTGGAATTTCACACCTGAGTGAATTCGAATTCGGGTTTGTATTTTTATAGAATTGCGAGACTGTTGTTTAATAATAATAAAATCTTTATACCAGAAATATGGTTTTACATATTATTAACAATTTTTAAATACCCAGCATATTTTGTCGTCAGGACGACGTGCAAATATTACAAGTCATACATGTCTTTTTGAAAAAGAAATATAAGAATGACAACATAACAAATTGTCACTAAAATTGAATAAAATTGATATAAAAAAAATAAATGTCAGCATCTTTATTAAATAATTAAAAAATAAATAAACGCAAAAATGTCATTTATAATTATATAAATTATCAAAATGTCAATGCCAATGAAAATGTTACCTAGAAATACAAATTTACGATTATATGTCATACATTTTTATCTTTAAAGAAGTCATTTATTGTATAATATAATTTATCAATTAAAAAGTCAAACGAATGCTTTCTGAATTTAGTAAATGTCAGTGTTTTTATCTGATTAGGTAGATGATTGTATATATGGATTGCCTACATGGATTGATACAGCACGCATTTTTTGACGTCATTACTAGTCTTTGATTAGGAATGCGTAAGTCATCTCCTTTTCTACCTCTTTAAAAAAAGTTCTTGTTTTGTTTAAAGATATGGAAATATATTTTAACAAACACTGCCATTTCAAATATGTATAAACATAGCAGTAGCAAAATTTTCAAAGATTTAAATAAAGGTTTTTATATATATTTTTTTTTATCATGAAAATTCTGATCTCATCCACTGAATTGCCCCACAATATTAGACCATAACGCATCACAGAAGAAACATAACCATGATATGCCGTGATGGCCGATTGTTTTGAAGCAATTTGCCTTATCCTATTTAAAGCATGAATAAATCTGTCAAGCTTGGTTATTATAAAGTCAATGTGTGCCTTCCAATTACAAAATTTGTCAATAGCTATTCCTAAAAACTTAATTTCATTTACTTCTTCTGTAATGACATGATTGAGATGAATGTCTTTTTATTTGTTTTTACTATGTAGTGTTTGAAATCTTATGTATTAAGTTTTATTCATATTAATTTTGAGATTATTATTGACTAGCTATTGTGATACCTTTGAAAATCCGCGTTAGCTTTATGTTGAAGATCGTCATCTTTACCTTTAATGATAATAGTAGTATCGTCAGCGAATAAAATGCATTTATTGTTGATCAAATTTGGTAAATCGTTTATACAGGGAGGAACAAAATGACCGACACAGCCGAAAGTTTCAAGTTAGGTTACATGCAAACGTTCATTTTATTTTACAAATATTTAAAAATAGAGAAGGTGTAAAAATTGAGTAAAAATTTTAAATTTCTAAGTGTTGACAGCCCTTTAACGCGCATGCGCAATATCGATTGTGCGCAGATTACAACGGACCGCGAAATACATTAATTTAATTTAATTATTTACCGATATCTTAATGATAGTCGATGCTGAAAATGTTCAATTCTTCTCTGAAGACAGCTAAGCACGCTCTTTTGCATGCCAGTGTATGCACGCGCAAAACACATCACATTTCACACAAAACTAAACACAATCTTCACTAAACTAGACATAACACTCAAGACGAACACTCTAGTATCTTATTAACAACAATTCAATTAAAAATGCACTAGAACAAAACAAACATCGACAAAAAAGACGCTTCGCAGCGGTGCGTCGGCGGCGATGCGCAACAACACTCCAACGCAAAAGGTCGGCGGCGACTGAGCGGCCGGACAATACCAACAGAATAATGAAGCCGCCTGGCAGCTGGCGGGTGGGTGGGGCTTTGATATTGAGGGACGAACTCGGTTCATATTTTTTTTTATTCATCTTTTGATATCACGCATTTTTTATTGTTCTTTTTAAATGCTATTTTAATAACAAATTCCTCAATGTTTTTAAAACAAAGTTCATTTGTGTTAATGATGAATCGCTGGAAGATTTGTGAGTTTATCGAGTTTAATTAACGATCCCGTTGTTAAAGGAGTATTACCCCATTCAAACAATTTTTATGGAGAACGGCTCTTTTAAAATAACGTAGGTTAATGTTAGACTGATCTCTCTACAAATAATTTAGGAAATTTTACACTCGGTTTCTTAATTGAGTATTTAAAGTTAAACGTCTCAAACTAACATCACTTAGTTTTCGTTTCCGATTTTAGTTTTTAGATGATCAGTTGATAGCAGTTTGATAAAACTAAGACTATTTGACTTGTGAAATTAAAAAAAAACTTAGGTTATTGAGAATAAGCAGTAGAAATTTTCTTCTTTTCCGAATCGTAAACCGGCTGTTAGTCTGTAAATCGATTTAAGCATTTTGACTGCCTTGTTATTGATTTACTGGTAGAATTTGCATGAAAGCAGTCTTATAAATGACAAACTAGTTTATTTCGTTTTTAGAAATGAAGAAGTCAATGACCGATTAAAAACTTTTCCTTAGTACGTCCCAAAAACGGCAGACTCAGGGTTGAAAACACTAATTTTTTTTCAAAAACTTTGTAATTTAATATCTCCGAAACTATTTGACCTAGAATTATATTTTTTTTACATCATATTAAAGAAAAATAGTACTCTCCAGAAACTTCGGGAGTGTCGGTCGTTCTGTTCCACCGAGTATAGAGAAGGAATAAAAGTGGTCCTAGTTTACTTCCCTGAGGTACACCACACTTATTCAGGCGATATTCAGAATTATAGTATTTCTTGATATTGCCTTGCAATTTGGAAATTTCTACAGATTGCTTGCGGTCTTCTTAGTAACATTTTATTCAATTCAAGGTATTACCTCTTATGTCATATCTTTCTAATTTATATAGAAGTAATTTGTGCGATACGAAATCAAATGCTTCGCTCATATCTAAATAAATTGTTAAAGCATTTAGTCCAGAGTCAAGAGCACCTGTTACATATTCCATGAGTTTAAGGCATGCTTAGTATGTGCTACTATTTTTTCGAAATCCATATTGATCCTTTTTGAGTATTTTATTTAATGTGATATAAGCATAAATTTTATCGTACATAACCTTCTCGAGAATTGTTGATAGAATCGGAATTAATGTTATTGGTCTATAGGTACACATTTCACTACGGGAGCCACTTTTGTGTAAAGGCTCGACTATTGATCGTTTTAGCGCAGTTGGGAAGTTAAATTTATTATATGTGCGAGTGGGCGATCAATACATTTTGCACTCCTTTAAATAATGCTTGTCCCCAATTTATCGTAACCAGTATAGAAGGTATTTTTTAAATTCATAATTATTTTATATATATCATTCTCATTAACTGATGTTATTGCATCGATGTTGACTTTATATAATAATGTAATCTCTAAACGTGTATGAGTTCTAATAAATAGCATTACGTTTGAGTATTTTGCATTTACTGCATTTACGATTATACGATATGCGATACCACGAAAACGAACTAATGTTAAAAATAATTTCATATTCATTATTCTTATACAATAATGTTGTTAATAAAAAATATTTTGACCCTTATTTATTGAGATGCATATTCCTTATTATACGAATATATAGTTATAATTTAAACAAGAAATAAAGAAGTGAATTTTAAAAGTAATTTTATGTTTATTTTTCTATAGAGACAGTTTTATAAATTTATGTTTTACCATGGACGCATTTCTCATTTTCAATTACAATTTATTTGAACATTATTTCTATTTTGGTGTCTTAAAAGATTGGTACGGTCTACAGCGTGTCAGACTATACAAAGTGTCAATTTTCTCCACTTCATTTTAAACCTTAATGCATTGCAGGTAGAGATCAATTTCAAATGTAATAATTTGACATGTAACGCTCGAGCATTCTTATCTGCTATATAATCGGACACAAGCAAACAAGTTTTATTAATAAATGTGTTCATTGAAAGATATGAAGTTTAATATTGCACGGACCTTTATTGTAGAGACGCACAATTTCAAAATGAATTATTAATTATTTTGAGTGTATTGCGTCACAAAGTCAGCAACAACAAAAACAAATTCATCTTTGTTGAAAATTTACTTTCGCTGTAGCAATCTCAGCGGGTGCGTGGCTTGTACACCGGTTTCAAGCTGTCGCCATCAATAAGGCCCCGGTTCGATTCGATTGGTCAATGCGGAAAATAGGGATGATGACAAGAAAAAAAAAAGAAATCCTATTTAGTCCCCAGTCAGACGATAGAGAAATTGTATACGTTTTTCCTTAAATTTAACAAGAAATTACTTAGATGATAGGCATTAAAGTTAAAGAGTGGGGAAGTTCACCACGTCAGAACTATGCAGTAATTCAACAAAGGTAGTCGTCAAGCAACATTTCAAGTCAATGTATCCCCGTTATTTATTTATTACGCAAAAAATACATGTTTAATATTTTTCAATAATCAAAAATACTAAAAACCAATATTATGACCATTTTTTTATTATTTTTTTGTTTATTTGTAGTGGACCAACTCAAAACCTAACTACTTTTTTGTTTATCCGTAAACAAATAATAAAAAAATGTTCATACTGACGGATAAACAAAAAAGTAGTTAGGTTTTGCGTTGGTCCACTACAAATAAACAAAAAATAATAAAAAATGGTCATAATATTGGTTTAAGCAGATTTTAAAACCATAGCGTCGAGTAACAAACCGAATATTAACATTAAATTAGAACGCACAGCGTTGTAATTTGATTCAATAATTGTATTCGTACGTTAATAAGCAAGGCTGGGTGCTCATTAGCGAGATGTAACTTTAACTGAACCTGTCAAGGGTTCCCAAACTTATTCCGTCTACTGCCCACTTTGAGAATAAATTATTTTTAACGCCTCTATTTTTTCACCTATTTTAAATCACTATAACTTCAAATTAAATTTATTATTGTGAGTTATAATCTAAATCACAATAATTAATATATTAGCATAATCACAATAAATAATATATTACCTTTTATATTAGCATATATTTAAAACGAATTTTGCTATAACCCTTAACAGTTAACTTGAGACTTGTGTACTACCTACTGCGCTCAGGTCTCAAGTTAACTCTTTCTAATACACTCTGCCTCTACACAATGCCCCTTTATCTGGGTCTCCATTTAGGCCTGCAGCGCCCACATGGGGGTGTTAACGCACACTTTGGGAAAGGCAAATATAAAGTAATGTACTGTTCACACGACTTCGTCCTTTAAAAATATGTAATGTTAGGAGAATGAAAGGTTTACTTCTAAACAAGTGCAGCCCAGGGCTATTCTGTAAAAATTACCGGTCAAGTGCATGTCGTCCGACGGAGTGTTCGAAACGAGCAAAAAGATCCCGTTTGATGTATAGGAGCCCCCTAAAACATTTGTTTTATTCGATTTGTAGTATTTATTTCTATAGCGGCAACAGAAATACACAATCTGTGAAAATTTCAAGTGTTTAACTGTCACAGTTCATAAGATATAACCCAATGACAGACGAACGGGCGGATAGCGAAGTCTTATTAATATGGTCCCAATGTCCCAATTTACCCTTTGCGTATGGGACCCTAAAAATAGCCCCGAACTAGATGCCAAACACAATTTCTCATAGCATATAGCTGCAGTGAAATGAAACTTTTATTACCTTTCGAAGTAGGTTTTATCTGATTTAAACTCTATGCTATAATACATTTTTTCAGAATAGCATAGCAGGATAATGGCGTTGAGACTCTTGTTTAGTATGCATGCGTGAAACAATTGCTTTGCAATTGTCATTTTCTTATGGTTAAGTTGGTTTGTCTTTTTTTTTTTTCATTTAAGACTCCTTTTATATATCAGCGCTGCGAGAGCACGAATTTTCGCTTTGATCGCTCAGATGCTAGTAGTCGCGGTAAATATGATTATCATCATCTAGTCTATAGAAATGAAATGTATTATAACACAAGTTCACGTCTAGCGTGCGACCACATGGACAAACTTAACTAACACAAACATAAATTATAACACTTAAGCTAATTATAGAGTTATACAACAATTTGTTTGCTTTTATTTTATTAAAATTTCATTTTTATTTAATCTTCGGGGTATACCAATTATAATTTCAGTACGCCATGAACATAAGTAATACATCGAACATCACATGTATTTGAACAATGAGATCAAGTTCACGTCAAGAAATTACTTTATTTGTTAAGTTAATCAAATGTTTGCTAAGTGAGGCTTATATATCACTTAACAAACATTTGGTTTCAGTTACAAACAAGTCCTTCTGGCAGCTGCCACAATAAATAAGTTTCGTGTCAAGGAACAGACGCAAAAATCTAAAGTTAAGAAGCCGCGCGCCAAAATTGTCATTTATCGCCTGAATGAAAATGAAAGTTGAAACAATTTTTATGATTTTTGACTGACAATCTATACCGATATCTCTGATAATAACATAAAGAGTAAATATTTAATCGTTTGTTTGCATCGAATAGGCACCAACCAAACCTCTGGACTGATTTTAAAATCCTTTCAGATACACTGGTGAAATAGGCTGTAATTTATGCTGGTGAAACTGCTGGTATTAATATAATTTTATCGAATGATTTATGATGTTCGTGTTATAAAACTTATTCTATGTGGGAATCTCAAATCTCTATAATAATAAGCTTCGCTCTGTCCGTCCGTTACGCTTTTACGCCTATACAATTGAACCTACTTTAGATATACCTTGGAAAAGAACATAGATTGCTATTTACCATGAAAAAATGGGTTGAGAGAGTTAGACTACGGAATCGGTAAGGACTATTAGTACATTTTGGTAAGGTCCTTATAATGATAAATTCCAGACTAAAAATATTAAAAGCATGTCGTATATATTCCAAATAGGAAAATCTGAGATGGTTGGTTTTTTATAAATAAGTTAGGCTTGATTGCACCATCTCTTGGCATAGTAAAACATTAACCAGCGGTTATAGTTAACAGCTGAAATTATTTACTTATCCGGTACTTTAACATGTCTGTTATTGTGTAACCGATCCTTATTTCGTTAAAAGTACGATCACAGTATTTGATGTTTAGGGCGAGGTCGTACGAAATAGCCACTTTATATACCAATTTCATTCTAATTTTATGCTAGTGTTTGCCCAATAGAAATCATTTTATGAAAATTAAACATATGATTGATTGCTTGCTAAAAACAGAAACATAAATTTCAATAATTGGCTCGATATAAAAATATAGTAAAAATGACTCTTTTTGTTTTTTTTTTTAATTGAGATATATATATTATATATATATATATATATATATATATATATATATATATATCTATCTCTAATATCTATCTCTAAATTAAAAAGAGGTTTTGTTAAAAAGAGAAAAATAGAAATATACAAAAGATTTTTTTTAAAACTGCATTAATTTTTCTGTTATTAAAATATATGAAATCAAGAGAGCGCGTCTTTACTCTCGATGCGTGTTTGTATGGGACCGTAACATTTAATCGATGCTATTTTTCAAAAGTATGAACATAGCGTTACCACATTATTAGATGTTTAATAATATGATAAAACCTAATTTAAAAGGTGATAAAGTTTCCATTATATTCTACTAAATGAGTGGTTTTACTTATTTAAAAAACAAGGAATTGTTCTAATTATTTGTTTGATGAAATTTGTGAAACTAATTATTGGCTTGAATGATATTAAAAAGTAAGTCTATGGTAAAGGTTATATACTACAAAGCATTAATTAAATTTCTTGTGACAATATGATATAGATAAAAAATATTAGATCTATTATAAATATTGTAATATAGTTGACAATACTATACTATACATTACATTATATAATTGAAATGAAATTTTTTCGTCTTTTTTGTATTACAAACTTTTAAAAACGAAGGAATAGAAATCGAAAAATGATATTATAATATAGCTAAATTATTACATAACTAATAAAATTTATAAAGGATTTTATAATAAGTTAATTGATTTCACAATTATACAAATCAAATTGACAAAGTGTCTCGACGGAATTACAATTTAAATATAACTAATTTGATTCTCAAAATAGAATTCTCAACTTAATTTTTATACTATTATCAATTTTTAGCTAAAGATGAGTATTATTATGTACGTACTTGATGTTGGTTTGATTTGAAAGAAAGATTTTGAAGTCTGTTAAAATCCGAGGTCTTACTCACCTTTATACCTATCATTATACCAAAGTAAAACCCTTCGTTTCTCTTCTGTAACCGCACTAATGTAATTAAAGAGAACTCTGTGTTGGCTACCTTATTTACAGAAGAGCCTTAATTAGACGAGACGAACACAAATTTAAATAACGAATACCTTTTTTTCTTTTTCGAAAAGTTTTTACTGTAAATGATATGATTAGGGTTATTTTTGTTATTTTAATAAATTTTGTGTTTAAAATGTGGCACGTATTTTAAATCTTTTATTTCAAAGCAAAAATTATTACTTTCTTCTTCTAAAATATTTGTTACTTGTTGAAATCTCAGACTAAAAAAAATTGTATAGACGGAGTTCTGCCTAACAACAAAGTGAAGCCGGCAAAACTATGCCATGCACAGTTCCACGCACACAAATGTATCACAAATGTAAAGTACACATTACTTATCTGTCGAACTATGTCAACCGATTGGAGCGTTTCGTTATAAAGAATCTAAAAAAATGCTGAGATGTATATTATGTACATGGTTGTAAAAACCAATCATCTAATAAAAAGCGGGATGGAATCACATTTCACCTGTTCTTAAACAAGGAAACTTATTTTTTCAGTAATTACCAAAAATTGTTTGGAAGATTAAAACATGACCAAACGAACTCATTTTATTTGGTCTGAGTTTGAAATAGGTTTTATTTTATTTTAACGTCTATGCGCTGCTAGAGAGCTCATTTTTATCACATAGTACTACTTTACCGTTGTCAATTCGACATCTCAAATTGGGTTGAATTAATATGTGAGATGTGAAAGTATCTCATGATTCATAGAATAGTAGCTGACCTTTGATCAGGATCCCAGACGATAGAAATTTGTTATAAAAAGAGATATGTTATTATCTAATGCCGAATAGACACGTGTCTAAATCGAATAATATTAGCCTTTTTGTTATTTGTGCGCAAGTAAAAATAAGTATGTTTCTAATAGCTATTAATAATTTCCAAGTTTCCAAGACTTCGTCCACGTAAATTATAGTCTATGTCAGTCGAGTATGATGTAAAAAAAACAAAATTTTTGCTCTTTATAAATCACTATATACAAACTTGGTTAAGACTACTTCTTAAAAATTATTAAAGCGATTACCAAGTTCTATAAACTTGAATTAAATTTAAATTAAGGTGAAGACTTTGACAGCCATGGTTTTACCCCCTTGATAATATATATAAAATTTCAAATAGAAATAATCATTAGAATCGGTCCACGACTTACGAAGATATCGAGGAGTAAATATAAAAAAAAAACATTCAGTAGAAACTTCGCACGCAATATATATTAAAAAGAGGCGTAAAGCCAAAAGGTTGTCTCTGTTTATAAGTCCAGATGCCGATTAGAGAAAATTTCGTACAATGACTCGGCATTAATTCACGTTCTAACAGCGAGATCCCTTAAAGATATCATCAACAACAGCCACACGACACCCACTACTCAGTAAGTGACCCACTAAGTCGTCGTATGCAGTCGCCATTCTAGAAACTTTCCGCCCCAATGGCCATCAATTCTTCTAGTTATGTGGCCCACCCACTGACATTTCAGCAAATATTTTTTTCGATCAAAGTAAAAATAATCTTTATTCAAATAGTCTTTTTAAAAGTACTTTTGACTCGTCCACAATTTTATTGCCTGCCACTCACTCAGGACGTTTTTTTTGGCTGATAAGAAGAACGAGCAAGAAACTCACCAGCTCTAATAGGAGTAATGACATTCACAAAAACCATGTCATTACCAGATCAATACATTATAAATAGGGACAAAAAAAAATATGGTCTTAAAATAATAACACAATTATTTAATAATAATAGAAACAAGATTATTTTTGATATATAATGAGTTTAAAAGAAATCACTTATCCAGTTGCTGGACCATCTTAAGTCCAGGCATTCTTATCTGTTATATAATCGGATACCTTTTAATAAGATTTTTTAATAAGTATTTTTTAATACTAGATTTAAACTGCATGATATCTAAGTATTGTATTTTGCTTGGGTCCTTATTGTAGAAGCGCACACAAAGAGCCTGAATAAGTTATTAACTTTTTACAGTCTAGTGACCGGCACCGTTAGTTTATTTTTATTTCATATATTAAAGTTGTGTACATCACTTTTTTTGGAAAACAAACTAATGTTTTTACGAACGTATTAAGTTCTCGTATATGAATTGAAAAGCAACAGTCATTATGACTTTTTCCTTAAATTTCTCCCTTAAAGAGTTCTAAGATTTTAATTCTAGGAGGAGTTTAATTCTAAGTTTAATCTTATCTTTTATATTCACATTTATGTCATCACTGCCAACACACTGGTCGAAGAACTATTTTGAGACACTGAGATAATTTGTATGCTGTAATATTAGCTTCCCAAACGTTGTGGACTGTCTGCCCTAGGTACAAGTGATGGTTTTAGAAATATTATAAAATATGGTGTAGTTTTATCATTTTCAATCACAATTTATTTGGACGTTATTTTTTTGAACAAAACTAGTTGTAAGCTAGCGATTATGGATTTACGCATCCTGTTGAGTAAACTCCCAGCTGGCACAAGTTTATCCAACGTCTATCATAACAGTTGCCATACTTCAGTCTATTTACCCGAAACCTTAATTAATTAAACAATTTTCCCAGAAAAAACCTTCATTAATTACATCGTTTCATCAACCGCATAAATCCGTTTGACAGCTTTTAGTTTCCACATCCAAGAAAACAAATCGAAGCGGCAAAACAACTTTGTTTTATAATGTAAAGGAACACTTGAAATATAAACAAAAATTGAAATATATTAGAAAATGGTTAAGTTCATAAGAGTGACATGTTCGCGTTCTTGTACCTACTATATTGACAAAACACTGTTCATATCCATGCACTGTACCATTTCAATGAACTGTAATACACAGTTCTTTGCTCACGTTTATTTATTTTAGAGGTTTTATTATTGCAAATAATAATACGGATATAAGATGTATAATCTTATTTTTAATCGACTTCAACGAAAGGAAGGTTTCTGATTCATGTATAACATCTGATCTGTATAACAATGTGGGGATAAAAATGTAAGATTTGTTGACATTAGCCTTTAGGAATTTCATTACTTTTTTAATTTTAAGTACTATGAATTGTAAATCAATATCGGATAAAATACTTGTACACAAGGTGGCAAATTCAGTTTCATCGGAACCAGGTTTTTCATAATTATATAGAGGTAAATCATTATGTTTTTTAACAGAAACATATTGTAGAAAACATTTGGACCAATAATTAATTGGTAGTATGAGCCCTTAAAGTTACAAACCTTGACATGATTACAACTTAAAATTTTCTAATTGGAACCACAAAACACATTAAGCTCTTCTACAATATTTTTTTTTTTATTAAAAAACTGTTAATTAGCAAGGGAAAACGTGTTATTAATAAATATTTTTACGATAAATCATACTAAATAAAAAAAGTTTAATTGAATGAGCCAAATGTTCCGAATCGCTGTTTCTTGCCTGCAGCATAAAATATTTCTAATGGATTTTTAGTTCAAGTAAAAATATTACTAAACACTTTTAAAGAGATAAATCTAAACTATTGTATTTGTTGTAAACTCTTTTGTTTATATCAGAATAATTTGTTTCACAATAACACCACTTTTAGGAACCTAACCATACAATAAATAAGTCATAATAATTCCAAAACTAATTTCAAATTTAGTTTCGGTACGTAATTAGTTCACCTCTTTCCTATTGATGACTCTGTCTTCCTTCTTACGATTTCGATTTTGTCCAAGAAATTATTAAATGTTAAAGACCAAAATTTCAGTATAATCATAATATTACCTAAGACAAGGCTGTATGGAAAGTTCCCTTTTCCTCGAATTATATGATTACAATTTAAAAAAATGAGCTACCGACAACCGTTCGTAGTTGGTAGGTGCCTACCGATGATTGTGAAACGCAAAAACGAATGGTTGTCGGTAGCTGCTACCGATGGTTGTCGGTATATTATTGAAACCGGGGGTAAATCTACTGTAACCATTAAGATGCGACTACGTGCACACTAATGATTTTTGTCATCGTTACTGATTGATTCTGACAACGTGTCCTAGCTATTTTAATCAGCAAATTGTCACGTGCTCACGTGCGTATAATATCACAAAGATTCTTAAGCACGGTGACAGGAAACAAAAAGTCACAGTGAAACAAATTATAGGCAACAACACATGCGTAAAAAGATAATGGCTGAGTAAAAAAATAAATTCAATTTAGTCCGTCAGTCAGATTATAGAAAACTATTAGATACTATTGAGGTAGTAGATTGTGAATCTACGTCACACTATGTATAAAATGTACAAATGTGTGATGTAATGCGACATTTCAAATCAATTTATCGCCGTAAGTTATCGAAATCAAACAAATGGCGCTTTGTAATTTTTTAACGTTTCTAGTGATCAATAAAATTGTCTATAGTATCCTTACATTTTTCTTTCTGATGGATCACATATCAATTGAGTTTCGAAAACTCAAAAATTAGTTTCTTTAAGAATCTAAGCTTGAAAAAAATTTTATCGCCAATTTAAAAGTGCGAATCCAATCTCGGGTGCCTGGGATTATAAAATTTCTTAAAAAAAATTTAAGTACTTGCTTAATTATTAAAAAAGTTTACCACAATCATCTCCTCATCTATCCTCCATCCTTATCTGTCTTATTCACAGGTTCTGATGATGCCGTCTCTTTTTCTCTTTGTATTTATGCATAGCCTTAAAAGATTCTTCAGATGATAAGATTCCCCTTTTATCACACAACATACAAAAACTAATTCAACTGTATCTGAGGGATCGGTAAGGTGATGAGTTTCTAAAAGTCTAATTAACTATAGAAATCTGCTTCTTTAAATCTTTTGCTTCTGAAAGATAAGAAACTAGATAAACATAGTCTGAATGAAATGCAAAACAAGAAGCAAAGTTTTCGCTAGATAATTATTAGTGGTTACTTATTTTAATTACATACCTTTATTACCTTTGAAGTTTTTATGTAATCGAACATCTTTATTAATTATAGTATTTTCTTTTCTTTTTTTCCTATGGTCCTCAAATGTGTGTTTTTGAAAGTCAATAAAATTATAATTTTTGTACTTTGACTACTTATATATGTACTAGTGGACGCCCGCGACTTCGTCCGCGTGGAAGTCGGTATCCCGTGGGAGTGAGAAGTTTTCCCAGTAAAAAGTACCCTATGTGTTATTCTGATGTATAACCTATATTGCTGTAAAGTTTTATCCAAATCCGTCCAGTAGTTTTTTCGTGAAAGAGTAACAAACATCCATACATCCATACTTACAAACTTTCGCCTTTATAATATTAATAGGATAGGATAGGATCTGAATCAGTATTGGAAATGATTTATATAGTCTCACTGAAATGAGTTTTTTGTTTATTAGGAATCTTTGTAATTGAAACAAGAAGAAACACGATAATTAGGTTTTTTTAGGGGGTTTACCCTTTCGTTACCATTACGATTAATCTTATCCCAAGTAGATTTTTGCTTGTAAAGATCAAAATTAATCTTGGTATATAAAAGACTACATCGTCTGCTCGTTATAAGATCTCGAGCCTTTATATGAAAAAAAAATACAAGTGACATTTTGACTTCATTAAATGACAATAATACGGATATATAGATGGTCTAATGTAAGTAACCCCTATACATAATATACGAACTAGAGGTGAAGTGTATTTACTAGAATTGATCTACGTATCAGCCATTTTATAATACTAGTCGGCACCTATTCCACATATTTTGATCCATCTAATATTAACATAATTCACATGATTTTTGGTTCTACATTCATACAGTAGAGAGTATCTTGCATTTTTGCTCCATTCTCACATAGTATTTTTCTCTATTTCACAATTTTATACATAAATATTCCAAAGGTGCTCGAAGTTTTATTTAAAATTATAAGTACCAATATTTAAATCATTGTCGTTGACTCTTTTATATTCCCATTGCATGTGCTCGGGCCTTCCTTATGGATGGTTAAGGAGGATGGGACAAGGAGCTCCACGCGGATTAAAGGGGGTTATTAGCGACTACAAATGTAGCGGGGACCAACGGCTTAACGTGCCTTCCGAAGCACAGAGAAGCTCAAGCTCATTTTTTGGTCACCTATCCCGTGACTGGTCCTTGCAAAAGTTGCTATACATAAACGATCTGACGCACTGAGTTATATAGAGTCATTGTTACATGAATATCAATAATCACAGTAACATTAGCATTGGGGGTCTGACTACTTATTGATGACGGAAAATAATAATATACTCGTAATACTGACATTTGTTGGCTTCTCTTCAATGTGAAGTATTAAACTCTTACAGATCGTCGACAAAACAAACGAAAGGTTGCGAAATAAATTAGTTTACAAATTAACCCACTTTATATTTTAACAAATTTCGTACTAGATGATTTATGAAGTAACAAATCTTCGTAATTATGTCATTTGAATGTGTTGCTTGCTACAAATAAATATCCTTTTAACCCTTCGTGGGAATCCAATAGCTTGTGTTACAGGGCCCGTTGTACAACTAATATCACGTTATCGGTGAACAGGGACATTGGGATTGATATCGTACTGCTCAGGGAATAAGGTATGTTTAGAGGTAAAATGTTATTAGCGACATCGAATTGTCTGTACATGTTGAGGTTCGACCTCCGTCTCTCTATCCAACACTTACAGCACAAACGAAAGTTTTTGAGAGTGTTACTGATATTGGCGTAGACAAATACTATACGGAACATACACTGTAAACAGAATAAAAAACGACGTAGCGCTTCAAAGAAAGTAAGTCCCTTGGCTAGATCTAGCTATCTCTAGATTTTCAACTATTTTCAACAAACCTAATAGTACTAAATGGTTCTTGATAAATTTACCGGATTTTACACTATCAGATTTTATAGTGACAATTAATAAAACCAGCCAATTGCGAGTAGGACTTGTTTTATGTGAAGCACTGTTCTGTTTTTAATAATAAGGATGTAAAGAAATTCTATTTTGTCCATCAGTTAGATAATAGAAAAATATTATGTTCCTACGTATTTTTTTACTTCAATTTAAAAGGAAATAGCTTAGATAACAGCCATTAAACTTGAGGAGTGGTAGCTCGCTACGTCATAGTTTTGTAGAAAATGTACAAAAGCGTGACGTCATGTGACATTTTATATTTATTTCATCTTATATTTTTCAACAATCTATCTGTCAAAACAAACAAAAATTAGTCTTCATCCCTATTATCGTAAAAACTTTCTAGCTTTTATGATTCATGAGATACAGCCGGGTGACAGACAGCCGCATAGTTGAAATTTACTAAGGAGGTCCCGTTCTTACCCTTTGAGTGCGAAACTCTAAAATTTATGCTAACATGTGCCAGATCCATGTAATTTATTGTCCGTGAACATGGTTTATTTTACGGTTAAAAACAACTTTAAATGAAAATGGACACTTTCACTACACAACATCAACACTATCTCATGATATGCAAAATTAATGAAATCGTGACGTTACCTTACATTAACGGATTAATTGTTATAACATTAGATGTGTATACGACGTACCCCTAATCGTATCGTAAATCTAATCACTTTCCTCAGTAACAATGTTAAAACAGTCAATTATTAACACAGTAGCACTTCTCGGAGTTCATATCGTTTCATTGATTTCGTCTGATTGTTAGGTTAATTAAGACAATTACAACACTAATTCTAAACAGCAGTAGTAGTTCTAACTGTATACAGTGTGAAGTGATTTACGAAAGAGCGAAGAGTAGTAGTAGTATTATAATTCGTCCATGGGACAGGCGAAGGAACTAAGCCATACAGCCAAATCTTGGGGAAAGAGCGAAGAAAAAAGATGCATTAGAAGTTAATTTTCAAAATAGGCAAAGGAGTCTTATACCATACGGTTATCGATTTATAGTTCCTATTTATTGTTTTCTATACCTTATCTAGCAGGGGGCATAGATAAGAAGAATATTAATTTCGTCCCATCGTTACAATACAATAGTTACCATTGTTTTATCTGTGTCACGATATGATTCCAAATCAATTTTAAAATTATTTAAGCTGATTAAAAAGGAGTAGATAATCTCGCTAATATACATCCCGCTAACAGTTTCCTAAGGATTTCTCGGCGAAGCCGCAGGCGGAAAACTAGTTAAAAATGTTTATTGTGGGCGTGATGAAATCCAATTTTATCCCAAGTGTAAATAAGGGATTAACTGGAATTTAACTAAATTTGAATACATACATAGATGAGTGCAAAGCTCTGTAGAAACTTAATGGTGTTTTGAAGAAGTTTTCGAAGTTCGCTAAGGATAAGGAAGACTGGAAATGTTTCAGATATCAAAGTTCTTAGCGTGGCCTCTTAATGTAAACTTAATTGTTAAAACGAGACAATCTTCGTACCACACTATTCATAAATGAAACAACTTTTAAACGGTTTCATCGCGTGTGTGTGTGCTTTTATTGAAGTTCCGAAACTCTTTACAGGTTCCATGTTCACATAAAACTAAGGCGTTGATTGTCTTTTTAATTAAGAGTACCTTCAAAATAATACTCGTACTATTAACAATACAAACATTTTATATTTTACTAGCTTTTTGCCAGCGGCTTTGCCCGCGTGGTCTTGTATTATACATAAAAACTTTCCTTTTAAATCAGCCTATCTATGAAAAAAACCCGCATCGAAATCAGTTGCGTAGTTTTAAAGATTTAAGCATACATAGCGACAGAGAAAGCGACTTCGTTTTATACTATGTAGTGATGGAAAAGTTTACATTAATTAAATTAGTTTATTTTAAGAATACATTTGACTCGCTTATTTTCCCCTGGCTAACGTAATCTACCACCAGTTCCAAATTTGGGAGACTTGTCTGAGAAGAATTGGCGAAACTAACTCCGTCAATAAAAGTGAATTGCTCCCTTTGATTTAATACTTTCATTTAATGTTGATCTGTGTGATCAGGATTGAAATTTGAAAATTGTTTCATTTACAATATAAATGAATTAACAATCAAATATGAATTCATTAAAACTTAAATTAATCTGAGGAGCTCGATGGCACAGGGGCTAGCGTGGTCGATCTGTGATGAAGTTGTTAAGCAACTTTCGCAATGGCCTGTAATAGTATGGGTGACCAAAACTATATTATCTAGAACTCCCGCGTGATATGCAGTCTGCGTCTGCAGTCGTTAATACCCACATTAGGCCCATGTGGTGACTCATGACCCATTCTCCTTTTCGATTCGATTCTATCTATGGAGAAGATAGGCTGACTATGATGATGATGAATGATCAAAGACTATTATATGTACTACTAGACCAGCTAGTTACAGCTAAAATTGTGTACCAGTACAGTAGCTAGTACTATTGCCAGCCGGAATTTAAAACAAATATTTTTTCTTCAGAACATTTTAAGAACTGAAAATCTAACGCAACCCCTTTCAATTTGACATGTGATAGGGATTCATATCAGACGGTTTCTTGAAAGATATAGAATGAACAATGTCGTTAGTTTGATTTGTCTAAGCAAAGTGATAAATTCTTGAAAGCTATTGGAGATGTTAAACCAAAGTGTTGTTTGCTAAATGCTACCTATCGACGGGTAAAAATAATTTTCTTGATGTTTTTTAATGATTGAAATCATCATTCATTACAAAAGCGATTGCGGCATTAAGAGTCACATATTTCTATAAATCTGTGAAATCTGTGAAAGTTATTGTGATAGATCTTAAAATTAGTCAATAAGCCCTCGAGACCATCAAAGTCGGTTCCATTTGTCGCTACAGACCTAACACTTTGTTATATTGAAAACGTTATTTTTCATTAATATTATTATCGTCCAATTAGTTCAATGGAGAATGCGTCACTCTTTGTCTATTTCATAGCCGATAAAGTAAATTAAGCCAATAAAGTGTTTATCTTTGGCGGGGAACTTATGAAACTATTTGACAGTCGAAAAGTTGGTTTGGCCTAACCACTCATATTAAATTAATGAAAATTAATTCCTGAAAGCATCCAATATTATTGAAGGAAAAGTCATTTATTATTACTAGGTCTCTTGTCGGTGTAATATTAAATATTTATAGAGAGTTGTGTTCTTACCAAAGTAAAACTAGATCACTTAACCTATATAGGTTAAGTGATCTAGTTTTACCTCATTTAGTAATTTATACTATGCTATGTATCGAATATATTTCTATTTCAAATATCAGATTGGATCGGTTACGGTTGCTTCTTAACATCCTTATTTGAGAATAAAAAATTGTATGAGAGTCGAATACCAAAACGTACGGTTTAAATTTGAAATTTATTAGCCCTTAAAAAATCATCACTCTTTCAGAATAGCAAAGTAGAGCAATCCGGAATTATTTACGGGGGGACATAAAGTGTAATATATACCTGTCTATCAAATTGCGTCTGCCAATGATATAGTAAGAGAAAGAAGTTAGCGAATTGCGTGGTCAAAACTATTAGGTAAAGTTATTGTAATAGTATTTATCTCCCTCGGCTACAATGTTACGCCCATTTAGGTATCACTCTCAATTTTCCCTATAACAATGTATATGTCTATATTGTATATATGGTGCAGCCAAGTGGTATTATCAGCCTGAATTGAATGGCACCATTCAATTAAAGGACTAGTCGCCCAATTGATCTGCTGATTATGCCACTTGGCTGCGAAATATATATTGTATAATAGTGTTTTCCTTTTTTCTTTTCTTTAAAAGCGTAACAAGAAATAGAACAAATGTGGAATTTTTAAGTAGTTACAGCTTATTTGGATGTGTTTCTTTGTATAAAACCAGTTGAAAGTTAGTGATGGTGTGCGCGGCTCATTAATGCCATTTGTATTATCATTCACATTTTATCTGTTACGTATATTTTTAGTACACACAGTACATATATTTCAATATACGAGTAATACAGTACGGAAATAAAACTGCCCTTAGTGAATTTCTTAACGGCTCCTCTCGTTGAAAACTTTTTTCCTAACGGTTTTATAACGGAAGCAAACGCCAAAAAGTCTCATTGAAAACTTTTTGGCCTTTGCTTCCATTATAAAAAGCTTTTTTGCTTTTTACGAGTACTTTTCATAGATAAGGCCAGATACTTTTTTATATTCAAATAATAAAATCAACTTGAGAAAGCTTACAAGTGAAAATAACATCGCAACACTTACTAAAAGGCGGTTAATATTGAAGCAACTTCTGTAAAAGCCGAACGGTGAATATTAATAAACACAAAATACTTCTTGGGCTTACTTTCGTGCCGGGTACTTTAAATACTTTATTTAATACTCGAGGTTAAGCAAGATTAGCAATGGCCAGTTATAGGATCATCATCAGCCCTTTTACATATCCACTGCAGGGACTCAGACCTTCCTATTGGATGATTAAGGAGGATTGGCCTTGATGAGCCATGGGCCTCCACGCTGGCTCAATGCGGATTGGAGGCTTTAACGACAGCAATTGCAGCCGGGAACAAGGGTTTAACGTGCCTTCCGAAGCACGGAGTTAACAACAACGATCGTGGGCCACTTATCCACTACGCCATCGAGCGAGTTAAAGAATGGGTGGTCAAAAATGTATTGTCTCCAGCTCATCTGTGCTTCGGAAGGCATGTTATGTCGTTGGTCGCGGCTATATCTGTAGTACATCTATCAATTTGTTATGACCAGTTTTCCCTGTCTGACACAATCCACAGGAATGAGCTCCAGAAATAGGTACATTAATAGGCTGAGGATGATACTGACGAAATATAGACTGAAGTGTTGTAATTAAAAAACAATCAGCACATTTGTGGTGAATGAAATAATGACATATTTTTAAACAAGCTGATTTCTACTTTTACCAACGTATGTCGAAAGATAAAGAAACGGTTGGAATCCACCAAGTGTCTCAGGCGGTGTTTAGTCAGTAGGAGTTTAACATAACCTCACAGCCTGCTGTATGATCTCCAGTGAAGGATTCACTGCCTCCTTCGCCTGTTGGGAGGGTAAAAGAATCCCTAAGGTTGAGAGCCGAAAAAACATTTTGTCTTTACTTTTATGCCAATAATTTTTTATATTGCTCAATGATAAATGTCATAGCCTCAACGACAACTGTCATGACCTAACAAACCGAAGATTATAAGCTTTTCATTTTTTAATCTTTCAAATGTTTTAACGTTTGAACTTCGATTACACTCACAGTGTAATATACACACGGTAACGCAAACTATAAGCTTTTCATTTTTAAAATTAAACTTTCAAATGTTTTTATCTTTTGAACTCTGATTACACTGTGCGTGTAATAGTTTTGGCGCCGTAGAATAGCTAAACTACTTATCATGTCAAAAATATTTGTTCTCATTTACAATTACGCCATTATTACTAATATTAAAACTTTTCTCAGATAATTTATACTATAACAAAACCCACAGAGCAAGTTCACAGAATTTGAAATTATTTCAATGACAGTTAAACGAGTTATTCAGGTATAGTATAGTATAATCCTGTCTATGTTATTCGAAGATACTCGAAATACAGAACGACATCAATTAAATTCTCAAGCTCAATTCAAGGAGGTCGTGACTATTCCAACTATTCCCGCATTACCGAGTTAAGTTGACTATTGAAGTTAATGGAGGGTTTGTTGTGTGAATTAAAGCAATTGATATGACAAGGAATTTGATGATGTTGTGATTAGCGGGCTTAGTCTGATATGCTGAGGTCAAGAAACTTTCGCAAGAGCCAGTCAATGAATGGGTAACCCAAATTTTGTTATCTCGAGCTCCGGAAAGCAAGGTAAACTGTTGATCCGTAATCATTAACAGCTACCAATCAGGACTGGATTATAAATTCATTCTACGCCTAAAAAAGGGCGTTTATTTAAATCGATAAAAATTAGTATTTAGCAGCTTGGTAAAGTTTGATACTTTACTATAATGTTTTTCAAGATTTCTGAAAATAAAGGGTGAAATAGGGTGGCAATGTTTCCATTTTTATTTGAAGTCAGATGGCTTTATACGCAATGTTGAGTTTCTGTCATTATAACTTATTATTTACGTCTCTATACTTCCGTCATTTATATGATTGTCACTCAATTGTCACGTATCGAAGTGTGTGCAAGAATTTTCAAGTGCAGTGGCAGAAGATAGTGTCACGTTGACAAAAATCTACTGTCACACAAACTCACGGTGACAAAAGGAGACCAAAGTCACCGTGACAAAAAAAATTGAAGTTTGATCACGGTTCACACAAACGAAGTTGCGAACAGCAAGCATTATTACATTTTCTGTACATATAACATCTTTTTAAAATTTGAACTATTTTTAAAAGACTATTATTTTCGCCCGTTGTCTTTTGTTTGTTTACATTCTGTCAGCGTTAGATTAATATGTTTGAACTAAACTAATACTGCGGCTAATACTTTGTTTTTACATTCTTTGCCAATGAGTTGGTTCACCGACGCTTATTTTAAACATGTTTAAATTGAAATATATTAAGATTGTGTAGTCTGCTCTAATATGAATTTGGGACGAAAATATAAGAATGGTCTTAAAAATCGACATCATCAGCAGAATCGAATTAATGTGTTCATTGCTGGGGCAAAGGACTTCGTTATGAATGGAGGAATATAAGAAAAACGGGAAAGAACCAAGACGGATGTTAAAATTGCAGATGCAATCGGAACCAACGGGCGATAAAATCATTTGTTGGTTTCATTAACAAATGATTTTATCGCAAAGAGCTAAAAAAACGTCGAGTAATTATTATTAATTTCAGAAATTTTAAAGAAAATTGGATTACATTTCATGGATAATTGACACTTGGTCAGGCAAAAAGTTTAATTTCAAAAAGTTTCTTTCACTCATTGTATGATTCTGTTTAATTTTAACCCTTAATGCATAAAGATTAGTGCACAAAATCAGTTGCAATTATGACATATTGTGATATACACAGCACGGCAGCATGTCACCAAAATATTTAGGACTTTACATTTAATGCATACAAGTTAAAATTAAGTGGTAAAATACAATTCTGTTTAGCTTTTTAACAGACTTCAAAATACAAAAGGAGGTGTTATATTTTCGACGGCGATGTATTCTTTTTCACCGATATTTTCGCCCATTGTTTATCGATTCTCAAAATTTTCATTTGACAGCGTAAAGGACCGAGGTGCTCCCATTTAAATTTTATCGAAATCGACTCAGTAGTTTTCCTTTTATAACAAAAAGAAATACGCTTTCCTTCAATTATCACCCAAATATTTAGTTGATGTGGAAAGACATTGCCCATTACAGCTAAATTGCGTATTTGAAATTCATTCAAAATCGGAAAGGTGAATTTTCTATGTTCAATGAGTACCTATGTATTTTTTTTTAATGTTAATCGATTTCTTCTTGAATTTTGAACAAATTTTTATTAAACTTGCTGGTTTCCCGTAACTTTGCCTGCATAAATTATAGCCTATGTCCGATGCGTATTAAGTAACATCCCATCGATGAAAGAAACAAGCAATCCAATCTTTCGGGGACTTTAATTTAATTAATAACTTACAGAAGACCTCCGCTCGACTTCAATAGCATTTTCCTGAATAAGTAGCTTTTAAGATAAGCGATTTTTCTATTATATGCGAAAATGTCACGTCATCTCCTAATAATGAATCACCTAGTACTCTTTTTCGTTCACAATAATATAAACGTTTTACATCAAAATATAAATGGCCTGTTTATTAAGCGGGATTTGTTACTAGTAAACTTAGACTGTTTGTTGGAAAGAAACAAACAAAGAAAGAAAAAAAAGTAGAAGTGCTATGTATAACAGAGCATAATATGATATTAAGTGATACTGAAATATTTAGGATGCCTAACTTCACCATGGGAGCTTTTTGCACACATAAACGTAGACATGGAGGATCATGCAAACTTGTAAGACACGGGCACCATTTTTGCTCGTTTTCAGATATTACTAAGAATAGTATAATAAATATTGTAGAGTATTGTGAGCTCACTTATCACAATTTGGTAATTATTTGTATTTACAGATCACCTCTTTAACTTAGAAGATTTAAACATATTTTTCAATTGTTTGAAGACGATTTTAAGTCACACTAAAAAGTAATAAAACAGCAGTGTCATTTATTGAATTGCTTCTAGAATATAATTTAAAAATAGAAATAAAGCAACCGACGCGACTATCTAGTGGTACTTGTCTCGAAAATATATCTTATAATATTAGAGGATGTAAAAGTGAAGTAATAGAATTTGCTTTATACGATCACTCGGCCCAACTTCATATATGTCCTGTGAGGTCTAGGTGCATTTTTGATCGATGGTTTGTGAACAAACGTGATTTGTCAAAAGAAAATTCAGAAAAATTTATTCTAAATCTTTATATTTTCATTACGTATATAATATTTCTTTCAACAATTTTCATGACATTTCTCTTTATTCTATAATTTATGTATTCCTCTAATAACAGTCCGAGTATCTAGAAAAAAATACTAAAATGGACAAGTAATGGGATAAAACGGTGCTCTAAACGAAAAAGACAACTACTTTGGAAGTACAGAAAAACGCTTATTACGGAAGATAGGAAAAATCTTAAGTTTTATTCGCAACGACTGGGTCACAAAATAAAACTGACACAGAAATCACAAAATGACTTTCACATACATTCATCAAATAATAAAACAAAGGCTAGTTGGGACATCATTAATAATTATAGTTCAAATGTACTGAAACATGACATAAAAAGATTAAATATTATCACTAAAATTATTTATAATCCTAGGGACATAGCTGATTCATTTAATATTCTTTTCATTGACCAAATAAAACCTTTGACGGATGACCATACAACTAGACATAATTCTAATTCATTGACATATAAGCAATCTAATTCTTATTCATTGACATATAACCATTCTAATTCTATTTTTATTAATCCTGTTACATCGTTTGATAATAATGTAATAATACCTTCACTTAAAAATACGAAAAGTACTAATGATAACATATCTACTCATATCGTTAAATTAGTTTCTTTGGCTATATCTCCAGTGCTGTGTCATATAATAAACTTATGCATTATACAGTTTAAGCCTATTTTTAAAAAGCAAGATAGGGCAAATATGTCCTGCTACAGACCTATTGCGCTATTATCCATTATATCCAAAATATTCGAAAGAGTGATATACGATCGTCTTTACGGTTATCTTGAAAAGTACAATATTTTAACAAACGAACAGATAAGGTTTAGAAAAAATAAAAATATTAATATGGCTCTCCATAAGTTTATCGAAGAAGTTATAACTAAAGTAGATAGAAATGTACTTGTAACTGCGTTATACATATGAACCTAAAAAAGACTTTTGACTATGTTGATCATAATATATTAAAATCAAAATTAACTAGATGTGGAATTAGAGGCAATGTACTGGATTTAATAATGTTGTACTTAAGCAATAGAGAGCAATCGGCCATAATCGCAAAATATGCCCTAAGTCAAAATTAGAGGTAAAATACATGTCTGAATATAGACTGGTATACTACGGCGTTCCTCAAGGCAGTGTACTTGGGCCCTTATTATTTTTAATATACATTAATGACCTGCCCTCTAAAGTAGCTTCCCCGATGGTTTTCTTTGCTGGCGATAGTACTGTATTTTTTTCTAATAATAATTTATCTCTACTTGAAATGGCTATAATAACTGGCTCAAAATAAATAATTTGATAATAAATATTGACAAAACCTACATTATGACATTTAGAAACGGATTTAAGACTCCAATATCAATTGACATTAAGCATTGTAATAAAAGTGTAAAAGAAGTGGAAGTAACTAAGTTTTCGGGTTTAAATGTAGATTGTAATCTCAATTGGAAAACACATACTGAGAATTTCTGCACTAAATTGAGTATTTTTTTATTGTCTGTATATGATTGCAAAGGTGGTCAGTGTTTCAACAATTTTAACTGCATACTACGCGAATGTAACATCTATACTCCGATACGGATCAATATTATGGGGAAACTCAGTTAATAAAGAAAATGTATTTAAAGCAAATGTATACGAGCTATCTGTAATATAAAACAAACTGATAGTTGTAAACCCTATTTTATATCTTTGAAACTTTTGACTTTACCTTCTATGTATATATATGAAATAGCCGTATTAGTGAGGACTAAAAGCAAACTCTGTATTCTACGTAACAGGACATGGCTTATGAATAATAGTGGACATCGAAAAAATCAATAGTTTAAGTACTTTCCGCACCAAATTAAAAAAAAAGTTATTGGACAAGGCTTATTATAGTGTTAACGAATTCTTAAATGATAAATTTTATTGTATTTTTTAATAATTCAATATACCTTTTTCAATCGACATATAAACATAATAATATTTTTTTAATGATTAGTTGTAATTGATATTTTTTTTATTATAATTTTGCACACCAAGTGATGAAATACGGAATAAGTTTGACATTAATTGTGTATCATCTCTATGTATTATCTGTATTCGCAAATAAATGATTTGTTTTTTTTTTTTGATAAGTATTACTTATCATCTTTTTAAAGACTGAAGTCTGTTTTTTTTTTTTTAAGTTTTGACTTCATGCTTATTATTGATACTAATATTTTTTGTGTATATTATCTGTGTGGTGAATAACCACACAATATTGAGTTTATAGGTGCTAGTGTCAAGAGTACTAATCGTCAAAATTGCATTGTAGATCAATCGTGATAGCGTTTAAGAATAAGCATGCAGCTTGAATAAGGTACATTTTAAGAACTAAATTTATTATTCTTCACATGTTTTTAACTTAAAATCCTAGCCATTTTTCCCTTCCTGACTCCACATTTACAAAAAAGGTAACATATCATCTACAGCCGTCATTCGTCTCCGTCTGTCTTATTGATGAATGGGCTCGCAATTTGGTCTACTTTTTGTTGGTTGAATCGATATATATATAAATATAACTCGTGAGAATTAATATGGCACTAAAGGGCATATTCTATTTGCCTAAAGATCACTAGGTCATATAATATCCGCGAAGGTTGTCTATGCATCAGAGGTCAACTATCGAAATATGCAATAATTTGGAGTCGTATTAGCATTAAAAAAATAGACGAATTGCCGTTTTCGCAGAAAGAGACTAAGTATTCGTAAGACGAAGTATTGTGGAGTCATATAAATTCGTGCGATAGAAAGAAACTGCATTTATTGTTTAGTATCGTAGTATACATAGTACGAGTGTTTTATTTCTAAATTGTTCAAATTTTTTTTATAAAAAATATTCTAAATATATCGAAGTAGCCGACATGAGAGTAAACTCTATATTCGGAGTATTCTGTAGGTTATTAATATTTATAGTCCGACTTTAATATGGATCATAACTTAACAACTTGAAATTGACAGTCTGTCATTGGCTATTAATATTGAAGTTGTGAAATCTATATTATTATTATAAAAAAATAAAGTTTTTAGTTGATAAAGTTGTTAGTCCAATACTGAAAATTCTTTTACTTTCAGGAAGTTACATCATATACGGGTTATAATTTACGTGGGCGTAGTCGCAGGAAAACAGTTAGTAATATAATTAAAGTTTATAAAAGAGAAGTAAAGTTTCTAACTTTGTTTGTTTGTAGGGAGATATATTCGGAAATATTGATCCTATCATGAAAATTCTTTAAGGTAATTAAACCTAGGGTTAAATGATCATCGTCATCCCATCAATATCCCCACTGCTGGGGCATAGGTCTTCCCTATGGGTAGAATAAAATCGCGTGGAACCAATGCGGATTGATGTTAAAGGCTGCTGTTGGAGTCGAGACCAGTGGTTTAACGTACCTTCCGAAGCAAGGAGGAGTTCGAGATAATATTATTGGTCACCCATCTCATAACCGGCCCTTTGTTCAACAACGAATTTGCTCAACGACAGTATCGCTTAGCTAACACGCCAACCTCCTCGCCATCGAGGTCTAATTATAATTAAGTGAAAGTATATATCACTATTAACATAATGGTCCATTTATCGAAGTGTCGTCAGTACCCTTATAATGGGAGCCAGTTAAAACCATTCGCCATTTGTGTTCAAACTTTATAAAGCTATTTAAAATTGTAATGTTACGGATACCATTTTGTTTAATGATGGTGAAAGATGTTGAAGGATTCGATAATGTTTGAATTGTAGACGTTTAAAATTAATATTATTTGTTAGACTCCACAAATGCTGCCGTAATAAAATTCTAAGTTCCACAATGACACTAATAGGGATGATGACTAATTTTTGTTTGTTTGTCCGTCAGTTAGAGTGTTAAAAAATATTAAACACGTATTTTTTTATTTTTTTCGTAATCATAAAATTACGGCGTTACATTGAGTTGAAATTTCGCATGACGTCACGTTAGAGTATATTTTCTACTCAACTGTGACGTAGCGAGCCCCCACTCCTCAACTTTAATGCCTATTATCTAAGCTATTTCTTGTTAAATTGAAGTAAAAAAAAAAAATACGTATCTAATTGCATTTTTTTTACCCAGTCATCATTCCTATTTTAACATAGCTTTAATTAAATTGCCAACTCCTTTGACGTTAGCACTAAATATCATAGAGTTCTACATAAATGTCAAATTATTGTATTAGAAATCTAAGCTCTCCTTACGTTGGTAGACATCTCTGTACAGCATTACAAAAGAGATTGGAACCCTTAAAACAATATGAATTAATGTACACAAAATTTAAAATATGTCATTTCATCCTAGTATTATAAAAAAAAGGTTAAGAGTCAAGGACCTGGAAAAAAGATGAATGGAGTTTATTGTACGAGGGCACTGTTGTACGTTTATTCAATAAATACTTACTTCTTCGATGAAACATGGGGTTTTTTAAACTAAATTATCGTATTATAAGTATTCAATCGATCACCCATTTCACGAAGTCACCGACATTTTGATGTATTATTCAAAAATAGTTTTTATTAGGTACGACTGTATACGCTTAGATCCCTTTGCTTTATCAGTAATAGGGTTGAACTACAACAAATAAAATTGTCATCGCATACTCGGTGCCAAGCTGTTCTATCAAGCTTTGTGTTGTTTTGTACTATGAGATTTTCCATTAGTATTCATATTTGAATTGGTGAATTATCTTTGTTGAATTTTCATAATGACTGATATTAACTTAGAGAAGGTTTTTTGTGTTTAAGGAATTTCTAGAAATTTCTCAAAGAATATTTCACCGACACAATAAAGCTGAAATTCTTTCAGAATCTTTTAATCTAAAGATAGGAAAAATGTACGAAATCTTTGTGATCTCGCAATTCGAGGAAGTATTTCTATTACCTACATAGCACAGATACCTCAAAGAAATAAGTTGTTGTAGTAAAATTTGTGGTTATACGAAACAAAAGAAAAATATATAAAAAATTGGTCGAGGGAGAGTGGAAAAATTGGAATTAATATATGATAATTCATGTAGATTTTTATGTAAACTATAATTATTCACTGTATTTTTTCTGTATTTTTTTAAATCATTTATTACTTATAATCAAGTAAGTTGGCAAAGGTAAATTTTGTGTCATCTTTTTTATTGTATAACTGCAAGATTGTAAAATAAAATATATTTGAAATTCTCACGCACCTTATTTAATAGAACAATTTTTGAACGGTTCTATCAACTTTTTGAAACATTGATATTCTATTGAACCGGAAAATGTTTTAATTTGTAGAAGCGACAAGAAAAAATTCGACTGAAGGTATAAATTTTCCAAAATTACAAAAACAATATCTCAAAATATAAACCAGAAGATTATCCTAGGCAGAGAGTTTACGACTTCCTGCACAGAATGTAAATTCAGACTGCAACGAGAGAAGAATACATCATCATCATCATCATCAGCCCTTTTACGTCCCCACTGCAGGGGCTCCTAATGGATGGTTAAGGAGGATGGGCCATGACCCTCCACGCTGGCCCAATGCGGATTGGAGGGTATTAACGACTGCAAATGCAGCCGGGACTAACGGTTTAACGTGCCTTCCGAAGCACGGAGTAGCTCGAGATAAAAATTTTTTGGTCACCCATCCCGTGACCGACCCTTGCGAAAGTTGCTTAACGACTACGATCGCGGGCCGCGGCGCTTATCCACTACGCTACCGAGCACCGAGCTACGCTAGAGAAGAATACAGATAGGAGTTAATAAATCTATACATATATAAACTAGTTTTTTCCCGCGGCTTCGCCCGAGTGATATAGTTTTAATTTCATAAAAACTTTTAGCACTTAATTTACCTCCTTAGGGGTCGAAAATCATAAAATTCTGTCTTAGTGTCTCACCTCTGTCTAAAAAGAACCCGCATTCCTAATTTGAAACTCCTAGCACTTTAGTAACGAAATCTACGTCATAAAAATAATGCCTGATTTGAAACTCCTAGCACTTATACTCGTAGTAACGAAGTTTCATACAAACTTTCATCTTCTAATTTAGCCCCTTCGGGGTAAATTTTTAAAAAATCGTCTCTTAGCGCTTTCTCTAAAAATCTCCTCTAAACTCCCTAAGGAATCTTCATTCCAAATTTCAACTTTCTACTCTCAGTACGGCTATATGTTGTCTGTCAGTCAGTCAGTGAGTCACACAGTAATGCAAGAGTTTTATATATATAGAATCGCCAAAATGTATGTTCGCACAATTTTCAAACAACTGCACCAAAAAAATCTTTTTTATATGTTCCTTATTGTCAAGACAAGGTTTTTTATGTAAGAAAATTTATAAAAATATATAATTTATAAAAAACGGGTATGTGCCGGTACGAAGTTTACCAGGTCAGCTAGTTAAAGATAAATTAAAAGGAAAAGACATATTAAAAATATATTTTATGATTTATACTTTGATGATCACAATATAAGGTACAGTAAGCGATAAACAACAAAATATCAAATTGAAAAATAAATGTAAAACACACCTAAATACAATAGCAAAGTCATCGTCAACACAGACTTTTGACCTTTTGTAGTGAACAGAGAACCAGGAGTGCTATTCTGAATAAAAATCGACGTTGAATTCAATATCGAATTCGAGGCTGATTTTATTTCAGAATAATAAAGCATCCGAAAATTCAAAAAAAAAATACAATTATTTTATAATACTCACGATGTAATATCCATTCAAAAGTAGTTGTTATTGAAACAATATTATAACAGTTGTTATTATATGTATTATATTAATGTTATTATAACATAAATAAATCAAACACGGAAGTCAAATTGAAAAATGAGTTCATTGTTTTTTGAAATCAGTTACCATTATTATAATGACAATAAAATAAAAAATATAACTTTCATTAATTGATTGTCATGCTTTATTCCACAACTCATTGATAAATTAACATAAATTATGATTGGTGGACGAAGATGGACACAAAATTAAGTAGTCTAGACTGACTCCAGCCAATATTGTTATAAAGATTAACAATAGACAGCGTTCAGAATACAAAGAATACATACGTCATAGCAGTGTCATTTCTTTTCATTCTCTATTTTTTTTATTTTATTTAATTATCAACAAACTTTGTGGTTAACATAATTTGGTTTACTTGCATCATGTAAGCCACTAAGGTTCGTAACACATGCAAGAATTTATATAAATGACATTACAAAAAACTTAAATAACTATATGACATTACATAATACAGATTAATCCAGTATTTTCAAACAATATTTGTTAGAAAATACTGGAACAGCTGAACCAAGTTGAATTATTGAAGTTAAACAGGTTAATTCCACTAGTTCAAAAGCTCGGCTTCAATGGAAATTTCCTAAATTATTATACCACTTTCATAAATCTTTTTGGAGATTGATATATATTTTTTTATTCCTTTTTAATAGCTTCTTTTTAAGGTCGATTAAATTTATGCCATCACAGTTAAAACATAGTTGAAACTATTGATTGCTTAAAGCAAATTGACAATGAGAGATGAGAAAATGTCACGTTGAGACGTGTTGACTGATTTGGATCAGCAATGGTTTAAGCCTGATACTAAAGTAGGCCTTGTTTTATCTTCAGTTATCTTAAGAAAAGTGAAATGAATAGGGATCATTATTATCCAATGCCTTATTTATGACAAATACCTGGACAATGAACATACTACACTTATAAAATTAAGAACACGTGTTTAAAAGCCCGTACATGCTAACATATATAAATATTGTACCATTCCAATGAATTTACATACAAGTTAAATTGAGCCTCCCTTCTTTTTTTTATGGCTGAAAAGTTAAAAGAGCTGTATTTAAAAATAAGAATTTATAAAATATCCTCCATTAAAAATAAATAACAAGTTATCTTTAGCATTCACCATGAGTAATTAATCAAAAACACTTGACGCTTTTGGATATTGCGATGTAAGCGTGAAACATATTATAAATTTGCTATTTTCCCGCGACTTTGCCTTTGTAATTATGGCTTATCTCACCCACGTATGATGTAGCTTTCATCTTTGAAAGGTGGCGTAATGGATAAGCGCTACGCCCCGCGGTCGCTGTTGCTAAGCAATTTTCGCAAGGGTCGGATAATTTTTGGCCAAATGGGGTAAGGGATGGGTGACCAAAAATTATTTCGAGCTACTTCGAGCCTCGGAAGTACATTTTACCTTTAACTCCGACTGTCGTTAAATCCCTCCGATCTGTATTGGGCCGGCGTGGAGGGTTATGGTCTCTCATTTTTAACTATCCAAAGAAGGCCATAGCCCTTGCAGTAGGGACGTAAAATAGCTGATAATTATAGTTAAAAAGAAAAAAAAAATACAGAAGAAGAAAATCATTACAATAACACAAAAAATATATGGCCTGCACTCAAACCCCCCATGTTATATAGTATCTAGTGACAACAATAAATATGTCATCATATCTTGTGGAATATTCTGCATAGAAGTTAAACCGGATGATCCAGAAGGTTACAGGAAAGTCAAATAAGGAAAGTTAGAAAAAATATTAAAGATAGCATAACCGTCGTTTCCTGTAATATCGCTATATTATATAACGTATTCAGAATATTGCAAGATTTGCTATTTATTAACAAAATTCCAATAATATTCTTTTGATATTCTTTTATTGGTTTATAATTTTTTGTGCAAGATTACAGTGCACACTTAAGTCGACCGGGTCATTGCTCTAAGCAAATAGTTGTATGCACAGAACACAGGTTGCATGCACACCGTGCGATTCAAAGTACAACGCGTAAATAATCGCCCGCAGCAAAACGCTCTTTACTGGATCGCGCGGTATGAACGTCAGATCGCGCTATTCGGGCTGCGATTTGCTTGCGGCGGATTAAATCGCAATGGAGCATATCAAACAATCCTCAATGCATCATCCATGTTACACCCGTGTCTTAAATCGCTGGAACGTTGGATTGCGTTATCCGAGAATAAGTAAGTAAGCATGCTTTATTACACAATATAAAATGATATTAACATACACAAACATTGTGTAAGGCCATTACACAACCTATATGAGTTAATAGTATAATTAGGTACAAGAAGAAATCTAAAAAATACTGTATTTTAGGGTTAATTTCGTGTTCGAGAATTTTTTAATAAATCTACTTTGTACAAAACTAGTTAAAACCTATGGATTAGTTGATGCGCCCCTTAAAAGTAATAATGAACGAAACCATTAAGATCCTGTTCTTCTTCTTTGTCTAAAACGTCTATCACATTTTAGACAAAGAAGAAAGACTGTTTAGACGTCTCTTAATACATTTAATTCCATCTTTGTTTAGCATAAACTGACTTAAATATATATAATAGTTCGGTATATATAGTAATTTGTAAATTGCTCATTTTGCAAACTTCGTATAGATTACATCGCCATAAAATTGTAAGCATCGTCAATTAGTAGTCCTACGAGAATTATTATAATTCAGAAAGGCTTTTAACTCGAAAGACAGACACCAATTTCACGGTTACAAACATAATTTGATGATGATCTCTGGTCGAATAGTTGCATAATTATCTTAGGGCTTTGTCTTTCTTCCACTCATTTTCAATTCTCTGTTATGACAATGTAGAAACTGAACTTTTCTATATTCTCTCGGATACAGATTTAGTCTCAGTTTTCCATAACACCGATTGTTTGAGCTTTGTTTGATCTTAATAATGTATATAAATAAATAAATGCCACACGTCATCACATATATTGCCTAGCTCATAAGATAAGCCCCTGTATTACTGAGTATCTAATATAACGAAAGTAACACAACACCCACACTCGAAAAAATACAGAAAAATCCATTTTCTACATTGTCCCGACTGGGAATCAAACCCAAGATCTCAAAGATCGACACCTTGAAACAGGTGTGAGTACTTTATATATATTTTTTTTACACTTCTTCCATTTGTCAAATAATTAACTTACCAATATTATAATTATAATTAACTTAGTGTGAAAAGTAAATTACTCGTATTTACAGAGTAGAAAAACGTTTCACTTCTGAAAGTATTTCACGGATACGGCAAGCTCAAGTATTTAAATTGGAAAGGTATAATTGAATTTCTATATTTATCAACATATATGTTTAATCGTGTTTGTTAAAACACTAATTACAAAGTTAATTATAAAGAATATTAGAATTTAAATTTAACAGCCGAATAACAAGCAAAACACTTGAAAAGTTAAAACCGGATTTCACTAACCTAGAACAGAAATAGCTTAACTATGAAAATCCTAATCTTAAGAATCGTCTTAACGAAGCTGAGACAATAGAATTAGCTTCTCCATTTGTCTTATATAAAATCTATCGCAATTCCTTTCAGTTTATTAACTGAAAGATTTTCACGAAACGATTGCGTTTTTTTTAAACATATTGAATGAACAATATCGTCATTCGAATCATCATTCGTTTCAAAAGCTATTGAGACTTAAAAAGTTAAATAATTCCATCAACATCGAAAGCTCAAAACGAGTTCAATGGTAAGAAAAAAGGAAATTAACTCTTTCAGAGGCCTGTCATCAATTAATCCAATTTTCATTTCTTTTGATGCAATGAAACAGGAATTTCGTCGGACTAATGAACAAGAGGAAATTGCAGAATCTGACGCTACTTATTTGGAATTTACAACGAAGTCTTGAGATATACATATACAGCAGTATCATTTAAATCAATTGAATCTACTATTAAAAAATATTTATCAAGAAAGCTTACCTTACAGCTTACTATTAAGTCACGGATTATATAACAGACTAACTTGGCCCGCGACTTCGTTCACGTAGAAAATAGCTTAAGTTACTCCTTATTACATCATCTACATATTTGCCAGTGAAAGTCCCGTCAAAATTGGTCCAGCCGTTTCAGAGATTAGCCGGAACAAAGAAACAGACCAAAAATATTATTTCAGTATATGTGTATACATATATATGCATAAAGTAAAATGCGGTTATTTTAAAGTTACAAACATACACATTAAATTAAATTTGTATTAATATTGATTTGATAATGATATTATTTTTGTAAACGTCATAACTTCTGTTAGAGCTGCTGAGTTATCAGCGACAAAACATCCTGAACGAGCGATAGAAAAATGTTTGGATGATTCAAAAGTACCTTTTCAATGCAGTTGCTCATAAAGCGCTATTTTTTTAATCCATTGTAAACACCGAAAGTGAGTCTTTAAACACGTGTTAAATAAAAATGTACTGAAATCCTTTACGGCACACGTGCTTAAAAGTATTTTTTTATTTTTTTTTGGCCGAGCACCAAAGAAATTAAAAAAAAAATTGATGAAAATATGTCAAACTTTAGAGGCAAAAGTATTTCAAGGAGCCTAGAACGAACATTTTCAAATAAAAATGTATGACACGAAAACATGTTGAAATATCACGTTTAATTTTAACAAATAATTTTTAACTTTAATACATACTTAGTTTTATTAACCTATATATTTGTTTTTGTTTACCTATATATTGAAAAATGTTGTAAGAAACCTGAGTGTAAAAGGTTTTTCGAATCAATTTGGCCCTTATTCGTAAAACCTTACTTTCCGCACTCGTATCTTAAATAACTATTATAGGTCGTCCGTGGCCTCAGCACGCACGCACGCGCACGCAGTACACGTAACGCATTGCACTGATTTGTCGAAGTCATACGTCACTGCAGTCGCTTAGTTGGTATTGATGACAGAATCATGCTTATATTAATTGGATTGGTACTAATTGGGACCAGCGTTTTAGTTTATTGTTACGTCATTATTATTATCATCAGCATAGTGTGTCCTCACTTAATACGCACTGGGTCTAAATGGCTTAGCGTTTCACTGTTACTTGGCTCGTTTTAATCGTAGGAACGTAGGATGGTTAACGATAGAATAGACCACCTCCCGAAAACTGTCAAAAACACTGTGCCATTCTATCACAGCTGTACAATACACTTCAAAGTGGAGACGAATGAGAGTAATTCGGATACGCACTACACTGCACTTTAGGTACTGCACTACGTCAGCTATGAAATGTTAATATGAATCCAAAGAAAGATTTTAAGATACAATGGAGGTAGGATCTGACAATTCCTCTGATGCACATATAAATTCACTTAAGATTTCACCAAAATCATAAGGGTGATTTAAATATTTCTTAAATCACCCTTATAAGGTCTTTAGGTACCATTTTAATTCGTATAACAGATTGCCTAGACAAAATTAAGATGCCTTCTACAACCCACAATAATATTTAATGATGTTTCGAGAAAGTACCAGAATAAATTCTGTTACTAATAAATCAGATATGACTGGTATTCAAATTAACTACGTTCCTCAGATTATTATGGATGATTTTAGATTTCAATTTTAGACTAAGATTAATTTTAAATGTAGTACCTCTTTAGTGAAATAGAATAGAATTCCACATTAATAAAAAGCAATATTTAAATGCTTTTATGCTATTTAAAACTTATTAACTTTAGATCTCTATGGGCTCATTTCATTGGTTGTCAAAAGAATGACATCCAATAACCGACTAATAAAAGTGAGGTACCGAAATTGCTCGCACTTCGTATGTATGAAGCCTCGATTTAGATGTGTTTCCCCTTTTTCACAATGGGCAATTCATTACTGCTAACCTTAAATTCAAATTCAATATCATCAATTCATTCTAGGCTGTTACAGGCACTATTGAATGTCGTAAACTACGCCATCTGTTCGCAAATTTACGGCGGCCGACTTTGTACTGAGAAGAACCGACAAGAAATCTAACAAGTATTGCTTTTTGTTCTTGTTTTCATCGTCATCATCATCAGCCCTTTTACGTCCCCGCTGCAGGGGCTCAGGCCTTCCATATGGATGGTTAAGGATGATGGGCCACGACGCTCCACGCTGGCCCAATGCGGATTGGAGGGTATTAACGACTGCAAATGCAGCCGGGATCAACGGCTTAACGTGCCTTCCGAAGCACGAAGAAGCTCGAAATAATAATTTTTGGTCACCCATCCCATGACCATAAATTTTATTAATGATACGTAACATGACACGTAAACACATGATACGTAAATTTTATTAATATAATAGATATAATACCGTTCCTCTGATTTATAAAAAAATATATAGGTACTTGAAATCCTTTCATTTATCGTTCCACCAACGTAACAAGGAATTTTTTAATATAGACCTTTCTAATATGTCTATAAATTCCTTAAAAAGGTACCATAAGTGTTTTGTATTTTATCGCATTTCCTTACGTAGGAGCTGTAAACGTTTTAAGTTATTTATTATCTAATGAAATTTTGGACACTATAGATCTTTCCTTTTTAATTATAATCTTATTACTGTTAACTTAAACGACTGTAAGGCGTTAAAATAAATATCTCTTAATAAGTACTTATGATAAGATTTCTTGAATAAAGTTTTTTTTCTACTTAGACTCTGAGTAAGGACGGGATAGTATTAACGCACAGTAACAGCCGAGTATATATATACTTATGAACGTATATTTCCACTGCGAGAACAAAGAAAGAAGGTTTAGATATAAGGTGACGAATAATAAATTAATCAGACCTAAAAATAATTATGTAAATGTATATCTTAGAGGGAAAGTGGTATTTGTTTACTATTAGACGCATAAATAAGTCATAAGTTTGGTACGCACGAGTGGCTCTTCCATATTTGATAATGTCAAGGACGTCTTTAATTAACAAATCAAGGCCATTCGATGCCCATTCACCCGCAAATAAATAAACATCAAATGGAAGGACCATGAAGATTCGATTGAGGGTGTAGAAAAAAAAATTTAAACCCGAAGTTAATCAAGAAAAAAGTTTTGTTACACATATTTCACTTTATTTTAGACGAAATAATATATAATTTTAGCAGGTTATACAAAATAAAATGGAAATTTTTTGACATTTTATTTGAGACGAAAAAGCCTTGTATGTGTTTGTAACTCCGATGGCTTCACACGCTAGCAAATATGGTTGACGATTTTAGTTTGATATGGTTTGTTTAGTTTCTTGCGTGTGACGTCATATGCGGCTTAATGGAAATGTATGACGTTTTGGAAATTTCAACTTTAGTTTGGAAATATTAATGTAATGAGCTTATTTTGTAATAGAGAGTAATTTAAAACTATTTTTCAAAATTACATAAAATAAGTTCAAAAACCAAAACCCATTTTAGTTAATAAACTTATTTTTTTATATAATTAATTTTCGGTAAACACACCAGAAACTTAATTGCTTTAATTATAAACAAAAATGTAAATCTAAACTAACTGAAATATGCTTGATCATGTTATTGAGGGTTTTGCTTGAACAAATCCTAAGAATTAAATCTCTAGGACATTTTTTTTCTAACTTCTGTCTGTTTTAGCAAAGGAGTTTTGAATTTCTTTAAAACATTTTTTGTCTCTTCTGAAATGTCGTGGTTTTAATAAAAATATCGCTTTTTTATCAATATTCGTAGGTAGACAAAATTTATTCAATATTATGATAAACCTATGAAAACCCAGTTTTCGGCAGAAAATTGATGTTTGTTTATCCTGAACTTAAGTTTATAATAATATTTTAGTTTAGATCATATCGCGATTGAATTAAGCACATGGGAAAATAAAATAGCAACATAGAATAATAATAAGTAGGATAAAATTAGGATATTTCAACTAGCTTTCCGCCAATGGCTTTACCCACGTGGTCCTGTATAATACATATAAACATTTCCTTGAATTAATTTCTATAATATAAGAAAACCGTATTAAAATATATTAAATCTTGGAAGTATTAAATCTCAGGGTACAGACAGCGGAAATAGCTTTTGTTTTATAATAGGTATAAATATAAACAACGCATATATACGAATTTGATAAACTAAGATTTCTAACTTATTATTTTCTCATTTATTTCGACTTTTGTTTGATTAACAATAAAAGAAATTCTAAAGTGCCTTCCTTAGCAAAGAATCACACGTACCCTTAAATTTAATGTTATTATATAATATACTAGCTTATGCCCGCGACTTCGTCGGCGTGGTAACGTTAATCGGGTGGAATTTATCAAAATCCTTTCTTGGGGAATACCTACGTCATGGTAGCTTTATGCATGCAAAGTCTCAGCCCGATCTGTTTAAAATAGACAAAGTTTCATACAAAATGTCATCCCCTATTTTATCCCCTTGGGGATAAAATAGGGGATGAAATTTTGGGAGTAGAAATTACCAAAATTTAACGGATGCCTACATCATAACATCTACCTGTATGCCAAATTTCAGCCCGATCCGTCCAGTGGTTTGAGATGGTACGTTGATAGATCACCATGTCAGTCAGTCACCTTTGAGTTATATATATTTAGATAGAATAGATGCGTGACATTTGGAACTTTTTATTAGATATACTTAGTAAAGTAAACAGCATTAAGGCTCTAAGCATTAAGGTGGTGTAAACAGTAGCAATCTTGTGCTTATGACACATTGAACATGCAACATCGCATACCTTTTGCTGTCCAAAATTATATACATACATACATTAATTTTATGAATACAAAAGTAACTCTGTTTCTCTTTTTTATGGTTATATCTGTTACGATTGCACAATAAAACTACTGAACCAATTTAAATGAAATTTGATATACATATCGGGAAAGGATAAATCGGTACATAAGTCGACAAAATGTTTTGGTTATTTTTGTAATTATGAACGTTAAAGTGGTTATCGTGAAAACCTTATTTACACGCGGAAGGAGAACTAGTATAAATATAAATGTAGCATTGTGTAAACTTCATTAAATATAATAATCGTATAAATATTTTTTGGTAAAAATTAAAAAGACTTAAAAATCTTTATAAATTACTTATTTTAATAGCAGTACATCACATCACCAGCCTGTTAATGTCTCCAGTGCAAGGTCTAAGGCCTTCCCTCTGGATAGAATCTGGATAGATTCTATCCAAAGTGCGAATTGGTGGGTAACTTCAAATGCATCCGAAGCAAGGAGGAGCTCGAGATAATTCATCTTTGGTCACCCGTCCCATGCCTGCATTGTGAAAGCGGTACATATGTTTATCATTTATTTTTTTTGAAGTTTGTCGATACTTTATGTAGGTCAATAGAATTTTATTTTGTTGTTTTAGTGATATATAAAAAAAATAATGTTACCTTACAAAAACCATAGGACAACAAAATATGAAATCTATTTTTATGACTTAAATATTATGTGGTGGAAGGTTTTTTGTTTTTTAGCAAAACGTCTTCTTATATGTTCTAGAATTATTAAGTTGATTTGTTTGCAGTTTTCAGTACGGTAAGGTTAATCATACGCGAGTGATTTAGTTTATAAAAGAGCTAGTTTTTTTTTACAAAAAAGAAACTGCTTATCTAATTCTGATAAAAATATTAATGGAACCACTTAAAGCCCATAAGCTTTCAAATAAAATAAAAAACATAAAATATTCTTTGAACGTATATTTTCCAAAGATTATACAAAATTGGTTAAAGTGTGATGTCAATAGAAAGGCAATTGATTGGATACTTTTCTAAGCCGTGATCAGCTTAGGATTAGAAATAGTCGCTTTTATCAACTTTAAAAATGGAGGTCGACTACAACAAGGATTTACATAATGTCGTTGGGATTGCACATTTTTTTTTATATATAGAGCTAGAGCTTTTAAATACACGTGCAAATTTCGTAAGCAAATTATGACTGTACATTAATTAGCTATAAACTTAGGAAACCGTAGAAGCATAATCAAAATTCGTTGTAAGGTATCGAAAATATGAATTTATAATATTATATTAACCGAATTTTTGAAGGAGCAATTATATTATAACAAAAATATGTTTTCAATATCCTATTAATATTATAAAGGCGAAAGTTTGTAAGTATGGATGTATGGATGTTTGTTACTCTTTCACGAAAAAACTACTGGACGGATTTGGATAAAACTTTACAGCAATATAGGTTATACATCAGAATAACACATAGGGTACTTTTTACTGGGAAAACTTCTCACTCCCACGGGATACCGACTTCCACGCGGACGAAGTCGCGGGCGTCCACTAGTTTTAACATAAATATCAAATTTACATTTGTGAATGCAAAATATAATAATTAAAGAGGACTTCCAACAGCTTCTTATAAGTGATTAATATATCAAGAAGTTTCGTTTTTACCCGACTATGGCGAAGCGAAAAGGAGGGTTATGATTTTATTCGGTATGTAGGTATGTATGTAAGTAAGAATATTTATGTAATCCCTTAAAACTTCAAAACTTCTCATCGTAGCTGAACAAATAAGATATCATTAGAAGCGTCTTTTTTTTCCGCGTGCTATAGGCTATATGTAGTTATATTAAATAGGCAATCAAATGAAAGTGCTAGCGTTATTGCTTAAAAACACCCAAAAATAAATGTATTAAAAAAATAAGTTCAACAAAAACAATAACCCAACTACAATTAAATCGTGCTCTAAACAGTTTGAAACAAGAATTTTTATAGCGATAGCTATATTATAAAAACAATGTACTAAAGGACAGCGTAGTAATATGTCACTGTTCATAAGAGAACAAGTTTTTTTATTACCCTTTGTTACTACAAAATCTACTGATTTATAATAGCAATTGCCCGACCTCAATCAACCAAGCTCGACCTCAAGTTTTTAAAGTATTTTCACAAAATTAACCAAATTTTTATATCTGTAACCTTTTTGTATATCACTAATTATGTACAGAGCTGCATATCAGGCTTCCACGAAATGTCAAATTTCAGTATTGGACTTTTTAGATCTACATTTAATGTATTTAGGTTTAAAAACGAGTGGGGAAACTTAACAGGACTGGTCATACAGTCCTGTCAAATTTTGTATTTACGAATACAGTATTTTATTTATTACAAATGGAGTTATCTAATTTTGATTTTGATTCAGCTTCAGATATGAATTCTATGATGAAACGAGCTAGCAATTTGCCTTTAATAGACCAAATAATTTCACCCTGCTAGTGCGAAATATTAAATACTAAGAAAAGCATATTTTGCTGTACATAAATTGTATATTAGAGCCTTAAGAAATCAAAGCCAAGAGTCCAAAGAAAGAAATCAACCACTGAATTAGATTAAATGGAATTCAATATATAAAATAATAGTTAATGTATTTATGCCCAATAATTACCTATTGAACCTACACGTTTTCACGAATATGCTTAACAGTTTGAAATACCTACCTCGATTTCAACTAATGCATACTACCTACGTGTAGTTTCTTTGGATTAAACGTTCTATCTGATGTAATGGTCAAAGACTAATCACACAGAGAGACTTGGCATACTTTTCTTACCTACTTGGTACCCCCTGGATGAGAATCCATAGACGCACAGTATGCTCAGCTAAAGATTCTTATTCATACCAAATTTATGCGTCAAAAGACGATTCTAGCATATAAACATTTTGGAGCCCGATGGCGCTGTTAGCGCGCTCGCTTTGCCCGTAATAGGCCGGTAAAAGGATTGGTGATCAAAATTGATTATCTCAAGTTCCCCCGTGTTTCTGAAGGCTGCATCTGCCGTTAACACCCACCGGGCCCACGTGGTGGGCCGTGACCAATTCTTCTCATTTGATTCCATCCATCGGAAAAGCCTGAACAACAGCAGTGGAGACACTAATAATAATAACGAACGTATAAAAATTATTAGTTTCAAGAAATCACTTCTTTCAATTATTCTGTAAAGGGTGGACCCCATTACGGGGTTATATGAAAGGTTGATTGATCCAAGCTACTTTTCAATGTATATTGAGCGTGAGTATTTAAGAATTTTCTGACTCAATAGTGTCGAAAAGGTCACTAAGTCGATTAACCTTTCAACTAACGTTATACACAATATAGGAAATACGCAGATATTCCTATAAATATGAGCTGTAATCTAGGTATATTAATATTTAAAAGAGGAACGATTTGTTTATTTACATTAGAGAGGCTCCGATCCTAATGGATTGTTTTTAAAAATTCTTTCAGTTACGGGAAGCTACCTCATTCGCGGGTGTTAACACTGGAAGCAGCTAATATATAAATTAATATTTTCTGTATAATACATAACTATATTAAGTCCATTACTTTTTGATACATTAACAATGTTACACAATAATAGTTTGAGATTATAGTAGTATATATAAAAATGAAATGCGAATAGAAAATCATAATTTTCGCTATATAATTAATTTTTGATAGAGTGATGAAATCTATACTAATATTATAAAGCTGAAGAGTTTGTTTGTTTGAACGCGCTAATCTCAGGAACTACTGGTTCGAATTGAAAAATTATTTTTGTGTTGAATAGACCATTTATCGAGGAAGACTTTAGGCTATATAACATTACGCTGCAACTATTAGGAGCGAAGAAATAATGGATAATGTGGGAAAACAGGGAAAATTATTCATCCTTGAGGGCTTCCGTTGCGTGCGCTGCGAAAACGGTTCAAGACACCAAAAAGATATGTATGAAAAACTTTTGATACCAGCAATCATTGTTTACTATTAAATATGTAATTATATCTGTGTCATGCTATGAATCGATACCCAAATAAACAGTTCTCTAGGGATCACGCGGGCGAAGCCGCTGGAGGAAAGCTAGTATATGAATAAAAAGTCAATTACGTTCGAAATAAATTTCATGCAGAATAAATAGTTTAACCAATATTAAAGTACAATTCGAAGTGCAAGCAAATTGGTTTAGGAACCAAGAAGAATATATTTGAGGTGCAAACAAAAATTCTTACGCTTTAAAATACTAAATTAATGCCAGAATTAACAATTTATTCAAAATTAAAAATAAAAAAACTATATGAAATCGATTTTTTTTAAATGATACAAATTGTGTCACATCTACCAAAGCAGATTCAAACTCACTCCAAGGATTACTGCTTTTCAAGTATTAAAATTAAGATCAAATGACGAAGAAAAACGCAACAGTTTTCAAACAAAAATACTGGTATTTTCAAACGTCGCCAAGCTGAAACAATTGTCTCGCACTCGTACTCGCAAAAACTAATCGGATTTCTTTAGAGCCAAGATTCTAACTCTACATGCCCTAACTTTAAAAGCTCTTACTTCACAAACTCTAGACTTTATTCAAAACATATGGGTGGGTGCATTAAATAAAAATATTGTCACAGATATTATGATAATGTGATATTATTCATGTAGGTGGAAAGTATTTATTATAGGTGGAAAATATTTACCTGTAAATGTTTTACTAATGAATTTTATTTTAATAAGATATATTACTACTTAAGATTTAAATAAGACAGTGAAAATAAGCAAACCAAAAGTTCACGGTCCTTCATAGTTTTGATAGCTAAAGAGCAAGTTTTTGTTTATAAGATACTTTTCTTAATTTATAATAGAAAGTAACGTGAAGAATTTGAAACTTGGCGAGCTTTTCTTAATAATGTTGAAGTACTATGTTTCTTTTAGATATCCGTTTATAAACGATGTAACTAATAAACACTAAACGAACGACATTAATGTTAATTTAGCTCTCAAATATAATAATTTTATAAAACACTTTCACACTAAAAGATAAATATTAAGTTTATAAAACTTATAATTATAACTTACCTATCGTTTATTAATGAGAAATCACTATTTGAACACACAAAAAAATAACCAATTATTCACGATAAAACTTTTTGGAAGCTTTACTCACGACCTTAGTTCGGCAGTGTGACACAAACAGTATCGTTTCACAACGAGATGTTGCGCGCACCAATGCCGAATTCGCACTGACACCCTTTCCCAAATACAAACGATAAAATGTACGGACGCATAACCGAATCATTCTCAGTACTCATTACTATCATTAATTAAGAAAAGGGGGTGTTTCATTATGTGGATACAAGTGAATAATGATTTTTCCGTGATCAATTACTTGAATAATGGATACAATGTAACACGCGAGCTTTTTCTTGTCACGCGTGAGTTAGGTGTTTGGAAGCTTAATTAAAATAATAATGAAACTCATAGTTAATTTTGTTAACCGACTTCAAGAGAGGAAGATGAAGAATTTGATTAGCTTTTTTTTTATGTATGCTGCTAGATATTTTCGAAGAAAAGGGGAACGATTTTGATAAACGTAAATAAACAATTTCATGAAGATTGGATTAGTATTTTTTTATTTTTAGTTTTGAGTCCTGAAAATTACTTTGTTGAAGATTGGGGAGCGACTGCCTAACCATCTAGTTCTGACTTTAGCCATAAATAAAATAACTCTATTATGGTTTTATCAATGAATGTAGTAATATTCTTAAACGAGTTTTTTTTAATATTTTGATTAGCTCTGCCCGCGCCTTTATCCGCGTGGAATAGTGACTGTCGGTGTTTTCAATTTTTGCGGAATATTAATTTAAAACTAAAACGCACACGTTAATTAATATTATATTTGCTATGATTCATTATTACATCTCATTTTACACTTAAGTTTCTATTTACAGTTGTCATCTCCAGTAGCAAAAAAACATTTTGGTTTATTTCAGTTTTCGAAAAGCTTTATTTATCAAAATTTTACTTTTTTGATCATAGGTAGAGTTATAAGTTATTATAATTAGCTTATCTAAATAAGCTGCCGGTATTTTGACTTGTCAAAATATTTTTTCTCAAATAAATAAAAAATTGGCTTCTATGAATTGGAAGCTACAAATATTAATAACTACAAAAGCGGTTAAAATTCAAGGACCTTTTTTATTTAAAGAGTTCTAATTCGATATTTAAGCCGGTTTTAGTTTTAAAAATAGGTGTAGTATATTGGAGATATGTCGACAACATAACCGTATGATTAAGCAGTTTAATTATTTAAAAAGTGAATAACTATCCTCTCATTACTTTACATTAAACTTTGATAGATTATTTATTTAAAGGCGTACCTACTTCAAAAGAACTATTTATTATCACAACTAAAATCCCGAATAAATTTTAACGGATTTGCATAAACTTACAGAGAATAAAAATACTTTTGGGTCTTCCAAATGAGCAATATTCGTGCGTATTTTACACAATAAAAGGTCTCGTCCTTTTCACTAGTTAGAGCGACATTCGCATTTCGAAAGCGAAATACAATGGGGACTTAAATATTAAATAATATGTTTGTCACTTCAATTATGAATTGAACTTTAATTTTAATTTAACATAGAAAATAATTTTCATTGAAATATGTTCTGCATGTCCACATATACGTTTTAAAATACTTAAAGAGTATTCCTATACCTTTGATCATATTTTAGTTTTTGGATTAAAAAAAGGTCAAATAATTTAATTTTTAATTACGACTTCCGGTGTATTTAATTGAAATGAAATGAAAATGTTTTTATTCAAGTAAGCTTGTTACAAGCACTTTTGAATCGTCCAAAGATATTTTTTCCCCTACCACTTGTTCAGGTTGTCTTTTAGCTGACAAGAAGAACAAGCAAAAGAAACTTACCAGCTTTTTATCATAAGTAATGACATTTACATGAATCATGTCATTACCAAAATAATACATATATTGAACAATAATAAATACAAGTTTCAAAGTCTGTAGGACATAGGTTGGTATATACCAATAATTAATCGTTATAGAACAGAGCGAAGGCTATTAATTCCATGCATTGCGGTCCTTAAATTAATCATCAACTTTATAATAGCCTAGATAATAGAATTATTATAAAAATATATGTACATAAATCCTTTATTAAACAACTACATTAATTAATAACTACATATAAAAAATAACAAAGAAAAATAGACTAAGGTACTGTTGCTTAATAAGGCCCAATATATTTGATTTAAATCTGAATTATCATAATTTAGAAGTATTTTAACTGGCTTTTAGCGTAGCAATAATTGGCGTAAGTAACTCAATTAAGAATGGATGAAACACATATTCTGAATCGTCGCCTAGTCTTGATTGAGCGAGGTAGATCATAGAAAGGCATACAGCGTTTGTTTCGGTTTAAATATAACTGAAATAATTAATGATATTTATATATAAGAAAAATTCAATGGTTAAACTGACAGAATATTTATCATTCTTGTTTGAATGTCATAATCGTGTTATTAAAAGGACCTATATCTGAGAAAATTTCATTAAATAGATCAATACGTCTAAAAGTGGTGCAACTTACCAATAAAGGAATATAAATTTAGCATATCGGATATCTCTAAAAAAGCAAATTAAACTCGAATAATAAAGTGTCATGAGTACTTAGTAATTTACCTGTGAGATAGTTCAGACTACCCGCAATCTTTTCAGACTCTGTGTGAATCCCTTTTGAACCTTTTCTTAGCATAAAAAAAATTTTAGCAATCTACGTTTCTTCGTTTCTTTTTTTGCGAAATAAATATGCGTTATATGGAACGAAGTTAGAGAAAGTAACGTTGATATGCCAGAGAGAGAGATAGAGCAATTAATAACACAGCACGCAGTTTCGCTCGAAAACAGTGACAAAAAACTTTTATGGTAACACTACCTGGCGTCTACTCTTACGTCTAATTTATAGAGCGTTGGAAACAAAGCGGAGAGGGGTGGCTGTGACGAGAGGCAAATAGATGCCACTAGGGGGAACCCAGTTTCCGTGACGAAAGATCAAAGATATGCTTAGTATGGCGAAGAAGAAGCTGTTACACAGACATATTGTATCCGCTTATTGGGATAAAAGCGTAAAGGGCTTTTTTATTGTAATTGGCACATCCACTACGGACTCCTCCGTTCGTCTTTCGTAAAAAGTGATTCAAAGTTTTGTGTGTGTCAAGTTGGCAGACGCACCAATGAATTGATGGTCTTATATATCTAAAAAAATTGGAAATAAAAATGATAAATAAGTATAGTAGCATATAAATAGTGATATTACAAATTAAGGGATATTTGAAAACCTATTCGTATTACAAAAATTGTGACTAAATAGTTTCTATCGTACGAACTTTCCTTTCATTCGCTCATTTGGAGATCGACTCTTCGATACAAAATCGAAGTCGATCTCCAAATGAACCTTCTTTAAGTATTAAGAACTATGTTTTAAATTTTTCAAAGGTTTTCATTGAAAAAAATTGAATATTTTTAACTATCATTTTAATTTCAGTAATTTAATGAGGAACAGAGTATGTCATACCATATCAAATAAAAAATCGATTAATGACAACCAGTCTATCGCTGACGATAATAATGTACGTATATGAAAAAAATAAAAAAGAATTTACTGACATCCTCTTAACATTTTCTTTTACAAATATTTTTTTATGTATGACAGGCGTAAAGCTGGACAGAGCCCATCCCGTATAAGCCTATTAATGTTGACCTAAAATGTTTGACGTCTTAAGGATGACACAATTGCAAAAATTAATTTTGATCATTTAATAAAATAAAATTGAGAAAATAGGCTTACGTATAGCAATTGAAACAATATTTTGTGTTATTGATTATTTTTAATTATATTAAAGTTTATTTTGAGGTTTCGTTCTTATGAACTTTCGCCAACAGCAGTATTAAGATTTCTAAACACAAATTACTCGTCTGTCTTTCCATAGATCTGTCACCACTGATTTGCTCTGATGTTATTGGACTGTTTGAGTTGAAAAATATTTCTTAGGTATAAATTACCGAAGGCAGTTTCCTCGGTTAATTGGGAAATTAAAAAAGAAAACGGTTGGTGTAACGGGGCACCGAGGAAAATACTAAGAACATTTTGGTATCAGTTTAAACCTAACCTAATGAAATATGTTCTATATGATAAAATTTAAAAATATGCGAAAACGAAAAAAATAATTGTGTCCGAATTTTTCGTCTTTTTTCCTCAGTGAAAACAATAATGTGTGTCATATTAAATGAAAGGACTTATTGTTAGAATCCGAAATATATATTTATTATAATAATAAGTCTAGAAGTTATAAAAAAAAAAAATAAGTAAAAATAGGAAAAATGTCAAACCCGGTTATTATTAAAGAATTTCCGTGAAACCTTTTTAATTTTACGTTATATGATTTATTTATAGTGAAGACACGGAATAAATAAATTTCTCATGAATAACATAATCACATCGTGACAGTCTTTCAATCCCAGGCGATTATGGATTTCTTGATTTGTTCCATACTTCCGAGTATTTACTCTCGCAATATTCTTAGATGTGACGCCTTATATAAGTTATTTAAAAAATCTTTTTGATGCTTTCATTCCTATAAGTTTATTGACCAGCCGTTGCTTTGAAAATAAATGAAATGATCAAAGATTTCTCATTAAAATCTGTTCCGCAGTTCCAGAGTGAATGACCGTAAGTAATAATTTTTTTTAAGGGTTCCTTTACTGTTTGTTGGTTCTTTGTTGAGTTGTCTATCGATCTGTCCGTCCATCTATCACATTATTAATCTGCTGCTTACCCTAAAACTCCATTATAATTTATCAAATAATAATACTAACACCTATACCAATATGACGCCAATAAAATTATTGTCATTGTTTTTAAATTATTAAAAAAGTTAACATTTAAATTTTAAGGCAACGAAACGAATTAATTTTGCTAATATAATTTTTTATGGCTTATCAAATTTAATAAAACAGTAACAGGTAGTATAATACGGTAGAAAAATCTTTATTATTCACATTACACAATTGATTGATACAAATTTATAGCAAATTAACACTATCATGTAACAATTGGCGGCCATATCGCTTAAATTAGGTATTTTCTTAACTAGTTTCTTAAGATGTAAATGACATTTACACACGTTGGCTATTTTTAAGTGATATTTTTCTATAGTCAGTGTGACATTTCACAATAACACTAACAATTAGTTAGAATTAAGAAGATCAAGTTTATGTGATAAGTAAACACTGATGAAATCATAACATGCTATTTTATAATGTTGGTATTAATCTTGGAGGAAAAGACTAATTGTTTGAAAAGCCGTAGCGTCATTAGAGTCTTAACTATCTATACTAATAATATAAAGTGGAAAGATGTGTTTGTTTGCATCGAATAGGCTGTGTAACTACTGGACCGATTCCAAACTTTGGAGCTGCCTTAAAGTAACACCAATTTTCTCTTCAACTCCTTTTCTGTACGGGCTGTTAGACTATGGAATAATCGAGACTGTCCTATAATATCTTTCAAAACTAAACTCAATGAGCACTTTCTAGCAGAATTTTGTTTTTCATAATTTTTAGTCCTTGTTTTTTTATATAAGTATATTATATGTATTTATATAATATTGTTTATTTATGTATTTTTAATTAATTATTTAATTTTATTTCATGCCTATATGTTAATATTAATTCAAATTAAATTTTACACTTATGCACTTGTCAGTCTCCCGTTACTGCTTGATCTTCCACACCGCCTGGTTGGCTGAAAGAGATCTCTTATAGAGATAAGCCTACCCTTGCTTGCTTGTGATGTCAATTTTCATTTTCAAAATTCTTTCACTTACGTGTAGCCTCATCATACGGGGTTGTCATAGGCTATAATTAAAGAACATAATATTGGGTAATTATTTAAAACGTTCAACATTCGGCCAGCTCTAATAAAGTTCAATAGCATTTGTAGATCTGAAAGATCAGTATTTTTTTAAACTATTTAACTTACTCATGTAAAATTGTGTCGGTAAACTTAATTCAACTTTCTAGTAGTTTTTTAAACTAGTGAAGAACAAGTACATTGTTTATTTGATATTATAGGATCCAATAAATAAATTGCTCGAGTTCTTTGCTAGTAAAATTTAGTCTAAATCATTGTTCCGCTACATATAACTTCTTTACCATTCATTCCAGATTCAGGAGTACCGCAGGGATCAAATCTGAGACCACTGCTCTTTTTTATATTCATTAGCGACCTTCTTGATACCATTGAGGTTGACTGTCTCGCTTTTGCCGATGATATTAAGATTTTTAAACGAATCATCAGTTACCATGATTGCGAAGTCTTGCAGGGGAGCCTAAATGGTGTCACCCAAATCGAATATCACTGAATGTTGATAAATGCCAGATTATTTCTTTTACAAAAAAGAAAAATCCCAAATGTTACAAGTACATTATAAACAACATTATTCTTGCGCATTTCATTGCAGTCCGTGATTTGGGGGTATATGTCGACTCGTCGTTTTCGTTTCGAACACATTACGATTATATTTGCAATAAGGCGAATCGAATGCTTGGTTTTGTGTTTCGAAATGGTAGACCATTTAAGAATGTTAAGTCGTGGCTGATTCTGTATAACGCCTTGGTTAGAAGCATATTGGAGTATTGTTCTTCAATATGGTCCCCTATTTATAACACTCACACCGATAGGATAGAGGCGTAGGTGGATCAGAGATCTACGTACCCTTCATCGGATTGCCAACGGATCTTTTATGGTGGTTTGTTGGAGTCATTGCAGTTCAAGGTGCCGACTCGGTCTGTGCGTAAGCCTCAATTATTGTATGTATCCTCTACCACTAATAATGTATCGAAAAATAATCCTTTACTTAGAATATGTGCTTATTACAATGATATTTGTTCGGATTGTGATATTTTCAACTGTAGCCACCTTTCTTTTAAAAAAGTATTAATGTCATTATTGTAACCCAACAAATAAATATGTTTAGTTAACATTATAACTTTGTGATGTGCATGATTTTTCTATTTTATTTTTTTTCTATTTTTATTTTACCTCAACTGTTTATGGTTATTGTAATATCTGGTTATTTTTATCGTTGTAAGCAGGTTACTGAGATACATAGTTTAATATGAGATCTTTGCATATTTAAATTTTTGTCGACAGTACAAATGTTGAGCACAATTATAATTGGATTTAAGTTTATTATTATATGTTATGTATTTTTTTGTCTGATGTCTACTCAATACTCAAATGTTTATTGCAAAACCATAGTGTTACATTGATGTTACAAAAATAATATTAGTATCAAACTATGGACCCTGTCGGGCACAGCAATACTTTATAGAGAGGATACATATCAAAAATAAAATAAGTGGTCCTGGCAATTTAATAATAATCATAAAGTTAATCAATTATCACTAACAGTCATTCAAATTCATCAACAATATAATATACATATAAATAAAATAAGACTAATTTATAAATTTGATATTATTCTGTAATATTATCACTTGTATGAAATTTATTTGTAAATAATTAATTTAATATTGTTGATAAAATAAAATGTAATTTAATATTCATATTACTACTACATCGTCAAAAAATAAAATAAAATGGTAAGTTTAATAATTATAAATAATAGTCAGATAATGTTTTCAAAAATACAAATCAAAACTAGCCAATTTCATATTATTTGTATAAAATTGATTGATTCACGTGTAATTAATTTAATATTGTTGTTATAATTTAAAATATAATTTGTTTCTTTAAAATTTGCTAATTTATGTCATTTGGCATTATTATTATTATTATTATTATTATTATTATTATCTAAAATTGATCTATTGAGGCATTTTTAATTCAAGATTTCATTTATTGTACATTTTTTATTTTCCTGTAATTGCTTTATTACTTCCATTATTCCAATCATTAATTTAAAACTATATTATTTATTGCTATTAAAATTTTAACTCCATTAAAGTTTTTTATTGAATTGTCCGATTATTTTCATTATATTAATTTGCAAACGTAATAATATGTACTCATTTTATGTAGTAATGTTTTTAATATTGTCGTCTAGATATTCATTTTGACTGTAATAGCTTTTGCAAATTAGAAATCGTTTTAATTTATTAATAAAAGAGTTATGGGACAGTTCATTCTTTATTGAATCTGGTAGTTTGTTATATATTTTAATGGACATGACCAATGGACCAGTCGAGTGCATGTTTAGGCGGGAACATGGTAAGTTTAATCTGTTTTTATGTCTAAGATCATATTTGGAATATATTCTACGTGTAGTATAAAATTCAGGATATTTGCGAACGAATTTGCAGACTTCATATATGTATATGCACGGTAAGGTTAAAATTTCAAATTTTTGGAAATAAGGCCTACAAGAGATAGTTTCATCAATATTTGCTATGATTCTAATTAATTTTTTTTGTAAAATAAAAGCAGAAGGTGCTTCAGTGCTGTTTCCCCACAATGTTATACCATAACTCAGCCAAGAGTATGCATAAGCGTAATAAGTCACTACAGCTGTGGACAAGTCTGTCGTCTTTTTGATTTCTCGAAGGGCATACGAGAATCGCGATAACTTATCACGTAATTTCTTAATATGGGGTTTCCAATTTATATGGGTATCTATTGTTAAACCGAGCAAGGTAACCTCGTTCACAACCTCTACTTGTATATTCTCTAAACTAAAATTTATGCTTATTGGCGTTTTTTGATGAGGATAAAAAGATATTAATTTAGTTTTTGTGATATTTATATCAAGGTTGTGTAAATTCAACCAATTAATTGTTTTCGTAAGAGTAGAAGTTAATTTTTCATTTAGATTTTGATTGTTGTTACTCGCCACAAGCAATGAGATATCATCAGCGAACAAGACACACGGGTCCTTTATAATTTTAGGTAAATCATTAATATAAATTAGAAATAATAAACATCCTATAACACTACCCTGAGGAATTGAGGCATTTATTTCTTTATATTCTGAGCGAATATTTTCTATTTTTCTTGAATTGTTATTGAAAAATTCGATTTCTACTACTTGACGCCTGTTTGTTAAGTATGATGTGAGCCATTCATGAGCTTTTCCTCGTATGCCTATTCCGTGCAACTTATCCAACAATATCTTAAATTGCACTTTGTCGTAGGCTTTGGACATATCCAATAATATGCCTATTGCATATTGTTTATTGTTTATTATATTAAGTGCTTCCTGAATGTATTTGTAAACTGCTAGTATAGTTGATTTATTTTTGCGAAAGCCATTTTGGCTTTCGTCAAATATCTTGTATTTTTCGCAAAAGGAGTATATACGATCAGTCATGGCCTTTTCAAAAACCTTTGATGAAGTTGGTAGGAGGGCTATGGGTCTGTAATTGCTAGGGTCAGTTTTAGAGTTTTTTTTATGAATCGGTTTTACCAACGCGTGCTTTAATAGGTCGGGGACAACGCCTTCTTCAAACGATTGATTTATTAATTTATAGAAAGGTAGAGTTAGTGCCTCAGAACAGTGTCTATATAGAATAGGAGGAATATCATCGATTCCATGACTTTTTTTATTTTTAAGTCGCGGATGGAAACGGATAAGGTTGAGGATTTTCATTCCCGTCCGCCATCTTGACTAAAACGTAACGAGTCAGTGTGCACGTCCGACACCGTCGAGTTTCCAGAGCAGAAATGAGCGCACTTCCGTCATCAACTGTCACTCGGAGGTAGTCGACATCAAGGCATTCGGTCCATTCAGCCATATAAAGGCGGGGACACACTTGCTGTTCGTAACATTCGCAGATCTTTAATAATATTGACGAAACGTGCTATCTCAGACTACTTACTCGAACTACTGACTCAGGGACAGTTAATTTTTGTGTGTAAATACCCACAAACAGCGTTATAAAATAAAATAATCCCGACATGGCCATTCTGACACAGCGCGCGTTCTCGAGCGCAACAGTTCGTGCACTTAAATCTCGAACATGAAGTTACAAAACAGGAACTATGTCACGCAAAGCGCAGAGCCTTCAATACAACAATATCACAGTATGAAGCGCGGAGCTTCCAATACGATAGTAAAACAGCACGAAGTGGGGAGCTTCCAATACAATAAATGTCACAGTACGAAGCGCGGAGCTTCTAATACGATAATAAAACAGTACGAAGCGCGGAGCTTCCAATACAATAAATGTCACAGTATGAAGCGCGGAGCTTCCTTTACGATAATAAAACAGTACGAAGCGCGGAGCTTCCTTTACGATAATAAAACAGTACGAAGCGCGGAGCTTCCAATACAACCAATGTCACAGTATGAAGCGCGGAGCTTCCAATACAATATAAAACAGTACGAAGCGCGGAGCTTCCAATACAACCAATGTTACAGTATGAAGCGCGGAGCTTCCAATACAATACAAAACAGTACGAAGCGCGGAGCTTCCAATACGATAGATATCATAATATGAAGCGCAGACCTTTCAAAGTTCTCAAAGCATTGATTCAACGTAAGGTTTAAATGTAAACAGCTCACATTACAATCAATAATCTTTATTCATTTTTGACTCAAAATGCATTGAAACGAAAATACACGTTTTCTTTTCGACTCAAGTGACATAGTTTAATTAACTAACTAAGGTACAAAGGTAATAAACGGAATGTTAAGCGAAAATCAGAAGAAAACAACTAAAACAATATTTTTTAACACAGCATTTCACTAAGTGGTTCTTCATCAAGTTGGCACGATAAATCAGGAAGGCTATTGGGGTATTTACGAAGCTTCTCATGACAAACGTATTGAACGCGACCGCCAGCTATTGGTTCTACTTTGTACCTATCATTATCGCACACCTCGATGATTTTGCATGGATTCGAAAATTTCTCACCTAACTTAGTTATAATTCTAGGGTTTTTCTCAACTAAAACGATATCGCCAAGACTGAATGGACGGACTTTAGCCTTTCCTTTGTCAAAACGCGCCTTTTCAATACGTGCCTGTTCGTCCATCCTGACTTTAGCTTCTCGCCTAACTTCGAAGAGATCTAACGTTTCGTACTCGTGTACTAGCGCATTTATACGCGGCGGATTTCTATTACAACCCATGAGTAACTGCAGAGGGCTTTTACCTGTACTCCTCGAGACAGTACAATTCAGTGCCAGCTGAATTTCACCAAGAGCAGCTCTCCAAGAACGACGTTCGTGGTTTTCAGCGATGGTGAAACAATTGGTGAGGATGGACATGAATCTTTCCACCTGTCCATTCGCACGACTGATCCCACTAGCAATTTCATGAAAATCTATCGACCATTCTTTACACAAGTCTTGGAACTCTAGGCCCGTAAACGACGTGCCCTGGTCAGCAATGATTTTAACTGGAGCACCAAACAATGACACAAAAGCACGGAGAGCATTTCAGGCCGATTTGGAAGTCAAATCTTTTACTGGAGTGAGATGGCAATATTTAGTGAAAGCATCAATAATTACAATTACGTATTCTTTAGTATTATGACTACCAGTTAGTTTACCGCTAGTGTCTATATGAAGGGTGTGAATGGGTGCTGGTATTTTATCTATGGGGTGTAAAGCGACTTGACGTGCACCTGAGGGTTTTTTATTTATTTTACACGGCAGACATCTATCTACATACGTCCTGACACATGAGGTCATGTTCGGAAACCAGAAATGATCACGGATTTTAGTAAGTGTTTTATCCCAACCAAGATGTTTAAGTTCATCATGGAAACGCTGAATGATCTGCCAACGATAATTCTTTGGAACAATGACTCTACACAAGGTCTTATTATTGACTTGAAAATTTTTGTAAAGTAACCCATTTTTCACTTCGTATGTGGATCTCAAGCTTAATTCTAACGTATCATTTTCGTACGACTGAATAATTTTATTGAGGTCTGGGTCAAGTCGCTGTTCGGCTTGTAGCCAATCATCTCTAACTCGAACTACGTTAACGGATGCTGACTTAACATCTGATGCAACAGGGTTTCTGCTTAAGAAATCGACATGAGGAATCCGCTCGCCTTTACGATATTCTATATCAAAATCAAAACTTTGCATATACGCCCACCATCTATGTACTCTAGGGGATAGATCCTTTTTGTGTCGAGATGCCTTAAGACTATTGCAATCAGTTATGACTTTAAAACGTCTCCCCAATATATAATGTCTAAAATGTTTTAGAGCCTTGAAAACTGCTAACGTTTCTTACTCGTAACTATGGTAACGACTTTCTACTTCTGATGTTCTCTGGCTATAGTACTCAATGACTCTTAGTTGACAGTCAAATTTTTGAAAAAGCACGGCTCCGTAACCTATTGCGCTCGCGTCTGAGTGAATTTCAATTTCACGCTTAGGATCAAATATCGTAAGCAAAGGTTCTGATGTAAGGTGTTTTATAATTGTGTCACGAGCTTTACTGTGTTGAACTTGCCAATTCCATTTAGTATCCTTTTGGGTTAGTTGATACAAGGGAGCCATTACTGTTGAAAAGTTGGGCACAAATTTTCTGAAGTAGCCTGCAAGACCGTTGAACTGTCTTAATTCTTTAACATTGGTTGGAAGGGGTGCACTAGCTAGCGGCCTCAATTTTTTTTGAGTTTGGTTTGACAGATCCTTGACATATGGTGAAACCAAGATACTCTATTGAGGATTTCAAGAACTTACACTTGTTCCAGTTAAATGAGAAACCAGCACTTGCGAGTGCACTTAAAACCTTTTCTAAGTCTGTGAAGGCGTCCTTTTTTGTTTTCGAGAAGACGAGAACATCGTCCATGTACACAGTCGCGATAACGTCTCTGAAAGGGCCTAGTGCCTTATTTATGGCTCTTTGATAGACGGCTGGGGCATTACACAATCCAAAGGGCATTTTTAAAAACTCCCAAGAGCCATCAGGGGTCACAAATGCGGTCTTTTCTATAGAATTAGACTTAGTCGAAACCGGAATTTGGTAAAAGCCTGATGCCATATCAAGCGTACTGAACACGCAGGACTGCCCTAAGGTATCTATCTGCTCTGATATTAAGGGCAAAGGGTAGTTGTCGCGAATAGTATTGGAGTTTAGTTCCCTATAATCAATGCAAAGTCGATCTGAGCCATCTTTCTTTTTTACCAGAATAGCAGGGCTAGAAAAAGGGGAAGAGCTTTCTCGTATGATATTTTTTGAAACGAGGTCAGAAATAATATTTTTAACGGCATCGCGTTCCACTGGGGCTAAACGATAAGGGTGGCGTTGCACTATTTTGTTTGGATTTTTAAGTTTTATTTCTATTTCTCCAGTAGTAACTACGGTTTGTGAGTTGCCTTTTACAAAATTATCGCTAAAATTAGCTATTATATTCCGCAAACGAGTGATATCAGAGTCATTACTTAAATCAGTGTCAATCATATTAATATCCTCGCTGTGTAAGAGACAAACATCCGCTTGGACCTCACGAATAATGTGAACACCTTTGTTGTTAATAATTAAACTAAGGCCTGGACGAGCAAAAACATCACGACCAATAATCACATCATGAGGTAGGACATGTGAATCTACTATAACAAAACTTATCTCCACATGCACATCATTAATCTGCACCGGTAAATTTATTCGTGAAAAGGAGTATGAAGTGATAGAACCAATACCTGTAAGACGCGTAGGTGTAAAGTCTCGAATTCCAGTTAAATTATCAGCAATTTCTCTACGGATAAGCGAGCAATCAGACCCACTGTCTATCAATGCTTGTAAATCAAAATCACACACTTTTATTTGCACAAGAGGAACATCAGATTGTAGGCACATATTAACAGACTTCAAAACACTCGATCCTTTAACCTTTTCGTCTCTTTGTCTCGAAAAACACACTTGATCAGTGTGACCAATTTTTTGACAATATGAACACTGTATGTTTTTATTATTACTCTTATTTAACACTACTTGAGAGGAATTGTTACTAGAAACTACGTTTTTAGATTGATTTCTAAGCTTGCAGTTACGTTGGTAATGACCGGGTTTGCCGCAATGGTGGCACTTTATAACACCGTCAACTGAATCTTGCCGCCGACGCTTAGGATTATTCGGCGGGAAATGACTATCCGACGGTCGTTTATAATTTTTTATCTTTGAATATGTACCGAGATGCCTATCGAGTGTAAAGAAGTCAGTTGGTGTATTTTTTAACAGATCCGAACGTACCTGATTATCGGAGATACCTGATATCAATACTTCGATCTTCTTTGCCTCGTCCCAGCCTGTCTCCAGCCGCTCGATCAACGCCAGTTTATTTGTTGAATACTCTACATACGTCGAAGCTCGATCGCTGCAATACTGCACCATATCTTGGAAAAGGTCGTGAAATCGCTTTGTCGATGTAAACTGTCTTGATAGTCGCTCTCTTGCTTCGTTCCAAGTTTTACAAAGAGGATAGGATTTTGATGCCCACCTTCGAGCTCGTCCACGAAGGTTTGTAAATGCCACATTCCTCGTTTCGTAGTCCGTCCACGAGTTCTGTCTCTGATGTAGGTCTACTTCATCGCACCATTGAGCTGCCGTGAATTCACTGTCGTCTGGATCAAAAGTAGGCACGTACACGTCGCCAGGCTTCATGTTCTTATTTGAAGATTTCGATGTTGATGCGCCGGTGTTAGTTTTATGGACGCTTTCCACCATACCACGAAAAAACGACGCCCACATATCGGACGTCATTGCTGGCATCTGCATCTCCGGTTGAAAAGACGTATTTTGATCTTCCGAACACGTGTTCTCATCAAAGTTATTTTCTTCATGTGGAACAGACGAATCGCTGAAATCTTTATTTTGCGTAGAAGCAGGATGTTGGTTAAGCGTATTGGAGGTGTTTTGATGCGATCCCACCGCTGCTGTCGCGGATGGAAACGGATAAGGTTGAGGATTTTCATTCCCGTCCGCCATCTTGACTAAAACGTAACGAGTCAGTGTGCACGTCCGACACCGTCGAGTTTCCAGAGCAGAATGAGCGCACTTCCGTCATCAACTGTCACTCGGAGGTAGTCGACATCAAGGCATTCGGTCCATTCGCCGCCTCTACACATAGGCCAGCGCATTCGCCAACCCGCTGGAGGTGCGCTTGCCAACGCGTTTGTGAGTTAATCCACACATTGGAAGGTTGTTAAGTATGCTTTGGTTCGAGCCAATGTGCGGACGGATTCAAAATGGATGTTGAGTCGCTAACAGCTGCAGCTGTATATTTATTCACAGCTTATAATTACTTTGTAAATGTGCACTATTAATATTTACAACATTTTTATTTTTATGGTGCTTATTTTTCGGGTTCCACAGGCAGTTTGCACTCTGATAGAGCTCAATAAATTTAAATGTTTCCTCGTTACTCATATTGTTCGCCATTACGTCAAGTTAGGTGTTAATTCGGCTCAAGAAGAAAACGTGCACTCTTAATCGCTGCTCCGGGCAAACTGATCGCGCGGCCAATGTGTGGATGGTGCGCCAAGCTTGCGACAAGTGTCCTTTGATGTTTCCGACACCGCGCGGCAAGCTCGCAAGCGCGCCGGCCAACATACAAAAAAAGTAATAGTAGAGAATTCAAAATGCATTATAATAAAATAAAAAAAAACTGAAATCTATATAACAGCTAAATTCGATGAAGAATGTTTAAAGAACTAATAAAGCGTTGTTTAGCAACCCTTTTTTGGACATCTACGTTGTGATGACCCTAATTTGCTTTATTTACATTTATTCTTCATCGAATTTGGCTGGAGTATATTTGCATAGAATTGATAAATACTTTTTAAGTTTGAATACCTAACTACTATGAATTAACACTTTCAATACTTCACAATAGTTCATCTATATTCGAAACCTGTCAAACAAAAAAAAAATTGTTACATAGTACTTCCAACTTCGAGAGGTTTTTCCAAATATATACGCAACCAAACTCCGTAGTTTGATTGCGTATTAATAGATTAATACATTAGTAATATAAAATAGCTCGGTGGCGTAGTGGATAAGCGTGGCGGCCCGCGATCCTTGTCGTTAAGCAACTTTCGCAAGGGTCCGTCACGGGGTGGGTGACCAAAAAAATTTTATCTCGAGCTACTCCGTGCTTTGGAAGGCACGTTAAGTCATTAATACCCTCCAATCCCCATTGGGCCAGCGTGGGTCATAGTTGATCCTCCTTAACCATCCATAAAGAAGGCCTGAGCCCCTACAGTGGCGACGTAAAAGGGCTGATGATGATGATGAATATAAAATGGTAAAATTTCTAACTTGGTTTGTTTGTTTATAGAGGATAATTTTCGGAAATACTGATACGACCATTATAATGCTTTCGCCTACGGGGAGCTGCGTCATACGCCTGCGCTTATGATTTAGGTGAGCAAAGTCGTGAGCAAATATCTAGTAAGAAATGAAAGTCCTGAAAATGTAGTGAAATAGTAGATTGGGATTCAATAAAGAGAATGTATTCAGTTTGTTTTTCCATTGTATCCCTTCTAATTCCATACTAGCCATTTGAATTGGTAATATGTTTGGCCTTTGTCCTATTTTTGGGTTTAACAATGGGTCTAAACCTAATTACTACTACTCAGTGGTACTTCCAATAAATATTTAGTAGGCACATGAAATTTTAACAAGACCACTCTAGAGCAAAAGGTTTAATGGGCAAATAGTATGGGAGAAAAACCCTTCGTTTATTACTTCCAGTTTATCATGAGGAGGGTTTCTATCATGAAGAGTGCGGTTTCTTTAAATATTACGTAAGAAATTATTTTTAAGGTTCAATATATTTTATTTAATGCCATTTTGATTAACAGCTTACTGTTAGCGACGCCAGTATTCAATGTAATTTAAAAGAAAATGGATAGTATAGAGTTTTTACATCACGAGTTCGAATTACATCTTGCCTCTTTTGTTTTTTGATTACCAGTGTCTTAATAAATTATCCCTTCAATAATAATGTCTTTTTTTTTCTGCAACACTTGCCACGCTTCCATTTACATTAACCAGGGTCAGACTGTGGAAGCGGGTTACAACGCAGTGTGTAAGGACAAAGTACAACGACTACAAATCAAAAGAAGGATATTAAAAAAATAAAAAAATTCTTTATTTAGTGTCGTGTAGGCAGGGGTTTCCAATTTTTATTAGAAAAAATAAAATTTATTATTTCATAGGAGATAAATAAAGAGTACGCACTTATAAAAAGAGTACAGTTTATTGAATATAAAAAAGGACTACTTAACGTACCATCATAAAATTACTTAAAGTACTATCATAGTATTTGTGACTATAGTACATTAAACATTATGTAAAAAAAGTATTTTAGCGCCATCTATTTGTTTTATAAATTATAGAGTACGGTATAGGTATAGAGTACAATACCTACTCTATTTAAAAATATGGTTGGCAACGTTAGATGAAGCTGATGGGTGGGGTGATAGAGGTCAGCGAACGTCTGGGGCGGTAGCGAAGATAGGGGTCGCAGGTGTGAAGACCTATCCTCTTTGTCTCTCCTTATATTGACTAGATTTTGTACGCTAATCTTCTATTCCGTGTTTTGATGTAAAGTTTGTCTAATTTGGTGATAATATCTTGCTTGACACGATGGGCCATTGGGCTATCTATGCCCGATTTTTTGATCCGTCTTGTTTAAAGTCAGACTTTACTTTCTTAATAACCTCACAACTTATGAAGCTATATTAATAATAATAATTCTATATAAATTATAGTTGTATTTTAGTTGGCAGCCCTAGACTTACTACGCATACAGTCTCTAAACTTTATAATTGATAGGGTTCAAGTTTTTGACCAAAAGGTAATTATCAATCTTGTAAATTTTCTCAAACATAATAAATTTGAGTTTCTGAATTGAAAATTTACTTAGATGTTGTCATTCTGAATCGGAAATTTTGAAGTATTTGCCTTGTTCAGTTGATACTACATTTCTTGTTATTATTTAATTCAGACTTGTTAGTAATCAAGGCTATATGTACGTTAAATAAATAACAACGTGGAATCTTGACTCAAGCCGAGCTTGTCAACGTCGTACTGTTATTTATACTAACGCAATTAAGGCCAACGTGAGGGTTCTAATTTTATAAATATATCGCGGGCTCCAAGTCATAGAGGCGTATAAGCAACAATCTCACTTTTCAGGATATCATCATCCATCACCAGCTTATTAATCTCGGAGCTCAGGCCTTCTCCATGGATGGAATTGAATATAGAGAATAGCCCATAATCCACCACGCATACCCAGTGCGGATTGGTGGCTATTAACGATTGCAGTTGGAGCCGAGACTAACGGAGTAACGTGCCTTCCGAAGCTCGGAGCTAGAGATAATATTTTTTTTTGTCACCCATCCAATAATCGGCCATTGTGCCGCCTTAACCGTATCGCAGACCGAGCGCCAACACTAACCATCGAAGTCCTCCTCAACTTTTCAGGAGACATGAAAATAATACATAAATCTTAGTCATATGTCGAAAAGTGCTTTACTCAAATCTTTTTAGGTAATTTTCCGATTATTTAATAAGAAATGATTGGCATTAAAAGAAAATAACTAAGTTTTGCATATACGCCCCTCTAGCTCACGACATCTTCTTTATCTTATGGCTGTTAATAGGGCATACACGTAGGCCTTAATATAATATAGGGAAATATTCTTTTATTTTAGCTTAGTAGACAAGCATTGTACAGAGTTAATAGGAGATGTTTTTTCGAAGCGAGTTATACGGCGTGATAATAATATTTATAACTTTTTTTTTCATTTGTGGGAAGTGTAAGCAGCTAAATGGTTCGCACGGGTTCGATTCTCGGTTGGGTTAATTTAGTAAATCTTTTCTGTATAGTATCGGGTCTAGGTGTTGTAAGACTTTCATTGTTTTTAGATTTTCCATAGTAGAGATCTGAGTATTGTATGTAGTGTTTTCTAATCTCTTTACTTTATGATATATACTAATATTATTTAAGTAAAGCGGAAATATGTGTTTGCCTCAATTAGGCTTCGAAAATATTGGAACGATTATAAATATTATTTTACCTACGGGAAACTATATCATGCGCGGATGATATAGGCTCTAATTTACATGGGCAAAATCGCGGGAATAGAGCTAATATCTACATATATAAATCTAGAAATACTGACTAAATTGCCGGGACTGACTAAACTGACACACAACGCACAGACTAAACAGCCGGTTGTGGAGACTTGAAATTTGAAGAGAACCTTCCTCATATTACGTAGAGGTGTACTAAGAACGGATTTTTGGAATTTTCACCTCGAACGGGGTCAAACAGAATGAAAACTTTGTATAAAACTCCTTTATTTTTGGACCTATGTCAATTAAAGTTGGTATATAGCTAGTTTAAGAACATATAAATCGAAAACTAGGTTATGTTTTATCTCGAAAACTAGCACTTAAAACAAAATATCACCATAGCAGCCATTCCATACAAATTGAGGTCATTGTAATAAATCTATCTAACATTATTTATAAAGATATCCTTATATTTTGATAAAAGTTGATATTTGAGTACATAATGAATAACAATAATAAAATTTTAAATAAATATTTTTTTAAATATTCATGTACAAATCATTTTATATATGAAAGAAAACACAAACTATATATTTGTGCTATACTAGATGGCGTTAAGTATATTCTACATCGCACTGTTTTGACCAAGGTTGAGTTTTCAAATAAAATTTGTAAAGTTCATTAAGCTTTGCTATACTGATGAGTAGCTAAGCACCGCGGCCCACGATCGTTTTTGTTAAGCAACTTTACCCAAGGGTCGATCACGGGATGGATGATCAAAAAATTAGTATCTCGAGCCTCTCCGTGATTCGGAAGGTACGTTATTCCGTTGATATATGGTGTAAGACCGAAATTCGACAAAAGTGTTGTAGTATATTGTCGTACGGTATACTTGTTAAATGTATGAGGGTACATTTAATATAAATAATAAAGCAGTGTTAAACTAACAACGTGTGTTTCACTACATGGTGACAGCGGTGGTTAATTTAAATAGTAAAATAAGGCTGTTATCGTTAATAAGAGCGATTTATTATTGTTTAAATAGTTAAACAATATAATATTATTACGAAAAAAATGGAACACGCGCGTCCTCCAGCGGAATTATCTCTCGAAGGTGGCCCGGCTACTAGGGCAGAGTCGTGGCGTAAATGGCGGAAGCTATTTGAAGTGTTTTTGAAAGCCTCTGGAGTGAGCAAAGAGCCTAAAGAAATTCAGGCGAGCTTGTTAGTTAACCTCATAGGACCTGCGGGATATGAAGTCTATAATACTTTTACGTTCGAGGTCGGAGAAAGTGAAGACGACATCAATTGCATATTGAGAAAGTTCGAGAAGCATTTCAGTACAAAACCAAATATTACAGTTCGGCGCTTCAAATTCTTTACACGCAATCAAGATGACCATGAAACTATTGATGAATACGTCACTGCCTTGAGATTATTGAGCCAGCAGTGCGATTTTAATCAATTGCAGGAAAGTTTATTACGCGATAAAATTGTATGTGGAATTGTTAATAATACGGTCAGGGACCGTTTGTTACGTACAGACGAATTGACCCTATCGAAAGCAATACAAATTTGTCAAGCGGCTGAGATCTCTAAAGAAGAAAGTTTATGTATCGATGGTGGTGAGGAGGATGTGCAAGTGAATGCTGTCTAATTTCATTTTTGGTACATCTAATAAAGATTGATGAACCACTAGTACGTGCCTATATCTATGTTATAATATCATTTAGTTTTCATTATTTAATTGTTACTTTTAGCTTATTTCTCGTTTGTTATAAGGGAAAAGATGTAGTATATTGTCGTACGGTATACTTGTTAAATGTATGAGGGTACATTTAATATAAATAATAAAGCAGTGTTAAACTAACAACGTGTGTTTCACTACAAGTGTGAATCTTGGGATAAACGCTATTATTTTCCAGGCTGAAGTATACGTTATTTTAGAATGTATAGAAGCTAATCGCCAACAAAACTACAGAAATCAAACCATTTATATATACTCTGATAGTCAAGCAGCACTCAACACCATACATTTGTACGTGATAAATTCGAAACTGGTAAAGGACTGTATTGACAGATTGAATGAACTAGGGCAAAAGCATAAAATTATTCTCAAATGGGCACCAGGACACTCGGGCATCATAGACAATGAAAAGGCGGATAATTTAACAAGGGCTGGAGTACAGGGACTACAAATAGGACCAGAGCCCTTTTGTGGCATCCCAAAATACCATGTGATGCAAATTCTAAAAAATACCTGCAAAGGGATTCAAAAAAATACTGGCAAAAACAGCCGGGATTAAATCACGCTAAATCCCTGATTGAAAATCCTGAATTCATTCACAAAAACTAGCTGAAGAGCTCTTGAACCTAAACAGAGGAAATATTAGAACAATTGGACGAGCCTTATCTGGTCACTGCAAATTAAACAGACACCAATTTAATATGAAACTAAGTGGCACTGACTTGCAGATATTGAAATCAGGAACGTTGAAACACCCAACTATCTCCTGTTTGAATATGGACCACTGATCCACAAACGAAGCATACATCTGAGACGACATATAATCAGAAGATATAAAATCTCTAAAAGACAGGTATATTATAGACTTTTTGAAGTCTACAGGGCTAAAGGAGTTACGATAGCTCTGGCGGCGAGTCACAATAGATCTTCAAGGTCGTAGAGACTATCCTCAGGGAACTGCATAGCCCCTTACAACAATAAATAATAATAACAATAGTCCGTTGATCTCGGCTGCATTTGCAGTTGTCAATGCCCTCCAATCTGCGTTAGGCCAGCGTGAATAGTCGTAGCCGATCCTGCTTAATAAAGGGCTGATGATGGTGATACATGAAGATTTTTATTCACAATTAATCTGCCTAATTGTTATGTTCAATATTTTTGCATATATTTCAGTTTTCGATTAATTTTTGTACGGACGTTAGATTTGTGATCTTCTTTTCATCTGTATTTCAAATCGTATAAATAGCTTTAAAGTTTTCGGAGATAAAGTACTGTAACATGGTAATTACATGTATTAGTTGTTTCTGTACCTTAAATAAATATGATATATATGAGTAGCTTTTTCTTGTAGTGTCTTCTAAGTTGAACATTTTTTTTTGTTTATTCGAATATCGTCGATAATTTGCTATGTATAACATTTAAAATTTAATGAAACTATATAATTGTATTGACAATTAGTCAGTTCCCTGGGCTTTGTATAGCCGCACTGTAGAAGGATGTTGTGATGGTTACTCAGCTGATCTACCTTTAGTCGTGCAAATGAAATTCTATTGTAGGGCTAGCTGCCTAATTGGATGGATCTTTTACCCAGTTGGCTACGACCTATTCATGATATATTTTCAATTTAAACTGTGAATATTAGTTTTAATAGATATACGGTAATAAAGTTTGTACGTAAGTTCATAATTGTCAAAGATAAAATTATGATATTTTATTTCATGTATTTTACACGACATAATGAAGAAATATTCGCTTTCGAAATGCTGCCCAAAGTTACTATACTACGTGGACGAAGAATTATATATTTGACTAGCTGTGCCCGCGATTTCGTCTGCGTGGGAGGTATTTTGGTAGAATTCTTTTTTCCTATGAATGCAGACGAATCGAATAATCGATCAATGGGCCATAACCCACTACGCGGGCTTAATGCGTATCGGTGGGTGTTAACGTTGCTGATGCAGCCAGGACTAACACCTTAACGTGCATTATGCCAGTGTTAAGCACAGTGCTTAAGATAATAATGTTTTGGTCACCCATCCTGTAAACGGTCCTTACGAATGTTATTTTTCTATTTTTTTCTCGTTTCTTGCGCTCTGGTTGGTGCTTGTGTCTGAGCATTTTATTCGTACCTTTAAACGGTCCTTCTTTTGTTTCGATCTTTTTAAATTATTATTATTTGTCTAGTTGTATGCACAATCGGTTATTTACTGTTCTATTTTTCATGTAATGCTAGTTTGCCTGGAAGAAATTGCCGGCTAGTGATGAGTTTGTCGTTTTTACTTATTTATGTAAAATAAGTATTCATGTATGTCCTTATTATGCAGTATTTACTTACTTATTTAACTGCAATTTAAACCGAATGCTCTAACCCACTACGCCATCGGACCCCTTATGCCTAAGCTATACTAATATTATAAAGAGGAAAGATTTGGTTGTTTGTTTGTTTGCATCGAATATGCTCCAATACTACTGGACCGATAGTTGCAGAGCGATTCCGACCTACAGGAAGCTACATCAGACGCAGATGTCATAGGCTTATAATTTTGCGGCAAAGTTGTGGGAAAATAGCTAGTTCATTATACCTTGTGAAAACTTATCTGCGGTACGCCTGTGGAGTATGAAGTCAACACGGGTTGGCGATAATCGAATCTACTTTCTCGATCTCTATTGTGCAAACTGCGAGCTCTTTAAGAGACCAAGCGCATTTCCCTATCAAAAGAAGCTGTTCATACTCATACCATACTGCATGTATGTAAATGCTTCAGATTCAACTTTATAGTGCATGAGCCTCGCGATGGGCAGTTAAATACGCTTCGCGTTTTTCAGGTGTCTCCCGAGACCGAGCGCTTTCTGTCTGATCTCTTTCTTTGTCTATAAAAGTCGGTCAGTACATGTCTGACGGAAGATACGTGGAGTTTTATTTATTGATATAAAAAAAATATATACATATTTTAATTTCGACTTTCCACACTCGAAGGAAATCGTCTACTAACATACTTCCGTGAGGTGCTTAACTGAGCTTCTGTCAGATTTGAACGGCCCTCATCATCATCATCATCACATCATCATCAGCCCTTTTACGTTACCAACTGCAGGAGCTCAGGCCTTCCTTATGGATGGTTAAAGAGGATGGGCCACGACCCTCCATGCTGGCCCAATGTGGATTGGAGGATATTAACGACTGCAAATACAACCGGGACCAATCGCTTTACGTGCTTTCCGAAGCTTGGAGTTGCTTGAGATAATATTTTTTGGTCATCCATCCTGTGCCCGACCTTTGCGAAAGTTGCTTAACAACTACAATCGCGGGCCATGGCGCTTATTCACTACGCCACCGAGCTACTCTGACACCGACCCACAGACTCGCGTAATATTATATGAGTGTTGTGACCAATGAATAAAGCATTGTTTCCAGCGAAGACTGAAAATACCAACTTTGAAGTACGTATCTATTGCAATTGTATGTTAAAAAAAAACAAACAGAGTATTAACATAAAAAAGTAGCAATAAGAGAAAAAAATATATAACTCGAGTTGTCTTTACGTCCTTAATTTCAGTTGACGTGAATCTAAGTTTTTTAACGTCGTGGAAAAACTTCTGACATTGTCTCTATTAGGTGCCAGGTGGCAAGCAACAGGGGTGAGTAGGATTCTCCTCCGTGAACCCGACAGTGAGCTGCCCGGTGGGTCCCCAGAGGCCTACCCACCAAAACCCGTACTCTACACCTTCTCATGGGAAATGAAAACCGGCAAGCTATGGCCGAGTCACCAGGACACTCAAGTATTGGACCATTGGTCCCCTTGCAGATGGAAAATTGGAGAGACTCGGGTAAATCGAGTGCCTCTCCCAGACAGACGAAACTGTGCAATGCGGGAGCGGCTGCCAATCACCTCCGCTGGCCCCGACGACGACGTGAACCTAATCTGATAAAAATATGCGTTCACTGTAAACTACTCGAGGCTTAATTGCATCATCGGAAGGCTCTTTCCGCTTGTTCTCCTACTCGCGTGATCGTATACCACATGTCCATTATAAGCTGAACCCTATTTAATACGATTGACCATATATAAATGAGGTCAACTTACTTGGGAGTGTCAAAATTTTGGAGTCTTATTTTTTTATTTGTTATTATACAAATTATCATTTTATAGACAATATTGATTCGTACCTCGATGGCTCTACGGATATGCGCCGCTGCGCACGATCGCTATTGCTAAGCAATTTTCGCAAGAATTGTTCACGGGATGGGTGACCAACAATTATTAAACAAATGCTTGAGGCCCTGCAGTTTGGCTGTGAAAGAGTTAATGATGATGATCAATATATCAAAGACGAATCATAGCAATTTTGGCGACCACGTCACTTTAAATTGACATAACTTTTGTATTTGTGAACCGATTGAAATAAATCTTACACTAAATGTTAACGGAAGAATGCCGCAATATAATAATGAAAACTGCATTTAAATCTATTTAGCTGTTTCTGAGATTACCGTGCACAAACGCACAGACAAACAGACAAACCGTCAAAATTTTGGAGTCTTATTTTTTTATTTGTTATTATACAAATTATCATTTTATAGACAATATTGATTCGTACCTCGATGGCTCTACGGATATGCGCCGCTGCGCACGATCGCTATTGCTAAGCAATTTTCGCAAGAATTGTTCACGGGATGGGTGACCAACAATTATTAAACAAATGCTTGAGGCCCTGCAGTTTGGCTGTGAAAGAGTTAATGATGATGATCAATATATCAAAGACGAATCATAGCAATTTTGGCGACCACGTCACTTTAAATTGACATAACTTTTGTATTTGTGAACCGATTGAAATAAATCTTACACTAAATGTTAACGGAAGAATGCCGCAATATAATAATGAAAACTGCATTTAAATCTATTTAGCTGTTTCTGAGATTACCGTGCACAAACGCACAGACAAACAGACAAACCGACAAACAGACAAAAAAATTAAAAATCATTGTTTTGTGTTCTATTACTCTTATAAATGTCCATCATGACAGTTTTTTTCATATATCTTCAATGTACAGACATCGATCGGTTACGTTTTTATTATAGTATAGATAGATGATCAAACGAACTTTACAGGTGAAGCTCGATCAAAATCATTTATGGTTAATTTCATGCCACGCTTCGGCATGAATGGGCCGGCTCGACCGGAGTGATACGGCCTCACAGAAAACCGACGTGAAGTAACGCTTACGTTGTGTTTCGTCGTGTGAGTGAGGGTACCGGAGGCCCAACCCCTCCCTATTCCCTTCCCTCTACCCCTCAATCCTTCCCTCCTTATGATCATATTCTTCCCACAAAGGCCGGCAGAGCGCTTGTAGCCCCGCTGGTGTTGCAGGTGTCCATGGGCGACGGTAATCACTTACCATCAGGTTATCCTTCTGCTCGTCTGCCCCCTATCCCATAAAAACAAAATATTACATTTAAATCACTTCGAATGAAGCTGTGAAACATAATGTAAGTTACTTATCGATTAATCTCATACATACGAGGTTTGAAAAGTTCTTGGCCTGACCGAGATTTGAGGGTAGTATGTAATCTAATTTATTGTCATTCGACAGCTCGATTCTTTATTTAATCGTAAGTCAAGTGCCATTATATTGAGATAAGGGGAGAATATGTAGAAAAATAAAACATGTTTTTATTTTTAATTTCTTCGTTTTCTTGGTAGAGCTGAGAACTTTTAGATAGATAGCTAGATAGATATAGTATTTATTTGCATCACTTTACATGCCTTGATACAATATTAAATATAAGAAACATTTAAATCTTAATCTAAGAACTTAAATCTATAATTTAATTATTGCGTGTGAGTTACAGCGATGCAAAAAGAGAGAGAGAGCAAAACACTGATTTTTAACTCCTGCCTGAGGTATAAGACCCATGCAACGAAACCAGACGCCTAAAACCAGTTAGTCGTATTCCCATCGAAAACTAATTCTTCGTTAGTACCAGAGCTCATGGACAAATTATAAGTTTATGTTGTAAGGGGACGCAATCAATTAAATATTATGAAATATAGTATATAGTATAACAAGTATTACATTACTACTACCAAATGAATATAATACGATAACAAATATATTTGATAAACATATGGTGTTATCACCTACGCCTGCCTACGTGTTGGATATTTGTAGTTCCAAAAGATGTTTTTTAAATTATTCTTAAAGGTATTGAATGTCTTACAGTTTCTAATCGGTGGTGGCAGGTCATTCCAACATTTCATAGCAGCAAAATGGAAGCTGCCACGAAAAGCAGCCGTTTTATGTTGTGAGTTAACAACCGAGTTGCCATTCTCACGTGACGATTTGAAAATTTCAATTTACTATATAAATATTCCGGTCTTTTGTTTTTTATGATTCCGAAAAGAAGGGAAGCAAAGTGTACCTTTCGTCTAGCAGACATACTAAGCCAGAGATTTTTATTTAAAAACGGAGTAATATAGGGGCGTGGAGGAACATAAAAACAATACCGTTCACATGTATTCTGAACCCGTTGTACAATTCTTTTTGTACGTTCTAACAAAAAACTTCCAAACACAGTATCAGCATAATTAAGTTTCGAGAACTTTTCATACCACCCTCGTAATTATTATTCAGAGGTAGGTTAGTTAATCTCTAAAATATATCAGATAGATATGGGATCTATTATTGTTGGTTTCCAATCTCTGAACTTAATGTTTTGAAAAGGGACCAAGCTTGGGGTGGTGATGGATTAATTTAGAATTCGATAAGACAGTGACAAATATTTATATATAATTTGGCTTAGTCATGAACTGTAGTTAAAGTTTTATAGGCCTTGGAATAGTATTTCAAGGTTCTGTTGTAGTTGTTGTTGTTGTTTAAGAAAGCTTTCAGGCGGGTCCGTGTGGATGGAGATTTCTACACTCACCCTCTGCGGCATGTCAAGCGACGGGGAGAGCATAAAACATTCCCTTACGAAAAAGTTTACCAAAAGATGATACTCAAACCTTTGGCAAATTGCCCAACTGGAGCATCTTCAGGAGTGTTAGACGTAACGGTGCCGATGACCGTAGATGGGCGAAATACATTTCGAGTGGTGTTTTTGCGAAATATCATAATTTCACGACGCAGTCAATTATTTACTAAATAACGATACATTTTTGAGTCAATAAATGAAAAAGTTACCAAGAAATCTAGCCGCACGGTAAATTATGAAGAATTACCTGTTACTTCACGACATTTTCCTGTTGGATAAATATAGGAAACAAGTGATTCATGAATATTATTTATCGGTAATAAATGATTTGTAATTGCTCCAAAGATAAAATATATCATTATGAAAATGACTTCTTAAAAAGATTATAAGGCGTTTGGTTATATAATTTCATAGGGAATTTCAAGCATTTTCATAGGGAGTGATCTAAAAAAACAATGGGGGCACCCTCACAAGGTTTGCTCGCGGGTGCATCCGCATGAGGGTGCGTGAGTCACGGTCAGTGGTGTCGCAGTCGCGAATGCCATACAGGGTTTTGGTCCCTACCCAATGCAATAACCACAGACGTCATGACTCCGCTTTGTAACTTTGAAAGAAGTGTGTGGATATATATATTTAGTGGAGATACCGAGCAGAGAGGAATGATTAGAGGCACACGAACTCTGCAAGGACAACAGGAAGCCTAGTCTCCAAAATGGGTCATAATGGAGAATGTGGAGTATATGGTGTAAGACCGAAATTCATTATAAGTGTGAATCTTGGGATAAACACTACTGTTTTCCAGACTGAAGTGTACGTTATTTTAGAATATAAGGAAGCTAATCGCAAACTAAACTAGAGAAATCAGACTATTTACATATACTCTAATAGTATACATTCGACCTTGATAAGTTGGAAACTGGTAAAAGACTATATTGACAGATTGAATGAACTGGGGCAAAAGAATAAAATTATTCTTAAATGGGTACCAGGACCTTCGAGTCTCATCAGCAATGAAAAAGCGGATGAATTAGAAAGGGAGCACAGGGTCTACAAATAGGACCAGAGCCCTTTTGTGGTATCAAAGGGACTCAATAAATACTGTCAAAAACAACCGGGATTCAATCACGCTAAATCCCTAATTGAAGGTCATTCACAAAAACTAGCTGAAGAGCTCTTGAAGATAAAAAGAGCAAATATAAGTACAATTGTACGAACCTTATCTGGACACACCAAACTAAACAGCAACTAAGTGACACTTACATTTGCAGATATTGCAAACAGGAAGTGAAACACCGAAACATCTCCTGTGTGAATGTGGACCACTGATCCACAAATGAAGCATACATCTGGAATGACATATAATCAGCCCAGAAGATTTAAAATCTCTAAAAGCCAGGAATATTATAGACTGTTTGAAGTCTACCGGGCTAAAGGAGTTACTATAGCTCTGGTCATAATAGATCTTTAAGGTCGCAGTAAGTATAATAATAAAAAATAATAAATACCTTGGGAACATTCATGGTGACATGACTGTCCTCTTGGACCGTCGGAGGGATAGGGAACCCAAGGTAGAGGGTCCGTGAGGGGAGCTTCAAAAGGAATGCCTTGGGGGAATGCTTAGACAGGAGTGGAGGAGGGTGACATCGCGTATTAGCATCAGATCTCTGACAAAACCAGCGCGGTTACCAACTACCTGGCTTACAGCCATCCGCGCTTTAGTACAACCATTTTCTGTATCTTTTTCACCCGCGAGGGGGTTAATAGGGAGGTCCCCTTGTCCTGGCGATTACGTCTGGGTTCCCGTGTCCGACTGAGAATTTGCCCAGGATTTTCAGGTTTTAGGTCCCCGCAGCAGGGGAGAGTTCCACATACACCTTGCCGTCCCATCAGGTGATAAGGATAATAACGCATTTTCCTGGCTCAAAAATTAAAACGACGTCTGGGTGACGATTGTATATACAATCGTCACAATCACCTTTAAATTTAAAAAATATTTCTAAATGTAAGGGATAAAATAAACACTATGTTTATTATTAATTAATTCTTGGGTTTCCTTGATATTGAATTAAATCAAAATATTAACAATATTATAATGTCATTAAGGCGAATGTTAGAGTAAACTATATGTATTCACGATAATACTCGTGTTTACTCTTAAACAGCAAGAGTTTCCTAACTGGGTAATGTACTTCGTTATAGGGAGATACGAACTTATAATGATGGGCAAAACAGCGGGTAACAGCTTATGAACCCTTGTTAGCTCAACTCAGGTATAGACTGGAAAAATTTATTATAATGCCGTGACCGCACTTGACTTGGTTTGCATAGGTTTGTAAAAGCTTGTAGGCGATCGATTGCTTTGAGTTTTTATCACAAAGCAAATGATTTCCACCGCAAGTGTTTGCGATGAGTTTACACGTTTGTACTGGTTTGAAATTTGCTGCAAGTGGCTAGATTTCAGATGCGTCATACAATTTTAAATCAATAGGGAATATAAGATATAGCTCGAGACAGCGTATGTGGTAAATAAATATTAAAAAAAAAAAAAAACCTTTAGACGAAATGTTTCCGTTCCTTTTCAATTACACCCTTTCTAATTAAAATATTTAGTTACTGTGCTGCAATCGGTGACAGAGACTTTAAGTGATACATTAATGAATAGTTTTTTGGCCCAAATATGTACTTGCAATAAAAGATATACAGACTATGAATATTATAATCAAGTAAAAAATAAAAAATTGGAAGGAAAAGTAGGTCTAAACTATGATGGATGAAAGTATGTATGTAATCCAGCTTAATGGTGCAATAGTCAAAGCTTACAAATATCTTATTTGTAACAGAAATAACGCACTTACTTACACACCCCAATTAGAAAGTGCATTTATAATCATAAAACGAAAATTGAAATTTTACTTTTACGTATTAAAACATAGTTTAGGATAGTGTGGATATCTTACAAATCCAGACAATGACTTCAAAATTACGCCTTAGCCTGCAAATACAAATGTATGTACCTACAGCGCAATACCACAATGATACCAGTTAGCTACCAATAAAAATTCACGATATGAAATATTATTTCTGTTTCGAGATTCAGAGTGTTTTTAAGTTTAGACAATAATTATAATTCTTACTTGTTATGAGTATCGGCTAGCATAGTCTTGCGATCACATATCACATGGCGAGCACAATATCACTAACCACATTGTGTCTAACCCTTAAGCATTTCGATGTATTCACTGTACGTTAGTATAACTATTGTACTTACGTATACTAACATACTTACGTATGTTAGTATAACTATTAGTATTACTATCATCGCATGTAAAACTGAAAATTCGATAAACTTCTTCTTCTTTTATTAATGGCTTATGTGCGCATTTCGCACAGTACTGCCAATGTCAAGTGAATAAATTAATTTCTACATGTAAAATGAAAATGAAATGAATGAAAGATGGCGATGACTTCTTCGATAAACTTAAATTGCGATAAAATACTCATCCACTGCCAAAGTCATGTTTGTCACATATGTCACGTTTTATTTGTGGTATATTATTCTTCTCTTTGTTTATGAATTGTTTTACTCTTTGGTTTATGAACTAGTGCATCATAGCGTTTAAAAGCTAAAGGGACATTAAAAGAAAGCTCATGTTTCTTTGTTTTTTTCCTACGTTGTATGTTATGACAAGCTAAAAATATAGTGTATTTTAAAAAGCTTTATTACATTCACTTAAGTTTATTTTGTGTTTGTGGCAACTCTAATAGTTGCAGGTGACCATAATTTGATTGATCACAATAACATTATGCAATAAATACCTATATTATAAGTTGTTGAAATTCAATCAGTATCTGATTCTAAACAAACTACTTTCAGGATGTGCGTTAATTATGATACACTTTGTATATGCTAGCAAAGTTTTAATCCAATCGAAGCACAAGCTTGCAAAATTTGATGAACACTAAAAGTTTATAATGAGCACAAAGATATCAGCATTTCCTGTAACTCCAACATAGTGTCAGATTCAAAATGTTATCCCTTATGACAGTTTCAGTTTTCCATGAGTTTGTGATTAATGAGCAAAGTTATCTTATCAATTTTTTCTCCATCATCACATATGAAAAGTAATTGACCTAGTTTAACAGGAATCACAGTAGTCAAATTTTAAATATATTAAACAGGAAGCGGGGGTGGTGTATGTACGTGACTTTTTCACAAAACACGTAGGTAGATATATTTTTACAGCAGTATTATTTAAGCTTTAAAAATTGTGTTATGATTTTGGATTAGGGACCTTTTTCGTAAAACAAAATATGTGTTACTTCAAACAGGCAAAAAATGTATATATACGCAATACCAGAAATTGTGATAGATTGGTTACTGATATCATTCCAAGGAGCGCGAGATTCCAGAATAACTGTTATTGGATGTGTATTGTGCTTTTTAATAATATCCCTCTTAGCATTAAAAATCTTCCATTTAATAGTTTTTAAAGGCACTATTTGTTTGGTTGTGTGATAATGCTTTTTATAGTGTAAGGGAATATTTAAATCATAAAAATTGGTTTTGAAATTCTTCAACTGGGAATAATGATTGTACTCTATAATAATTTTGTGTAACAATGATATTTCTAATTTAATAATTTTGACATACATATATCCAATGTGACTTTGTAATCTTATTAATATTTGCATGCTATCGCTGATGGCTAAATGGGCTGAACTCAAATTGTATTTCAATCTACAATGTACCTCATTTAAAAGCAAATAAATTATTATTAGTATTTTTCCTTGGGGTCAGTTACACTAGTCGATGATGTCCGAGTGCGAGATTCAAGCTATTTCTGTTGTGTGATCGGTGGTTTTGAACGGTCGGTCATTTTTTGACCAATAAGATTAACCCACAGAGATCACACGCGCTTCGTGTGCAGACACCGTTGACTAGTTGTTGATTTTGTAGATTTTTTGACTAGTGTAACTAAGCCATTATCCGTCCCGATTTTGTGATCACAAGTATGCTATAATTTTATCATTCTCTAATCTAAATTTAAAAAGATCATACCTCACTGAATCATTGAAATATTTGAATTTAGCTCTAACTGTTTTAGAGCTTTCATATGAAACTTATATTAGAGTAGGTATATATTGATCTGACCTGAAATCATTAGAGCATATATTGGCGTGATAAAATCATATATAGAGGCTATCACGTTCGAGATTGGTAAAACTCCTGTTCTAACTGTATCCGAAAACAGCTGTTCATCACACAGTACGTCCCTTTATTACAAAACTTCTGGAAAAAAAATCAAAGCGTGAGTTAGACTCGCGAATGTAGGGTTCTGTATGGTAAGCTGCGATAGCAAAAATATATTTTTTTACTCTCCAGCAAAACTACTTTGTCTTTAATAATGTTTACAGTATTTGTTGCACCTGTTCAGTGAACCTATACTTTCCTTGATAGTGGATTGAATTAAACTGCCCTCAAAGTTGTTTTGAGTGAGTATTGTATTTGAGGAGTTGTGTCTCAAATACAATACTGTATTTGAGAAATTGTGATGATCTTCTAAGATGAGCCGAAACCAACCAAAGTGGCACGCATGAAAATTGCCTCGAAGGGTATTATTGTTTATTTATTTACCAAAACTGGACACGTAGCTATTAGTTGCTTTAGAAAATCGTCATACCGTGAATTGTAACTGGCACACGACCATTTGCTTACCTAAAAATATTGACAAACTCCGTGAAAGTAACAGTAAACGCCGTATCATGATAGAGCAAGTTCCCACAAAGTGCGACAGACAAATGTGTTTTAAAGACAAAAATCGTACAACTTATGAGTCGTCCAGCATACCGTGTGCCGACCTGTAACCGCGTGACTTTTTTCCATTAAATCACATATGTAATACTAGCTTTCGCTAACGCCTTCGCTCGCGTGGTCCCTAAGGAAATGTTTAGTGAGATAAAAAGTATCTTATTATAAATAATAAAATACTAAACATTCAGCTAATACCATCATAATCCGTTCAGTAGTTTCGGCGTGATTGACGGACAAACATCCAAACATAAAACTTTCACATTTCTAATATTAATATATAGAGTTGAACCCAATTTAACGTTAAGTGTATTTTAATTAACTTCAGTATCAATATAATGTATCTGCTGGAAATCATAGAAATACAGACCAGGGAGCAAACTATATGGACACTTCATTCGACACGATTCTTTTTTAAAACCAGACTGTAAGTATAAATAATCTAATGTCAAGTAAAACTATTATTGTGATATTATCAAGAATCATTAACAGAAACGCAATGAAAGTATCGACAATCGCGCTAAGCAAATTGTCAATCATCACTAGCTCAGAAACTCGGAAGATTACTTACTATATATTTATTCTGAGACAAAAATAATAATAATAGATTTTTTTTTTGTAACATCACCCGTTTTCTTGCATTCACTATGTTATATTGGAAAATTTTCTTAATGAAATATTCTTAGCGAAAAAGAAAGAAGTGCTTAAAAGATTCGTCAGTTCTGTAAGGTCCGGGATAGCTCAGTGGTAAGAGCAGTCGCCCGGATAGAGAAAGGTCGCGGGTTCGACTCCCATCTCAGAATATCTCAGGTCAAAGTGGATTTTTTAAGCAAGTAAACTGATATCAAAATCGTAAAATAGTTTTTAATATGAAAAAATGCGTAAAGGTCATGGGTCCTATCTCAAAGTGCCAGGCACAAAGTGAATTGTTTAGGCATTTTTCAGTATAGCCTTTTCAATGTAAAATTGATCAAATATATTTACAAACATTTTTATATCATAGTTCCTATGTGACAACCATGATGTAGTTCTCCCATTTTTTTTTAATATATTAAAACAAAACTACAGATCTAATTTCGTCAAAGTTTTAATGGGATCACGTCGAAATTAAACTATTACAAACAAAAAACTGCAATAATGGATATAAGAAAACAATCAAATTGAAAAACTATTGCCACACTACTAATATCAAATACTAATACCATACAAACGAAGTTGCGGGCAAAAGCAAAAGTTCTACTAATAAATCTGACTTTGTGACATAAAAGGATTTGAAATTTATCGACACTATTTTTAAAACAGATTAGAAAAACAAATAAAAAGCAAAAATAAAATAAAATAAATTTTTAGTGTTAGGCTTAATCCAAAACGGAACGGAATCGTTATCACATGGATAAACAAAAATGAACACTGTGTATACATTTTTTATGTTATATAATTGTTTATCCAACTTAATCCTCAAACTGGGTTCGAACAACATGTCTAGAATGATTGATCATCATTGGTACGTCACTTGCCCTTGCTAAATTGTTTGTCGAAACCCAATATATGTTACAAGTAGATTAAACACTTCCCACTTGTTCGATTTCCCGATAAATCGTCTATGTAGCACAATCAGGTGATCGAACAATGCAATATTTGATAAATAATTACCAAATTACTATTCATCTTTAATGTTTTTCATTTTGCCTGGCCCTGGTTTATGGCCGAGCATTTACCGTTCCCCAGTCAGTAAAAAAAAGAAATGGCTTATTGTTAGACAATAAGCATTAAAGTTGAGGAGTGGGGGCACGCTGCGTCACAGTTTAATAGAAAATGTACAAAAGCGTGACGTCATGCGACATGTCAGCAGAATGTATCGCCGTAATTTATTGATTACGCAAAAAATAAATAATACGTATTTAATATTATTAAATAATCTATTGGATGGACGAACAAGCAAAAATTAGTCTCACTCTTATTCCTATATTTTCTCTTTCATTCTAGTTCTCTCTCTTTTTCTATCTCATCCTTCCTCTAACTTTATCTTTCTTCATTCATGCTTTCACAACTAGGTTCTCTGGCTATGTTATTCAGATTATTTATTTATTTGGTTTTTTTTGGGATTGGGTAATCCTATATTTACCTAATCCCAAATTACACGTTCATTTTTATTATTTTGCATTTTGTAATCCTATTGTATACATTTTCGACTTATTGTTATTCTTGCATTTCTTTACATAATATTAGGACTATGAGTATGATGTCCCAGACAGTCGTGGAAAAATTATTAACGCCCCTATTTTGTGTGCAGAATGGAGATAGAAAGCAACCTTTCCTGATTTTTTGTTGATTCTTCTTATAACGTATAGATGGCGTAGTTTTCCTGATTGCTATTTAAAATAAACTTGGCCAAGATAAAATAAACGTTAAAGTTACTAGATAAAGATCTAGATTGTAGTTTATTTTCATATAAATAGATTTCAAGAATATTCATTCTCTGCAATTACTAGACAACGCCATCTTTACATAGAACTTAAATTTATTACATCGCCGAAAAATGTACAGATCGAACGACCAATCACAGCGCCTACATTTGCGGAATTCTCAGGGAGCCCATTGGCTGCGTATGCGCCGTCCGCACGGTGGGGGCGATTCCCCCACCCGGCGCGCGGGCGTAAAACGCGCTGTGATTGGTCGGCCGCCGCGCGTCACTAGTAGCTAAGTTAGATGTTAAGTTTAGAATAAGGGTAGGGCCAAATTTGTAAATATTCGTAGTCAAGTCAAGTCAGTCAAGCAGTATAGTCAAGCAGTAATAAGTAGCCAGTAAGAAGAAAATACAATAAATCGCCTATAGAAGAAATTCGTCTTTGTTTTTCACCATCATCCACGGTTATACAGCATCGTCTACAGTTTGGTCCATAGAGCCGGATCAGCACCCTCAATAGTTTGGTCCTTCGAGAAGCCGGATCTAAACACGTATAGAACCTCCGAGATCCAGCCAACAGTGAATCAAGATGGTGCTTACAAGAAGCCAAGACGAAGAAAACCAACGTCGTGTCTTCGACCAGCCGCCGAGATCGCCCTCAAGTACACCGACCGTACGAGGACGCCTCGAGACGGGTAACGCCGGGGAGAGCCTACGCACCGCACCGCAAGTCTCGCAACTAGCGCCTAACGCGAACCGCGCTGGGGCAGACGTTGCCGGAGCACGCGTCGCCTTGGCAGTGACTACGCAGCCGCCGAGCGGAGCGGACGAACGCGCAGCACACCCAACGGACACAGCGGCGACTACTGGCATAACGACATCTGCGATGACGTCATCGGTGCAACCGGCGAGGAGAGTGCACGTCGCGCGTTCGACCCGCTCGGCAGCGAGCAACGCGGCACGCCGGAAGCTACGCATCGAAGCAGAAGAACGACTGGCTGCCATAAGACGCCGAGAACTCGAAATTGAAGCGGACCTCATAAAAAAGACGCTCAATATCGAGTTAGAAACGCTAGACGGAGCAGAGAGCGAACCCGAAGCTGAAGAACCGGCAAATAAATTGCAAGATCGAGTGTTCGAGTGGCTCGACGACGCGAACGTCGACCAACAACGGGGGGAGCTCTCAAGAACCGCCGTGGCTGAACCGCCACCTGAACGCGACACGCGACGCCCAGATAGGGAAGAACGAAGACGGTCGTCATCGCGAGGCAGAGGCATCGATCAACTCGCCTCTGTCCTCGAAACCCTCGTGAAGTCACGACCGCCGCCGCGTCAAGCATCGGATCTACCGATATTCTCTGGTTCACCGCTGGAATGGCTACAGTTCGCGACTGCGATGCGAGAAACAACGCGGCTGTACGAATTCACACCTACAGAGAATATGGCAAGACTAAGAAACTGCCTACGTGGAGAAGCTCGGGAAAACGTCGCATCATTGTTGAGCACCGCGACGCACCCCGACGAGATCATGCGAACACTGGAGCAATGCTACGGAAGGCCAGAAAGACTAGTGGACATGGCTTTCGCCGATCTACGGAAGCTGCCGAAGATTGGACCTACCGCGAACGATCTTAACATGTTTGCGGTGAAGCTACAGAACGTCGTGGCCGTCCTGAGGAACGTGCAGCCAGAGTACCTGCTTAACCCACTGCTGACCCGGGAAGTCTTAGACAAGATGCCAAGTTACCTTGTATCGAGTTGGTGCAACTTCGCCGAGTCACAGCCGGGCCCGAACGCCGATCTACTCAAACTTTCATCGTTCCTGATGAAAGAAGCTGACCGCTGCATGCGATACAACTATGTATCGAACCTCACCGCACCCTCCACATCGCAACGAACACGTGAAACGCCTCGCCCCGCCCCCAGACCGGAGGCTAAGAAGAAGACGGTGTACGTCGCCACCGAAGAAGCACCGCAGCGCAGATGCCTTTCATGCCAGGAAGCCCACACACTACCTAGCTGCCCAAAGTTCAAGCAGCTAACGTATGATGACCGATGGGAGCTGGTGAAGAAGGAGGGCCTTTGCTTCAAATGCATCGTGGGCCGACACCGTCGATTGAACTGCCGACAGAAGCTCTGCGGAATCAACGGATGCAAGCGACCGCATCACCGACTGTTGCACGCAGATGAGCGTGGAACGACGAACGACGTGGCTACGAGCGCGACCGACTCAAACGCGGCCGCAACGGAACCAGCCACCACCGAAACGACGACGGCTGCCACGACGACAAGCCGCGCCGTCAAATTGAAGATTTGCCCCGTGACAATCACGGGCAAACGTGGGAGCTGCGACACCTACGCGCTCTTCGACGAAGGCTCGACGGTCACCTTATTAGACGACGACCTGGCGCGACAGATCGGCGCCGACGGACCGACCGCACAGCTCAACGTCCGAGGAATAAACAAGAAGCAAAGTCACGTGCAGAGCCGTCGAGTGAAGATTGGAATAAAAGGAGCGCGCAGTGACCAGATCTTCAAAATCAACGCTCGCACCATGGTGGGCCTGGACCTCACGCCGCAATCGATACCGGCGGAGGCGATGAAGCTACGACACCTAAGAGATCTCGACGAGCGAGAAGTCGTATACAAGAATGCGAAGCCTCGCATTTTGATCGGGACGGACAACTGGGAGCTCATAGTGACCCGCGAGCTACGGTCAGGAAAAACCAAGGAACCAGCTGCCTCCAAAACCGAACTCGGATGGGTAATCCACGGGACGGCGCCATCGAGATCGCTTCGCCGCACCGAGGATATCCTACATGTCGTCACGACCGAAGCATCAGACGACCGACTCGAGGAACTCGTGTCGAGACACTTCCGGATCGACTCACTCGGAGTGTCGCTCGACGCATCACACGTCCGCGAAGAGGACAAGCGTGCCGTCTCCACGTTCGAACGCACCGTGAAGCACAAGGACGGCAGATACGAAGTGGGCCTGCCTTGGCGAAACGACGACGCCAAACTGCCACGGAGTTACGACTCAGCACTCCGCCGGCTCACAAATCTGGAGAACAAGCTGAAGAAAGATCCACGCGACATGGAAGAATACCAGCGGAGGATCGACAACCTCGTAGAAAAAGGATACGCCGAACCCTGCGACGGCTCCGAGGACGCAAGCCCCGTCGCATGGTACCTGCCGCATTTCGCCGTCAAGAATCCCAATAAGCCCGGGAAGCTGCGACTGGTTTTCGACGCAGCAGCAAGAATTCGAGGTGTCAGCCTGAACGATCACCTACTCGAAGGGCCGGATCTGCTACGATCGCTGCAGACCATTTTATTCCGGTTCCGAGAGGGCGCATACGCGGTGACAGCTGACATCGAGGAAATGTTCCTGCGGATCAAGATACGCCGCGAGGACCAACCCGCACAGATGTTCCTGTGGCGCGACTGCAGGCAGAATGAACCACCGCGCAAGCTGAAGATGACATCGATGATCTTCGGCGCATCGAGCTCACCGTTCCTCGCACACAGCGTGAGGGACCACAACGCGAGACAGCATGCTGAGACGCACCCTGCAGCACTGCGCGCAATCACCGAAGCGCACTACATGGATGACTTCGTCGACAGCTTCAATGATCCGAGAGAGGCCCACGAAGTCATCACCCAAGTCGACGCAGTGCACCAGAAGGCTGGATTCCACCTGAGGGGATGGAACAGTAACAACAGGAAGCTTCTACAAGCCGTGAGCCCGGATAGTAGAGCCAAAAGCGGGACTACGACGTTTGGAGACACAGAGAAGACATTGGGCCTGCTTTGGGATGCAAATACCGATCGGCTGGGCTTCAACACCGCCCTGCCTAGAGTCCCACTGCCAGTGAAGTCTCGACAACGCCCGCCGACGAAAAGAGAAGCATTATCGACGGTGATGAGCATATACGATCCGCTCGGACTGCTCAGCTGCTTCACAATCACAGCGAAGATAACTCTTCAAAAACTATGGCGCCTCAAGACCGGCTGGGACGACCCTCTACCATCCGACTTGAGCGAGGACTTCGATGCATGGTTGACAAGCCTGCCAGCAATCGACCAACTACGGCTACCCCGTAGTTACAACGGGGGGAGAGAAGTGCGTCGCCGTGAGCTTCATGTATTTTGCGACGCCAGCGAAGAAGCCTACGCAACGGCGGCGTATTGGAGGTTGCACTACGGACCCGGCCATGTCATCGAGACAGTTCTGATAGCGGCAAGAGCTAAGGTCGCGCCCTTGAAGACCCAAACCGTACCGCGCCTGGAACTTCAAGCGGCCCTCATCGGAACGCGACTAGCGAAAGCAATCAGAGAAGAACACCGTGTCAACGTCGACGACACCGTGTACTGGAGCGACTCTCAGACGGTGCTTCATTGGCTGCGGAATGGAAGCAAGCGCTACACTCCATTCGTCGCACACCGTCTGGGAGAAATAACTGAGTCATCCAGACCGCAAGACTGGCGATGGATACCGACGCATCTGAACGTAGCCGACGTCGCCACACGCGCCGGATATACGCCAGCCAACGAAAACGACCTGTGGTTCACGGGACCATCCTTCTTGAAGTCACCAAGATCGGAATGGCCGAAGCAACCAACGGATCGAGAAGATGACGAAACGACGGAAATAACACACGTCATCGCGCACACAACAGAGAGAAACGCGGCGTTACCGGAGATAGAACGATTCTCGACGTTCGAGCGACTGATCGGCGCAACAGCGCAAGCGCTACTCTTTCGTGGAAAGATGTCGCGACAGAACGAAGACACTCAGCCGCGAACATTTCAACCGAGCGACAAATTTATGGCTGCAGCAGGCGCAACAAGACTCCTTCAGCCAAGAAATCGAGTGCCTGAAGAAAGGAGTCCCCGTAGCACGAACGAGCCCTCTACACCGTTACGACCTCACCTGGGAAGACGGGCTTGTGAAACTAAACGGACGCATTAACAAGGCGGACGTACCGGAAACAGCGAAGAAGCCGGTATTATTGGACGGACGCCACGAACTCGCGAAGAAAATCATTGATCGAGAGCACAGACGAGCGGGACACTGCAACAACGAGCGAGTGGTCAACGACGTCAGGCAGCAGTACTGGATCCTGCGGCTGCGACCAACAGTTAAGAAAGTCGCAGCAGGCTGCCTTATGTGTCGACTACGAAGATCGAAGCCAAGGAGCCCGCCGACGGGGGATCTGCCCGCAGAACGTTTACAGCCCTTCAGACGTCCCTTTAGTCATTGTGGGATAGATTACTTCGGGCCAGTCACCATCAAAATTGGACGACGACGAGAAAAAAGATGGGTGGCGTTATTCACCTGTCTCACGATACGCGCCGTGCACCTGGAGCTGGTGGCATCACTCACCACTGACTCCGCAATCATGGCGCTGCGAAGAATGGCAGCACGACGAGGATGGCCCGCCGTAATATATAGTGACAACGGCACTAACTTCCGAGGGGCTGACACCGAGCTCAAGAAGGCGTACACCGAGTGGCTTCCCGAGCTGAAGAGAGAGGCGATGAACTACGATGCCACATGGAAATTCATCGCGCCGGGAGCACCTAACCAAGGCGGAGCCTGGGAACGCATGGTTCGCTCCGTGAAAACCGCGCTCAACGCCACATTAAACGAACGAGCACCGAAAGAGGAGGTCCTGCACACTCTACTGGCCGAGGCGGAACATGCTGTCAATTCGCGACCACTGACGCATGTCTCCGTAGACCCAAGCGATCCGGAGGCGCTAACCCCAAACCACTTCTTGTTGGGGTCATCGACCGGCCTTCCATACACCGGGCCATGTGAAGAGGGCGACCGCAGGACTTGGAGGGCGACGCAAGCACTAGCCGACGCCTTCTGGAAACGCTGGCTACGAGAGTACCTACCGACCCTCGTACCACGCCGCGACCCACAACGTCCACGAAGCAGCGAAGTACGGACCGGAGACGTGGTTATCATAGCCGACCACGCTCTGCCTCGAAACACGTGGCCACGCGGCATCGTAGCCCATACCTACCCTGGACCTGACGGCGTGATTCGGAACGTGGAGATAACCACAAGAGGAGGAACATTTCGGCGGCCGACATCGAAGCTGATCGTCGTCGAACCTGCACTCTCCACGGAACGATGAGAGAGGACGCGCTGCGCGACGGGCACGGGCTGCCAACCGGAGGAGGCTGCGGAGATCCTTCGCCGGGGGGAGACTGTTGACGACAGCCACGTGCCGAAAAATGTACAGATCGAACGACCAATCACAGCGCCTACATTTGCGGAATTCTCAGGGAGCCCATTGGCTGCGTATGCGCCGTCCGCACGGTGGGGGCGATTCCCCCACCCGGCGCGCGGGCGTAAAACGCGCTGTGATTGGTCGGCCGCCGCGCGTCACTAGTAGCTAAGTTAGATGTTAAGTTTAGAATAAGGGTAGGGCCAAATTTGTAAATATTCGTAGTCAAGTCAAGTCAGTCAAGCAGTATAGTCAAGCAGTAATAAGTAGCCAGTAAGAAGAAAATACAATAAATCGCCTATAGAAGAAATTCGTCTTTGTTTTTCACCATCATCCACGGTTATACAGCATCGTCTACAGTTTGGTCCATAGAGCCGGACGTTATTCAAACGGATAACGCGAACCTCTGTACCGATGGAGAAAAGTGGCGGTTCTCCGCTATAGTGTCTTGGGAAAGCGAGAAAAGGTGGCGTTGAATCTAATTAGTGAGTTTAATTTTGAGGTAAAAAATTAGTTAGAAATTAAACAAATAGGTATAACTAAACTTTCTTAGAATATCCACTATTCGATTTGTGTTGGATTTTGAATGCCAAATCGTCGTATATGTTCCTATGTTTTTAACTTTCCACATTTTTGTTAATATACTGATTTATATGCGGATTTAAAATACAAAATTATTCATTATTTCTCGAATGTGTTTCGATTTTTTTTGCCAACTGGTTTAAGCTGTGATTTGACGTATTAAGTATAGACAACAGGACATCTGTAGGCAAGTTCTATAATTTCAAGTATCGTAATGCCTTTCAAAGTTATAGCATGCGTTTAAAGTCGTAGTCGCTTTCGAAAAAATGATCATTTGAATTTGAATGAAAGATGATCTTACACAATATTGCGTATTTTAATTATTTTGTCATTACTGACATAAAAGATTTGTTATCATGGCTACACCTAAAAATCTTCCTGCATATAAAGCCTTGCCCACGTAGTTCTTCAATCACTTCTACGGCAACAGTAGCGTAAGCTGGCTTTTGAGTTCGCACTGAGCTACCTAAATTCTTAAAAGGCCGATTCCTTAACTCTTCAATTTGTAAAACAACTTTCTAACTTTAACAATAAACTCGAAAACTAAATTGCTCTACCGTTACTCCCTTTCATTTCTACACCACTTGCAATCTAATCCGGAAACCTTCTCTCCTGGAGGCTATTTTCATCTGGACACCTAGAATCCCGAGTTGCTGCTCAGTTTTGGGCTTTTGAAGAATTGAGGGACGCCCCGGGGCCTCATCGAGACTGTGCACCGAATCGCCAACGCCCCTCATGACTGTTGGAGAAAATTGCCGTCTTCTTGAGCTGACGTCGGGCCACTTCTATCCGTCACCAGGTTTTATCTCATGAACCGTGAAAGTAAGACAGTGGAAATTTACTGTTGCAGCTTCAACAACAAATACTAAAAATCAGAATAAAAATAATATTTAAGGTGGCTCCCATATAACAAATATGATGTTTTTGCTCGTTTAGCTCGCACTTTGCCGGTCAGTCAGCTTAAGTTATATTTTCTCATTACAGCTATAAAGACAATGAAATCAAAATACCGGATTAGTATGTTTCATAATACTTCATAATACTAAGCAGTCGTAACTTAGTAGTATAATTTAAAAGAGCATCTTTTGGAAATACAAATATCCAACACGTCGTAGGATTATAATTACACGATATGTTTATCGAATATATTTGTTATCATATTATATACATTTGGTAGTAGTAATGTAATACTTATTATTCTATATTTCATATTATTTAATTTACCACATCCCCTAACAACATAAACTTATAATTTGTTATGTCCATGGGCTCTGGTACTGACAAGGAATTAGTTTTGGATGGGAATACGACTGACTGGTTTTGGGGGTCTGGTTTCGCATGGGTCTTATACCTCAGGCAGGAGGTGAAAATTTGTGTTTCGGTCTTTTGGAGCATATATATCGCGCTTTTACCTTTTTGCATCGCTGTAACTCACACGCAACAATAAAATTATAGATTTATGAATGAATGAATGAATCCTTTATTGTACACCATAATTAAACAAAAGGAGAATCGATACAATTTAGTGGTACAATCGGCGGCCTTAGCCAAAATACATCATCTGATTTATGTTCTTAGATTAAGATTTAATTGTTTCTTGTATTAAATATTGTACCAAGGCATGTGAAGGGATGCAAATAAATACTATATCTATCTATCTATAACAAAATAACCGTTACATAGTCGTATAGCTAAAAAATGCTTACTTCCTATTTTTAAAAACTATACAGAAATAACAAAGAACATTGGCCCATAATTGTTTAATATACAAAATGTCATTTATAAGGAATTTGTTGTATCAACTGCAGATGGCGTAGATGAAATCGGTATTGCAAGCTGCTGAAAAGGGTTCATCATCAGCCCCTTTACGTCCCCTTGCAGGGGCTCAGGCTTTCCTTAAGGATGGTTAAGGAGGATGGGCCATAACCCTCCACGCTGGCTCCACAACGTATTAACGACTGCAAATGCAGCCGGGACCAACGGCTTAACGTGCCTTCCGAAGCACGGAGTAGCTCGAGATAATAATTATTTATTTATTAATTTTTTGGTCGCCCATCCCGTGACCGACCCTAGCGAAAGTTGTTTAACGACACTATGGACTAATTTTTTATATTAACTGTCTAACAAAATCTGTGGCAATCACATTAATTTTCATTTTTTAATGATAATCAATAACTTAACGCTACAACTACTTGACATGTAATAGCATTTGTGATAAACACGTTTATTTGATATTTAAAAGAACGATATTGTTAATTTGACATAAATTGGATTTTTCTAAGACAAGCATCATACACAAATATCTTTGAAAAATATTGAAATTTTGTTCATAAGGGTATTGCTAACTGTAATATCTCGAGTATTGCTAACTGTAATATCTCGAGTATTGCTATCTGTAATATTTCGACCGACTTAGGTAAGTTTTAATTGTTTCTTAATCATTAAATGGCTATCACAATAGCTATACCTATGAAAGGGAGTGCGATAGAGTTTAAAATCAGACAATCGGTCCACTGATTCGGTGTACAACATAAGCATATGATTTCGTAAGACTATTTGATACTATCCTCCAGACCTCACTCATAAAATGTTAATTAAAAAAAATATTCAGCGACTTTTCATTTCTTTAATGGCGTAAATAGCACGTAGTGATATATATTAATTGTTTCCCCTAAAAAAATCGTTCCATGAGCTCCGATCACCTGTTACTTTTAGTAAAATGGCGTCGACGAGTGAAAAGATGCGCTGACGCCAAAAGGCCGGCAAGTAAATTTAGTTTAATTATGATATTAATCGCTTATCTCTGTTTAAAATAGTTATCATAAATTCATAATTGTTTATGTATTTTAATACCTATGAATATAAGGTTTATTAATATCTAAAAGGCAATGTCCTATGCATAGTACATCACCATACTCTTCATTTGTCCTATAAAAGTGACATAGCGGAAAACTAGATTTTCCGACTTATGATTTTTTAAAATATTTTTGCCACTATATTAGGATCTATAATAGTAACATATCTAAGTTTCATATTGAAATTGAAAAAAAGTACCTCAAATAATCAGGAGGCTATATCTATCATTTGCTAATTTCAATTAATAGTTTTGAAGGTAAAACTAAAACATATAATCTTCCAAGATATAGGTCTCTAAAATAAATGTGATTCACTATTTAACAGCCCTTCATATTTCAGTTGGAATATTAAATATTAAGATGACAATAATACTTTATGGAAATAAATAAGATTCTTTAGATGTTGAATAAATTGCAGAAACAATATACAAACAAATGAGTCAATTATCAATAAGCAATTTAATAAATTAATGAAAAAAATACAGTTAACGTTAATATAGAATAGTAAAAGACGTATTCTTTTTAAAATGTATTAATACAATCAAGACTAACAACGTGTGACGTCATTTATGGGTGGCTCCATATTGAAATGCATATATTTCCAAATAATTATTTAATCAATAGTTAAGAACTATTACAAGTAAAAGTTTATTAATCTCAATAAGTTTATTGCTGCGGTTTCGTTCGATGTTATATTTTTATTAATACTATACCACTGCTAATGTACTGTAAAGAGTACGTCAAACTACACAAAACTGTCAAATTTCCCCTTTTCGATTTCAGACCATAATATTTTGAGTGTAGAGGTCAAAATTCATTGCAGAAATTTGATATATTGTGGCAACCTAAATTGCAGTGTGTATTTACTATGTATAGTTTAAGCTAATGAAATTGAAATAAAATATTCAATTAATTATTATAGAAACATTTATTTTTATTAGAAATTTATTTATTAAAGATCTGAATCGTGCCATACTTCAAAGCAAGTGAAACTGTAGCAAAACGATAGCGTACGTCGTGGACAGACTACCTAAACTTAAAAGTAACTTACAATCCACTACGAAAAAATTGAATGGATTCACTTTGGAGAACTGGATACGATTAACACGTAACACATTTTTCAATATCTTCTTTTTTTCGACTGAAATATAAAATATAGATATTTAGTAAATTAAATAAAAATGCAATTGACATTGAAAATGTGTGTGAGACTACTCTCTCCGTTCATCTGACCGTCTATCACAAGGTTGTAAGGCATTTCATGAAATGTGATTGGTAAGTTCAAGAGAGCTATTGAAACACCTGGGACGCATAGCTGGGATATTAATGAAATGAATTCTTGACGTTCTATGCTTAATTTTTATTCACTTATGGCATCAATTTTATCGCATATTAATTATTATAAATTCCAGCGACTCAGCTAATTCTTGTCATAAGTCCTTCCATTTTGTGCTGCGGACTTTTAATGGAGTTCATTTCAAAGGTGTAATAATATGCTTTAAAAAGGTTTAACAACTTACCGTGAGTTGCACAAACGTCCATTAAAATTGACATTAGTTTAAAGCGACATTACCCATATAAATTTGGCATTCATTAGAGCTTAAAGGCGTCGTTAAACCTTAATGGACGTTTGTGCAACTGACCGTTTATGTGAAAAATCTTTCGTCTATAAATGAAACAACTTTTTAACTTCCTCTAGATTTTCAATATTCCGTGTAATATGTTCTCATATACTTATAAATCTCATGTATATTTCCAGAGTAAGGGGCAAATAGACCTTGTGTGAGCAAAATGTTTGGAATATTACCTGAGCACGAACTGGAATTTAATGCCAATAAGCATTCTATATCCACTAATTGCACAGCTCCATACAGATTTTCGCATACGAAACACAGTTGACCGAAGAGCAGAAAATTCTTTACAACCAAGCACAATGTTATATATTTAGATACTTCAATCGAAAACTGAAAATAAAACTAAATAGTTCAGTGGCAATACTATAGCAAATAACAATAAAATTCATGATTTAAAAACTATATTACGAGGGTCAAACTGAAAGTTCTTAGAAAATCAAAAACTGATTACATTAGCCAGTTATTAGTTTTATTATATCTTTTCAAAATATTGTCCATTCACGTCAATACACCGCTGCATGCGATGGAACCACTGGGAAAAGCACTTTGCCCACTCGTCCTTAGGGGTCTCTTCAATGGCATCGCGATACGCAGCCACCGCTTCTTCAGCATTCATAAACCGCTTTCCTTTAAGTTTTTCTTTAATTTTTGGAAATAAATAAAAATCACAAGGCGCGAGGTCGGGGCTATACGGCGGGTGACCCAGTAATTCAACGTTTGATGTCGCCAAATAGTCGATCGTTCGCTTGGCGGTGTGCGACGAGGCGTTGTCGTGGTGAAGGAGGATCCTACTGCGAGGTCGTTTCTCTCGAACTTTTTCCAAGACAAGTGGCAAACAATTGGTAGTGTACCATTCTGCAGAAACTGTTTTTTGATCCTCTAACACAATTGTTGCAAAATGACCTATCCTTCCAAAGAACGAGGCCACCATTTTTTTTCCCGCACTTCGATCTCTCTTCACTTTAGTTGGCAACTCCTCGAAAGGAAACACCCACTGAGCAGATTGTCTTTTGGTTTTAGGATCATAACAGTAAATCCAGCTTTCGTCACCTGTTAGTATGTCGAACACAGCATTTGAGTCACCTCCGTTAAATCTTTCAATCATTTTACGACACCAATCCACACGATGGAGTTTTTGAGCCTCAGTCAAATTATGAGGTATCCACCGGGCGCAAAGCTTCCTGACCGCTAAATGTTCGTGGAGGATTTTGTGCACTTGACTCATACCGATGCCTAAGCTTGTCCGAATCTGTTGATAGGTCACTCTTTTGTCAGTCTCTATCATACGCCGCACAACACAGATGTTATCTTCAGTCGTCGCCGTAGAAGGCCGTCCCTCACGTAAATCATCAGTGAGATTAGTGCGACCACGTTTAAACTCATTAAACCAGTTGTAAACAGTCGCACGAGATGGGGCTTCATCGTGAAAGGCCAATCGTAGTCTATCATGACTTTCTTGTTGACTTAAATGACATCGAAAGTCATAAAAAATCATTGCACGAAAATTTTCTCGTGTTAAATTCATGATGACGTGACACAGACAATTTTCAATTTGCCGCCAAATCGTAAAACAAATGACAAATGAATGAAATATATACTCAGTAAAATTGGCAAAGAGTTATATTTTCAAATTTTAGAATTATTTTTTATTATATTGTTTATAAGTGGCCAGTTCTAAGAACTTTCAGTTTGACCCTCGTACAAATGTTCTGCAGTTAGACTTGTTATAAGAAAATCGGCAGTCAACTTGGCAATGTTTTCTTTCATTTAATTCGTAAAGTTAATTTTCTGATAAATCATTAAAGTTCTTGATTGAATAATTTTCTACTTACTTGCAAGTCTGAGTTGCTATTTGCAATTGTAATTTTATTAAATTCTATTACACTTTGTATAAGAGCAAGCACCATTAAAAAAGTCAACGTTATGAACCATGAATTCTGAAACAGGATTTCAAATCTTATTAAAATTTGTCCATTTTGACCATAGTCGTGCACTGAACAGCGGGCAGACATCGGAACTCATGACCACGAATTCTAGCAGATTGTTTTATGTTCCAATTATATGTATAATGGTATTTTCCTTACACTGTAACATAAGATGCTCACTGCATACCATGTATTAGATATATTTTCTAATTCACTTACCATTACAGAGGATGTCCTTTTCAAAATTACAAATAATTCTACTATATCAGAGTAAGCTTTAAATAGGTTTTTCCAATGTAAACACTTATTTTTAATATCTCTTGAATTTGTTGCTTCGGACATGTTAAGATTAAACTTCATCAGAGAGATCCATTTCGTAATGAGTGATGACAATAATTTGATTGTGTTAATGAAGTATGTTTGAGAAATATCAAGTGATATCACAGTGTAATAATTCAGCATAAAATAAATACCTAATAATAAGCCAAGTGAAATAAAAGCCATTGTTATACTTACAAAAAGGAAAGATAGAATTATACCGAAAGAAATCCGATTCATTCGAATGAAAGGAACAAAATTATTTTGAATGTATCTCTTCGCACTTTGTAGTTTTAAAATTATTGACACATTATTTTCACTGTTGACTACATTTGCGATAAGTGAAGACAAAATCATACCATATAATAATACAAATGACAGAAAATTTAAATAAGATACAGGTTCAAATATTTTAATGGTTTTAAAAAAGAATTTTGAGCATAAATATAATGTGATGCTGTGAATTAATGTACCAATGGTGTAGACGAAATGGTCGGTCCAATTATTTGGAGTAATGAAATCATGACTTATATGATATTTGGGACGCAATACAATTCTACATAAGCAGTCCAGGGGAGCAAAAAATTGTTGTATATCTTTATCGATGTTATTGTCCAATAAAATTTCAGATAATATCCGACCTCCCATTGTCAGTTCCAAAATACGTAAATATTCATTCAACGTTTGTGTTACACGACACGAGTATTGTAATGCAACTAATACTATTCTTTAATATTGAAATATTGGAAGTTATAGTAATCAAATAGATGAGTCGATCTATCAACTGGCAATTCCATAAAAAGCTATAAATTAATGCAATCAATTTGTAACGGTACGGAATCACCTACAACGTTATTCATAGACACATATACAAACTTTTTTAAATATCTAAACAAATTGTAGTTTAGAATGTATTTAGACTGTTGCTTTTGATTTACAAATTACAGTGGCCTTGCTTTTAAAATGTTTGCCATCCACAGGTATTCACATTTTTTAAGGAGAAGAATGGTCACTAAATTATATTGTATTGAGTTACTCGTTTAAGGCAAGTATGCTCTGAGAAGCTGGTTATTATGATTAATGAAGTATTTCGCTATTATGTATATATTTCTAAACGTTTTCTGCTGAATAATTTATGAATATAATAGGGGTTTGTAAGGGACAGAAAATTTGTATCAAGGCATGTGAAGTGATGCTAATAAATACTATATCTGTCTATAACAAATTAACCATTAACATGTATATATATATATATATATATATATATATATATATAGATTCATAGAGATATAACTTGACGTTTCGCAAAGCACCATAGATCTTGACAGATGACAGCTGCAGGTGACAGATGGCGTTTCGCACAATCGAAGAGAAGGCGAAGTTATGACTTTGACGGCTGTCATCGCTTGGGAGTGGTCTATGCTTGTTCGAAGATGGCACTTTATGTTGGGCGGCCATATTGAGCGGACGCAAGCGCAGAACTCTCCGCTTTTCGTATCGCAATCCGTTTGCATCACGTTATTATTAATATATTTCGATTAGACAAATAATTAATTCAATTAAATAACTGATTTGTGATCTATCTGCGATCTTATTTGGAAAGAATATCTCGAACACTAGTCAGATGGCTGATGGATGATGACCAACCTAACTTTCCGCCGGTCTCGCCTGACTTTCCGACATAAATATATATATATATATATATTTATTTGGTCGGTCATCATCCGCCATCTGACTAGTGTTCGAGACAATATATATATATATATATATATATATATATATCGACGGTGGAAAGCGAACACGTAGTAACCCACAAAACCAAAATTGTTCTTTAGAGCAGAAAACTTTTATTTTTTTCGATAAATAATTCCTATAAACGTCCATGGTAACAAATGAGGTGTTCCTTAGTCAATTTATATGGAAAGAAGATATTTGTTTTGGAAAAATATAAAGATTTTCCACTCTAAATATCCATTTTGGTTTTGCAGGTTACTACATGTTTGCTTTCCAGCGTCGATATATATATATATATATATATATATTATTAACTATTTGCAGTAAATAGTTTATTTGCTAAAATAAATGTGGTTCACTGTTTGACAGCCCATCATATTTCAGTTGGAATATTTAATATTAAGATGACAGCCATAATTAGGTTAATTTAATATTAAGTTAACGTTAATATAGAATAGTAAAAGACGTACTCTTTTTAGAATTTCATAATACAATCAAGACTATCTACTCTATCTAGAGACCCGGTAGGGTACCCATCAAGTTGAGCAAAAAGTAATAGGGCATGGCCATACCATTCTGCCTCGAAGCCATTTGGGCCATTTTTGATTTCCCCGTATCTACGTAGTGGAACAAACTCGAAGTCAGCCAGAAATTTGACATATTGTGGCAATCTAAACTGCAGTGTGTATACTATGTTTACTTTAAGCTTACAAAATTTAAATAAAATATTCGAATAATTATTATAACATTTATTTTTAATAAATGTCCGAATCGTGCCATACTTCAAAGCAAGTGAAACTGTAGCAATACGATAGCGTACGTCGTGGAAAGACTGCCTAAACTTAAAAGCAATTTACAATCCACTACGAAAAAATTGAATGGATTCACTTTGGAGAACTGGATACGATTAACACGTAACACATTCTTCAATGTCTTCTTTTTTTCGGCTGAAATAAATAATATAGATATTTTGTAAGTTAAATAAGAACGCAATTGACATCGAAAATGTACAATTAGGACTTTCATGTTTGTACTGTTTTATATATATCTATAGTGTGTTATACAATGAAGTGTTAATAAATAAATAAAACTTAAAGAGTATTATTAGACTACTCTCTTCGTTCGTTTGATCGTCTATCACCAGGTTGTAAGATATTTCATGAAATGTGATTGCTAAGTTCAAAAGATAAGACTTTCAAGCTATTGAAACATATGGGACGCAAAGCTGGGATATTAATGAAATGAATTCTTGACGTTCTATGCTTAATTTTTATTTGTTCACTTATGGCACCAATTTTATCGCATATTAATTATTATAAATTCCAGCGACTCAGCTTATTCTTGTCATAAGTCCTTCCATTTTGTGCTGCGGTATTAGCATAGAGCTTATTTCAAAGGTTTGATAATATGCTTTAGGTATAATGAGTAAGGTATTAACGACTTTTAATGAAAAATCTTTCTTCTATAAATGAAACAAATTTTAAACGGTTTCATCCCGTTTATATTTAGTTTGTTGACGGATCCGACCCCTTACAGGCCAATCTTTTGACTTACATTATCTGATGCTGAAATCATAAGATAAATTTACGACACAAGACTACCTTCAATAAGTCATTAGTCGCTAAGTATAAATAGTAACATTAAACAAAACCAAACAGTTTCTTTGTTTTTTTTATGTATGTACGTTCTTAGGATCTTGATGGGCCCAGTGGTAACTGCGTCCTGTCAGCCACCACGAAGGCTATGAAACCTCCTTGTAGGCCTGTTACTGAATGATTGAAGACTAAAAATGCATTTATTTAGCCTCTACAAATTTTCAACGCGCTTTGTTACCGTAAGATTTTGTCAGACGTAAGATTTTACAATTAACCACTACTTCACAAACCTACTCTCACTGTTAGGGTGCATACCTTCCCTATGGATGGAATGGAATCGAATCGAATCGGGAGAAATTGACGATTTTTACCGTAGGATTTTGTCAGACGCAAGATTTTACAATTTATCACTACTTCACAAACCTATTCTCACTGCCGGGGTGCATACCTTCCCTATGGATGGAATGGAATCGAATCGAATCGGGAGAAATAGACGATGATGATGACGAGAAGATGACCCATCACGCTGGCAAAGTTTGGTTACACTCAGAAACAACGGTTTAAAGTGCCTTCAAAGGACTGAGAATCTCGATAATATTATTGTTTATTTCTTAACCATCCTATTAACTTATTGCTTAATAACTTATTGCTTAACTTCCGAATCGTAGACCAAAATGACCACTGCGGCATAGCTCCTTCTAGATTTTCAATATTCCATGTAATATGCTCTCATATCTTTATAAATCTCATGAATATTTCCAGTGTAAGGGGCAAATGGTACTTTGTGAGCAAAAATGTTTGGAATATTACCTGAGCACGACCTGGACTTTAATGCCAATAAGCATTCTATATCTACTAATTGCACAGCTCCATACAGATTTTCGCATATGAAACACAGTTTACCGAAGAGCAGAAAATTCTTTAAAACCCAGCACAATGTTAAATATTTAGATACTTCAATCGAAAACTGAAAATAAAACTAAATATTTCAGTGGCCATACCATAGCAAATAATAATAAAATTCATGATTTTAAAACTATATTACAGATGGTTTGCAGTTAGACTTGTTATAAAAAAATCGGTTGTTAATACGGCAATGTTTTCCTTCATTTAATTCGTTAAGTTAATTTTCTGTTAAATCATTAAAGTTCCTGATTGAATAATTTTCTACTTACGTTCAAATATGAGTTGCTATTTGCATTTGTTATTTTATTAAGTTCTATTACACTTTGTATAAGAGCAAGAACCATAAAAAAAGTCGACACAATGAACCATGAATTCTGAAACAGGGTTTTAAGTCTTATTAAAAATTGTCCCTTTTGACCAGTCAGCGAATTCTTGCAGATGTATGAGATGTGACATATTGACATCCACAGAAGACGTGTTTTGTTTCAATTATATATATAATGGTATTTTTCTTACATAGTAATATAAGATGCTCACTGCATATTATGTATTAGATATATTTTCTAATTCACTTACCATTACAGCGGATGTCCTTTTCAAAATAACAAATAATTCTATTATATCAGAGTAAGCTTTAAACAGGTTTTTACAATGTAAACACTTATTTTTAATATTTCTTGAATTTGTTGCTTCGGACATATGATTATACTTCATCAGAGAAATCCATTTCGTAATGAGTGATGACAATAATTTGATTGTGTTAATTAAGTATATTTGAGAAATATCAAGTGACATCACAGTGTAATAATTCAGCATAAAATAACTACCCAATAATAAGCCAAGTGAAATAAAAGCCATTGTTATACTTACAAAGAGGAAAGATAGAATTATACCGAAAGTAATCCGATTCATTCGAATGAAAGGAACAAAATTATTTTGAATGTATCTCTTTGCACTTTGTAGTTTTAAAATTATTGACACATTATTTTCACTGTTTACTATATTTTCAATAAGTGAAGACAAAATTATACCATATGAAAATACAAAAGACAGAAAATTTAAATAAGATACAGTTTCAAAAATTGATATAGTTTTAAAAAAGAATATTAAGCATAAATATAATATGATGCTGTGAATTAATGTACCAATTGTGTAGACGAAATGGTCGGTCCAATTATTTGGTGTAATGAAATCATGACTTATATGATATTTGGGACGCAATACAATTTTATATAAGCAGTCCAGGGGAGCAAAAAATTGTTGTATATCTTTATCGATGTTATTGTCCAATAAAATTTCAGATAATATCCGACCTCCCATTGTCAGTTCCAAAATACGTAAATATTCATTCAACGTTAGTGTTACACGACACGAGTATTGTAATGCAACTAATACTATTCTTTAATATTGAAATATTGGTAGGTAAAGTAATCAATTAGATGAGTTGATCTATCAGTTGGCAATTCAATAAACAATAAAATTAATGCGATCAATTTATAACGGTACGGCATCACTGACAACGTTATTCATTATATATACATATTCAAACTTTTTTTAATGTATCTAGTCTGTTGCTTTTCTTTTACAAACATTATTTTAAGAGGGCTTTAGTTCTTTTATGTTTATTGTACTTAGGTAATTTGTATTCCTATTTGATGATTCTACATTGAAAACTATACTCGATTAAAACTTAATTGTTGTTAATTTTATTAACGCTGTTGTGTATTTATTTATTTATCTATGATGAACGGAAACCATTAGCGTATTACAATGGCTTCGCTTTTGAAATGTTTGAACAGGTATTCACATTTTTTTAGGAGAAGATTGGTCACTAAATTATATTGTATGGAGTTACTCGTTTATGGCAAGTATTCACTGAGAAGCTGGTAATGATTAATTTAGTATTTCGTTATGATCTATATATTTCTAAACGTATGACTTTATATGCTAAATAATCTATGAATATCATATAAGGGGTTTGTAAGGGACAGAAAATTTGAATTAATCAAGAAGAGGGATTTCTTTTTAATTAAGAACAACAGATCTAAAATAATACATCGATTCTTTAAAGAAATTATTTCGAAAACCCAGTACACAGTAAAGTCACCTGCGTGATATGTTAGGATTGGAAAAAGACAATGCTGCGACATCACTGAGTTTATTGCTGTATATGAAGAGCAGTAATGCCTGATCTATTCCAGGTGATCGGAGTGGAATAAACCTTTTACTTTTGGTGTCACTGATTATTTCATTAGAATCAGTAAAATAATAAATCTATGGTCGATATAATAATTTTATTGCTATTTGATCACAAGTTCTTCAATTAACAGTTCAAAAAGATGATATATAAAAAAATATGTTGTTATTCAGTTAGTTCTGTGTTTTTTTTTCCAAAGTAAGGTTTTAATAATACAAAGTGACAAGCACACATACATAAGTTTCTTGTCGGTTCTTTTCAGTACTAGGTTTCCCGTCGTAGATATATGAACTGATGACATTGATTATCGACTTTCAGAAGTGCTCGTAACAGCCTAGACTGAACAAACGATTTTGATTTGATAATAAGTTATTATTGGCTGCATATTATTCCTTAGTTATTGTTTCTCCCGTGACATATACGCATTTCATTTTATTAAATACTTCTCGGATTCTGCACAGTGACACTTCTAAAATTTGTACTGTGCAGAACCCGAGATATATTCAATAAGTTCATGAAAGTGGAAACGATATCACTTGTACTGATCATTGTACTGAAACTTTGTGACTTGAAACAAATATTACTAAAACTATTATGACGGCTGGTACTATTGTAATAGAGATGTGTAAGTACTGTGCACGTATTGTCCGTTAAAATTAAGCATGGCACATGACACTAAACATATGTAGCATGGCAAAGAACATGTCATCGTCACATTGTAGTGTTATACCATAGATAAACTATCGCGCGCTCCCGGCGTAGCAAGGCGTACTGCCATTTTCGACTTAAATAAAAAAGTTCAATTAGTATTTATTGAGCATAAATTAAAAATCATCAATTAAGAATCTATAGCCAGTAAAATGAATGAAGATGTTACAATGTTTAACTACAACCCTACTACATAAAATAAAACTAAGGTTAGGTATGATCAGGACCAAGTGATTAATAGGACATTGTGGAATATGCCTAATAACAATAGTATTAAGAAAACGTGATAAAAAAAAATCAAACTTACCGCTCATTATTTAAAATGCTCGTGGCTTATGTAGTTGAATAAGCGAATTCAACTATTATATTACGGTAGGTACCACTTTTTCAATAGGAAATCAGTTTCTGTTTTAAACTAAGCAACCCTGCTTGGTTGCCCCGGGCTGCGAGCAGCCCGGGGAGGTCACGAGTAGCTGGTGGAATCGGGGCGGTGGGGTTTCAAGTCCGCCTATTGTTATGTCGGGTTTACAGTTTGAAATTGCGTAGAAAAGGTCAGTAAGTTCTGTCTTCAAATAAAAGGTGTCAAAGGACACAAAGCACCATACATCAAAGAAAAAGTGTTGCCAGTTGACACTTAATAGAAAAAGAAATATTCAGTTGAAAAACGCAAGCAAAACTTAAAATAAATTTTATATAGATCGGCTTATAGTCTTTTATTCTCTTACTCTTATTCAATAGTAAGTGAATATTTAGTTAAAACATATGTTGGGGTTTTAAGTCCGCCTCCTGTTATGTTGGGTTAACAGTATAAAATTGCCTAGTAGAAATTAGTAAGTTCTTTCTTCAAATGAAAGTTGTTCAAGTACACAAAGCACCATACACTCAATACAAAAACAGTTGCCCATTTACACTCAATAGAAAATGAAATATTCAGTCGAAAAACGCTAGATAGGCTTGTAGTATTTTACACTCTTATTCTTATTCAATAGTAAATTAATTTTTAGTATTAACAACAACAATCGAACATATATTTCCACAAGTGTTACTATTATTAATCATTATTTATTGTTTCTGCAGATATATTTTAAAACTTGGAAAAAATACTCTAAATACTAAACTTTGAGAAAAGATGTGTGCGTTTATAGAAACTATTTCACAGAAATTAAGTTACAATGTCAAATTAGTTTAAATAAAAAAAGAACATAATTTCTCATTACTCTAAAAGTATAGAAAAATGTACTTTAAGTAATAATTATCGTGTCAAAAATTGGAAAGGTTTGGGAAACAAATGATCCATGTACACGCTATAAAGCTCCCGAATTGTCAAGTGAATCAAAATCAAATCTGAAATTAAAATGTTAACTGCGCGGGCTGGATTGCTCATAGTCAGCCTTACACGATCATCTTTTAAACATTATAAACTAAATGTTACCATCAACAAAAGCGATTTGTTTCTGGCATTTCGCCGGCCGTTGCCGCGGCACGCTCGCTACGCTCGCTCGGCTCGTGCGTTGTTTTTCATACACTAACCTAACCTAACCCATATGTCATAATAAACCTATACAAGTTTTTGTTGCTTTACTTATTGTAAAGTTCTTGAGCATAAACGAGTCGCTTGTGGAATCGGAGCGGTGGGGTTTTAAGCCCGCCTCTTGTTATGTTTACAGTTTGAAATTGCCTAGAAAAAGTTTGTGAGTTCTATCTTCAAATGAATTATGTTTAAGTACACAAAGTACCATACGTCAAAGAAAAAGCGTTGCCAGTTTACACTAAATAGAAAAAGAAACATTCAGTTGAAAAACGCAAGCAAAACTAAAATAGAATTTGGAATACATCAACTTGTAGTCATTTATTCTCTTATTCTTATTCAAAAGTAAGTTAATATTTAGTTAATATAGATATTGGAGTTTTAAGACTGCCTCTTGTTATGTTGGGTTTACAATATAAAATTGCCTAGAAAAAGTTAGTATGTTCTATCTTCATATAAAAGATCTTTGAGTACGCAAAACATCATAAATAAAAAAAAGATTGCCAGTTTACATGCAATATAAAAAGAAATATTCAGTTGAAAAACGTAAGAAAACTTAAAATTAATGTTGTATACATCGCTTGGAGTCTTTTATTCTTATTCAACAGAAAATTTCCTAAACATCACAGTAAAAAAAAAACTGTTTTTATCATCCGACCACACTTCAACTGAATACATTTTTTTTTTCTGTAAGTAATCTGAAAAAGGTTATCAATAACGCCAAAATCAACTCTATAAAGTAAAAACCGTGAAAAATGATACATTTTCTAGATAAAATGGTCGCTGTTTTATCCGCCATCTAGAATTTTAAAGTTTCAGCCTGACCTAAATAGCACACTTATAAGCACATTTGGTCACAGTCCCGAACCGATTGACCAGATCTCCATTAATTATGGCTCGCATCTTCAAATAAAAGGCGTTAAAGGACACAAATCACCATACATCAAAGAAAAAGTGTTGCCAGTTGACACTTAATAGAAAAAGAAATATTCAGTCGAAAAACGCAAGTAAAACTTAAAATAAATTTTGTATATATACTTAAAATAAGTTTTGTCTTTTATTCTCTTATTCTTATTTATTAGTAAATTACTGTATAATATTAAAAAACAATCGAACATATATTTCCATCAGTGTTACTATCATTAATTAATCAATTAAATGACAATTGCATTATTACATTACATTATTTATGTAAGATTTATTTATTATATGAAAAGGGAACCGATGTCGTGGCCATATTAGAATAGATTAATTCACGACGCGATGGGGTTTAGTCCGCCTTCGTTTCAGAATAGAAGCTTTCGCTTGGTTGCCCAACAAGGTTGGCAAGTCACAGTAGCTAGTGGAATCGGGGCGGCGGGGTTTTAAGTCCGCCTCCGTTGCAGAATTTGAGTTTTTCGTTTTTTTTTTGTTGTTTGTGTTATAGTATGAAATCGCCAAAAAAAGTTAGTAAGTTCTGTCTGCAAATGAAAGGTGTTTAAGCACCATACATCAAAGAAAAAGGGTAGCCAGTTTACGCTTAACAGAAAAAGAAATATTCAGTCGAAAAACGCAAGCAAAACTCTAAAAAAATTATAGTCTCTTATTCTTATTCAATAGTAAGTTTATATTTAGTATGAATGAAAAAGGATCGAGTAGATATTTCCCCCATTGTTACCTTAAATAATACACCAAATAAATAAATATCAAATTTCAAACTCATACCTACGTAGAACACTTTCATTTTGAATATCAAAAGAACATGTTTTCTCAATAATCTAAAAGTATAGAAAAATATATTTTAAGTATTAAATATCGTGTCAAAAATTGGATTTTCTTTTCTCCATACTTACCTATGAGAAAGTGTGGAATTAAGATACCTACACAAATGATCCATATATACACGCTACAGAGATCCCGAATTGTCAAATCCATCGAAATCAAAATTGAAATTAAAATGGTCACGATCATCTTTTAAACCTTATAAACCAAATGTTACCATCAACAAAAGCGATTCGTTTCTGGCACTTCGCCGGCCGCTGCCGCGGCACGCTCGCTGCGCTCGCTCGGCTCGTGCGTTGATTTTCATATACTAACCTAACCTAACCGATATGTCATAATAAACCTATACAAGTTTTTGTTGCTTTACTTATTGTAAAGTTCTTGAGCATAAACGAGTCGCTTGTGGAATCGGAGCGGTGGGATCTTAGGTCCGCCTCTTGTTATGTTTACAGTTTGAAATTGCCTAGCAAAAGTTAGTGAGTTCTATCTTCAAATAAATTATGTTTAAGTACACAAAGCTCCATACGACAAAGTAAAAGGGTTGCCAGTTTACGCTAAATAGAAAAAGAAACATTCAGTTGAAAAATGCAAGCAAAACTAAAATAAAATTTGGAATAGATCGGCTTGTAGTCATTTATTCTCTAATTCTTATTCAAAAGTAAGTTAATATTTAGTTAATACAGATATTGGAGTTTTAAGACCGCCTCTTGTTATGTTGGGTTTACAGTATAAAATTGCCTAGAAAAAGTTAGAAAGTTCTATCTTCAAATAAAAGATCTTTAAGTACGCAAAACATCATACATAAAAAAAAGGTTGCTAGTTTACACGCAATATAAAAAGAAATATTCAGATGAAAAACGTAAAGAAAACTTAAAATAAATGTTGTATAGATCGCGTTATAGTCTTTTATTCTTATTCAATAGAAAATTTCCTAAAAATTAAAGTATCAAAAAAAAACAGTTTTTTATCATCTGGCAACACTTCAACTAAATACATTTTTTTTCTGTAAGTAGTCTGAAAAATGTTATCAATAATGCCAAAATCAGCTCTATAAAGTAAAAACCGTGAAAAATTATACATTTTCTAGTCACAGTTCATTAACCGAATGACCAGGTCTCCATTTTATTATGGCTCACTTCGCTCGCTTTTTCTTTTTGTTTTTTCGCAGTTCTAATCTAATCAATTGACCAGGTCTCTATTGATGGTGTTCTTTATGGCTCGCTTCGCTCGCATTTTATTTTAGTCATAGTTCTAACCCTACCAAATAACCAAATCTCTCTTCACAGTTACTCCTTATGGCTCGCTTCGCTCGCTTTTCGTTTAAGACACAGTGCTTACATAATCGATTGATCAGGTCTCTCTTAATGGTCTGGCATTATGGCTCGCTTCGCTCGCTTTTTGTTTTATTGGCAGTTCTAATCTAACTGATTGACCAGGCCTCTATTGATGGGGTTCTTTATGGCTCGCTTCGCTCGCATTTTATTTTAGTCACAGTTCTTACCTTACCAATTAACCAAATCTCTCTAAATGGTCACTCTTTATGGCTCGCTTCGCTCGCTTATTGTTTTAGGCACAGTGCTAACATAACCGATTGATCAGGTCTCTTTTAATGGTCTCGCATTATGGCTCGCTTCGCTCGCCTTTTAATCTAACTGGTTCATCAGATTTATAGTGATGGTGTTCTTTATGGCTCGCTTCGCTCGCATTTTATTTTAGTCACAGTTCTAACCTTACGAATTAATGAAATCTCTCTAAATGGTCATCTTTTATGGCTCGCTTCGCTCGCTTTTTGTTTTAGTCACAGTTCTAATCCAACCGAATGACAATGTCTCGCTCGCTTTATTTTTCTGGCTAAAATAGTGGTTTTTTTTTCTCACCACGTAAAGATTAGGTAAAGATACACAAACGGTCTATACATATATGCTATAAAGCTCCCGAGTCGCCAGCTCGGTCAGAATCATTCTGAAATTAATATGGTGACTACTATCAGTGTTGCTAGTCGATCACTCAAATTATTCCACCAATTATGTTATAAATGCAACAGTAAAAATTTTGTTAAACAGTGAAATCACTGTAAAAAGATATTTTAATATTTTTCATAAAGACATACATGAAAGTTTCTCAAAAAATCCCGGTATAAAGAAAATTACAGATTTTTTTCATCTGGCAACATTTCAGCTGAATACATATTTTTTGTTAGAAGTATTCTTAAAAATGTTACCAAAAACGCCAAAATCAGCTGTATAAAGTGAAAGTCATGAAAAATGATCAATTTTCTAGATAAAACGGTCGCTATTAAGGCCGCCATCTTGAATTTTGAAATTTCAACCTCAGACCTATGTAGCCCATCTATTGACGCATCCAACGCAGTTTTTATTATTTTCCTAGTTGCTATAATGACTGCGCTAAAGTCCAAAACGTGAATAGTGGGCATTGAACTTTCAAACCGCCTTAGCTGCCGGGGTTGCCAGATGTAGGCGATAAAAACAGTCAAATGTGATTCCGGGACGCGCCCTTCATCGTCGGATACCAATTTTCAAGTTCTAAAATTGTTCCTTTGACACTTACAGTTTTTGGGGTAAATCTCAAAAACTACCCTAAAATCGGGTAATTTTTTTCCACCACATGAAAGAGTCTATAGAGATGGGCAATCGCTCCATACATACCAAATACCTGCGGGGTTGCCAAGTCAGTCAAAATCGAGGTTGAATTTCAAACGTTGTTTGCTCTCAGTGTTGCCAGTCGATCGTTCTATTTTTTCCATCGGGTATCTTGAAAAGTTAAAATTAAAATATTTGCATCAAAAAAAATCCAAAATTCGACAAAAAGTGTTTCCTCAAAAATCTCATAAAGTATAAAAAATTTTCAAGTTTTTTTTTTAGCCTGGCAACACTTTAGCTACTTGCCTAAAAAATGTTTCCCCGGAAGTCCTCTGACAAATGTCGGCGAGTGCGTCAAAATCGGCTCGTTATGGTGACGATACCCAATTTTCCGGATAAAACGGCCGCTGATTCGGCCGCCATCTTGAATTTTGAAAATCCGGCTCCGTACCGGTGTGGCCAACTCGATAGCGCATCCGATGCAGCTTATTACCATTTTCCTTGTGGCAATACCGACTGCGCTAGAGTCGGCAAAGTAAAAAATGGGCGAAATTCTTCAAATCGCCGCTAACCACCAGGGTTGCCAGGTGACGACGACGAAAACGGCCAAATGTCATTTCGGGGAGTGCCCTACTGTCGAGGAAATGCATTTTCGAAATCCCGAAACGGCTCCTTCTACTTTTCACCTTTTTGGGGCAAATCTCCGAAATTACCCTAAAATCGGGGCAAATTTTCACCTCATTCGAAAGAGCCGTTGCCGAGACTCACGACCGGTCCATACGAGGCGTAGAGCTCCGATGTTGCCATGTGCGCTAAAAGTGCGTTTGAATTTTTCGAAAAAGTGAAAAAATCACAAAATGGCCGCTGCCGGCGCCGCCATATTGATTTTCCGAGTTTCATAATTTTCCCATAGTCACGACTATATCAGGCAAGGGACCTCATTCACAGATTTTCTCCGCTGGCCACCCAGGTTCCCAAACAATTCGGGTTATGAGGGCATGTCGAAAAACACGTTTTCTACCGTGGAGCCCAGGGTTGTCAGCTCGCGGAAACGAAAACTACCAAAAGTCATAGGGCTCCCCCGGCACCACACCGCATCGAGTCTGTTTTCCGCGAAAAGTGCGTATTTCGAAATTTCACTTTTCTCCCAAAATCTCCTAAACTACCACGAAAATGGTAGAAATTAGTACTAATAGAAAGATCTACCGAGCCCCACGACCGCCCATAAAGAAACCGTCCGACGCCGCCATCTTGGAGAAAATCTCACTGGAAAATGGCGATTTTTCATTGCCGAAACAAAATGGCCGCCACCGCCGCCGCCATATTGACGCGAAAAAAACTCCCCTACGTGAAAATCGACTATATTCCGAGTCGCCAGCGTAAAAATCCCCCTCCAAACCCACCACAAAAGAAAACGATCGCCCGAACAGAGGTCGAAAAATGTCAAATTTTCAGGTGAAATATCTCGGCCGCCATTTTGTTTTTTTAATCAAACCTTTTTCAGTCATTTTTTTAGCCAAATCTACGACCATTTTGAATATCGTAATCGTAGAGTGAATAATGTAGAAATTAAAAAAATTATCTCGCCGCCATTTTGTTTTTTGGCTGTACCAATGCCATTTCAACTCATTAAAAAAATATTGTCATCTCCATACATGAAAATGTCATTTTCCCTCCTTCTACCCGAAAAAAGCATGGAGTGAGTCAGTGAGTCAGTCAGTGGTAATTAAGCTTTATATATTATAGACTAGCTTTCGCTTGGTTGCCCCGGGCTGCGAGCAGCCCGGGGAGGTCACGAGTAGCTGGTGGAATCGGGGCGGTGGGGTTTCAAGTCCGCCTATTGTTATGTCGGGTTTACAGTTTGAAATTGCGTAGAAAAGGTCAGTAAGTTCTGTCTTCAAATAAAAGGTGTCAAAGGACACAAAGCACCATACATCAAAGAAAAAGTGTTGCCAGTTGACACTTAATAGAAAAAGAAATATTCAGTTGAAAAACGCAAGCAAAAACTTAAAATAAATTTTATATAGATCGGCTTATAGTCTTTTATTCTCTTACTCTTATTCAATAGTAAGTGAATATTTAGTTAAAACATATGTTGGGGTTTTAAGTCCGCCTCCTGTTATGTTGGGTTAACAGTATAAAATTGCCTAGTAGAAATTAGTAAGTTCTTTCTTCAAATGAAAGTTGTTCAAGTACACAAAGCACCATACACTCAATACAAAAAACAGTTGCCCATTTACACTCAATAGAAAATGAAATATTCAGTCGAAAAACGCTAGATAGGCTTGTAGTATTTTACACTCTTATTCTTATTCAATAGTAAATTAATTTTTAGTATTAACAACAACAATCGAACATATATTTCCACAAGTGTTACTATTATTAATCATTATTTATTGTTTCTGCAGATATATTTTAAAACTTGGAAAAAATACTCTAAATACTAAACTTTGAGAAAAGATGTGTGCGTTTATAGAAACTATTTCACAGAAATTAAGTTACAATGTCAAATTAGTTTAAATAAAAAAAGAACATAATTTCTCATTACTCTAAAAGTATAGAAAAATGTACTTTAAGTAATAATTATCGTGTCAAAAATTGGAAAGGTTTGGGAAACAAATGATCCATGTACACGCTATAAAGCTCCCGAATTGTCAAGTGAATCAAAATCAAATCTGAAATTAAAATGTTAACTGCGCGGGCTGGATTGCTCATAGTCAGCCTTACACGATCATCTTTTAAACATTATAAACTAAATGTTACCATCAACAAAAGCGATTTGTTTCTGGCATTTCGCCGGCCGTTGCCGCGGCACGCTCGCTACGCTCGCTCGGCTCGTGCGTTGTTTTTCATACACTAACCTAACCTAACCCATATGTCATAATAAACCTATACAAGTTTTTGTTGCTTTACTTATTGTAAAGTTCTTGAGCATAAACGAGTCGCTTGTGGAATCGGAGCGGTGGGGTTTTAAGCCCGCCTCTTGTTATGTTTACAGTTTGAAATTGCCTAGAAAAAGTTTGTGAGTTCTATCTTCAAATGAATTATGTTTAAGTACACAAAGTACCATACGTCAAAGAAAAAGCGTTGCCAGTTTACACTAAATAGAAAAAGAAACATTCAGTTGAAAAACGCAAGCAAAACTAAAATAGAATTTGGAATACATCAACTTGTAGTCATTTATTCTCTTATTCTTATTCAAAAGTAAGTTAATATTTAGTTAATATAGATATTGGAGTTTTAAGACTGCCTCTTGTTATGTTGGGTTTACAATATAAAATTGCCTAGAAAAAGTTAGTATGTTCTATCTTCATATAAAAGATCTTTGAGTACGCAAAACATCATAAATAAAAAAAAGATTGCCAGTTTACATGCAATATAAAAAGAAATATTCAGTTGAAAAACGTAAGAAAACTTAAAATTAATGTTGTATACATCGCTTGGAGTCTTTTATTCTTATTCAACAGAAAATTTCCTAAACATCACAGTATAAAAAAAAAACTGTTTTTTATCATCCGACCACACTTCAACTGAATACATTTTTTTTTTCTGTAAGTAATCTGAAAAAGGTTATCAATAACGCCAAAATCAGCTCTATAAAGTAAAAACCGTGAAAAATGATACATTTTCTAGATAAAATGGTCGCTGTTTTATCCGCCATCTAGAATTTTAAAGTTTCAGCCTGACCTAAATAGCACACTTATAAGCACATTTGGTCACAGTCCCGAACCGATTGACCAGATCTCCATTAATTATGGCTCGCATCTTCAAATAAAAGGCGTTAAAGGACACAAATCACCATACATCAAAGAAAAAGTGTTGCCAGTTGACACTTAATAGAAAAAGAAATATTCAGTCGAAAAACGCAAGTAAAACTTAAAATAAATTTTGTATATATACTTAAAATAAGTTTTGTCTTTTATTCTCTTATTCTTATTTATTAGTAAATTACTGTATAATATTAAAAAACAATCGAACATATATTTCCATCAGTGTTACTATCATTAATTAATCAATTAAATGTCAATTGCATTATTACATTACATTATTTATGTAAGATTTATTTATTATATGAAAAGGGAACCGATGTCGTGGCCATATTAGAATAGATTAATTCACGACGCGATGGGGTTTAGTCCGCCTTCGTTTCAGAATAGAAGCTTTCGCTTGGTTGCCCAACAAGGTTAGCAAGTCACAGTAGCTAGTGGAATCGGGGCGGCGGGGTTTTAAGTCCGCCTCCGTTGCAGAATTTGAGTTTTTCGTTCTTTTTTTTGTTGTTTGTGTTATAGTATGAAATCGCCAAAAAAAGTTAGTAAGTTCTGTCTGCAAATGAAAGGTGTTTAAGCACCATACATCAAAGAAAAAGGGTAGCCAGTTTACGCTTAACAGAAAAAGAAATATTCAGTCGAAAAACGCAAGCAAAACTCTAAAAAAATTATAGTCTCTTATTCTTATTCAATAGTAAGTTTATATTTAGTATGAATGAAAAAGGATCGAGTAGATATTTCCCCCATTGTTACCTTAAATAATACACCAAATAAATAAATATCAAATTTCAAACTCATACCTACGTAGAACACTTTCATTTTGAATATCAAAAGAACATGTTTTCTCAATAATCTAAAAGTATAGAAAAATATATTTTAAGTATTAAATATCGTGTCAAAAATTGGATTTTCTTTTCTCCATACTTACCTATGAGAAAGTGTGGAATTAAGATACCTACACAAATGATCCATATATACACGCTACAGAGATCCCGAATTGTCAAGTCCATCGAAATCAAAATTGAAATAAAAATGGTCACGATCATCTTTTAAACCTTATAAACCAAATGTTACCATCAACAAAAGCGATTCGTTTCTGGCACTTCGCCGGCCGCTGCCGCGGCACGCTCGCTGCGCTCGCTCGGCTCGTGCGTTGTTTTTCATATACTAACCTAACCTAACCGATATGTCATAATAAACCTATACAAGTTTTTGTTGCTTTACTTATTGTAAAGTTCTTGAGCATAAACGAGTCGCTTGTGGAATCGGAGCGGTGGGATCTTAGGTCCGCCTCTTGTTATGTTTACAGTTTGAAATTGCCTAGCAAAAGTTAGTGAGTTCTATCTTCAAATAAATTATGTTTAAGTACACAAAGCTCCATACGACAAAGTAAAAGGGTTGCCAGTTTACGCTAAATAGAAAAAGAAACATTCAGTTGAAAAATGCAAGCAAAACTAAAATAAAATTTGGAATAGATCGGCTTGTAGTCATTTATTCTCTAATTCTTATTCAAAAGTAAGTTAATATTTAGTTAATACAGATATTGGAGTTTTAAGACCGCCTCTTGTTATGTTGGGTTTACAGTATAAAATTGCCTAGAAAAAGTTAGAAAGTTCTATCTTCAAATAAAAGATCTTTAAGTACGCAAAACATCATACATAAAAAAAAGGTTGCTAGTTTACACGCAATATAAAAAGAAATATTCAGATGAAAAACGTAAAGAAAACTTAAAATAAATGTTGTATAGATCGCGTTATAGTCTTTTATTCTTATTCAATAGAAAATTTCCTAAAAATTAAAGTATCAAAAAAAAAACAGTTTTTTATCATCTGGCAACACTTCAACTAAATACATTTTTTTTTCTGTAAGTAGTCTGAAAAATGTTATCAATAATGCCAAAATCAGCTCTATAAAGTAAAAACCGTGAAAAATTATACATTTTCTAGTCACAGTTCATTAACCGAATGACCAGGTCTCCATTTTATTATGGCTCACTTCGCTCGCTTTTTCTTTTTGTTTTTTCGCAGTTCTAATCTAATCAATTGACCAGGTCTCTATTGATGGTGTTCTTTATGGCTCGCTTCGCTCGCATTTTATTTTAGTCATAGTTCTAACCCTACCAAATAACCAAATCTCTCTTCACAGTTACTCCTTATGGCTCGCTTCGCTCGCTTTTCGTTTAAGACACAGTGCTTACATAATCGATTGATCAGGTCTCTCTTAATGGTCTGGCATTATGGCTCGCTTCGCTCGCTTTTTGTTTTATTGGCAGTTCTAATCTAACTGATTGACCAGGCCTCTATTGATGGGGTTCTTTATGGCTCGCTTCGCTCGCATTTTATTTTAGTCACAGTTTCTTACCTTACCAATTAACCAAATCTCTCTAAATGGTCACTCTTTATGGCTCGCTTCGCTCGCTTATTGTTTTAGGCACAGTGCTAACATAACCGATTGATCAGGTCTCTTTTAATGGTCTCGCATTATGGCTCGCTTCGCTCGCCTTTTAATCTAACTGGTTCATCAGATTTATAGTGATGGTGTTCTTTATGGCTCGCTTCGCTCGCATTTTATTTTAGTCACAGTTCTAACCTTACGAATTAATGAAATCTCTCTAAATGGTCATCTTTTATGGCTCGCTTCGCTCGCTTTTTGTTTTAGTCACAGTTCTAATCCAACCGAATGACAATGTCTCGCTCGCTTTATTTTTCTGGCTAAAATAGTGGTTTTTTTTTCTCACCACGTAAAGATTAGGTAAAGATACACAAACGGTCTATACATATATGCTATAAAGCTCCCGAGTCGCCAGCTCGGTCAGAATCATTCTGAAATTAATATGGTGACTACTATCAGTGTTGCTAGTCGATCACTCAAATTATTCCACCAATTATGTTATAAATGCAACAGTAAAAATTTTTGTCAAACAGTGAAATCACTGTAAAAAGATATGTTTAAATATTTTTCATAAATGACATACATGAGAAGTTTCTCAAAAAAATCCCGGTATCAAGAAAATGTTCAGATTTTTTTCATCTGGCAACACTTCAGCTGAATACATATTTTTTGTTAGAAGTATTCTTAAAAACGTTACCAAAAACGCCAAAATCAGCTCTATAAAGTGAAAGTCATGAAAAATGATCAATTTTCTAGATAAAACGGTCGCTGTATAAGGCCGCCATCTTGAATTTTGTAATTTGCAACCCCAGACCGGTGTAGCCCACCTATTGAGCGCATCCTACGCAGTTCTCTATTATTTTCCTAGCGGCGATAGTGTCTGCGCTAGAGTCCAAAACGTGAATAGTGGGCATTGAACTCTTCAACCCGCCGTAGCTGCCGGGGTTGCCAGTTGTAGGCGATGAAAACAGTCAAATGTGATTCCGGGATGCGCCCTCCATCGTCGGACACCAATTTTCAAGTTCTAAAATTGTTCCTTTGACACTTACAGTTTCTGGGGTAAATCTCAAAAACTACCCTAAAATCGGGTAATTTTTTTCCACCACATGAAAGAGTCTATAGAGATGCGCAATCGCTCCATACATGCCAAATACCTGCGGGGTCGCCAAGTCGGTCAAAATCGAGGTTGAATTTCAAACGTTGTTTGCTCTCAGTGTTGCCAGTCGATCGTTCTATTTTTCCCATCGGGTATCTCGAAAAGTTAAAATTTAAATATTTGCATCGAAAAAAGTGCGAAAATTCGACAAAAAGTGTTTCCCCCAAAAATCTCACAAAGTATCAAAAATTTTCGAGATTTTTTTTCACCTGGCAACACCTCTAGCTACTTGCCTAAAAATTGTTTCCCCCGGAAGTACTCTGACAAATGGTCGCCAAGTGCGTCAAAATCGGCTCGACGTGGTGACGATACCCAATTTTTCGGATAAAATGGCCGCTGGTTTGGCCGCCATCTTGAATTTTGAAAATCCGGCTCCGTACCGGTGTGGCCAACTCGATAATCGCATCCGATGCAGTTTTAATACCATTTTCCTAGTGGCAATACCGACCGCGCTAGAGTCGACAAAGTAAAAAACGGGCAAAATTTTTCAAATCGCCGCTCCTACCAGGGTTGCCAGGTGACGACGATGAAAATGGTCCAAATGTCATTTCGGGGAGTGCCCTCCGTCGAGGAAATGCATTTTTGAAATTCCCAAACGGCTCCTTCTACTTTTCACCTTTTTGGGGTAAATCTCCGAAATTACCCTAAAATCGGGGAAAAATGTTCACGTCATTCGAAAGAGCCAGCGGAGACTCACGACCAGTCCATACCAGGCGAAGAGCTACAATGTTGCCATGTAGTGCTAAAAGTGCGTTTGAATTTTTCGAAAAAGTGAAAAAATCACAAAATGGCCGCTGCCGGCGCCGCCATATTGATTTTCCCGAGTTTCACAATTTTCCCATAGTCACGACTATATCTGGCGCAGGCACCTCATTCACAGATTTTCTCCGCTGGCCACCCAGGTTCCCAAACAATTCGGGTTATGAGGGCATGTCGAAAAACACGTTTTCTACCGTGGAGCCCAGGGTTGTCAGCTCGCGGAAACGAAAACTACCAAAAGTCATAGGGCTCCCCCGGCGCCACACCGCATCGAGTCTGTTTTCCGCGAAAAGTGCGTATTTCGAAATTTCACTTTTCTCCCAAAATCTCCTAAACTACCACGAAAATGGTAGAAATCGGTACTGAAGTATGGAAAGATCCTACCGAGCCCCACGACCGCCCCATACGACGCGAATCCAGTATCGATCGCCGCCATCTTGGAGAAAATCTCACTGGAAATTGGCGATTTTTCATTGCCGAAACAAAAATGGCCGCCCCCGCCGCCGCCATGCTGACGCGCAAATGAAAAACTCCCCGTACGTGAAAATCGACTATACTTCCGAGTCGCCAGCGTCAAAAATTCACCCCTCCGAACCCACCACAATAAGACAATTGACGATCCGCCCTGAACAGAGGTCGAAAAATGCCAATTTTCCGGGTGAAATATCTCGGCCGCCATTTTGATTTTTTAATCAAACCTTTTTTCAGTGTCATTTTTTTTAGCCAAATCTACGACCATTTTGAATATCGTAACCGTAGAGTGAATAATGTAGAAACTAAAAAAACTTATCTCGCCGCCATTTTGTTTTTTTGGCTGTACCGATATGCCACTTCAACTCATTTTAAAAAAATATTATCAGTCTCCATACATGAAAATGTCATTTTCCTACTTTATCTACCCGAAAAAAGCATGGAGTGAGTCAGTCAGTCAGTCAGTGGTAATTGAGTAGATATGTTACGCTCAAATCAAGATCGAAATCAATAATTGAGCGAAAAAAATGCGTATACGAATGTATGAGGAAATTTGTGTTATGATTGACACACTATTCGACCTGAACGGGTTGTGGCAATAAGAATGTGGCATTAAGAATATTATACCATTGTTTTTATTTAAAAGACTGTCATCATTGGGAACAAAAGAAATTAACACATTTATCTTATCCCTGTATGTTATGTGATCGAAGTGTAGCATGGCAACTGTCTTACACCCATTTTGACTAACCTAGAACAAGGCACAGCTTAACTAGGAAACGCAATCCAAATATGTTTTTCTTCTATCCCTTGACATATTTATGACCTGTCATATACACAAATGCTTAGTGCAAGGCATAACGAATATCATACATTTATACATTGTTTATTTTCGTTGGGTGGTTCCTAGTTAATGGTGAATTGCATTTTTACCTTAGGCAGGTCCTAAATATTTAAGCGATAGATATGAAAGACTCCTAAGTTTAGTGAAAGCGAGCATTGAATTTCTACGCTTACCCCACACGCCCATAATAATATAATGAAGCAGTATTGTTTTAAATGTTTATCATATTGCCCGAACAATACATGCCAATTTTCATAATATCGGAGCAATGTGATTAATAAGGAAGATCAAATCATAATTATTTATTTTGGCTGTGTAATATATGGCATTATAAAAAAATATGACCTATAAATTGGAATAATTTTGTTTAATATATCAATTTTATGTACCGAAATATATCGGCAATGTGTTGTGTGAGCGATAGGTATATCGACATCGTCTGTAACCAATATACAGTAGCGCTCAAAAGTATTTTGACAAGTTTCATTTTGTTATTATCTGGTTTCTTTGTCCATCTAAATAGGTGTATAGGCAATTGGCTCATATCAGGGTTGATATTCGCTTCCATATCCAATAGGTGGTGTGGATAAACGGGCGAAGAGAAATAACAAATCAGATATGATAAATCTTATTCACAGTTTAATAATTCAAAAATCATTCAATCGATAAAATCAACATATGAATTTATAGTTCGCACTTTCATTTATTTAAGTAATAATTAGGACGTTCCACGGAACACGTGGTGCACGCGGCAGATGGAAACCGATAATGCCACCAGCCATCCGAGTTACGTCAAGCGAGCTGCCACTCATACGTCAGTGTCATTCGCTTTGCTATGATTTGATCTGTCAAATCACTTATCGATTATAATTCTACATCGATTAATTATGAAATCACCGTCACGGCCATACTGACAAATGCACGTCCCTGTGCATCTTATGAACGTCGTTCAGGTTCTCGTGTTGTATCTGAAAAGAAGGAATCAAATGAAAGCTATCACTCTCTAAAACTCTCTCGCTCGACCATCACTGACTGAACTACGGTATTCCTCTAAACTGAAACTATCGGTTATTAACTTCGACTTCGTTGTTGCAAATACTTTTGTTTATGATGGTCCGGACGTAGACTCCTACGAGCTAGTCCCTTCATCAGCGCTTCTCTAAAACGTGGTCCAGACGTGGACTCCCATGAGCCAGCCCCTTCACTTTGAAATTCCTCAAGAGAGACAGACACCTTGCACGTAGACTAGGGACGTCGGCCGTTAGACCAGCCCCTTTCATAAATCGTCTCATTAAACCATACACAGTAAACCACACAAACTCACTCATATATAGATAGAGAATAAAAATCTGTACTTACAAACTTATGGTTCTTCAATTTCAGAGGTAGACATAGTCGCTGAGCTGGCAGTCATGGTGTGAGAACTCGAAACCGAAAGCGTGTCGCTTTCATCATTTGATGACAATTCGTTCTCATCTTCCTGACCATGAGCCACGGTCTCGGCCTCAGTATCATTGAATAAGGTTGCTATCTCGACTAACCCGTCAAAGCCCCTGAGTACTGCGCGCAAATTCTCATGGGAATATTTTAAAATGCGGTTGAAACCGTCGATACGTAAGGTTTTGACAGCACAAGCGGCATCAAGGGATGGAGTGTGTTTTAAGAGGACGTACTTAGTAAAAGGAATCAATTATTACTGATACGTATTCTTTCCTATCACTCTTATCGCTCGCTTTCCGGTGATATCTTTATGAACAGTATGCCAGGGGGTAGCTACTTTAGGTACTGGGTATAAACGAACTTGTTGAGCTCCTGAGGGACCCTTGGAGGCTTTGCATACTATGCACGCCTCAACAAATATACGTACTTGCTTAGCCATTTGTGGAAACCAGTACTGTTCATACAGTTTATGAAGTGTCTTTTCTGCGCCTAGATGTTTGATCTCTGTGTGGATATGGTTAACCAAAGTCCATACTAATGATTGAGGTACGATGGGTAACCAACGACTGATTTTATTGCGCTCTACTTTTTGGTAAAGAATATCGTTCCTAACGTCGTATGTGTTACTTACTGAGTCGGGGAGTTCATTGTTAAGGTGCTTAGCAACAAGACATTGGATGTAAGCATCTTGTTTTTGTTCTACTGCTAGCCAGCCTTGGTGCAACTCTACAAACTGCACAGACTTAATGGACTCTTGAGAGGCGAAAGCTTCATGTTCATGGTGATTTCCCCTGCCCTAATTACGTACCCTAAATAATCAATTTCTTTTTCAAAAATTTACATTTCCGTATATTGAATGAGAAGCCAGCCTCTGATAGCGCCCTGAGCTTAATTCGAGACGACGTAAGCCTTCGGGGACGACTTTAGCGAAGCAAAGGACATCGTCCATATATGCTACAGCTGCTTCGTCTTTTAAGGTACCGAGGACTTTGTTTATGCAACGTTGATACACCGAGGTAGCATTTCTTAAACCAAAGGGTATGGTCAAATATTCATACTGACCCTCTGGCGTGACAAATGTTGTGCGTTCGATGCTGTCGCCTTCAGGGTCAATCGGTATTTGATGATAGCCTGATGCCATATCTAGTGAAGAAAATGTATGAGCATCGTTAAGTTTGTCAATCTGTTCGTCAATGATAGACAATGGGTAATGTTCGGGTTTCGTATTAGCGTTTAGTTCCCTATAGTCTACGCGTATCCTATCCATGCTATCCTTCCTTTTTACCAATAGGATGGGACTTGCAAAGGGAGAATTACTCTCTCTAATAACGCCTGCATGAAGAAGGGAGTTTAATTTTTCACGGACAATATCTTTTTCAGCCGGGAATAATCTATAAGGCCTTCTTTGAACTACTTTGTGAGGGTCTATAGGATCTATACGCATAATTCCGGTCTTTACTCTACGTCTTGGTAAGCCATCAATGAAAAATGAACAAAATTTTTGCAAAATGTCGATAAGTGCTTTCTTATCTTCACCTTTTAAGTTGGTATCAATACAGGACACGTCAAGGTTATTTGGGGTCTCATCGACTGTACACGTATCTTCGGGCTTTAAGAATTTGATGTACTCACTATCTATTTCGACTTTTATACCTTGCTCTAAGAGGTTACAAGCTCAGAAATTACACCATCAGGAACTACGTGGAATAAAAGATATACAGAAATATATTGAACCTTGATCTTACTTAAAATTTGCATAGAACTATATGTTTCAGATTTACCTATACCTTTCAAAAGAACTACATCATTGTGCAAAGTATCCAGAAACTTATTCGACAAATATTCGACTACAAGCGAGCAAGCGGATTCACTGTCAAAAAGAAAAAAAAAACTGTCTCACCGGATGATGTCGTCAACTCGCTTCGGACTTGCCTCTGGTCGCATAAGTACACCTCTTTTATCGTCGAAGTTGAACTGCCGATGTTTTTTCGTTCGATACACGGCGAGGTCAGGTGTCCCTGCTGCCCGTAGACGTAGCATCTTGGCCCCTGCATCTTCCCACCGGTTGTCCCCTTTAGCTTCTTGTTAAATCTTGATGTAGCTGGAGTTTCTTGTCTTCGCTTGCGGCAGTCTACAGCTTTATGTCCCAAAATGCCGCAAAAGTGACATGCGCCTGTGAATCTAGGTTCAGAGTATCGAGGTCTCTTGAATTCTAAGTTATGGTTATCGGATCCTTCCGAACGTCGTTTCAAAGAAACACCTTTCAATATGCGGAATAACTGAGATCTCGTCGGTATAGTGTGTGAATTCAGTTCGCGGCGTAAAAAGTTATCTTTGAAACACAATACTGAAGTTACAAATCCTGTTATCATTTCTTCTGCCATATTTACACGTGGAATGCTCTCAATTATACTCCATAGACGCATGGCTGTTTCACTTGCCGTTTCTTTTGCATCGAATGAAAACGCAAGATAGTGTCAAAGTAATCCTGGGGTAACATTGGTTTTGAGAATTATGCTAGTAATGTTTCTTTAACTCGAGGCCATTGCAACTGTGTAATGTCTAGTTTAGTCAAGCACGCTGCGGCCCTTCCTCGTAAAGCATGCGTTAAGACCAATAGCAACTCAACGCCTTGCAAATTTTTACTGTTAACAATTATTTCCGTTACTTTGCACCAACCTTCTATATCTGCGTCCGTGCTGTCAAGATCGAACCGGATCAACTGTATGCTCGAAGTTTGTTGTGAAGCCGAGAGCAATTTTGTTAAAAGCGATTCCATGTTTTGTAGTAAATTAGATGAAGTTGGACGATTGCTACCCTCCTTATTAGAAAGCCCTGCGAATCCCACTTCTGATATAGGCAATTGGCTCATATCAGTGTTGATATTCGCTTCCATATCCAATAGGTGGTGTGGATAATCGGGCGAGGAGAAATAACAAAACAAATATGAGAAATCTTATTCACGGTTTAATAATTCAAAAATCACTCAATCGATAAAATTTATAGTTCGCACTTTCATTTAAGTAATAATTAGGACGTTCCACGGAACACGTGGTGCACGCGGAAACTGATAATGCCACCAGCAGCGATCCGAGTTACGTCAAGCGAGCTGCCACTCATACGTCAGTGTCATTCGCTTTGCTATGATTTGATCTGTCAAATCACTTATCGATTAATTATGAAATCACCGTCAGGTGCGATTATTTCTATGTTATTATTTACGATGCACCTTAACTACGGTGATGTACAAGTTGGAACATGTCTGTTTACCTTTTTGCGTAAACACGAAAACACCATCAAATTTGCGCTCATGAGTATTTTGACAACAGTTCAGTACCTGATTGTCAGCTGAACCGCTCGCACTGTAATCGGAATTTTCTTTTATGTAGTTAGTTATAATTTATGAATCCTGCCTAAAACTAAAGAATATTCAAATGATTTAAAAATGCTGTGATAATCGCCGTATAAATTGACACGGTTCAAGCAGTTGCTCGATTATTTATAGTGTCTCGACAACTTGTTAGTACATGGACTAAGCTTATAATGAATGAATAAAGCTTAAATTCTTGAAGTGGCTGTCCGAAAAAACTACTACGAAGGAAGACCGCTTGATAAAAAGGCTATCGACCAGTGATGTCCGAAAATCCGTTTTGCAAATAAAGAACGAGTTACAAGAGTACTACGACATTAATATACACGTTTCAAATGTGAAACGTAGACTAAAAGAGTTCGGATTGTGTGGACGACGCCCGACTAAGAAACCCATGATCTCTGCAAAGAATCAAGAAACTTCAAGCTCCACAGTCTGTCCCATCGCCGAAAAGCTGCTTCACTGTCAGTATTCTACAGATTGTACTTCGGAGAGTGTGCTTTTGAGCTGCATCGGCTCATTCCGCCAGCACCTTTTTACCACCGGGAATCCAGTCGTACAGGAAATTATCACGCCCACCTGGTTCATATTCCACGTATCCGAACAAAGCGCTTTGGATCATCATTTATTATGCGCACAGCCAAGGAGTGGAATAGCCTACCTGCCTCTGTTTTCCCGGTATCCTATAACCCAGGAATATTTAAAACACGAGTGAATTGGTATTTTCTGGGCAAACTCGTCCCATCTTAGGCCTTACGCTTAATATTATTACATCTGAGGTAAAGAGTGAGCCCATCTCAGATAAAAAAAAATGAATAGGAAACTGCGTCTCGAGTTCGCAAAACGGTTCAGATCGTGGACGACTTCAGAATGGTCTAAGGTGTTGTGGAGTGATGAAAGCAAATTCAATTTAGTGTCATCTGATGGCATACGGTACGTGCGACGTCCAATAAGCAAATTTATTTTTGTTACCAAATACCCACAGTAATAAACATGGCGGTGGCAATATTATGGTTTGGGGGTGCTTTTTACGCCACGGAGTTGGACCATTAGTTAGAATAGAAGGCAAGATGGGTCGTTTTGTGTACGCGGAGATAATTAAGAAGCCACCTGGCTGGTATTTTCAACAGCATAACGATCCTAAGCACAAGTCAAAGCACTTACATGGTTTCATGAAACTCGTAAAAACTCCTTTGATTTTGAAGTACCGTCTTAAACCCCATAGAGTATCTTTGGGATGAACTGGATCTCCGCATAAGATGTCGAAATTATTCAAATAAGGAAGCTTTATACGAAGTATTTACTAAAGAACGGAGCCTAATTCCTATTGATCGTTTCAAAAATTTGTTGACTCAATGCCGGCGCGTGTGAAACGGTATTGAATACGAATGGATAAGAAATTCTCAAATAATTAGAATCAGTATAATAATAATTAAAAAAATACTAATTGTCAAAATATACTTTTGAGCTGTCTTTGAGTAAATTTTTGTTAATGTTTTTGTTTGAATTTCATACCTTTAAGGTATCTTAATTTGTGAAACATGACATCACTTTAAATAAATTATTTACTAAATGTTACTGTATATTCGAACTCGACATATAAATATTTTTATTAAACATGCATCTTGAAGTGGAACATTATAATATTGTTATAATTATACATTATTTGAGTAATGGCGGGATTTTTATAACGCATCTTGTGGTTCGGGTTCCATGTTCAAAAAAAATAGTGTTAAATTCGACTTAAATCGCATAATTTTATTGGAGTTTTATTCACTTTAGTGTAGTGAAAGTGCACTATTGTAGGGAAAGTGAAACACGAGTCCGTTACTGTGATATCTTGTGTTGCTCCATTACTCCACTTGACATGGATTTAGTATTGTTCCACCACTATACCTGAGCTCTTCGCTTGACTGACGGATGGACTATGACTTACTTGAAAAATTTTGAGCTCGATTTGGGCAAAACTTGATTAAAATTACTAACATGATACTGGCTATGCGTACAAACCGTGCGAAGTGATAGATAATTTAAAAAAAATTAAACATTATTCAGCTTATGAAATGACGGTTATATAATTTATTTATAATATTAATCGCAACTTATAATAATTGAACTTTATGACAAAAAACATTATATAATTTCAGTGATATAGGCATAGAATGACGCTTATATTAACAAAAAATGAAACAAGTGAGCGTTATACAAATTAAATATTACATGAATTGTTTTAGGCGTTTTGAATATTATGTTGAAACGAAATTATGATCCATTATATAATAAAAACGTTATTGATAGGATTTTTTTTAAAGTTACTGCAACAAATGAAGCATATTTATTTCAACATAAGTAGCATCGCGAGCGGGCATTATGTTAAATGCCCTTATGTGTTACTTGGTCCATAACACATAGAATACTTACTTTACAGTAACGCAAACTGTAATAATACGATTGAATATGTTGTGGTAACACTACCGAAGCTTAATAAAAATGCAGAATCAACTGTGAACAAATTGAATGAATTCGCTTTTGAGAACTGGTGACGATTAACCCGTAACACATTCTTCAGTGTCTTCTTTTGTTCAACTGAAAAAAAAAACACTCATTTAGATTTTCAAAGCTAAAGTGATAGTAATTTTATTTTTGATTTTTATAAGGATGTCGTAGAGTCTATCTAAAACCATTTGCTTTTAATTTACAAACATTGTAATAAAATTGCTAATTCAATTTTTATGAGACCACACCAGAACCATTTATATTAAAAAAAAAAATTTAATCGGTCGACAATAAGGATGATGACTGGGTAAAAAAAATACAAGTCTATTTAGTCAGTCAGTCAGATAATAGAAAAATACTAAATACGTATTTTTTTTACTTCACTTTAACAAGAAATAGCTTAGATAACAGGCATTAAAGTTGAGGAGTGGGGGCTCGCTACGTCACAGTTGAGTAGAAAACGTACCATAACGTGACGTCATGCGAAATTTCAATTCCATGTAACGCCGTTATTTTATGAATACGAAAAAAAAATACGTGTTTAATATTTTTTAACACTCTACCTGACGGACAAACAAACAAAAATTAGTCGTCATCCCTATTAGCGCATAAGACAATCGGTGAAAATACATAAATGATAATACCCGTCGAGAAAAAAGAGAAAGATAGATCTATTTAGTTAATAGTTTTATGTAACAATGATATTTCTAATTTAATAATTTTGACATACATATATCCAATGTAATTTTATCAATATTTGCATGCTATAGTTGATGGCTAAATGGGCTGAACTCAAATTTTAATTCAATCTACAATGTACCTAATTTAAAAGCAAATAAATCATTATTATTATTATAACAAATTTTACGATTTTTCATTAGATACTACAGATATTTAAAAATGTAAAATCTTCTAAACACCATATCTTATTTTGTATAAATTTTATTATTGATATTTTTATTTTGGATAGATTTTATTATTGATTATATCGATATAATTATTATTGATTATATCAATAATAAAATCTGGTCGATCAGAATTTAAACAAAAAACTACTTAAAAATTTACCTGAACATGATTCTAATTTTAATATCAATAAGCATTCCACATCAACTGATTTGATGACCTCGTACATATTTTCACATATAACACATAATTGACACATCAGTAAAAGGCTCTTTATAAACCATGCTATTGTAATATATTTGGCTACTGCAATCGCGTACTGAAAGTGAAATTGAAGGAAACATATATATCAGTGACCATAATTATATTTTCTTATGGTCACTGATACCACGCTCTTTCACTGTTATTAATAAACAAGGCAAGTTTGCAAGTAATTAATTAAAAACAGTGGCCTAACTGTCTAATTTTAAAATCTATCACAATCATTTTAATTTAATATTTTAAAGATCTTCACGAACTTCATGCTACAAATATTTGACATGTGGCAGCAATTGCAATAGTGACGTTTTTTGAAAGACATTGAATGGTCGATAATGTTTCATCATCATCATCATCAGCCCTTTTACGTCCCCACTGCAGGGGCTCAGGCCTTCCTTATGGATGGTTAAGGAGGATGGGCCATGACCCTCCACGCTGGCCCAATGCGGATTGGAGGGTATTAACGACTGCAAATGCAGCCGGGACCAACGGCTTAACGTGCCTTCCGAAGCACGGAGTAGCTCGAAATAATAATTTTTTTTTTGGTCACCCATCCCATGACCGACCCTTGCGAAAGTTGCTTAACGACTACGATCGCGGGCCGTGGCGCTAATCCACTACGCCACCGAGCTCCCCGCGATAATGTTTATTTGACGTTAATCGGAATTGTCTAAGGCTGGTGTTCACCGACTTTCTAATCAACTGATTACTTAATCAGTTGATTAAAGACATTTTTGTGTTCACCACACACTAATCAATTGATTAGATCTAATTAGTTAATCGAACCCTACAACCCCGTTTAAACATTAGCTGATAGAAGCGTGGATACGTATTGTGTCATTTTAAAAATTGTCGCAAATCTTTTCAATTTAACTTTTGAAAGACATTCACGAACTTCACACTACAACTACTTTAGATGTGATTGCGATTGTGACCTTGTTTGAAAGATATTGAATGAAAGAGATATTCGTCAATATGACATAAATTTGAATTGTCTAAGGCAAGCTTTAGACGCAAATATCACCAAAGCAAAAAAGACCAAGGACCAAAGTAATTCTGTAGGTATTATACATATCATAAATAATTACTTTGGCCCTTCCATTCCTTCTAAAATTATTAGCTCCTCGCCAAATCAGACTGGGCCCAAGCCATTTAGATTTTAATACCGATGCATACTCAATATTATACAAAATTTCAACGTTAATTTACCGGCCATGATAGAGACGGTTGGTTTTATAGCTTTATATTTATATACCTTTTTTATTGTAGGGGAATGCTGTCCCTTGACTTCACGGGCGGCAGGGTTTGTATGAGACTCTCCATCCGCTCGGATTCGCCCGAAGGCTAGTCTAAAAGTGGGTGAAAAACCCACTAAGAGAGTGCACTCTCTTTTTTGGGGAAATGGTCTGGAAAACAGCAGGGATATCTCCACACCTAGCCCCAACACTGTTATAAATCTACCGTTATAGTAAGCAATGCTTTTACTTACGCTATCGCTTGTTTCTGTAATTCCAATTATGTTTTTATCCAATTCTATGATAGTTTGTATGTAAGTAAGCACCAAGAAAAACGTGAATATTACTAACCACAAGATCTGAAACGAACAAAATTTATGTAATTTGAACTATAACAAGTCATGGGTTTAAATCAAAATTGTAGAAATCATATACACACATATTCAAAAAATAAATAAACAGACGTCTAAATAAGCCCAGTAAAAAAAAGGTATTATCTCGGAATCTGGAAACTCGGAATTTTATAATTATAGGTCACATAAATAGCTTTTGTACTATCTTGGCTTCAAACGATCCAATTGTGAACATCCATTGAAGTTATTAGGGATTTGGGGATATTTTTTTTATTATTTCTAAGCATTTATTGTATACTCAATTGTATTTAAGAGCGTGCAATTCTCATCAAAACCTATGATAGGTATGATGAATTTTTGTATTAAGGCTATTAAACACGAATTTTTATTTTTTGCCTAACCGTGAAATAACTTTAAAAAAATAAGTACGTTTGTAAATTTTCTCCACAGTTGTCAAGTCTCCTCCCCACTTCTCGTCTTTTATGTCTTTTATCTAAGTAATTTTTTTTGACGGATAAAATTTGATTTGTTTGGTTAAATACAATTTCAACTTTTACTCAGGCATCCATTGGGCTGTAATATTTAAATTGCAACAGTGAATTTTGTTAAATATTACCGGATATAAAGTTATTAAAATATGAAATTATTACTTTGTCTTATAGCGGAAAAGTTAATTTTCTATGAATTATCAATATGATAATATAATTGGAGAAATAGAAATCGAGATAAGGTCTAAAACCCACGACGTAGGTATTAGATTTAATGAAACTTTTGAAATAATAGTATGAACGTGATTACGAGTTCCCAGATTTGTATATCTCATTCCAAGATTTACCTTTTTTCTGCTAACTAGACTAAGCTAAAAATATTCTTCAGAATCCAAAAAGGTTTTGGTCTAAAATTTTATATTTATTCACATATTGTTTCACTCACCATAGAACCAAATGGTTTCTTCAAAAATATGAATGATTCGATTATATTAAAATACGATTTTAATAGTTTTTTCCAAAGCAAATTGGTTTCTTTAGCATTTCTTGAAATATCTGTTTTGGGATTTTTGAAACATGAGTTCATTTCAATCATCCATTTCTTTATCAATATCGAAAACAGTTCAATTATATTAATGTAGTATATTTGAATAACATCAAGCGAAATCATAGTATAATGGTTAGCTATAACATAAGCCCCCTTCACGCCAACCGAATCGATCACAAAATATGAATTTACAACGAAAAATACTAGAATCACTCCAAAATATATCCAATTCAACTGAGTTCTACATACGATATTATCATTGGCGCCTCTTATTAATCTTTTTGCACTTTGTAGTTTTAAAATTATCGATACATTGTTTTCACTATTTCTTACATTTGATAAAAAAGAAGACACAGTTACAGCATATAAGAACATTAAATTTATATTATTTAAAAAGAGGATTGTTTTGAAACCTAATGAAGCTTCAAAGAAGAACACTGAGCTTATATATAATGTGAGGCTATGAATTAAAGTGCCGATCGCGTAGACAAAATGAACGGTGCGATTATTTGGAGTAATAAAATTATGATTTAAATTATATTTTGGACGCAGAATAATCCTTTGTAAGTAGTTTAGAGGTGTTAAATAGCGTTGCAAGTCTTTATCGATGTTGTTATTTAATAAAATTTCTGGAAGCACTCTGCCTTCCATGACTTTATTTCGAACTTATTTAAAGCGAATCGATCGAGTTACTTTACTTAATATATTAATGAAGGTACAAGAATGTGTTATGATAAAACAGATGTGGTTCTTTGCGTTATTTGAAATATCCTGTATAAAAGCATCTAATCAAGCAAATGTATTGGTTACCTACTAGCAATTTATTAAAGAGCTGAGTGTTGACTATGAAGTTGACATCTCGAATTCTCGAACTTCTACGTGCTTTGGAAGGCAAGGATTTCAGATGCAGCTAGCACACATGCAAGTGCTAGCTGCATCTGAAATCCTTTACTTAATAATATAACGATAATTGTAATCTTTTAAGGCAACGCTAGATACGAATATCTTTGACGACGCTTATCTGCAAATAATTAGGTTACTTAAGTTACACCATCATCGAAAACTATATCGATACCTAAATTGCAATTAAAAGGTGCTCCATTAGCATGACATTTAGCTGATAGTATAAAAAAATAAAATCGATTGTCGCCCTCTACGACTAACTTTTGGACTGATTCGACATTTAATTAAATCCATGCTGAAAGCCATCAATGACCATCAAATCTTCTCACAAATCTAACGGAAGTTGATTGAATTTTCTTGTACTTTTTGGGAATTATTATTCGATTTTTTGAAGTCCTTTTTTTATTGACATAAAAAATAATCAATGATAATAAAGTAAACGAAATATCATCTATGTTAAAAACGTAATTAAATTAATGATTTCCCGTTTAATTTCTTTTCACTTCAAACACTGGTTCAGGTCACTCGGAAGGTCAAATCAAATCAATCAGAAACGAAGAGGTTTGCAGACAAACCAAGATGACCGATATATCCCGAACAGTTGCGAGGCTGAAGTGGCATAAGTAGGGCCGTTGGGCCAGTAAAGTACGGAAAATGGACAAAAGTTGGATCGACGATAAGTTAAGGATTGCCGGAAACCTCAATAGGCCGATAAACATTTGAAATATATTTTATTGAAGTTTTTTTTTTATATTTTTGTGACTAAATCATAGGCCGTCAAGAACTTTTCACAGACAATTTTTACAACTTTTTTCAGAAAGTATTCCTATATCTGTGGTAACAGAAGTAAAAGGTATTTAGGCAGCGTTTACAAATATATGCGCTCTTATCAGTCATTCTACCCTTACGGAGTAATTCTACCCTTTTAATGGGATAAACATTAGCTTTTATGTTAATCCAGACTTAGAATTAGTTACATATCATAATCCGTTCAGTAGTTTTTGCATGAAGAAGTAATTGATAAGATAAAATTGTCGCAACAGAAATATATCCGTTTCATTTTATTGCATGAAATAACATGCGACAGCAAAATCAAAGATATGACGTATTTCCACTTTAGTCAGTATATCAAATTACATTGAATTATGACTTCTCAGATTTAAGTACAGGATAAATAAAACTGCTTAAGAGTTAAAAGCCAAATATGTAGCATATCTGTATTTCAAAATCACAGGATTTTATTAAACAAACATATTTGTTACAATGCTTTGTTAATTGCAAATCTTGCTTACATTACAATTGCGATACTATTGTTCTAGGTAATTTCTTGAACGTTGTTTGAATTATCTACAGTAAGGAAAATTGCAAAACTATTATAACATATGTCGTGACCAGACTTCCAAACCTCAGTGGTAATGCTCCGTCTACTAAGAACATTCGACCTGGATTCATTTTGGAGTAATTGTAGCGGCTCACACGCAGAATATTTTTCAATATTCTCTTAGTTTCAGCTAAAATAAAATTTGCCGATAAGCATAATTGGATATATATATGTTAGTGTTATATGTGTATATATACATGTGTGGGTGGGTGTGTGTGTATGTGTGTGTGTGTGTGTGAACAGATATATAAATATTCTTCTATGTTTCTTATATGACACACCCTAGGCGTCGGCTGAAAATCGACGCTGTAGTCATCTGTGGCTTATGTCGAGCTGGAGCCCTAGTACTATATGAAACTGTATCTAACAATTTGTTTTTATTCCTATGCTATCTTTTGCTGTTATATTGTTATAATGGTGTGTTCAATAAATCATTCATTCATTCATTCATAATCTTGTCATTAGATATTGCTTGAAAAATTGGCGAGGTGGAAACATGGGCCTAACTGTTTAATTTGAAAATTTATCGCAATCCCTTTAAATTTGACATTAGAAAAATATTCAAGAATTTCATGCTACAATTATTTGATATGTGATAATTGAAAATAACAATCACTCTACCATTGCTGTCTGTGGCGACTGATACATAGCGACATCTAATTCATCGTAGTAACATCGCCACAACAATCGATAGCGAGAAGACAAGCATCGTCACAGCCATCGATAGCAAGACGAACTGCAATAAGTTTCAACACCAAGTAACGAGATGGCGCTGTACCAATACAAACAGCATAAATTAATAACTACAAGACATTTAGAACAAAGAAACCTACATCACACAGAATAAGTTTAATTACCAATTAACATAAATAAAACGTCCAACCTACATCGGTTGGATCGCGGTCCCCGGGCTAACAACACCTAGCTCGGAGGGAGACAATTAGGACCGCGGTCCCCGGGCTATCAACACCTAGCTCGGAGGGAGACAATTATCCTTTAGTCTCCCTGGCCAGTTGTCTCCATCGCCACAATAGGAACACCAACTACTGTGGCGACTGATACATAGCGACATCTAATTCATCGTAGTAACATCGCCACAACAATCTATAGCGAGAAGACAAGCATCGTCACAGCCATCGATAGCAAGACGAACTGCAATAAGTTTCAACACCAAGTAACGAGATGGCGCTGTACCAATACAAACAGCATAAATTAATAACTACAAGACATTTAGAACAAAGAAACCTACATCACACAGAATAAGTTTAATTACCAATTAACATAAATAGAACGTCCAACCTACATCGGTTGGACCGCGGTCCCCGGGCTAACAACACCTAGCTCGGAGGGAGACAATTAGGACCGCGGTCCCCGGGCTAACAACACCTAGCTCGGAGGGAGACAATTATCCTTTAGTCTCCCTGGCCAGTTGTCTCCATCGCCACAATAGGAACACCAACCTCCAACCTTACGGTTCCTAAACTGTCTGTAAAAAGGATTGCTATAGATTTTAAAGTTAGTCAATTAGCCCACCAGTTTGATTGGATAATATATCCTTTTGTTGTGTATATTTTGGATTTTTACCTGAACAGTACGGCTCATTCATTGTCATTAAACACTCTGTTCTGATCGAACTAAAAGCGTCATACAATTGCTGAGACTCTGCACTCAAGCAACTTATTATTATTACGTTTTTACTCAACCAAATTATACTGGTTAAATGTGCCCATATTATTTTACCCTGAAATAAATAAAAAAAAACACTAAAACTACTTTTATCCAATGCCACTCAATCCACAATCTATTAAAATAGATCATCACGATCAAACACATTATAATCACGAGAAACATGGATCAATGGACATAGAAGACCTTGCAGTGCCAAGGAAAGGTTTTAGATCACATATAAAGTTTCTAATAATTAATATATTTATTTAATCTTTCATGTCCCATTTTAAAAAGTCTTAATGTATCACCACCTTGCATAAAATATATATATGTATATTGTAAAAGATATGTTAACCCAGTGGTTAACGAGTTGTGTCTGCTATGTGGCAGGCTACTCATGAGATGGTGAACAAGAATTTAATCATCTCAAACTCCTCTGTGCTTCAGAAGACATATTGAGTCATTGAATGCGGATGCATGTGCAGTCGTTGATATGGCCTGCATGACGATTACGTATGGTCCATTCTCTCTAATCGATTCAATGCATATAGTAGTAGTGGCTGTAATAGTCTGATGATGAAAGGATATAAACCATATAAATACTCACATTTAGATCGTCATTATTTTGTGTAACCCTCCCTATATTGATTATTCCTAGGACAGAGGCCAGAGATAGGAAGAAGATGCCGATGAAGTACATGGAGGTCTGTGAAATAACCAAATAAATACAACCATGACATGTTTTTGAAATGTTATCTCCACGATATTAATTTCATTTGTTCAAGTTAGATTTCTTGTGTCCTTTATTATTGTCTGCTTCGTAATGTGGCTAATGCAATCCCAATTTTAAACGACTTGTGAAGAAATTCTCTATAATAGAATAAGTACAATACTCTAATGTTACCGCTACAACTAGATTCTGTTAGTTACCTATTACTAATTATAATCACAATATGATTTCTTACCGGAACCGAAGCTGCTTTCGTCAAACAAGTATATGATTCAATTATATCCAAATAAGCTTTAAACAGTTCACTCAATCGCAAACTATTGTCAGCTACGTTCATAGGCATTTGCATTTTAGAATTTTCAGCGAATAATTTGATTTCATCTATCCATTTTTCAATAATATGACGCAATAATTTCACCAGTCTAATATAGTAAAATTGTAAAAGGTCGAAATATACAATTTTATAATTATTTATCAAGCTATATAAACATACGGATATTCCAAATGAGTCTAATATAAGCATCTCATGTAAAAAAAGCAACGACACGATAATCGATATATAGATCCAATTGAACCTAATAAGGTTTTTTAATTCTTCCGAGAATTTTAAAACTCTTTTGGCTTGTTGAAATTTTAAAATTAAATTAACATTATTAAGGCTATTTAATATATTTGAAATTGTATTTATAAGTAACATTAATATAATAAGAAAATAGGTCATATTATTTAACTTTCTCAAAGCAGCATAAATATTCGGATATTTATTTAAAAAGAAGTAATATGACACACCGTTTACAATACAAGTTATTACAACACCTACGACAGAAAAGATATGTGAAGTCCAGTCATTGGTTGCAACAAAATTATATTTTATATGGTATTTACGAAGAAAAATTGCATTTTGCAAAATATCAAGTGGTAGTAGAAAATCTTGAGTATCCTTTTCCAAGCCATTATCTATTACCAATTCTGGAGGTGCTATAATGTTTGATTTCTTTTGCATCATTTAGAGAATTTGTGTGATTATTCAAAAGGTCTAAAATTTTTAAATATACGTAAGGACACGAAGCGTATTCTACACGTACAAAGCCTTAAATGTCAGCATTTTTAATTTCAGTATTGCTCAACGTATTGACTATTAAAAGGAAGTCAAGTATGATGTTAATTTAATGAAATAAAGTCGAAAAATAATAATTTTATGGAAAGTACCAAATTATTAAAGGCACTATCGTTATTGGAAAGTTCAAGGTTTTATATTTCAATTTTTCAGTAATATGCTTACAGTTCTTATTATAAAAATTCTGGTGTCATACTATTGTCATAGATTCAAATAATAACAAACGCGAGTTTGTCTGATGTGACCTAACATTAATAAATTATTTTTAGTATACGATAATTAAGACAAATGAAATATTTTTAGATGATTACGATTCCACGTGTGAGTGCCATAGAATTAAATAAATGATTAAGAATATTAAGCTGAATCATCATACACAAGTCAACAATAGTGGTCCTAAAAGGGTTCCTTGGAGAATACCAGTACTTACTTTCTTTCAGAAACATTGCAGTTGGAAATTAGTTTAAAAGTCTTGAAAACGGTTTGATCGTCGTGTATCAAATTTAATAACTATATTTTAGTTTATAGAATTTTCAATATATTAGTTGTTTGAACTCGTATTATAGTTTTTTACGTTACATATTTTTGTATAGTATAAGTAAATATTCAATCATATAAGATACGCTCTTATCCAACAAAACTACCAATACGACATTTTGATAATAACCTTATTAACAAATATCTCGTAGAAAAATTGTATAGTGTTTCTATGTTATTATTCTTTACTCCACAGAAGTGCAAATTGTAAAATGACAATTGAATATGTAGTGATGAGATCTCCAAATTTTAACATTAAGTCTGGATTTAATTTGTAGAAGTTACAGTGGGTTATCCACAGGCCATTTTTGGTCGTTTTCTTTGTTTCTGATAAAATTAATTACAGAAGTCAAGTTGCATTTTTCTAGATACCTTACCTGTAAGCGCTTATTTGGTGGATATTTTTTATCTAGTTCTAGTCTTAGCATAGATGAATAAATTGTAAATATTTTTAAAGTTTTTTATATAAAAAGATGTAATAAACAGACCTCATAATTTTAACTTTATTACTATTTATTTATATGTTTAATATAGTAGTTTATATAAAATGGGTACAGTATGCTTTTATTTACTGTTTTTTTATTCTCATTATCTTAATATCTATTTACAACACTATTTCAATTGGAATGAAAATAATAACTTAGACAATAAGTCCACTTTTTGTACCTTAAAACCTTAATCACCCTTAGACCTAACCAAGTATGCTAGTCTATTGAAAAACATCATCGTGCTCATCGTCAAGCACAGCACTGTCACGTCATAAAACTTCAACATGATAAAATGTTTGGTACCCTTCCAAATAGCTTTTGATTGAACCTCTGTGTTTTGACAGCGCTGGGGTCGCTGAAGCCGGTTTTATAACGGAACAGCAGCTTCTCTAGTCTTGCCATCGCCCACACAATGTATATAGTACATGCCATCATCACCGTTCTCTTAACTCGTGTTTTATATCTTTTTTTAAGTATTTTAAAAATAATGTTATATATTCACAACGACCTATATAGTCGACTTCGCATGCTGATTCCAAGACATTTCTGAGATTCTGAGGGAGGGTTTGATTCCTAGCTAGATCAATACAGAAAATAAGCTTTTCTGTATTATCTAGGATCTGCATGTAATGGTACTTTTGTTATTTCAATCACTTCGTAATAGCTACTCATCTTGGAATCTGAGCAATGTATGTGATATTAGACAGTAATTATTATTTTTTCAAGTTCACAATTTTTTATAACATTTACGTACAACTAAAATCATTTTTTGATGTCAGTTCCTCTGTTGAATTCAGAGTAAATGGTTTTGTAATTAATTAATGTTTCTTTTCAATAAAAATCTTTCGATAACTTGTGAAGTTTAATGGTTAACATTATTTTTAAATGCTTAATATTATCTAAATAATTACATATAAATACGTATTAATCAGATTAAAAAAAAATCAAAATCAGTTTTTATGATATTTGAAATTGCAATAGTACCACCATATATGTAGTAACAATACTTCCGTAATATAAAGGCAATGATGCGTCTACAGTGAACGTTGAGTACGGAGTCATCTTTGAGAAATTTATTCGATTTATTCTCAATAGATTCTTTAATAACATCTTTTGATTGTTATCTGAAAATAAATAATATCATATACATTTAATTAAAATTGGAACTCATCAAAATTTTCAATCCCAAAACACTAATCTATGATTAGTTTCTTAATGACAGCTTATGCGTAGAATGTAGGTTTATTGGAATAAGTATAAGCCAAACAAGAATAAGATAAATCTTAAAATACGTTCAAATAAACAATACAACATCAACAAGACTGTCATAAAAGTAATAGCAACAAAAGTCTTAAAAACATGCCAAGTGTAAGTCGGACTCGCGCACGAAGTGTCCCGTACCGGAAACGGAAACTAGCAAAAAACACGTTTGTCACGGGAAACCTCCTTAAATATATATTTTATTCTGCTTTTTAGTATTTGTTGTTGAAGCGACAACAGAAATTTCAACAGTCTAACTTTTGAGGCGCATGATATATAGACAGACAGACTGCGAAGTCTTAGTAATAGGGTTCCCGTTTAATCCTTTAGGTACAGAACTCTAAAAATCAAATTAGTGATCGTGTAATTTACAATTACCTCAAACTTACTTTAGGCTGGCAAAACTGTCGTCATCATCCTCCTGTCTGTGGCAAAACCAACACGTCTTCAGCCTCACCAGATGAAGTGATTATAATAAACCTACCATAAGATTTATACAAATAATTCTTCACAATCATTTTTGTTGCTTTACTTATCTTTATACAATAATTCTTCAGTCCACACATAAGCTTTAAATAACATAGGTCTCTCGATTTTTTTTTTTTAATTTCAAATGGTATTTTTATCGAAAGTAATGTCTTATTTTTACAAATTTGGTTCAACTTACTTGTGACAGATCCCATATTTAATGCCATCAAGATATTTATATTAACTATCTTGATCAACTTATAAAATTTTTCGAATTGATAACTCATATGGCATATTACAATCGTATTGTTAAGCACGTGAACTAATAAATAATATACACCAAAGTTTACAATGTTCTGAAATAAAATGGTTTTTGCGAATGTCCTCGTTTATAATATGTATAATGGATACAGTCATTATATATGCCTAACTGACAAGAAACACATCTAACACTTAGAACTTAGAAGATCGTTTAGATATTCCTTTAATATTGCTCCAAATCTAGTAGAACGATCATTTACTAATGAAAATGCATTACTCACATTATAATGTATACTTGTGTGCAAGGATTTGGCAATATTAATGATAATTTGCATAACCACCAGGTAAGACATGAACTTCGAGATGATATTGACCAAAACCTACAAGAAAAATAAATAGTTTTTACGTATGAAGACCACATTTATGTTACTCGAGCCATATTATATTACGTGTATCACTTACGGTAATTGCAGAAACCTTTTTCAAAATAATATATGCTTCAACGAGATCGGAATGAGCTACGGACATTTTCTTCAAGCGTTTCAATTCTTCCATTTTATCAAGTCTCATTTATATAATCATTCATTTCTTCATTCCAAAATTCAGAGATTTTACAAAACAACATGATCAATTGAATGAAATAAATTAGGACGACATCATAAAACAACAAACAGTAATAATTGACCATTACAAAAACAGATTTCAATCCATATATGGGATAGAAGAAAATCAAAGCTGAAAATAAATATATTATAGACAATCCAAATAATATCCAGTGACTTATAATGAGATATTGTGCGTGTTGCATAGGAAAATTTAGTATTCTCATGATATTTTGTAATTTTGTTATTATTTTCACATTATCTTCTTTAAAGACTAAACAAGACATGGATGCTGTTAAAACAATCATAGCAACATCAATACACCTTACATAAAATAAAAAACCTACAATATTATTTGTTTCAGGTTTGTTGGAAAAAAAGTAATATGCTGAACTGAAAAACATTCCAATATAAACAACAATAATGCCAATAATAGAAGCCGTTATAGATGTTCTACCATTTGGTGTGATGAAATTATCACGAATATTATATTTACGATATAAAACAGCATTTTGTATGAAATCTAAAGGCAGTAAAAAGTTTTGCAAATCATGTCCTATATAGTTATCTAAAACATACTCTGTTATTATTACTTTCACCATTTTCAGTCAAAGCCCTTACCAGAAGTCACATAATCTAGAATGTTCTACACTGAGTGTCAAGTACTTTACAATGATGTAATATTATCAATCTACTACATTAACATGATTACATTTATTAATTTCACTGTACCTGGTTATATTACTGTCAATCATGATTTATTAATAAATTAAAAATAATATAATGACTGTAAAATTAAATACAATGACCCATAAAAATACAATATGGATTTCATTTTTTGGAGCAACGTGTTACTATACTATTTATTTATTTATTTTTTATTCAAGCGATTAATCGTTGGATTTCGTATACTGCACATATAGTTACTGACACCCGGTTTCTGAATAAAGAATTTAAATTTAAAAACGTCAAAAACAATACTTAAGCCATTTTAAACGTCACTTAGACAGGTTTTCGTTTTTGTTTTTTTTTTTTCAATAATAATCAGCAGTTTGATAAATCTAAGACTCTTTGTCATGTGAAACTTGAAAAACTTAAGTTATTGAGAATAATCAGTTGAGATTTTTTACTTTTCTCAATTCAGAAACCGGCCGCGAGTGACTGACTGACTGACTAACACCGTACAGTCGAAATTGCTGAGCGTAGAAAGTTGAAATTTGGAATGAAGATTTCTTAGGCAGTATAGAGAAGCACAAAGAGAGCATTTTTGAAAATTCCTTCTGATGGGGTTAAATTAGGGGATGAAAGTTCGTATGAAACTTTGTTACACAAGTGCTAGGAGTTTCAAATTTTGCATGCGGGTACTTTTTTGGATTTTACGAAATTCGACCCCTAAGGGAGTAAATTGGAGGGATAAAAGTTTTTATGGCATTTTCTCATTTCTGGAGTTAAAACTAAATCACGCGCGTGAAATGGCTGGCAAAAGCTAGTTTAGCTTATACAATTTTAAAATAGATAGAGTAATGTTTCTCTTGTGATTCTAATTGGTGGAAAGATAACAACATCGAGCTGTATAACCAGCATAACAATGATGTAATTTCTTCTTGTCTATATGCTTTGAAATAATTTGATTAAAAAATATGTATATTATTTCCTATTGTTAAATAAATTACTTATTTCTCAAGTCAGTTAAAAACCTTGATTATCTATAAATTGAAAACTACAAAATAAAGAATCGTAGTAGACAAACAAACAGAAAAATTTATACACTAATGAAATTAATTAGCTCATGTAATAAGAAGCCCACATATACCAACATGCATGAAGAGTCTCTCTCCATCATCTCCAGCCCTTTTACGTCCCCACTGCAGGGGCTCAGGCCTTCCTTATGGATGGTTGAGGAGGATGGGCCATGACCCTCCACGCTGGCCCAATGTGTATTGGAGGGTATTAACGGCTGCAAATGCAGCCGGGACCAACGGCTTAACGTGCCTTCCGAAGAACGGAGTAACTCGAGATAATAATTGTTTGGTCACCCATCCCGTGACCGACCCTAGCGAAAGTTGCTTAACGACTAAGATTGCGGGCTGCGGCGCTTATCCACTACGCCACCGAGCTACTCCGATGTAGAGTGCGATGGCTAAATTAATTATAATAATTAAAAAAAATAATTCGTCAGTCCTGTTAGGTCCTTTACAGCAGTCGCCCAGATTACGAAAGGTCGAAGGTTCGAGTCCTATCTCAGAGTACCTCGGGCAAAGTGAATTTTTTAAGCATTTTTCATTAAGAGTATTTACCTGTTTTACTAGAGAAGCGGTACTTTTCTTTTTAATTATCCTTAGTAATAATATAAACGCGGGACCATTTAGATGTAATTCGGTATGAAAAATTATGAGACACTAAAGAAGATATAGAATAGATTTCATGCAAATTCTATGAACCAGAGTACCAGGGACAAAAGCATTTATCATTAAGAATAATATTTTCTAGATTAATTGACAATAATTCTCTTTTAAAAGTCTTCCTTTAAGGAATCAGTAAAGTTGAAGATATATTTTATTACAATATTTGAAATTCAAATAGTACTATTATAAAGGTACTGTACTATTATAAAGGCAATAGTTCCGTAATATAACAATAATGTTTCGTCTACAGTGAACATTGAGAATGAAGCCATCATTGTGAATTATTTTTGATTTATTCTCAATAAATTAATTATTTTTTCTCAAATAATTATTTTAATAATAAATAACATCTTTTGATTGTTATCTGAAAATAAATAATATCATATACATTTAATTAAAATTGGGACTTAACAAAATTTTCAATCCCAAAACACTAATCTATGATTAGTTTCTTAATGACAGCTTATGCGTAGAATGTAGGTTTATTGGAATAAGTATAAGTCAAACAAGAATAAGATAAACTTTAAAATACGTTCAAATAAACAATACAACATCAGCAAGACTGTCTTGAATGGTGCCTTCAATTGTTATCTGTAAAGAAAATTGTTACTTATTATACAATTTTTACTAGCAAATATTGTTGTTTCACCCTTTAGACTCGGACTATATAAGTTTTTATTTAAATTTACTTATTTCTCAGATATTACAGATTTATTTGGGATCATGCCTTTTTGCTGAAAATTATTAGGTCGTTTATCACTTGCCAACCAACGTTTCGCGTATGTTTCATTTGACAACTAACGATTAGCAAATTTTTGTATGACAACATTTTATTTGGTAAAATTTTCGTTAAGCTGATTATTATTATGACAAAAAACCTTTGGAATATTTATCATTACCCTAATCTTTCACTAGGTCACACAACTTTTAGACAAATAACGTCTCGTCAGTTCCAGTGTATTAGTGTAGTGTATCAGTTCCCTTTTCATACATTCGTAATTTGAAATTTTTTCCTCTGAGTATGTAGATTTGTGTTCAAGAACTTTGTAATAAGTTTAGTAACAGAAACATATAGGTTATGTTAGTAATAAACAATGCACAAGTCGATTGAGCGAAGCGAGCGTAACGCAGCAGGTATCGGCGAGGTGCCAGAAGCAAAACAGATTAGTTTAGGGCACATTAATAGTGAAATTAGGTGTGACAACGAAGTAAGAGAGGAGGAGTGTGTTAGGTTGACTGTAAGCTAACCAGAATCGATTTAACTAATATGATATTTGGTAAACAATTAACAACTTAATGAAAAATTACACTAACAGAAACATTTTGCTACTTGATAGTTGGCATTTTCGGCCACACGACTTTTAGACAAATAACGTTTCGTCAATGCTTCAGTTCCCTTTTCATCATTGGATCCCTAAGCTCGTCATGTCATGCATGCAGGTGTGCATCATCTGTCATAAAAGTTGATTAAACTTTGCGTTTCATTTTAAGTTTGAGACTTGTATTAATAACTGTTAAAAACCCAATACTGGAGGAATCTATTTACATCATGTAATAGTCACCTCAGTGAAATTTGCAATTTTCGTGACAGTAAAAAAAATAACCAAGTTTTTAAATAGTTGTTAAATACAAAGCAATAAAGTATTCTTAGTATTATTTTTTTTCCACCGTAACGAGTGATCATCTCAGTGAAGACCAACCCACAAATTTGTCGAAAATAAGTGAAGTTTACCAAAATGTCCAACCATTATCTTTACTTTCATATAGCAAAAAAGCTCTGTGCTGTATTTAAATATATGACGTTTCTTTCATGGTAGTTACCATCTTACATCTTTGGTAGGTTCATATTTAAGTTCCATGAAAACGATTCAAGCTTCTTGGTAAAATAAAATTAAATATATTTCTGTTATAAAAAGTAGCAAGAAAAAAACCCTATTGAAGTTTAAAGATGATAAAAGAAGACTTTCTCAGTACGAAAAAGATAAAATATTTACTATATTTTATAGAAAAATATTTGTAAGCAAGGCACAAATATTTGTGAACTGGTTACAAATGAAAGAAATTATATTAATAAAGAAGACTTATCTATTATATATATGCGAATACAAAATGATAACTTACATCAAAAATAAATATTGAAAAGAACAACAAAGGACAATCTGTACAGATAACTGAAAATGATGTCACTCTACTGTGGCGGAATATTTCAGACGGAAAAAAGATTTCGTAAGTCAAATTAGATGATTTGAAATCTGTCTTTGTTTTTATTCCCAGAAATTGCCTAGATTTTTATAAAGCCCTTCGTGGCAACGCTAGCCTTTACGACGATATTGATGGATTTGGGGGTCAACCGGATCTTCTTGTTTCATATTCAGCATTGAAGCTGTATATGAAATACAAGAAGAGAAAACTTAAAAATGCGCTTAGTTTTTTAAGTATGTAGGCATATTAACTAAAGTTTTTAAGAGTACCTTTATACATTTATAAATGTCCTTATCTTGTATCGTATATTTAACTGCTCCAATTCTTTTATTGATTGCTTGATCTCATGTGTAGGAAGGTAATTTTAGACAGAATACATTAGACATTAAAAATTAAAACAATAAATATAAAGAACCTTTAATAAATAGTTTATACGATTAAATTTTGGCCTTTCCGTTAATTATTCTATTATTTCTTTATTTGGATCGTTTTTCAGTTTGTTTTGAAAGAATAAGGTAATTAAAACGTAAATATATGAAAAAGAATCCAAACATACTTTATATTTTAATAAATTACATTAAAATAAGAGAGTGTAAGTGGTATGCGATGAGATGAAAATATAATACACATAAATGTTACATCAATCTCAGACTTCAAACATCAGCTTAAACTCTAATCTTCTTTATCTCAAAAGTGACATTATGTGGGATGGATCCTCTTTGAACTACGTCCAAATATGAGTGTCATCAGGTTTTAAATGTATATTAAACATATCCTTACCAAAACTTTATATACTTTATAACTGTCGAAAGATTGCAATTAGTATTCAACTTTTCCATTTGACAATACCCAATGGTAGAAATCAAAGGTTAAAGAAATCAAATAACTATCGACTTGCTTCGACAATTCCTATTTCCGTTAAATTAATGTTGTTGTTCATTCAATATCTTTTGACGTCGTGATCGCAATTGATTTCACATGTCAAATATATGTATGTACGAGTAGCGTGAAGTTCAAATATCAAATTCAAAGTGATTTGTGAAACATTTTTTATATATTAGGTAAGCTTACAATGGCCATAACTGGAAGTCTTGCCCTAGAATCCAGAGTAGAGGACAGTTTATCTTTCAAAGTCAGATAGAAGGGTTATGTTAGATACTATTAAAAAAACATGTATAAAAGAAAAGTCTAATGAACTACAAGAAAAACAGAAACTTATGACTATACATTTGCTAAACAAATTTTACTAATTTCCATAGCTGGCCCTTCCTTCTGTTGATACGCCATGTAGTAGCGAAGAATGAATGTACACGAGTGTTGTGACGATTTTCAACTGTATTTTTATATCGGCTAATGTCGATAAGTATTTGAAGGGTTACCAAGTTCATCATGAATTTAGAAATAACATTGCCTGAAACATGAAAATTACAAATAAAAATCATATAACACTTTTTAAACTATAACTTAAATCAGATCTTAGTTCATTAATACAATTAAATTGAAATATATGAAAGGAGAATTCAAATTAAATAAACAGTTCAATACTTACTTCTTGGAGGTTCTATCCAATTTAGTTGCTGGCCATCGTAAAGTTCGAAAGTTAATATGTGACGGTGACGTGTGACTTTTGCTATCTGTTTGTTTGTTGTCAATAAAAATTTTCACGTATATTTACAACCCAACTTTATATTTATTTTATTTAGCTAGTAGGAACTTAAGTTCTGATTCAGAAAGTGCGTCAGCTCTGCATAGTAGAGGTGCTGGATCCTCAGCCCTCTTACATTACTTACAGGCACATTAGATCGCAATGAACAATGTACATTTTCTTTAAGAATGCTAATTCTTCCATCCTGTTCTTTCTCGTTAATATAGGATCGTTGATATACTCATCTATACTTCCATCCCACAGTTCGGTCATTACACACAACAATTAGATCAATCGAAAAGTACAAATCAAAATTATGTCAATAAGAAGACATTCTTATGTTGGTAACATTAGTAAAACAGACGTGTCACCAAAATCATGATACGAGAGCGTTGTTGAAATTTAAAAATTCAATATTACAATTTCAAAGAATATCCAATTGTCTCTTATACAAAATTGCGATTGATTTTTTAATTATTAAATCTCAAAGCATTTTACAATTTAATTATTAGCATCACATTTTTTTCATATGATATAAATAAGTGGCCAATAATGATATAATGATTATGATAATATCAACACATATTATACTTTATATGTATTTGCTTCAATAAATTTATATCGGTATGACTCTTATTACAATATTTGAAATTGCAATAGTACTACTGTATACGTTGCGACAATACTTCCGTAATATAACGGCAATGATCCGCCTACAGTGAACATTGAGCACGGAACCATCTTCGAGAATTGAATTCGGTTTACTCTCATCAAATTTTTTAATACTTTTCTCTGATCGGTACCTGAAAAAAAAAATCTTCATTAAAATCTTTAATATCCCAATGAAACACAACATTTTGAAAAAAAACTTTATTTGGAAAAACTACCATTAAAAAACTTATATTTAACCTGTCGAAATGTAAATAGCTAGTTTAATATATTAAACGAAAGCAATATCTGAATGTTATCAATTTGAATCTCCTGGCGGGGAGCTAGTTTATTAATAAAACACGTAACACACTGTCACAATCGTATGTTTTCTTCTCACTAAAGTTAACAATTGACATTTACTTTTAAACTGAGAATTTTTAACGTAAATTGCCAAAAAGTTTTGCGTAGCAGGTCACACATTTATGATCGTAATATATTGTTATCGGTTTGTTGCTAAACTGTTTTGATTTATGCATTTGAAGTGAGTTAAAAAAAATAAACAAAATGAAACTGACTAATAGAAGATCCCATTTTCAATGCCAGCAAAGTGTTTGTGTTAACCATGTTAACAAATTTATAAAAAATCTCACATATTCCGCTTAAGAGGCATATCAAAATCATATTCTTAACCATGTGTGTTGATACATAATATATTCCATATTTCATCATGGTCTGAAATAGTCAAAACAATTTATTCATTAACTATCGAAATTGGAAAAGTAAACGTCGGGTAAATTCTAACTTATCTCAATCATATAAATCTATACTAATATTATAAAAAGGAAAGATTTGATTGTTTGCTTCTTTGTTTGCACAGGATAGGCTCCGAAACTACTTTTTCTTTTCTTTTCTTTTTTATTCTAGATAGACAAGCACTTAACCACAGATCACCTGATGGTAAGCAATGCAGTGGTCTAAGATGGAGCGTGCTTGCCTAGAAGGAACCGATTCACTCTTGAATTGAAGAGTCCCAGATTGTACTTGTCCGGAAACAGCGAGTCTGGTAGCGAATTCCACAGCTTCGCAGTTCGTACGATGAATGTAGAGGCGAATCGGTTGGAGCGAGTTTGTGGAATCTCCACAGTAAAGCGGTGACGCTTCCCAGTACCCTTGGTTATACGATAGTGAAAAAAGGACGACGGAATTAATTGTAATTCCGATGCACACTCGCCGAAATGTGACCGGCAGAAGACCGATAGACCAGCGACTTTGCGGCGATGCTTAAAACTTTGTAATCTATTTTTCCAAATAGTGTAGCTTCCAATGAGCCTCTTGGTGCGCCTTTCGATAGTCGCCAACGCTTCAAGGTGGTATTTGGCAGAACCATCCCAAAGGTGCGACCAGTATTCCATGCAGGACCGCACTTGCGCTTGGTATAGTGTAAGTAACTGCTCCGGCGTGAAGTACCTTCGCACCTTTGAGAGGATACCGAGCTTCTTCGCAGCTAGCTGAGCTTTTGACTCAATATATGAACCAAAATTGAGCGTTGAAGATAAAGTCACACCAAGAAGGTCAAGGTGGTTTGTGACTGGTACGGTTACATCCCGGAATGCGGGAGCCAGCTCAAACGGCCTCCTTTTGGAGGAGAATAGACACGCCTGTGTCTTGATGGCGTTGAACCCAACCAGATTGGCATCACCCTAATTGGAAACTGCCTGGAGGGAACGGTTCAGACACTCAACCATTACTTATCTAAAAATATTTAAATCTTGCATAAATAAATATAATTTACCTCAGCATTTCCACTCATACCCGTAGATTTGGCCATATTAATAATTATTTGGACCACTACCAGATTCGTCGCAAATTTGTTAATCATGTTGACTAAAATCTGCAAGATTTAAATACTCATATTTAATAATAAATTCTACATTCGCATTGCTTTACTGATTATACTAATATTTGTGTTGAAGAAAAGAAACGTAAACGTGGAACTAGTAGCAAAAGAAAGGTGTGCTTGAGATCTCGCTAGATAATAAAGACGGCTCTTTAAAATCTCGGCTATTCCATTGGCATCGGATTAAATAAATTAGACTGCTAAGTATATAGTAATACTTTACTGTTAGAAACTTATGCTATAATATTGATACTTATCCTATTAATATTATAAAGGCGAAAGTTTGTAAGTATGGATGTATGGATGTTTGTTACTCTTTCACGAAAAAACTACTGGACGGATTTGGATAAAACTTTACAGCAATATAGGTTATACATCAGAATAACACATAGGGTACTTTTTACTGGGAAAACTTCTCACTCCCACGGGATACCGACTTCCACGCGGACGAAGTCGCGGGCGTCCACTAGTATACTATAAAATCAAATACACTCAACGTTGACAATAAATTGTCATACAACTGATTTCGATTGAATCCAATGTGAAAAAAAGCTATGACATAATAATCTCAAGTTTATCTTTTTAGCAATACATTTAGGAAAAACTTGTGATATTTTTTCGGAATTTGAGACCCAATTTTAGGAAGATAGCGAAACATTTATAAGAAAGTCGGAGAATACATTAAATAAATTTAGAGAACGCACTAAGTGCACCTGTTCCTTGTATTATTTAATATTAGATCCAAATACTTATTCTACCTGGTCAACTTATTATTGGGAACAAATAGCACTTATATTAGTTCGTTCAATTTTACAGAATTTTTCAAGCACCTTTTTCTCCTATTCATATATATTCTAGGAGGACGTGATACGTTTTACATTGATAATAATACTATTACAGGATCAATCTAGTAATAATGTTCAAACTCAACCATGAAGTTCGAATTTCGAAAATCAGATGACTACTAGTCGAAATCATTATGCTATGGAAGTAAAATATTCAATTATTATCTATCGATTTGTATTCAATTGCAATACTGATATATATTCTTAAGCATTTTTCATTAGAATGGTATAATTGTGTACTTACAGAAACTGAAGAAACTTTCTTCAAAATATTAAATGATTCAATAAGGTCGTAATGGGTCTCGTACATCTTCTTTAAATGAATTAATTTCTTCATTTTATCTATTCTCATTGATAGAGGACTATTGATATAATTTTTAAATTCTTCATTCCATAGCTCAGATATTTTACACAGTACCATCGTCAATCGAATAGTATAAAGTAAAACGAAGTCATAAAAAGCCACACAAAAATGATTGATTATTAAAAAATAAACCGATACACCATATACGTAGCAGGCACAAACTAAAGTTGCACACATATACAGTACGAAGAATCCCAAAAATATCCAATTGTTATTTATAAGAAGTTTCATGTGTTGACTAGAGTATTTAACATTCCTCATGACGTTTTGTAGTTTTATGATTATCCTCACATTATCTTCGTTGAAGAATAATTGAGAGACGAAGATTGTAAATAACATAGTTGGAATATCAACACACCTTACGTAAAATAGAAATCCCACGAATTCATCATGTGTAAGACTATAGTTGAACAAACTATTTTCAGCGGTAAACAATAGCAGAATATATATAGCAATTATTATAATAACAGAAACCGCAAACGTTGTTTTGCTATTTGGTGTGATGAAATTATCATAAATATTATATTTGCGATATAAAACTATATTCTGTGTGATATCTAAGGGCAATAAAAACTTTTGCAGGTCTTCTTCTATATAGTTATATAAAAGATATTCTGATAATTCCACTTTTCCCATCTTCAGTTGAATTGTACTTGTGATATGTTGGTTAATTTGTGTACGTAGAATAATATTCACTAAGAAAATTTTGTTTATATTACTTTTATCATAAGTGAAACTATTATAAATTAAAATTGATTAATGACCCAAGATAATTTATGATGAAACAAGTCCTACAGTCATAAATCATCATAATAAAAAAAATACAGATATTTCTGTGTGTGGTAATAAACTTTTTTTTAAAATCATTAGAAAGCCTACATATAAATTATAAGTTTATTTTAGAAATATTATTGATTCAAAAGTAATAATGATAATTTAAGGCAGCACGAATTTCTCGAAAGAAGAGAATATGGATTAAATATGTACGGATATGGAGAAATAACGGCAAGTAGATGCGGCTCATGTTGATTTCAGCTAAGCTTTTGACTAAGTTGAACATAATAAAAAAAAAAGTATTCCAACGCCTCCAATGGTCGGATATATCGAACGGATGTGAGAAGATCGGAGTGCCAAGAAAGCATATCGAGGTCGAAATAGCCGTCGCCCAGTCGGTCAGCCTAAATATCGCTGGCGAGACCGAATTATCTTAGACCTGAGTGAGCTACAAGTATTGAATCTTCGGCTTGTATAGGTTCTCGAAGATGTCCTCGGTGAAAAGGTGTTTATAGTCCCTGATAACAGCACGTATTCTCCTTGTAACTCTCGCAGTTGGATCGTACGATACCGGCTTATATATGTTATCATCTTGCAACAGAGCAAGTATTTTGGAGTCGTAATCGCTAGTATTTATCACGACGGTAGCGTTGCCTTTGTCGGCCTTGAGAACGAGATGTTCCTTATTGGTTCTCAAGTTCTTAAGAGCTAGCTATCTTCGCTCGTGACGTTGCTCTTAGGTTGGATCTACGTAACACGATGGCGACATCTTGCCTCAAAGCGTCGGCATCATCAGTTGGTACCTTATTACGAACAATTGTCTCCTCTATACTGCTGGTGATATGTTCATACGGTATCCTCTTCGGGGTAGTAGCAAAATTCAATCCCTTTGCTAAAACACTGCGAGTAGCTTCATCATTTCGTAGTAGACTTCATCAATTTTTCTAACAAAATGTCGTGATAATGGTTTGATACCTACGTGTGTTCGTATTAAGCCGCGTGTACACATAGCACATGTACACATAGTACGATCCAACTGCAAGAGTTACAAGGAAAATACGCGCTGTTATCAGGGACTATAAACACCTTTTCACCGAGGACATCTTCGAGAACCTTTACAAGCCGAAGATAGTGCAACCACCAAAATTATACGGATTGCCGAAAGTACATAAAACCAGCGTTCCACTGAGACCAATTGTGAGTCAGATTGACTCACCTACTTATTATTTGGCAAAACACGTTGCTTCCGTACTGCAACCGCTTGTGGGCACTACAACATCCTTTGTGAAGGACTCGCGTCATTTTGTACAGATCCTTGATGGTACAAAACTGGATCCGGATGACGTAATGGTGAGTTTTGATGTTCACCAAAGTCGCTGTTCTCCAAAGTTCCAGTTAAGGACTGTCTAGAAGTTGTTAGGATGAAACTTAGACAAAACGATATACCGGAAGGGTACATGGTTCTATTACGGAACTGTTTAGATGGCAGCTATCTCCTATATCGCGGCAAACATTACCTTCAAATTGATGGTGTCGCTATGGGTAGCCCCGTAGCGCCACTTTTGGCTAATATATTGATGGAACATGTCGAGTCATTGATAGATTACCAGTCACATGGGATCCGTATGTGGAAACGGTATGTGTTTTTTCTTGATAGCGGCAGATAATTTGGTAAGCTGGGTTGAATATTTGTCAGCGTTTATAGTTTCATTGTGTAATAGCTCATAAAACAGTATGCCTTGCGCAGCCCAGAAACAGCAAAGCAGAATTTTTCGGCGGTTCTTTTGACTCGGCTTCGGTTGAGTTGGTGGCGTTTCTTCTCGAGGCAGCCAAAAAGCACGACGTGTATCGTTCTCGTAATAAATCCATGATTCATCTCCAGTAACCAGATCTGACAAAAACTCTTTACGTCGGGGGTCGCAGCAAAAGTGACTGACAGATAGCGACACGGACTGCACGATTGGCGTCTGTAAGGATGTGCGGTACCCACCGAGCCAAAACTTTTCGATAACCAAGCTCATGCAGATGGTGTTCCACGGCGTGGTGACTGCATTTAAGTGCTTCCGCTAATTCACGAGTGGTAGCATCCGGATTCAACTGCAGTTCGCGGCGCAAATTGTCATCATTCACTGCGGGTGGTCGCCCTGAACGTGGCTGACTTTCAAGGCTCCTGTCTCCTGATTTAAAACGGTCAAACCATCGGGACACCGTCGCATGGCTTGTACTTCCAGCGCCTAATGCATTGTTGATATTGTCAGCCGCAGCCCGCGCACTGTGGCCTAACAAGTACTCATATAAGTATAGTGTTCGAACTTGTCGCTCGTCCATTTTTCTTCAAACTGACTAAACAAATCGCGAGCGCGGCTTTATATACCCTACACCAAAAGTACCTAGAATGTTCTACAACATTCTAGAATATTATCGAAAAAATTGATTTTAAAAAGGAAATGTTATAGATTTCTCTAGTGTGTCTCATTACTTTTGTGCCAACCCAATAGTTATAGGTGTGGCGAACCCGGTCACTCGAAGTATGGAAAAGACAGGAATAAAAGAAAGAAAAGGAATGCAGCATGAAAGGTATAGGATAAAAGAGAGAACTGGAATGAATGGGAAGATAGAAATTAAAAAGGCCTGCTACAAAGTGGGGTGAAGTGTAGGGCTCGGCCAGGATTGTTGGCCGGCCAATTAAAAAAAAAAAAAGGTTCCCAGGCAACGGGCATTTTTAGGCTATGTTAAGGGGGTAACGGACTAAATTGGTTCCATTTTGAGGAAAATTTTTCTATAGACACCATTTTTACTCCTTTATCAAAAATGTCACACCAATTGCGATCACCAAAGGATAGTATTCCTTACCAAAAACCTGGCGTTTATAAAATTGACTGCAGCTGCGGTAGTTTATATATCGGACAAACGAAGCGGACTATCGCTGAACGTGTAAGAGAACACATAGCAGCGGTCAAAAATCATCAAGTGGAGAAGTCCGCGATTGCAGAGCACTTATAATCATCTGGATCAAACTACTGGATCGAGTTACATACACCTCATGTCCTTTCCACTGAACGACATTACTATCCAAGGATATAAAAATGTGTAAGTGTCGCGATCGCAAACAACCACGAACAATATTCTCGGATACCGTAAGTGCAGTATGTCGCCACCTTTATGTATAATAAAATCAAGTGTAGGGTACATCTGAAAATCTGTTAAGAACATTATTACCGGATTACCCTCACGCCTCAACTAAAATCAGAAGACGACGCCCGCCAGTTCCAGTCTCCTCGTGACCACGGCTGCTGTAACGTAGCCGAAACGTCGAGGTAAATTAATAGTTTAAAAAAAAATGCACGAACAAGACCCGATTACATATAATTATAATGTATACAAATCGTGTGAGTTTAAAAATATATTAAACTTATATTGACTAGTTTTGGTAACTACTATCAATAATAAACATTTTTCTTATGACCAATCTATAATTAGCTAAAGATAGACAGCTAATGAATTCTATGAGAACGTTCTAAGTAACTGTTCGCATGCTCTAGCGCCATATCAAGCGAGCTAGCATTATATAGCATATACAATCTTTGCGAACGCAGAAAGGATAAAAAAATGGTCTAAGACTGTTAACACTAAAATAATTTATAGAGTGGGGATATAATAAGCATTCGCTCGTCTGTTTCTATTATAATCGCCCCCGCCCTCCTTACATACTATATAAATAACTAAGTCAGTGTCTATACAGAATTAGAATTAAAATAAATAAATCTGTAATAAAATAAATAATAATAAATAATAAAATAAAAAAGTCTTTTATTCCATGCACATAATATATCAGTCTAGATTTGCAACAATCCTATTCATATCGATAACATTGCATTACATTTTTATATTACAGATACCTTATGTAAATCATTCATTATAACATTCAGATTAATTGCAATAGCAAATAGATAACAACCTCATTACATTATTAGTCCAAACCTCATTTTAATTCTTAATTAATTAATTCAATCAATACCAATAAACATTAATTCATTACAACAATCTAAAATGTGTATATACAAAAATAAAACTTAATAAATAATATCCAAATTTCATAAAATAATACTTATAATTCTAATTTGCATGGACCCCTCTCAGGTAAAGGCCTCCTCCAAGGATTTCCATTTTTCTCTATTTTTTGCTACCTGTAGCCAGTTTATTCCTGCGATCTTTCTTATATCATCCTCCCATCTCATGTAGGGTCTCCCTACCCGGCGTTTGCCTGGCGGGCCCTTCCATGTGGTTACATTTATGGTCCACCTGTTGTCCAGGTATCGGGCTATATGACCGGCCCATCTGAATTTTTGTGTTTGGGCATAAGCCAGCGCGTCTATCACTTTGGTGTTTTTTCTTATTTCTGAGTGTCGTATTTTGTGCATTTTTTTAATGTTTAGCATACTACGTTCCATTCCTTTCTGGCACGAACTGATTTTGTTTTTCATTTTATTTGTAAATTTCCACGTCTGACAGGCATATGTTAGAGAGGGCAGAATGCACGAGTCCATGGTTTTCTTTTTGAGTTTTATTGACATATTGCTTTTAAATACTTCCTTTAGGCTCCAATATTTATTCCAAGCATGTTTGATTCTGCGCTCTATCTCCAATCCATTGCTGTTGTTTTTAAAACTTATTTGTTTTCCAAGATAGATGTACTGATCTACGTACTCTAGCCGCTCATTCTCCAACATAATACGCTTCTTAATGCTGTTTGTCATGGCTTTTGTCTTTGACAAGTTCATCTCTAGTCCCACTCTTTTACTGCTTTCATGGAGTGTCTCTAACATGTACTGCAGGCCCCAGCTAGTTTCTGACAATAACACTATATCGTCTGCAAATCTTAGATGGCTCAAGTATCTACCATTAATATTTAAACCATATTTCTTCCAATCCAGATTCTTTACGATAGTTTCCAGCACTGCTATAAAAAGTTTTGGTGACAACGGGTCGCCCTGTTTCACTCCTCTCTTTACAGGAAAGCTCTGGCCAGTTATTTCCAATTTTACTTTACTAGTGCTGTTACTATAAATGTTTCTTATGACTTCTATGTATTTGTTCTCTACTTTTTGAATTTTTAGGGCTTCCCAGATACTTGTGTGAGATATTGTATCAAATGCTTTTTGGTAGTCGACAAAGACGATGTAGAGTGGTGTTTGCTTTTCCATGTACTTTTCAATAATTAGTTCTAAGGAATGAATGTGATCTATCGTGGAAAATCCTTTGCGAAAACCTGCTTGTTCTACGGGTTGATATTTATCTATTGTTTCGCTTATTCTGTTGTTTATAATTGAAGAAAATAATTTATATAGAGTCGGTAATAGGCTAATGGGTCTATAGTTACCAATGTCATGGGGATCTCCTTTTTTATAGAGCAAGATAATGTTTGATTCGGACCATTGTATTGGTATAGTCGCCGTCTCTAGGATGAGATTAAATAGGTGCGTCAGTGGCGTGGCCAATAGAGCCGCTCCGTATCTGATAGCCTCATTTGTGACTTTATCTGGGCCTGGGCTTTTATCCGTTTTTAATCTTTTTATGGCTTGAAGAATTTCTGATTCGTCAATGGGTTGAATTTTTTCTTCAAAATCCGTCTGCAATGTCTCTGCATTGTGCTCTGTGTTCTCGCTGTTTAGAAGGTGTTCATCTGATTTGGCGCTGTACAAGTCTTGATAAAAATTTGTTGCAATATTGACGATGTCTTTGCGTTTGTATGATGTTTTCCCCAGCTGGTTCAAACCCTCGATCCAGGCTCTATTTGTTCGAAGTTCCTTAGAGGCTTTTTTTAGACTCCCGTCCTGCTCGAGATGTTTTTCTAAAGTAGCAGCTCTGTGGGTTTTGTAATCAAATTTGATATATTTACTTGTTAGCTTATATAGAGCGCTGAGTTCGTTTCTTTGAGTGTGGGTTTTATTTGTAGTTTTCTGGAGTAATTTTCTTCTCATTATAAGTGATAGTGTTTTTTCTGATAAAATTTTATGTTTAATATTGGATCGGTTGGTTGAATTTTTGGTTTCCAGGCTTTGCATTATAGCACTTATCAGTGAATCATAATATCTTTGGACAGTATTTGTTTCATTCCAGTTTAACAGATAATTTTCAAGACAATTTTTGTATTCTGTTATGTCTTCGTCACTTTTAAGAGTACTTATTTGCTTGCTTGTATATGCCACTCTACTTTTATGAGGTTTTGATAGGGTAATTGTGCTTCTGACTAGTCTGTGGTCTGATGGAAAATTTAAATTTAATGTTTCTATATTTTGAAATAATTTTGGTTGGTTAGTTGTTATGTAATCTATTTCATTTTTATACTGACCGTTAGGGGATCGCCATGTCCATCTACGACTTGGTTTTTTCTTAAAGAACGTGTTGATAATCGAAAGTTTCTTTTCAAAAGCAAAGTTTAACAATCTCTGGCCTCTTTCATTTCTTTGTCCATATCCGTATCTTTTTGTTATTAAATATTCGTCTTTTAGGGGTTGACCAATCTTTGCATTAAAATCACCCATCACAATTAGATTTTTATGGGCGAATTGTATGGCTTTGTCTATTGAATAGTAGAATTCATTGATATCTTCCTCGTCTGCCGACTCAGTAGGTGCATATACTTGTATTATGCTTATACAATAGCCTTGTATGTTGAGATTTAGTAATGCAACTCTTTCTGTGACTGCAGTAAAGCTTTCTATGTTTTCTTTTAACGAAATTTTTATCAGAAAGCCAACGCCATATTTTCCTGGAGTCTCTCCCTTATAACATAGAATAAAGTCCTTGTATTCTTCTATTTTACTGCCAAGGCGTCTGACCTCTGATATGCCAATGATGTCGTACTTTATCCCTACTAAGGATTCCTGCAGTTCAATCAGTCGCTCATACGAATATAAGGATCTGACATTGTATGTTGCCACATAGAGTTTATCTCTTAGGTGATGATTATTTTGTTGGACAGTCTTAGGTATATTCCTTGGAGGGTAATGGTCATACTCTTCCACGGTGACCAACCGGGTTGGAAGATGTGCTATATTTTTTTCTTTGTTTCCTATTTTTGCGTTTTTGAGAGGGGGGCTTGATTGCTAGTCGGTCTCATTTTTGTTGGGATTTCCTTGGTTAGCTGTGGGTGTTTTGTTTACAAAATAATTCAGAATGCCCGGCTTTACTATTCCTTCAGAGCTATTGATAGTAGTTGAAGGTGGAGTGTTCAAAGGGGTTGTTTTATTTTTCTTGTTAGCTTGTGTTCCCAAGGGTGGCCGAGTTTGACAAACTTGATTATCTTGAGGGGAAGTAGACAGGAACCTTTTTTTGTTGTTTTCCGGGATAGGGGAGTCTTCTGATTTTTTTAATATTACCAATTTATCATATTTAATCATTGCCTTCACTCCTTTCTCTCTTTCTGATTTTAGTTGTTCTTGCAGCTGTCTTCTTTTTTCCAAAACATGTAGGGGATAGTCTTCTTTTATATAATAGTTGGTATCCTTCAATATTTTTTTCTTCTGGAAGATTGCGATTTTTTTCCCTAGAGTTGTGAGTGATAATATAACAGGGCGTGGATTTTCTGACTTTTTTCCTATTCTCTTTAGTTCCTGGATTTCGTTGTGTGATATGATTATGGATAGATGTTTAGCTACGAAATCAATAATGATATTTTCCAGATCTGAGTAGCTATGCTCTTGTTCCGCAATGCCAAATATCACCACATTTCTTTTTCTCATCTGTTTTTCCAAAAGTTCCAATCTTTGTTCCTGTTTATCTACTTTTTGTTGTAATTCCTCATATTTTCCTTCCCAAACGTTAAATTTTGCATCAATTATTTTATTTATATTTTCTGTTACTTTTTCTGTAACCTGAGCTCCACTTTCTTTAATTGTGTTTTTTTGTTCGTCTAATTCTTTCTGAATTAAGCGCAAAGTAGCCAAGACTTCTTCCATTATTGATTGCTACGTCGTTTCGCTAAATTCGTAATTAATTAGTGCTTGGTGCTGATATTTACATACATATATCGCCCTCTGTCGTCGACTAGATGAGTTATATCAACCTACATGTAACGTCCTCTATTGGTGTTTAAGTATTTATCTCTCTGACCCCTAGATGGCGTTGTTAGTTCTTGCGCAGTCGCAATGACGACGTGATTTTGAGATATTTTTTTTTTCTTCATAGGTTATGTTCGTGAAGTGGCGAAATTTTTTTCAGAATTCACTTGTATGATATTTTTTTAGTACTGAAGATGATTTTTAGCTTCTAAATTTGTTTATTCTTCCTTCACTTATGCATGAAAAGTCATATTTTTTAGAGAACAACCACTTCTTGCTAAACACTTTTTTGGCTCAGTTTTTGCACTTTATAACGTTTTTTGCACAGCACTTTCACTAGTCCATGTAATTTGAGATGCACACTAAACTTTGAATGATGATTTAGAGTCCGATTCGCTTTATTTGATTTTTTTAAACACAATAAAGTACGGAGCCGATGTAAACAGTCGTCTAATAGTGGTAGGTTTCTTCGTTGTGTAGTGTATTTGTAGCAATCTTATATTCTCTGCATGGAGGTGATTGTGAGTGGTTAAGGATGTTATTGAGGGCACGAAAACGATTAGATTTTAAAACTAATAAATGGAACAAACCTAAAAGGTGATAAAATAGTCGAGCATAGATTAATTAAGGTAAACTTTAAACATCAGTTATGAACTAAGACCATATCGCACAGGACCTCACCAAAATGGAAAACAAATCCAGGGATATTACTTACCACATCGGAACGACAAGATAAAGCGAAGCGCTATAATTATTTGTAAATATAACAGGCTTATTTTCCCGTCACTAAGCTGATGGTACAGTTAATCGACCGAACTATCTCTCACATTTCCGATACTGGCAGAGAATCACCACCCTGTCCTAGTATAGGATAGTCGTCATTGATACTGTTGTCTCACCGAACCATATATCCAAAAAGCGGACAACACCTACTAATTAACATTATTAACGAATAATTAGAACAGCTTAATATTGCAGACTTGCTATGAGATTCTAGGAATGAAAGTAGTAAGAACAGACCCAGAGTCCAAACAATTAAAGAAAGTCAAACATTAATAGTCTCATTCCAATCTCAAACGAAACAGAGGAGATAAAACTTAAATTACAATTATGAGTCTTTGATTAGATCACTCGATGTCTTGTTGCCTTAGTATACAAATTATTGTAATAAAATGTAGACTCAATGCACAGATACATTTTTTCCATTATTGACTTGCACTAGTTCTAACATTTGATATGTACCCTAATAATTTACTATTTTTTTTATTTAATTGTAATATATTGACTTCCCTCATTTTATTTACATCTGGTAAACTAAATTGTATAACTTGCACATACAGTAACAATTAATGTTGTTATATTTGACATATTTCTTTTAACTATTTGACTCATATGGTAATAAATCAACTGAGTGTTTTCGTCATAATTATAAAACTTAGTTTAGCATGCTATTTAAGAAGTCAAAGCTCTCATTGTACTTTAAATATCATCATTGTAAGTATAACCCCATTTATTGCAAATAAAGACATTATTATTATTATTAACTTAACCGTTTTCTAATTGCATGTTGTTTTGTACATCCTACCTTGGTATGTACTATTTAATAAAGTTCGCATGAAAGGAAATAAATATAACTGTCTGATGACAAATATTAAGTTATTAATTTAGAACAATACCGCCATCTATTATAAGCGGCATATTTGGCTCATAATAACTTAATTTAAAAATAAACTGAATACATAATATTAGATACGAGTATATTTCATATACCTACCTATGATTATGATGACAAAATTGTGTCAGGATATATAGATAATAATAATACAAAACATCTTTCATATCACATGTATGTGCGAAGATATTCATGTCATGTAACTAACAGCTATTAATCTAATACAAATATTTGACGAGCAAGAACTATTATTATGACCGGCTTAATAAAAGGGAGGCTCATTAATAACTTGGAACTGATACAAATCGTATCAAGCAACGGACAGTCAGTATAACAACTCTTTCTTTAATGTATGTATAACAAATTCTTAAAAATGTACTTTTAAATAAGTTATATGATGAATGAATTATAATAATCTTTTTAAGTGTAGTGATAGGCAACGTTCATTTATTTTTCGTTCTAATATGATGAAAAGTTCGATGATGAAAAGATTACATTTCGTACTTTTCTATACTATAATAAAAACGTAACCGATCGATGTCTGTACATTGAAGATATATGAAAAAAACTGTTATGAGGGACATTTATAAGTGTAATAGAACACAAAACAATGATTTTTAAATTTTTTGTCTGTTTGTCTGTGCGTTTGTGCACGATAATCTCAGAAATGGCTGAACCGATTTAAATGCAGTTTTCACTATTATATTGCGGTATTCTTCCGTTAACATTTAGTGTAAGTTTTATTTTAATCGGTTCACAAATAAAAAAGTTATGTCAATTTGAAGTGACGTGTTCGCCAAAATTGCTATGAAATATTAACTGTTTTATTAAAATTTCGTCTTTGTTATATTGATCATCATCATTAACTCTTTGACAGCCAAGCTGCAGGGCCTCAGGCTTTGTTTAATAATTTTTGGTCACCCATTCCGTGTACAACTCTTGCGAAAATTGCTTAGCAATAGCGATCGTGCGCAGCGGCGCTTATCCGTAGCGCCACCGAGCTACGAATTAATATTGTCTATAAAATGATAATTTGTATCCTGCAAAATAAAAAAATAATATTTTTAAATTTTGACGTTTCCAGAGTAAGTTGACTTCATTTAAAAATGACCTATGATATTAAATAGGGTTCAGCTTATAATGGAAGTGTGGTAAACGCTCACGCGAGTAGGAGAACAAGCGAAAAGAGCCTTCCGATGATGCAATTAAGCATCGAGTAGTTTACAGTGAACGCATTTTTTATCAGATTAGGTTCACGTCATCGTCGGGTGCCAGCGGAGGTGGTTGGCAGCCGCCCTCGCATTGCACGGTTTCGTCTGTCTAGGAGGGGCACTCGATTTACCCGAGCCTCTCCAATTTGCCATCTGCAAGGGGAGCAATGGTCCAATACTTGAGTGTTCTGGTGACGCGGCCAAAGCTTGCCGGGTTTCATCTCCCACACTCTAAAAAATGGAGGCCAACAAAGAGCGATTTTCTCTTGGTTGACATAATATTGAATAAAACAATTACTTATTTACATAAATCAATCAAAGCTGAAACATTGAACCAACTAGTTAAATATGGTTAAATTAAAAATTTGGTAACCCTGATTAATTCTATCAAATATATTTATCGTATCTATCATTACTGGATTTTTTTGTGTGAATCGATTATTTTTAATAGTTAAATTTAACGACTAAGTATGTTGAAGCAATTTATACAAATTAATCAAAATAAATAGGTAAAGTAATAGATTAGACGATTTTTATTGTTGCAGTAATAAGTTTCTCGTATTTGATTTAACAAAGAACGTTAGTAGAACCAAAAAAACCCTTTGTTTTTCAAACAACAAAGACTATTTAGTTAATTCAAAAACATGAATGATTAATCGTAACTACTTGACATTATTGGACTAACTAAAATTAAGCTGTTCATGCTACTAACAATGTTTGCTAAAATAATTATCAAATTCTGATTGATTTAAATACTGTGTTACATGAATAAACTAAGAAAAGCGAGTACCAACGAAGAGTGACTTTGTTAACTCAATCCACACAAACTTATCAAATTTACTTTTCAATCAAAAATCACTTTTCTTTTGTTTAAGACTGGTTTATGATGCATCAGTCCACAGTTTTATATCTTTCCTTGATAGATTATTGTTTGTTTTTTTTTTAGTTTTTCGTTTTTATGCGACGGATAGCCGTTACATATTAGTCTGGCACTATTATTTGAATGTTAGTGATTATATATACACAGTAAGATCAATTATCAACACTTAAGACTTTGTTATCACTTTCGCAAAACTAATATTAATAAATATCGGGAAATATTTAATTTAAAATTAAATTAAATCAGCTGTAACGATTTGACAACCGTACACGCCAGTGTTGCCGCCAGTGTCAAATATTGTTATATTATTGTTTGAATATTGTTATGAAAAAGATTAATTCAACCAACATGTTGGTCGATATTAATATGAAACACGCCCATCATTTTCATAGGTGCCCGAATAGTTCTAAGTCTGCAAACTAGATGGCGTTGTTCATTTAATGCATCGCGGTATCAGTTTATATCGTTAGATTGTATAAGTAATATGCCGTTTAAAGTGAACTTAATATGGGATTCGAAACCAACCATTCTAGTTATTTACTTTAGCTCTTTGGTTAGGCTCTGAGCTGTGGTCCGAGTTTAAAGTCTCTCGCTTTGGACCAAAAGTTCAGAATGATCAAACGGCTAAAGTGGTTGGTTCTCTTGGTTGAATTACCATTGGTAAATTGGTTACTATAATCATATCTCATGCTTAAATTGACCAATCTTTTGGCCGAATTAACTTCGGTAAATTGTTCGGAACAACCAAGTTTCATATTAATAACGACCAACATGTTGGTTGAATTAACTGCGGTAAATTGGTTAGTACAACGATGTTTCATGCTTATATTGACTAACCTATCGGTTGAAAGAACTCTAAGGTAAATTGGCAATTACAATCCAGGCTGGCCAGGCTCATGCACTCTATGAGTATGTATGAGTATGAAACTTCCTTTGATAGAGAAATGCGCTTGGTCTCTGAAAGAGCTCGCAGTTTGCACAATAGAGATCGAGAAATTAGTTTCGATTATCGCCAATTCGTGTTGCCTTCATACTCCACAGGCGTACCGCAAATAAGTTTTCTCAAGGTATAATGCACTAACTGTTTTCCCGCGACTTAGCTTCTCATAGGTCGGAATAGCTCTGAAACTATTGGTCCAGTAGTTTTGTGGCAAATTTGATGCAAACAAACAAACAACCAATTTTTTCCTCTTTATAATATTAGTATATCTGAGGTAGTGGGTTAGCGAATTCGGTTTAAATTGCAGTGAAATAAATAAGTAAAATACTGTACAACATAGACATACATGAATACTTATTTTACATAACTAAGTACAAACGACAAACTCATCGCTAGCAAGCGATTTCTTCCAGGCAACCTAGCATTACATGAAAAATAGAACAGTAAATAGCTGAGTGTGCATACAACTAGATAAATAATAATAAATTAAAAAGATCAAAAACAAAAAAAGGACAGTTTCAAGGACGAATAAAATTCTCAGACACAAGCGACAACCAGAGCCCGAGAAACAAGAAAAAAGATAGAAAAATTACATTCGTAAGGACAGGATGGGTGACCAAAACATTATTATCTTGAGCACTGTGTCCTGGCACAACACTGGCACAATGCACGTTCAGCAACGTTAACCCAACGATCCGCATTAAGCCCGCATAGTGGGTTATTGTCCATTGATCTTATTCGATTCGACTCCATTCATAGGAATAAAAGAATTCTACCAAAATACTTCCAAAGATGCGGGCACAGCTAGTCATAAATATAAATACATACATTAAGTTCTCGTGAATGTATTGACAATCAATAGTCATCATATGTTTTTCTTTAAATTTTTCCTTAAACAAGTCCTTTACCCTTAAAATAAAAATTGATCTAATTACTCTCTCTACGGCACGAAAATTGTTTGACAATAACATTTCTCACATCAAAATTTCATTAAATATTACTCTGTGATATAGCCAAAGTATACAAATCTAGTGTATTCATATCAATTAACCAGCATATCTTCATTACAATGGAATATGCAGCAGAGGCTAGATTAAAATCTATTCGACATATTTATATAGGTAGATGTAGGCCCCATTGAATTTACAGTAGTATTCACAACACCAATTCTCTCAACGTTTATATTCACATTTACACTTACCTTTTTAATTAGCATTTTGGTTTCCTTTTTTAATGAAGTACTCTTCTAGTTTAAAATCACGCTTAAATTGACATCTGCCAACAAATTATTTGGTGGTTATCCCTCACTGAATAAGTAAGTCAATTATATAACTTAAAAACAAGACAGGACCAAATATTGAGCTCTTTGGAACACCCAGATATGTATGTGTGCAAAAAACCCGGGGGAGTTCTTACCACTGAAGCAAGTCAATCGAATATGAAATGGCAAATCCTAATGAATTATCTCTAAAACTTAGAATCTAAAGTGTTCTCAGTACTAAAAATTTGATAATGATATCCATTATAAAAAATCTGCTATACCACTCACTCAACTTTAATTTATTCGAACATGAAAAAAGTGCTTATACGTGCATGCACTTCACTATATCACCTTAATTTGTAAGTTATTCCTTGTAAGCTTGCCTTAGCTTTTGTGTGGTGATAAATTGGCTCGTGTGATTAGTTTCATAGAATAGTATTACTGGTATCGTCATAGAAATGATAATGGAATTCTTTACTATTTTTATATATTTCTGTTTAAGAATATATTCTCCAAAAACATACATAGTCACTTATATTACATCATAAATTAATTTAATATAAATACTCATTAAACAGTTTTGAGTAAATTATAAGCAGGATGAAATAACTATCGAATAAGAATTCATAATTTTCAATAATATGGTCGAAAATTTTGGATTTGACACTCTCAAAATTGTTAACATCAGTATTTTTTTTAATTTTTAGGTAATTTATTTTAAAGTTGTGTTTTTAAAAGTATACATTTTCACTTATTTGTACTTATTTGTGCTATAACAAGTAAGCCTGGGCGATGACCTTGAAATGTTTTAACAGAGTTTGTGATCGCAATCTAACCACATGATATCGCTAACTTATAAGTATTATAACGATTATTGCTAGTCTCTTGAAACAAATGTTTGGTTTTTCGTTACTTTACATGTAACTGTTTCTTTATTTCTTGGTTCCTGATAACTATTTCCTTCTTTCCTTATGCCTTACTATGTCCATAGGTTATTGTGTATCTTTATAAAAATCACAGCAAAAGTTTTTGGAATAGGTTAATTTTATAATAATATTTGAAAACTTATTTCTACATTTCAAAAACCGAAGAATACAATTTTTTTATCTAATTTTCACATTTTAGCGTTATTTTAAAAATTTCGAGAATGCAATAAATCTTTATTATCTCCAGAAAATTTTCGTTACTTGATTTTTGTAATTTAACAGTTCAGCAGAGCGTCATTAAACTTCAATTTGCTTTTGGCAATGAAGCGCCATGCAAGACGTTTGCAGAATTCAAACGCGCTCGTGTCAATCTTCATGATGAAATTCGTGAACATCGCCCCTGAACATTCGTGAACAAAAACAAACGAGCGTATAGATCTTTCGAGATGAACTGAAACCAACCAAAGATGCATGCGTGAAAAGTGCTTCGAAGCTTATGGTTGCTTCTTTTTTTTAATAAAACTGAACATTGTTGCTTTACAAATTTTCGTAACGTGAATCTCAAATAAACAAACTCCGTGAAAATAATGGTATACGCGGTATCATTTTGCACAACGATAATGTAAGTTTCCACTAAGCCAGACAGAAAAATAAGTTTTTGAAGGCGAAAAACGTACAACTTAGGAGTCATTCAACGTTTCCGTGTTCCGATCTGAATAGAAAAAAAGTCACACGTTAGACTTTTTTTCTATTCCCCAAAATCTAGAAACAATTTATTACGCGTTCAACATGTATCTGACGTCACCACGGAAGAGAGGCACAAATCTTTAAAAATTTGCTTAAATCGTTTGAGAAAGTACATTAAATATTTTGAGAAACAAAAAATTTTACCATTAATGATATTTTTTTATTATTGATTCTGGAAATTTTTATTGGATCCCACGTATCATATTTGATTTATATCTTCTATTTCAATGATACTCACCTATTGGCCTCGTAATAATGTATTACGATATGAATAAAAACCTTTAATATTTGTTTTTTTTTTTACATTTTCACGCGCACAAAATATAACAATTATATATAAAAGAAATGAATCAATTTTTACATGATATCATCGCGTTTGTATATAATAGGGATGATGACTGGGTAAAAAAAAATGCAATTCTATTTAGTCCGTCATTCAGATCATAGAAAAATATTAGATACGTATTTTTTTTACTTCAATTAAACAAGAAATAGTATAGATAACAGGCATTAAAGTTAAGGAGTGGGGGCTTGCTACGTCACAGTTGAGTAGAAAACGTACTCTAAGACGTCATGCGACATTTCAACTAAATGTAACGCCGTAATTTTATTATTACGAAAAAAATACGTGTTTAATATTTTTTAACACTCTACCTGACGGACAAACAAACAAAAATTAGTCATCATCCCTATTTTACTGACGTTTCGGACCCTTTACAGGTTCCGTGTCCAAAACTTCAATAATACTAAATACAAACACGATCAAATCGTTTAAAAAGTTGTTTCATTTTAATACTTAAATTTAGCTTTACCTAGTTTCACAATATTAACAATTCATTCAGAATTCTTTTTTTCATGCTGGTACAATAGGATTTCAAACAATAAGTCATTCAAGAAAATAATCTAAACAGCAAAATACTTAAGTATTTGTTCACGAAAAGTTATTGTAGAATTTATTATTGTTACGAACATTTTGACAGAGGGACGTTTAAGTTTCCAAATAATTACAAGCGTTGTGACATCAAAGTGTTTGCAATTAAATTGTTACAATTCGGCGTTACTATTCAAATTGATGAATGTTGTTGAGTTTCTTTGGTATTCAAATCTATCAACATTCCTTGTATCAAAATGAGTGAATCTAATGAAGAAATTAGATGCATTTTGAAATGTTAGTCGTATTACAAAAAAGTAAAAATTCAACGCAAGCTGCGAAAAAAATTGTGACTTTTATGGATCTAGTGCAGTTTCCGTGAGAGTAGCACAAATTAGTTCGGAAATTTTGATGTCAAAGATCGCTTCGGTCGCCCTGTTACAGATAAAATGGATGTCATTTCTGAAAAAGTAGAGCAAGATAGGCATATCAGTAGTAACGATGTAGCTGAAGAACTAGGGATTGACCACTAAAAAGATTTGGCGCATTTGAAAAAAGCTGGGTACAAAATAAAAGTGGGATATTTGGGTACATCACGAGCTCATTGAAAGAACCCTGATGAACCATGTACTCATTTATTATGGCGTAATGAAACCAAACCATTTTTGACGAAGCTGATAACTGGTGATGAAAAGTAGAAAACGGTCGGTCAAGCTTCACAGACTGTGGCGAAACCCAGGTTAACTCGAAACAAGGTGATGATGTGTATATGGTGGGATTGGAAGGGTATTATTCATTATGAACTGTTACCGCCAGGTAGGACCATCGATTCTGAACTCTACTGCGAACAACTGATGAGATTAAGGAAAGAAGTTGAGAGAAAGCGGCCAGAATTAATCAAAAGAAGGGGTGTGGTTTTTCATCATGATAACGCTAGACTACACAGATCCTTATCACTCAGCAAAAATTAAGAGTATTTGGTTGGGAGGTGTTAATGCATCCGTCGTAAAGTCCTGACCTTCAGACTTCAAACTGTTTCGGTTTCTTCAGAATACTTTAGGCAGTGTCAAGTTAACATAAGGCGAGGACTGCTAAAACCACTTGCTGCCGTTTTTTGATTAGAAACCCCAAATTTTCTATAGCTATGGGATCATGTTTCTACCTACAAGATGGCAAAAAGTTATCGAACAAAATCGTACTTACATACTTTAGTAAAATGCTAATATTTTTTTAAATAATGTTTTGAATTTTCTTTTAATAATACGAAGATTTTCTTTTAATAATTTTCTACTAATATTATAAAGATTTGTTTATTTGTTTGTTTGCATTGCGTTGGCTCCGAAACTACTACATCGATTTTAAAAATTATTTCTTCTACGGCAAGCTACTATATACACGGTTGACATAAGTTATTATTGGCTACTTGACAGTAACTAATGTGTGGACAATACTAATGTGATATTATTTTTTGTTTTTAAATCATTATTTTATTTATATATTTTTTTCTAAATTAACTTCCGATTCAAATCTGTGGATTACAAACACTAAAACGCTAGCGGCCATGACGGAGTATTGTGTGATGTCACATTTTTAATAAACTTAATGAAAACGTATTTGTTGCGAGTGTAACCTCATTATTCGAAATGCCACGTGATTGATGCCGATGCCGATGCCGATGCCGATGCCGATGCCGATGCCGATGCCGATGCCGATGCCGATGCCGATGCCGATGCCGATGCCGATGCCGATGCCGATGCCGATGCCGATGCCGATGCCGATGCCGATGCCGATGCCGATGCCGATGCCGATGCCGATGCCGATGCCGATGCCGATGCCGATGCCGATGCCGATGCCGATGCCGATGCCGATGCCGATGCCGATGCATTCAACTCATGGAACATCAAAAAACACAAGAATGAGTGTACTTGTAACACCTTAGGAATCCATTAATGATAATGAAATAGATAACAGTGTACAAAGGTGCTTGGTGGGTCTAAATGTTTTGCAAAATATGTCTACTGCGGAAATACCGAACAATCTCATAGCACCTAATGTTGTAAAAAAGAACATTCAAACAACAACCCAGATCACCTTCCAAAGATTTTATAAGATTTTTTGAATATATATATATATATATATATATATATACAGGATTTTTTTTTTCAGTGCAAAAATTTTTTTTGGTATTTCAGTATCAGTAATAGAACACTTTTCCATAATAAGTTTAATTTTTTTTTTTTAATATTTTTATCCCTATTGAAACGGTAGAATATGGACACATTTTTTAAAATAAAACTTCAATGAAAACGTCTTCTCTTGCGTATACCACCGTGCATCCCCGCCGCGACCGGTAGCCCCGCGACGCGTGCGACAGTGGCGGCAGTGAGACTCGTACGCACGCGCCGGTGTGACGTGCCCTCGCGTTCCCGTGCACGCGACGCGCCCGCCGTCGTGAGTTTTACGAGATGGTACGAATTTATCTTCTGAGTGGTGAGAACCTACATAAGCGCAATTCGGAGAAAGTTGCGACGAAGAGCATACCTCGTATGCGGGCTTTTGGGATCCGTGAATATAATATATAACAGAACCAATTTTATCGTAGCCAAAGTAACTATATAATTTCTTATAACCCTGCTGGATGTTGAGCTGGATGAAAAGATATTTATATAATGATATTATAATCAAAATGACAGAGTCACGTACGAAATGATGTACTAGAGAAAGACAAGCTAAATAAGAAAAACAGGTTCGATATCATCTTAATATTCATCATAGTTTAAAAATTTTGTTTGCTTAGAAATTAGTATACTAATTCCAACCAACACTTAATAATAACGAACATAATTTGGAAACTGACTTACTGAAATCAAAGTTTGATTGAGGTGCTATTCACTTTCTTATACCTTTACAGTATACTACACGATTGACATCGTGAAATCTTTGAATAAGAGATGTAATAGTCAGAGAATTCTTATGTGATAACAACATAGATAATGATGTACGAAGTTTCTTATTATGTTTGGATATTATGCAAAAATTTTTGCTCCTTTGAAAGTATAACATACAGAATAATGTCATTACACCTAACGGATGGTTAGCATACGTTATTGTTACCATCGGTATCTTGAGTTATTTCTTTATATATCATTTTATAGAATAAAGGTTTTATTCCAATGTGCTTTGGGTAGTGTTCAATATTCCGAGTACCTATATCTATCTTAAGAGTTTCATTATCATTACATGTTTAAAACCTCTTTGGTTATATATGAAACTTTGTTTTTTTAAATGTCAACTAGTGTTTTGTTCTTTTCTCTCGTGTGTAAAAATTATGGCGAATAAAAACAGTAATACAATAAATAAGCAGTGGTTTTAATTTAATGTAGTGAACATATGATCCTTCGAGCCGGATAATTGTGAATACAGTGACTCAAACATGAAGTGTAATTAATAAACATAAAGATTTAGTGATATTACGTCAAAAGAGGACTTTGAAAATTTACATTAGTTTCAAGATTACTTATTTTACGTAGATTTTCGAAGATTATACTTACGTATGTACTATAAGATTATACATACTCACTATATTGATGAACGTTGAGTTATTCATTATATAATAGCGAATTTATTTATGCATTTAATTACAAAATGTCTACTTTGGAACTTCAAGAAGATCTTCATTCTCAATTGAATAGAGTATACACGAACTTTAAGAAAACATCAACATCTCGATATACAATAAGTTTTTTAGAAGCTAGAAAAGAAATTATAGAAGAATATTGGCAAAAATTACATTATTATTCGGAGGGAGAAGAGAAACAGCTTCTTGGGAATTAGATACCCACGCTCTCATCTCAAGACCCGCTTGAGCGTGGACATAGGTTATGTCAAAAGCCAGCTGTTTCGCCTCTTCGTCCTAATTAACGCTCCCTAGATAGTCGTCCATGTAGTGGTTGTCCACGATGGCGTCCGGTAGGACTACACCGAAATGAGGAAGATACCATAAGACCCCGCCGTTATTTTCATCGTTGCACAATTCCGCGTAGCCTTTGGTGATCATGGCTTCGATATTACCACGATAAGCATCCGCGTACTGTTTGCCTCTTTTCATTTTTCTTTCTAGGCTCAAGAAACGAGAGCGAGCGAGATCGAAAGAATCGGGCACTGTCATTTTAGAAACTTCAGGACGCCAAAGTAAACCGGTTTCAAAATTTCCTGAAGGCAGACGTCTTGTGGTATGCTCTAAGATCTGAATAGCAATTTGTTCATTCTTGGAAAAATAATCTTTTTTGGAAATTCCGATGGAGTCCACTCGGAAGTACTCTTGTAACTGTGTGTCAAGCCTGAAGTCTAAGCATTCAGTAAACTCTGCTTCAAGATGATTTACGACAACGCAGTTATAAGATTTCTTCGATTTGCCCTTTAAAGAACCGTAAATAACCCAACCGAGGGCAGTCAAGAATGCCACTGGTTGCGAAAGGGATCCACGACGTGTACTATGAGACGCTATAAGGTGCCAATTGTCAATGCCAATCAACAGCATAGGTGTGACATCGTCATAGCATAAGGTGTCTGCAATGTCTGCGAGATAATCAAAAGATTTCACGTCTGTCTTATTTGCCGATTGTTTACTAAGGCCAAGATTAGGAATGGATCTGACATTCTTTAGCCAATAAGATTTGAGAGAGTACCGTCCTTTGACATTCACACTGACAAAACTTACCTCAGATTCTTTTGACATACCGCTGATGCCGTCCACTCTCATGTGACTCTTAACACCCTGGGCACCGATGGTGTTACACACTGCAGAGTCAATAAGCGTCGCAGTTGACCCGTCATCAAGCAGCGCATAAATATCGAAGCTGCCCTTGGGCCCCGTGATGGTTACTGCTACGATTTTAAGCAACCGATCGGTAGGAGTCTCAGGACATGAAGCCGAGTTATGACCAACAACTACAGGAGTCGTAGGAGCTTCAGGAACACCAGAGGATTCAGTGACAATATCAGCAAAATCGGTGACAACATCAGCACAAACCTTATGCAATAGGGTATGGTGGCCATTTTTGCCTTTACAGCCAACAATTTTGCACGAAAACCTTTTGCAATTACGATATTGATAAGAGCCTTTAATGAGACACTTGTGACAGACTTTTTGAGAAGAAACCCACTCCCACCTCTTTTCAGAGGAAAGAGCGCTAAACTTATGGCAGGACCTTACCACGTGGCCTGAAGTTTCACAGTAGGAGCACACCTTTTCTTTTGGCATCGGAGAAACAATTGGTACGGATGACGCGGTAGAAGTAGTATGACAATGTTCTTTGCTTACATGTTTGTCTTTCACTTCAGGTACCTTGAAAACTTGGTATCTGACCCGCAAGTTGGCTTCCTGCATCAGAAAATCGGACAGAAGTTCGAGCCTATATTTATATGGATCCGCCTTTTCCCTACTGGCTGCAAAATCAGCCCATCTAGACCGAAGAAGCGGGGTTAATTTGCTGACAATTTCGTTCGAAAGCTCTGGGAAGGCAAGATATTCAGGCCGATGCAGCAGCCGCACCACCTGCACGCAGTTGTGAACCTTAGAAGCAAAAACATTAAGCTCATTCGCGCTCTCGTGACTGGAGAGTTTTGAAGTGCACGAGCGGATGCAATTTCAGTCAGGATGATTTGCTCAGGTCGAGCAAAAACAGTCTCGAGAGCTCGAATGACCTGCGAAGGGTCGCGTGTGGCTACAAGAAGAACAGCTACAGAGTCCCGTGCAGGACCGCGAAGGGCTGCATTGATTCTTATAAGGTTCTCTGAGTTTGTAAACGACGGGCTTGTTTTATCATAAATCTTCTTAAAGATTAGCCAGTCTGTTGGCCGACCTTCAAAAATAGGAAGAGGAAAGCTTACCTTTGGTGTCTTCGCTGCTACCGCGACGCTGGCTATGGCGTCAGCTAAGTTTTGAATAGAATTTTGGTTTTCTAATGCTTTATTATTTGTGTTACATTTTTGAGCGTTTTGTGTACCTAATGCAGAGTGTGAGTGAGAACAGGGTGGCTGCCAAACAGACGCAGTCGGCGCCGTTACAGTCGGCGTCCGTGGTGGAAAGGCTTTAGAAACGCCCTGTGCAGCATATGCTTGACCGAAGTTCTGAGGAGGCATTAAGTATATGTGTGCACACCCTGGTAAACGGGGCGATGGCAACAAGGCGCAAGGTGTGGTACAGAGGTAACTTGCGCCATAGTTGTGACTGGGTAGTGCGGTACGTAGCATCCATTAACTTCAGTAGGTTGAGGCCCAATAGGTGCGCACGTATACGCAAAATCGGGCACAGAAGTCTCAGGGTACGTATCTGTACATAAATGGGCACTTGTTATTATTGAAATGTTAGATGTGACGTTAGTTGTGGTACGTGTGCGTGGTTTCGAAGGCTGGCATTCGAAGAGATGGGGACTGCAAAACCCTCTGCGCCTCTTGATGGCGACGAATGCGTCTCTAGAATATCCACGCTAGACATCGGTGGCACCTGTACATTTAAATTGTCACTATAAGATATAGTATTCTTTATTACGTTTTCATTTAGCCAGCTATGAACGGTGCGGCGACTATGACGACTAGAAACACTTGAACGTCGGCTGGAAACCTGACTGGTTCCCTCTGTGGCCTCAATTACGGCCATTTCCGCACGGTGATCTGCCTCCGTTATGGAGCGGTCGGCTTCTAAGGAGGCTCGACGTTCTGCCCTCTCTAAGTCCGCAATATGGCGGAGGTACGCAGCCTCCGCAGCAAGCTTTTGTGCCTTAATAGATGATGTTGAGCCGACCGATGAGCCCTCGCTCTGATCGTGCCCATAGCTTTAGCTTTTGATCGGGTTATCAAAAGCTAAAGCTATGGGCACGATCAGATGAAATGAAATGAAAACGTATAATAACAAAATAATGAATATGGAACGTACTTACGTTTTTATGGTGTGGATTATTACTTACGCACGACTTTGTAGTATTTAAATACTACGAAAAAATATATTTTAAAATATTTGAAATCTTGAGTAAAATTTTTCCTGACTTCTTTGACACCACTTTGTTGGGAACTAATTTATTCTTTCTTTTATTATTTAAATATAATACAACCATAGATTAGCTATGTGGCCTGCTACGTCGGTGACAACAATAAAAGCGCGACATATAGTACAGCTGAACATTCATTCTGCCACAGATTCGAAACATGTCATATTGACTAATGCACATGTGCTCACGAAGCTAACACCATTACTATCTACTAAAACACTTGATATAACAAAATGGCCAGGTCTCTCTAAAATCAAATTAGGAGACCCTCACATGTATAAACCTGGACCTATTGATGTCTTACTGGGTGCTGAAGTGTATGCATCTATTTTACTTCAAGGATTACAGAAGCACGGTTCTCTTATTGCTCAAAACTCACAATTAGGATGGTTGATATCTGGAACAACAAAAAATCAAACTGAATCATCTACACCCCATATAACAGTTTCAACTACACTAATTGAAATAGATCAAATGCTACGAAAGTTTTGGGAAACTGAAGAGTATCAACCACAAAAGAAACCTATGACACAACAAGACTTACAATGTGAACAACACTATAAGGACACACATACGAGAAATAAAGATGGACGCTATATTGTTAAACTACCATTTCGAGACTCCCATGACACAAATTTAGGTGACACACGACAACTTGCTCGACACAGATTGCTACAAATGGAGAAAAGATTTGCACAAAAGCCTGAATTCCGACAAGATTACGTAGATTTCATTAATGAATATCAAAAACAAAACCACATGGAGGATGTAGACTCACAAAATATGCCAATTCACAAAGTCTATTATCTGCCTCACCACGCTGTAATTAGAGAATCCAGCACTACTACTAAGTTACGAGTGGTTTTCGATGGAACTGCCAAACCTCGAATTGGAAAAGCTCTTAATGATGAGTTGCTTGTCGGCCCAGCACTACAGCAAGATCTTCGAGATCTCATTATTCGTTGGCGTACACACAAGATATGTCTACTCGCTGATGTCAAACAGATGTATCGCCAAATCATGGTTTCTAAAGATGATGTGGACTACCAGCGCATTTTGTGGCGCGCTTCTCCGCACGATGACATCAAAGAAAAACGTCTACTCACTGTAACGTATGGTACCTCATGTGCTCCGTTTCTCGCTATTCGTACACTTAAACAACTAGCCCAAGATGAGAAACCACACTTTCCTGATTTAGTTATTAACATCATAAACAATGATTTTTATATGGATGATTTGCTAACCGGTGCGAACAGCGAGGAGGATGCAATAAATCTACATAAATTAATCACAGAAATTATGGCTAGAGGTAAATTTGAGATGCACAAATGGGCCTCTAACAGTCCAGTAGTTTTAGGTGAAATTCCAAAGTCAAATCAGAACACACAAAAAAATGTTAATATTATAATGGATGATACAATTAAGGCTTTAGGAGTTCGATGGAACTCTCGTGATGATGTATTTGAACTTAAATTAAATATTGCAGAACCAGTTACACCGTTTACCAAAACTACTGTACTGTCAGATATTGCGCGTGCCTTTGATCCGTTAGGATTTTTTGGGCCAGTAACAATTTGTGCCAAAATGTTTTTACAAAAGCTTTGGCTTAGTGGTGTGGGTTGGACTGATGAACTTCCAAGTGAACTCGAGAGCGAATGGGCTATTTTTAGAAATAAACTATTTTACATGGAAACTATTTATTTAGAGCGTTGGTTGCGAACAAATCTACACGGTTCAGAGAAGCTTGAGGTTCATGGGTTCAGCGATGCATCGTCTCTGGCATATGCTGCTGTTGTTTACCTAAGAGTTATCACTCCGCAAGGTATTTCAGTTTCAATTGTGATAGCTAAAACAAAGGTTGCACCAGTTAAACAAGTTTCAATACCTAGGTTGGAACTTTGCGGAGCGGTACTTTTGTCGAAGTTACTAAAAGATATACAAACAAGTCTTCAGCTCGATGCAGAATCAGTCTATGCGTGGACGGATTCTACAATAGTTTTAGCTTGGCTACGGAAAAATCCCAATGTTTCGAAAACATATGTCGCGAATCGCACAGCCGAAATTTTGAATGTAATGCATAATAGTCAATGGCATCACATAAAATCAACAGATAATCCTGCAGATTACGCATCTCGTGGGCTTAGTCCTGAGTTATAAAAAAGTTGTGACTTATGGTGGCACGGGCCTAAGTTTTTACGTGATTCTCGAAACATTGAATTTTCTTCGTTGCCTGCCACTGATGTACCAGATATACATTTAGAAAAGAAAAGTAGTAGACAAGAATGCAAAGAATTTACAATACATGCCGGTGTATCGGTGGATGGTGACGATGAGAGATTTTCGTATCTTAATAAATATTCCAAACTGTCAAAATTGATTCGTGTAACAGGTTACCTGTTGAAATTTGTTAAAATTTGTAAATTTCATATTAATGCTAAAAAGTTTAAACAAGAGCCACCATCTGTGACTCCATATTTGACAGTGTTAGAGTTAAGAGCTGCTTTTAATGTTTGTTTACGTCTTTCACAAGCAATTTATTTTCCCACTGAACTTCAAATATTGAGAAATGGTGATCGACTCCCTAAATCTAGTGTGTTAAAATCCCTTGTTCCATTCATTGATAAAAATGATATTTTACGTGTATTTGGACGTTTACGTAATGCATCAATTAGTTTTGATACCCAGTCACCAATATTGTTATCATCTAAATGTTTTTTATCATTATTAATAGTCAAAGACGCACATCTTCAATCTTTGCATGGCGGACCTCAACTAACTCTTAATGTAGTTCGTCACAAATATTGGATAATCGGTGCCAAGAATCTAATAAAAAGAACTATTCATCGTTGTCTGATCTGCTTTAAACACTCTTCAGCACCGATTAACCAAATGATGGGTCAATTGCCCACTGTGCGTGTTACTCCAGATAAACCATTTCGTAAGAGTGGAGTAGACTACGCTGGTCCATTTATGCTCAAGTTGTATCCTGGTAGATGTAAAAAAACTTGTAAAGCATATATATGTTTATTTGTATGCACAGTCACTAAGGCAATTCATTTAGAGTTGGTTAGTGATCTTTCTGCCGCTGCATTTGTCGCAGCATTTAGACGCTTTACTTCTAGACGAGGCCATTGCAGTGATTTGTGGAGTGACTGTGCTACTAATTTTATTGGGTCATCTAAAGACCTTGATCGTATGTTCAAAAATAGAAAGTCTGAAGTGATTGGAGAAATTGCAGAATTACTTGCTAATGATAATACCACATGGCATTTTATACCACCTGGATCTCCACACTTTGGAGGATTATGGGAAGCCGGAGTTAAGTCCGTGAAGACCCATCTCAAACGTGTGGTAGGGCAAACCCTACTTACATTTGAAGAGTATGCCACCTTATTAGCACAAGTAGAATCTTGTGTAAATTCTAGACCTTTGACTCCAATTAGTAGTTCTATAGATGATCTTACCCCAATCACTCCAGGACATTTTCTCATAGGAGAAGCTCCACTTACCGTACCAGACGAAAATCTGGAGGATGTTTCTGTATCTCGTTTAGATAGATGGCAAATGCTTCAAAAAATGGTTCAAAACTTGTGGACGCGTTGGAGCTCCGAATATTTAACATCTCTACAGAATCGATACAAGTGGTCAGATAAAAAATCGGAACCAGATATAGGAACAGTTGTATTGGTGAAGGATGAAAGACTTCCCCCTGGAAAATGGTTAATAGGTCGTATCATTGAGAAGCATCCAGGGAAAGATGGTTTAACCCGAGTAGTTACCTTGAAATTTAAGAATTGTATATTTCGTCGACCTATAACTAAAATCTGCCCTCTTCCTTTGGATACTTAATCAAATATTAACCTATTTTAATTTAGTTTATTTTAGTTACAGTTAGTGTGTTTTATCCTATTTAAGGACTAGCCGTCCTTGGGGGCCGGTAATGTTCAATATTCCGAGTACCTATATCTATCTTAAGAGTTTCATTATCATTACATGTTTTAAAACCTCTTTGGTTATATATGAAACTTTGTTTTTTTAAATGTCAACTTGCGTTTTGTTTTTTTCTCTCGTGTGTAAAAAATATGGCGAATAAAAACAGTAATACAATAAATAGGCAGTGGTTTTAATTTAATGTAGTGAATAGGTAGTTATGCGATTTTTATCGAAGTGGTTGTATACACAGTGATTATTATTTATTACCTTGGCGCAGCAATAATAACATTACTGTAATTATTAAAATTATAATATATACACCGAAAAGGAAGGAAAGTATTTGAAAAATGATTTGATGCATCTGTGGTGGTAATTTCAATAGTATAATATTCTTCTGATTTCACTTTGAAAATAATAAATAAATCAGTTATTAAACGATACTTAAATTAAGCAAAGAAAGAATCGAATATTTTTAAAAGACGTGTCACAAAGAGTAAATTCTAAAAATAATCCTAATCTCATGACAAGTTAACTTCTTCTTCTTCTTTTACAAAAATAATGGTATTGTGAACCAAAGAGTTAGTATTTACATATGTTCTATAAGTTTCTGGTGCAGCTGGCACACATCTAATTATACCGAACTGGATTTTGTTGTTATCCTATGTTACTTTTTTCGTAATAATTGAGACTGTAATTTTTTATTGTCTTAAATTTTATGCTGTCTTCATTATCATATGGCATAATATCTTTTGTTTTGGTGTTATAGCTGACTATGTGTGGAGAGTGAAAAATTTGATGGGACTGAAACTCATAGTAATATAATGTTTGTTAGCGCGAAAAATAGACGGTGTTTCAGGTGCATTCACATAAAATTAGTTAGTTTTTTAGTTAGTTTATAGAGAAAAATAAAATTAGAGTAGGGATAACGATTGATTTTTGTTTGTTTGGACACCTTATGCCGATTTTGCGTGAATAATAGGGTTGCATCAGTCCTGCCAGCCCAGCTCCTCCAGGAAGCCCATAAGTCCTTTTACATTGCCGCTTACCTCCTTTAATGTCCGTGGGCTACCCAGATGTGTACACCTATATCTTGAAACGCCCCAGGATTCCAGTTGTACGTGAGGGCTTGTCTCTTCAGCGTCCAGGCATGCCCTGCACAGAGAACTGTCAGATATACCCAAGTTATATAAGTGCTTGTTAAAATAGCCATGACCAGTTAGAATTAGTCTTAACGATTGTCTAGTTTTTTAATTTACGTGTCAGTTGCAGGTCTACCTTGGGGATCACATGACGTTATGCTTTTGTATATTTTCTACAAAACTGTGACGTACCGAACCCCCACTCCTCGACTTACATGCCTATTATCTAAGCTATTTCTTGTTAAATTGAAGTAAAAAAATACGTATCTAAATATTTTTCTTTTATCTGACTGACGGAGTAAATAGAATTCCTTTTTTAAGCATATTGTGTTACAAGAGACGCGCGCACCTTGTATAGCACTGTGTATCTACGCATTTCTTGGAAATTAGACATTGGTTGGCAATGTAATAATTCATCAAAATTATTACAGTAGTTTTAAAAATATTGTTACGAGTTAGGGTTCGTAATAAAAATTAACTGCAATTATAATTGACAATCCAACTCTTCATTTAATTAATAAAAAAATCAAAAATAATCTAACCACAAAAAACGCACTTCGATTTCTATTTCACGTCACTACTAACACTTCACAACACTATTATATCGTCCAGATAGTTCACAGCACTAGTTTTGTCTTCTAAGTTTGCTCTCGTTTTTGGTTCACTGAAAAAATGCCCTAACGGATAACCCACCCCGTATTTATAACGGCCAAGGTAGACTTACCAGCAACTACTCTAGAACGTTCTAGACTAAACAACTTTAAAAAATTATGAATCAAAATAGAGATTTCTGGTTTTAAACACTATAGAGAATAAAATCTATAAATCAATGAGTGACATGTTCTCAAAATGAAAAGTTCAAGTCATATAATTTCGTCAAAAACTTGGTTTTAGAACCGTAACATTTATGTGACTTGATTTGGATTTTGTCAACCCGTCAATGAAAGGACTGTGCGCCATGAAGCTGATGGAAATAAAGGCAGAGTCTTTAATCTACAAAAGTACCTTGCCAAAACAATGGTTAACAAATATAACAAAGTTTTATTGAGACTTGGCAATGTGGACATTTGACGCTGTAACAGTATCTCCTCTGGCAAGGCAACATGCATATTCAACTCTATAGCAGTATTTTTATTAAGTTGCTAAATATGCTAGTGAGAATGAATCATCTTCATATAGTGAGCCGAATGTAGGTTGCGCGTTCATTATGAAAACGACGTCTCCACATCGCGAGGCTGCTTCGCGAGACATGCCCCATGAAGCAGACTCACAATGTGGATACACGCCTTAACAAATTTTTGGATAGTCAAATAAACTTTAACAATGAATGTGAATGTTTGCTTGTTACTCTGTCTCACTGAAACGATAGAAAGGATTCAGTATTACCACCAGTAACAAAACCATTGAAAGATTTCAATTTTTTTGGTATTATATCATTAATATGATATAAAGCGGTGAATTTTATTATCTTTTATATAAGCACAAGAGAGTATTGAAGAACGTTATTTCTGTGAATCGGCATAACTTCTCCAAATATAATCGTTTCTCAATGTTTATAGTAAATAGAACCCCACTGTTGAGTATGGGAAGCCTTATCATATGTAATTGTGTTGTTGCAGTTTGAATATCTTAATTATGTTTTGTTATTTTAATTATGAAGAACACTAGTCAATCATAGTATTCAATCTAATAAAATAATTCGTACTTTCATATCGTGTTTTATTATCACTATGTAGTTACTAATTTATTTCATCCATTACCTTAATGGTAACGTCAAATTCAATTTAGATATGAAATTCTTTGTTGGTGATCTTTTTACTTAGTCGTACAATTCTTAGCATATTAAACAATCAGTACTGTGGAACGCCAAACATTTGTAAAATGAAAGTGGAAATAACACTACAGAACATTCGGAACAATCTAGATACAAATCTAGATACAGACTTGAAAAGATTCTTGCTGAGTCTAGATATAATGCAAAATCTTACGTTGCTTCGTAAATACAATTTACAAAAGAATTTCATATATCCTAACGGATGGTTGTCAAACCTAATTTGTATGATTGCCATTATAAGCTATATTATTGCACATCATTTTGCTTGTATAAGTTTCTATAGCAATAAGATTTTCTATCAATATGCTATAGGCAGGTATTCGACTTTCATCGGTGTACTTGAAATTTCAACAGTTTCTCTTCAGTTTTTTTCAAATATACTGAACAATAAAAATAATGTTTTGGTCATTACTAAACTGCAAAATGCCAGGATGGCTGCTAAGTACTTGAACACTGATATGAAGCATCTAATAAGATGGAATTGGATTTGTTCAGTGTTTTATATGGCTTTTATAATATTATTATGGAGTATCATAATCCATGCTTTCTCATCGTTGTCTTTATATATAATTTTGTTTTATTATGGTTTGATATCTTTCGATGTAAACTTAATATACTTTATCCGTTTGTTGAGATTGCAACGATATCTTATGGAAAATTGGTTATTGCGAATGAAACTTTATGTTGAACATTATAAAGTTCCTATTGGAAACATCAATTGCGTTCGGTATTGGAATAATCTATTCAATAGCTATTGTGACATAATTTATTCCTACTCATTGCTAAAGAAAACCACAAGAGTATCGGTAAGTTTTTATTCATTTAAGCACCATAGTAATTTTGACCTGCTCTCTGTAAACCTTCCCATATTGAACTGAAAGAAATGAATATGCATCTAACTGTAATAATCATTACAGTACAGTAAAAACAATATATCTTCAATGTTTTTATTAAAAGTAGAAATAACCGAAAAAAAACATAGATGTAATTAAATTTTAAACAGAGTCGCAGCATAACAATAAAGCGGAATTTATTGATCACCTATTTATTGCTAGTGAAAGCTACTTTATTTTTATAATGACTGATGTAACAGCGGCTTTTAATAATTTTTTATCCACAATTTCCATGGTTTGTTTACTTATTTTTCAGATTGTCTACTGTTGTTTGTCAACATTTTTCATAACTCTTTATTTCATTCAGTTGCTCGTTAATTTTCAAAAATCAGGATCATATGATGCTTTAACATCGGTAAGTAGTATAACTGGAAACCTGGAAACTATGAAAAAAGTAGAATGAATCAAAACAAAAATATTTCAGAGCTCAACAAGAGTAATTAACATTAATACAACATTATGGATTATGAAAAGTATAGTACTTATAAGTTGGTTATGTGTAGAATGCGAGAAACTATATAAAACCGTGAAATCTATAGATACAGAATGCTTACTTGCACTTAAAACAGAAGCCATTTCAGGTATATTGTAACTTATTTATTAATTAACACGAATTAACATAAGAAATTAACAGTTATAATCTAGCTAGATGATTAGGATGTAATATTATATGAAAATATTAGATTACCATGTAACATTAGTGCATGAGCAACATATGTTGAAGATAGTAAGCATGGCGTGGTGAGTAATACAATATATATGTAAATTTTTGTTCTTGTTTCAGACGTGCAAAAAAAGGTATTGAAGAATCTTCTTCGTGTAAATCGTTACAATTTCTCGAAATACAATCCTTGGTCTATGTTTAAGGTAGAAGGAACTCTGCCTTTAAGCATTGGCAGTCTTATAACTACATATGTAATCGTGTTACTGCAATATGAATATGTTGACTGAATTTAGTCAATTTAGATCAGTAGGAGTGATATTTATTCAGAAATTAATACTAATAAATAAAATTATAAGTAATTTTAAAATGAATTTCCTTTGGAAATCTCTCAATTCCATCACCCATCTCTAAATATTATTTAGCCCAAATAAATAGGTTTGCTTATTCTATATACATAAATTTCATGTTCATCTTTTGGTTTCATAGCTCTTGTATAGATCAATCAAATAATTCATTGTTATTCGTTAAAAGTTTAATCAGGTTTTACTATTCATCATCATCAGCCTGTTTAAGTCCTCACTGCCGGGGCTCAGGCCTTCCTTATGGATGGTTAAGGAGAATGGGCCATGACCATCCACGCTGGTCCAATGCGGATTGGAAGGTACGGATTGGTTTTGCTATTAGGAATTCCAAAATTTTAATCCTATTATGAAATTTATTATCTCTTATCATCTTATGGATTATGAAACTTAACGAGTCATCTTAGATTTGTTACTAGTTCGAAGAATTAATTTGTTACTGTGGCTAAAGATTTTATCGTGTCTCATGAAATATGCCAAATCTCTTTGCAACAAAAATTCATCTGTAACCACAGTACGTAAACACTTGAAGAGAAACAATAACTAAAGCTAGGATGCTGTATGATTTGGTACAAATATTGAACTTAATAGAAATTAAGTAATATACTCGTATGTTATTATGGGGGTGGCATAGTAATAGACGAACCCTCTATTTAATAAAAATAAATAGAAAAAACCAATAACTAACTTACCAATGAGGCTTATGTATTTTAGACTTATTTATTTAATAACTAATATTGCTGATGAGCCAAGAGATGATGTCAATTTGAAGTGACGTGTTCGCCAAAATTGCTATGAAATATTAACTGTTTTATTAAATTTTCGTCTTTGATATATTGATGATGATGTCATTAACTTTTTCACACCCAAACTACAGGGCCTCAGGTCTTTGTTTAATAATTTTTGGTCACCCATCTCGTGAACAACTCTTGCGAAAATTGCTTAGCAATCCGATCGTGCGCAGCGGCGCTTATCCGTAGCGCCACCGAGTTACGAATTAATATTGTCTATAAAATGATAATTTTTATGATGACAAATAAAAAATAAGACTCCAAAATTTTGACAACTCCAAAGTAAGTTGACCTCATTTATATATGGCCAATCATATTAAATAGGGTTCAGCTTATAATGGATACGAGCACGCGAGTAGGAAAACAAGGGAAAAGAGCCTTCCGATGATGCAATTAAGCATCAAGTAATTTGAAGTGAACGCATACTTTTATCAGATTAGGTTCACGTCGTCGTCGAGGCCAGCGGAGGTGGTTGGCAACCACCCCCGCATTGCATTGCATTTCGTCTGTCTGGGAGAGGCAATCGATTTACCCGAGCCTCTCCAGTTTTCCATCTGCAAGGGGCAAGGGGACCAATGGTCCAATACTTGAGTGTCCTGGTGACTCGGCCATAGCTTGCCAGGTTTCATCAGCAACGTTAACACACACCGATCCGCATTAAGCCGGCATAGTGGGTTATGGCCCATTGATCTTATTCGATTCGACTCCATTCATGGGAAAAAAAGAATTCTACCAAAATACTTCCCACGCAGACGAAGTCGCGGGCACAGCTAGTAATAAATATGAATATTTTTCAAGAAACCGTAGACAAATGTGGATTTTGTTGTATTACCCTTTAACAAATTCCTTCTTCTGTTTGTGTAATTTTATTAACCCAATCTGGTGATATTTAAGATAAATGACGTCATATAAGCACAAAAACAAGGCCGCAGCGTGTTTGCGCAAAACTTAAGAGAATTTGTTTTTTTTTTCCATAAAAACCTATTTATGTATGCTAAGGAATTATCTTAAGAGGATTTTAACTATCGAAGAAATTAATCACATTATAATAAATTGTCCAGGACCCTATTCAATTTTAATATAATTTCATTATTTTTATTCAATAAGGCTTATAATATTAATAATTCCACTCATCACTTAAATTATTTTGTAAATTGAATTACGATCGAGGAAATAATTAACAGAAGCTTCAGTGCTATTTCCGGGGCACTACACGATAGAAATTGTGTAACTGTATCAAACAGTAATATGGTAGTTCAAATTACTCCTCAGAAATTCTTTCATGATAACAACGTAGATGATGACATACGAAGCTTTGTATTGTGTCTTGATATAACGCAAAATGCCATGCTCCTTCGAAAATACAGCATACGAAACAATTTCATAACTCCCAATGGATGGAGATCAAATATGATTTCCACGGTTGGACTTCTAAGCTATTTCTTTATATATCATTATACTTGTAATAGTTTTTATAAAAACAAGGTTTTCTTCGAAAGTGCACTGGGAAAGTATGCGGCTTTAAATAAAGTGGTTGTGTTTATAGTATTTTCTATTCATGTCTTTTCAAATATGTTGCATAGTAAAAATAATGTAACGGCTATTACTAAACTCCAAAACATCAGGAGGGTAGCCAAATATTTAAACAATGATTTAAAGCAGCTAATTAGATTGAACTGGATTTGCTTGTTATTTTATATAATTTTTTTGATAACAATTGAGATCGCATTAATATATTGTCTCAAATCATATGCCTTTTTTATTATTTTATGTCATTATGTTGCGATATCTTTTGAAGTAGGAATAATATACTTCGTTTGTTTGGCGAGACTGCTGCGTCATCTTATGGCAAATTGGATTTTGAAATGCAAATACTATTCTGAATATTCTAATTTTAAAATTTGTTGTGATAACATTAATAATTCTCGATTTTGGAATAAATTATTTAAAGCTTATTGTGACATAATAGATTCATACCAATCTCTTAAGAAAACAGCCACAGTTTCGGTGAGTAAAATTTTGTTAGATTGATCTAACCAACTCTTGGTTAGACCTATGTGAAACCAAATTAATGTCTAGCTATTATGTATTTAAGTTTTATTTTTCAGATAATTATTTGCTGTGTATTAACCTTTGAATTAAGCCTTATGTTTGTTCACATGGTCATAAAAATTCATAAATTCGGACTTAAAGATGATATTTTTAACGATGTAAGTAGTGTAATAATTTAATTACATCACAAACTAACAGTAATATAACATGTTAAGATAATTTTTAAAATAATGGCTAGAACGGAATGAAATTAAATTTACAACAAAAAATTCCAATGACAATTGCAATGACTCAACGGACTATAACACGACTAGCATGCTTAACGCAAAAACGCGAAAACGTACACTGTCGATAAATCGAATCGAATTTTGGTCTAAGTATGGATATGTAATCTTAAATTGTGTAGACGACATATTTGTAATAAATATAGCATGCTCCAAAATAACATGCATTTTGCTCAGTTGATAAATTTTTCAAGGCTAAAAGCTTATTAGATTGCTATATAACTTTACAATTAACAGACTGAGTGTTTAATGAATGGGAGAAAAGATTTTATACCGGTGTGCTCTCCACTATTTATATATATGTTAATTAAATTTCTTTTGTAATGTAAAAATTTTATTTATATACTTTTAGTAAACATAATATCTATTGTATATTTTGTTTTCAGACTACAATATTAATATTAAGAATTGCTACTTCAGCTTGGGTGCTTAAAAATATGATTCTTATAACCTGGTTAAGTGTGGAGTGTGAAAAACTATATGATACTGTGAAAGCGATAGAAACAGAATGCTTATCAGCATTAAAAGATAAGGAGACGGTTTCAGGTATATTATAACAACTACCAATTAAGCAATATGAAACTAAAAAGCATTTAAAAATGATCTTATGTTTATTTACATTGACATCTAGCACCTTCATTTATAAGACACTTATAATCGTTGTTTAGTTACACAAAAACAATACACTATAAATACTACATTAAGCTTACACATTGCTTCTTAATAAGGGAGTAAGTAGCACGGTGGCGTAGTGGATAAGCGCCGCGGCCCGCGATCGTAGTCGTTAAACAACTGTCGCTAGGATCGGTCACGGGATGGGTGACCAAAAAATTATTATCTCGAGCTACTCCGTGCTTCGGAAGGCACGTTAACCCGTTGGTCCCGGCTGCATTTGCAGTCGGTAATATCCTTCCAATCCGCATTGGGCCAGCGTGGAGGATCATGGCCCATCCTCCTTCACCATCCATAAGGAAGAGCCTGAGCCCCTGCAGTGGGGACGTAAAAGGGCTCTTGACTAACAGATATTAATTCCCTGGGTTTGCAAATTCTTATTTTTAATGAAACAATACTTTGTAATATGACTTAATTAATTGAAATTTCATTTTGCTTCCAAGCTCCCGATCACTTATAAATACAACATACCGTAACATTCAATCACATATAGATAGAGCATAGGTATCACGACTGCAAACTTATGTTTGTTACTGTTTGTGTTACTATACTGGCTTAAATAGATTCTAATGATATTTGGATATTTTTATAGTTTAGTTTAGCCATATGGCTAGAAATATAATTCAAGCCAAATATTTCATAGACAAATAATTCTTTGATTATTAATTGACTACAAAGGCTCATATGATCGACAATAATAAAATAAACTAATTCTTTTTTTCAGTTGAACAAAATAGAGTAATGAAGAATGTTCGCCGTGTAAATCAATACAACTTTTCTAAATGTAATCTTTACTCAATGTTTATGGTAGATGGGACCCTACCATTGAGTATCGGAAGTTTAATAACAACATACGTTATCGTGTTGTTGCAGTTTGAGTATCTTGATTGACACCTTGAACTAATTAAAATAAAATACTACACCTATCATGCTTTTTATTGAGTACAACATATTTCATTACTTTAGCCTTATAACATATGTATATTTTCTAATCACTTAATGCTAATGAAATAATCAATTTTATTATTGTATTCGGTGATGGAGTTTTTATATTTTGTTACTCGGTTTTAGACGCAAAGCGCGTTAAAAATTGTAAGAATTCAGAAAATTCAAAAAAGAGTATAATGAAAATGAATGTAGAACTCGAGATTATTAGAAATGGCAATATTATAGACAAGGATTTACGAAGATTCTTACTGGGTCTCGACATAATACAAAATATTACTCTTCATCGGAAGTACAACATACGAAATAATATTATAACACCCAATGGATGGTTATCTAATATTATTTTTACAATATTTATTTTATGCTATTTGATTGCTCACGTTTTTTCTTCTAGAAGTTTTTATACCAACAAAATCTTCTATCAATATGCTTTCGGCAAATATTCGAATTTTAATAATTTGATTCTTATTTCAATGGTTTTTATCCATTTCCTATCAAACATGTTGAACGGGAAAAATAATGTTATGGTCATTAATAAACTGCAAAATGCCAGGATGGCGGCCAAGTATTTAAAAATTGATATGGCCCATCTCATAAAATTAAATCGGATTTGTATTGCACTTTATATTACATTTGTTATATTATTTTTGGGTACCGCAATTTATACTTTTGGCTCATGGTCTATATATATTTTGATATATAATTGTGGTTGGATAAGTTTTGAAGTATGTTCTATATACTTTATCCTCTTGTTGCAATTGTTAAGATATCTTATGGAAAATTGCTTCTTGAAAATGAAACTGTATGTTGAATATGCTAAAGTTAAAATTTCGGATAGAACAAACAACAGTATTCGACCTTGGGATAAACTATTCAAAGCTTACAGTGATATCATCGACTCATATACTTTTCTAAAAAAGGGAACAATACTTTCGGTAAGTAAAATCTTATAACATTATTAGTGTCCAGAATTTGAATAAAAATAGTGTTAGATAAAAGTAGAGTGGACATTAGTGATACATTAATTGCAGTTGATACAAGTGTAACTAATGTATTTTTATTATTTTATTCAATTAAGGGAATCAGAGCAATAGGTAGGTTCTCGTTTAATAAGAGATAATAACCTTTTTATGGCAATGGAATTTGAGGCACTGTGTATCAGGAATCGGGTACAGTGATGAACTCCTACTTCACACGTTATCTCTATAGCCACTGTTGTCCCCTGACCATACCTGATAATTTTTTAAGTGAGAAATCACTCAATTCTATATATAGTAAATATCTACGTTTATAACTTTGATTGTTCTGACCCAATTAATTCTTGTGAATTGTTCGTAAATCACCTGAAAGTATATATTTTTATTTCATATATAAAGGCCATAGCGGCTGAGCAGCACCTCGAATTCTAATAACCGCTAGCTATCAGTGAGCTACCCACGCGAAGACAGCGCGCGGTGTTAGCTCGCACACTGAGAGGTGCAAGCTAATGCTGTCGGTTATCATGAAATAGTATTTCACCCACTTGACGTAACAACCCCACCATTGGGTTTTTTAAACTGACGTTATAAAATGTTTTATATGATATACGATTTAATTATCAAATTTATATGTGAACGTAGTTTCTGGATTGAAGCCGTGTCGTTTAAGTGTGGCTATGAACTTTCGACTCTGATACGATGTTTTATCAATTAGAAACATTAGAATAAATTTATGTAGAGTTAAGTCAGGTATGGTCTCTTTGTTAAACTTTGTATCTATGATATATGTATGATGACAGAACAATCATGCTTAAGTGTTTATCAAAGCTCTACTCTGCGCTCACTATTCCGAATTTTTCAAATGTTTATTCCGATATAAGTCGGGATAAAATCGACAAATCGAAAATCTTACTTACTCGGCCTGGTTGTTCTTGGGTTAAAATTATGTAGTTAACAAATGATTATTCTTATTGTTTTAGATTTTATTCTATTGTTTGAATGCATTTACGACAAGTCTCTATTTTATACAGATGGTAATAAATTTTCAAAAATCTGACCCAAACGACACATTCTCAAGAGTAAGTAGTATGAGCATATTCATATATAAACTGGCTGGAAATGCTGCCGCCCTTGTTTGTTTTTTTTTTTGTTAGGTACAGTCGGCCAAGAAAGTGGTGGTGGTTTTGAAAACACGTCCCGTATCTCTAAAGCATCGCTAAATGCGAATTTTAGAATTGCATACAAACAATAAAAGAGACGCACAATGCTGACGTGTTGTCGTAGAGCACAAACGTTATTTTGACCCCTGCAGCCTATGCATTAGATTATAATTTACAACAACAAATAGTCTTCACAATCTTTCATAAATTTAATATTGAAGTAGGTAACTTCAAAGTGGAAACTATTTTGTTACTCACGAGAACTTTTACTGAAAAATAAAATATCACTTGACAATTCATGTCAAATATTTTCTTGGCATTTTCCGTAGGTATTTTCCTAATTCGTTTAATACTACAATGTCCCGAAATTTATCCATTAACGAGAGAGCTAAAATAATCTCATTACACAATGATGGTTTGAATATTAGTGAGAATTCTAGAGAATTAAATGTGTCGGTAAGTATTATTATGTCTGACGTGAGTTTGATGTAAAATCTCAGACCAAGTCCGAGTGTAAAAATCATTTTTATTTTTTCTGTTCATATTTTATTTTTCATTATAGAGACAAGCTGTCCGTCTTTGGATAAGGCGAGAAAGTGAGGAGGGGAATTTGAACGCTTGGTGTCGTAGCGGTCGTAGACCTGAAATATCAGATACTCAGCGAGTCTTCATGAGACAAAATTATAAGGAATCTGGATTTAAACCAACGCGTTATTTTGCCAACATGTATGACATGACTCTCCAAGCCATTAGAAACCATTTACTTTACATGGGTATCACAGGCGTTATGTAAAGAAAATTTATATGACTGACGCTCATAGAATGGCCAAATTAAATTTCGCCATAAAATATTTGGATTTTGATTGGAGTAACATTGTGTTCTGTGACGAGAAAACTTTTAAATCCAGTCAGTCGAGCGTCTACACCTTTGGCAATTCAATAAGACGCGATACACACAAAATCATGTCGTGCCAAATAAAGAATCGGGTCGTTTCTGTAAATTTGTATGGACTGCTGATGGTGTTGGAGTCTTGACCTTTTTGCCACCACGAGCAACGGCATCAGACTATGTTGATGTTCTCCAAAATACTATGTTACCATCCGTCCGGAACGTTTATCTAGCAAATGAAATGCGACAATTGAATTATTTACAGGATAACTGTCCCTTACATAAAGCAAGGGTAACACGTGCTTGGTTTGATCATCATCATTATCATCAGCCGGAAGACGTCCACTGCTGAACATAGGCCTCCCCCTTTGAACGCCACGATGGACGACATTGCGCCAGCTGCATCCAGTGGCCGCCCGCGACTCGGACGATGTCGTCCGTCCATCTAGTCGGGGGTCGACCCACGCTGCGTCTTCCGGTTCGTGGTTTCCACTCGAGAACCTTTCGTCCCCATCGGTTATCGGTTCGTCGAGCGATGTGGCCTGCCCACTGCCACTTCAGCTTACAAACTTTGCGAGCTATGTCGGTCACTCTAGTTCTTTGGCGAATATCCACGTTTCGGATCCTATCGCGCAAAGAAACCCCTAACATAGCTCTCTCCATGCCTCGCTGAGCGACTCTGAGCTTCTCTAAGAGGCCAGCAGTTAAGGACCACGTTTCAGTGCCATAGGTCATCACTGGCAACACACACTGGTTATACACCTTCGTCTTTAGGCACTGTGGTAATTTGGACGTGAAGATATCGCGTAGCTTCCCGAACGCTGCCCAGCCGAGTTGGATTCTTCGAGCGACTTTTTTGTCGAAATTGGATCTACCTAACTGGATTGTCTGTCCAAGGTACACGTAGTACAACTTCGAGGGTATCAGTTCCAATGACCACCGGTACGGGTGCAACATGGACATTCGACATGATTTTCGTCTTGTTCATGTTCATTTTAAGACCCACCTGTTTGGAAACGATACTCAGGTCGCTGAGCATTGTACTGATGTGCTCCATTGATCTTGCCAAGATGACTATATCATCGGCGAATCGAAGGTGAGTGATGTATTCGCCATTGATGTTGATGCCGTATTCGTCCCATTCCAAGAGCTTGAAGACCTCCAATGCATTCGTGAACAGTTTCGGAGAAATGACATCTCCCTGTCTCACGCCTCTGCGCAATTGGATTGGTTTCGTGCTCTCTTCCTGGTAGCGAATCGACATTGTGACGTTGCTATACAAAACGCTTCAACACTTCGACGTACCTGTAGTCGATTTGGCATCGCTGGAGGGACTGCAGTACTGCCCAGGTTTCGATTGAATCGAAGGCTTTCTCATAGTCCACAAACGCTAAGCAAAGTGGCAGATTATACTCCTCGGTCTTCTGTATAATCTGCCGCAGCGTATGTATGTGGTCTATGGTGCTAAAGCCTTTTCGGAAACCGGCTTGTTCGGGAGGCTGGAAGTCATCAAACCGGCGTTCGAGACGATTCGTAATGACCCTCGAAAACAGCTTATAAACGTGGCTCAGAAGCGAGATTGGTCTATAATTCTTCAACAAGGTCTTGTCACCTTTTTTGAAGAAGAGCACAACCACGCTTCTGTGCCACGCTTCTGGCGTCGTACCCTCGAGAATGACGGAATTGAACAATTTCTGGAGGACTAAGAGTACCGGTTTTCCACCCGCTCGCAAAAGTTCAGTAGTGATTCCGTCATCCCCCGGTGCCTTGTTGTTCTTGAGCTGTTTGAGTGCCATTCTAATCTCGTACAGGCTGATGTCTGGGATATCCTCGGTGTGATGTCGGGTCAGCTTTGCTCTGGTGTCCTGAGCATTGCTTTCAACGGGTTGTTGTGATGATGTGTACAACTGTCCATAAAACCTCTCAAGCTCAATCCGAATCTCCGGTTTTGAAGATACGATCCTGCCGTCGTCGATCTTCAGCTTCGTCATCTGACTCGACCCAGCAGACAAATTTCGTGCAAACACTTTGGAGCCTTGGTTCCGCTCTATTGCCTCCCTAATACGTGTAGTATTATAGGAGCGCAGATCGCGTCGCATCGATTTGGAAATTCGTCTGTTAAGTCGACCATATTCCGACATATCGGTTGAAGATTGCAGTCTCATATCCCTCCGGTCCGCCATCAACTTGAGCGTTTCGTCTGAGAGCTTTTGAGATTTAATACGGCGCGGGGCCTTATAGAAATTAGACCCCACAGCTTGGACTGTTTCTACAAACCCGTTGTTTATTTCGTCCACAGACTCGCATTCAGCTAGACACTGAAAGCGATTGTGCAGTTGGAGTTGGAAGGCTTCGGGGTCCACGATATGAGCAGCACTAGGACGGAGCGTAGACTTCATCAGACGTGATCTTTCGAGCTTAACATTGATATTCAATGTGCCTCTAACGATTCGGTGATCGCTACCGGTTTTCACCCTGCTGATCACGGAGACATCATTGAATATGTGCTTTCTGGTTGTCATGATGAAGTCGATCTCATTTTTTGTCAAACCATCAGGGCTCATCCAGGTCCACTTCCTGGAGGGTCTCTTCTGGAAGAAGGAGTTCATTGCAAAGAGTCCCTCCTTCTCCATGAAATCGACCAGCTTCTGGCCCCGGTGGTTGCGCCGCCCATACCCAAATCGACCCACCCTCAACTCATCGCCGTTCGAAGCGCCCAGCTTCGCGTTAAAGTCCCCCATTACAACGGTGAAGTAGGTATTAGTCGTATGTATGGCTTCAGAAATCTCCTCATACATAGCCTCTACCTCATCGTCGGAGTGTGAAGAGGTCGGGGCGTAAACCTGTATGACCTTCAGCGAATACCTTTCGGTAATTCTGAGTATAAGGTACGCCACTCTGCTCGACACACTATCGATCTTCACCACGTTGTTCACGAGGGACTTGTGGACGAGAAACCCAACACCACCTTGAGATTTTTGATCTCCTTCCCGGAAGAAGAGCATGTTACCGGACTCAAGGATTACCGTATCCTGGCCCTCTCTTCGGATTTCGGATAATCCCACTATGTCCCATCGCAACTTGCTCAATTCTTCCTCCAGCTCTAATAACTTCACGTCAGTCCTCAGTGTGCGGACATTGTATGTTGCCAGGGCCAGAGTCCGTTTGTGTTGGTAGCGCCGAATCTGCCGGAGATTCTTAGCACCCCCTGCCCCTCCGTTACCTGTCCCGCTACCAGAGACAGGAATAGAGGGGCTGCCGGGGACTGGGGGCCATACAACATTGTCGTCCATCATGAGGGGGGGGGGGTTGCCATAATCCCCACGCTTGGCAGGCGACTTGGGGATCGCAGTAGGTGGTGGTAGGTGATACCGGGAGGCGCTGCTGCCCGCCTTCCGTATAATCCCTCAGTCGGCTCCTACGACACCCACGGGAGGATATGGGGGGCTGCTACTCTTAGGCCGGCACCCCACGGCCGGCCTTGGTTTGATGCACATCCGGAAATAATCTTGATACCATGGCATGCAAAATCGCTAGATCTAAACTCTATTGAAAATATGTAGGGTCTTATGGTTAAGAGGTGGTGTAACCGCAATGAACAAACAGCAGAAGTACTACAAGGGCACTGCAATGAGGTTTGGGAGGAAACCCGTGGGTCTGATATCTGCTCAAGACTGGTGGGCTCTATGAAGGAACGTCTCGAAGCTGTCATAGAGCTGTCAAGAGAGGCTGATGGCGGCTACATAGTATTTTAATTATTATAATTTTATAACAGAATTGAATATCTTTTTAACAACCAAAGAATTAGCATTTTCACTACTTCTTCTAGTTTCAGCCCTTGTCTCGCACTAAGCAGAGTCGGCACAATATGTTTTTCATCTCTATTCATGTCATCTCAGTATGTTTATACCTATAACACGCATAGCTTCTTACTTATAGCATCTACTGAATATTTTTATTTGCATTAGAATATTTTAAAATTAATCTACATTCTAATGTAGGATATCTGTAGAATAAAATTTGTTTACGATATTCTAACTCTAAAGTATTCTCGGTTCCAGCGAAATCGTAGTCGGGAACTAAATTTTTCATTATGGATTGTAAATAACTAGCTTTCTGCCTGCGGCTTCGTCTGCGTGGACCAGTTTTGTTGGTTTTTGGAGAAATGGTCTATTTTCTAAGTTAAACTTCAAGCAATGCATCTGTGGAAACCATATTTAATTTCGTTCAGTAGTTTTGGCGTAATGCCCGGACAAACATACAGACGGACAAAAAAAATGGCTTCTATTAGTCTCATGAAGACCGTCCATATAATTTTTCTAAAATATCTTACAGACGTAACCTTATTACATTTTTATTATAGGTATATATAATTACTGTCAAAGGTTACGTCAAAATAGTCAAAATGATGAAGATAGTAATAATGATGTGTCCTTGACGTGTCAGTAAATTAATGCAACGGAAAATCAACCTTGTTGTTAGTTGACATACACTTCAACATTAGGGTGGTAGATCATTTTCTTAGCCGACTGTACTTTTTATAACTGACAGTTTACGTGTCAGCTCTTAGAGATCATCTTTGTCTTGCTCCTACTTCATTTGTATAGCATTGCGTTGTTGTGATCAATTTTTAAAGAAATAAAAAGCACCTGTTGGTAAAAACTGTATGAAAATATTTGACGACATAAAAAACTAAAATAACTTTTAATTATTAAAATGGAATATTCATCTCATTTTATGTTTCAGGATACATCAATGATAATAAGTATTAACACACCAATTTGGATGTTTAAAAATATTGTATTCATTAGTTGGTTATGCGTTGAATGCGAGAAATTCTATAGTATTGTGAAGTTGATAGAAATAGAATGCTTGTTGGCACTAACAACGAAAACTATTACAGGTACACTACAAATATATCAAATATCTACATTACAAATACACTACACTACAAATATAATCGAAAAGTCGGATAAAGACACAGATTTTATTTGATAATTGAAAGAAAACGAAAAGTATCGTATTACTTCGTTTTGTTGTACGGGACGCAGTAGTTCATTGACCTCACTCCATAAAATAGGCAATACTACGCGGATACGATACAAAGACCTATGAACAGCGATAATTATTGTTTCTTTAAATCTATTTAAGTAGGCACATGATGTAGATTACAATTAAAAAGCGAAACTATTCGTTAAATGGTTGATCGTGTACCTTCGGTGTGTGGGCAACAATATATATTTTAATAAGTAAAATGAAATTATAAAATAATATTATAATTTTACCTGTCCTTACCTGTACTTTATAAATTTAGCATCATTGAACATTTTGAAATCTAAGGCCAGGTAAAAACTTGAATACAGTATCATATAAAATTATTTTGTATTATATTCTACAGCGTGTTTGGTAATACATGTATAATCCCGAAACATGGCCATACAACCTAGCACAAAGAACACAATTAATATGTCAAAAAACAATTTCATGTAAATTGAGATTTTCATACAAATATTTGAACAATTTGTTTTCAATTATTATGCTACATCCCTGAAAGCTTATACGTGCCGTCCCGGCGTACTCGCTCTCTTTCTCATCACCTCTCACTCTCTCTCATTTCCTAGAATAGGTACACTTTGATGTCGCCGACGCGCGCACTCGACTGCCTATGAGTTTATTTGCAACAAAATAAACATACGAAAATAGGTAAGCACCTATTCGATAGGTACTTACATAGTTTTTAGATATTTTACAACGAATAGTTCCATAATTTATTATTTTCTAATTAAAACAATTTAAGATTAAGCAGGTACATACCAAGAGGCAGCGTTCTAATCACTCTTTCAGCTCTCACTTGTCAACATAACCTACACTTCACCTCCACTTTATCAGTCCAGGGTCTCGATATGCCGGCCACCGCATAAAACACATCTCCATTCGACTCGACACAAGCCGTGTCGTGTTACTCTCAACGTAAAATCGTATCCTCTGTCTCGATGGAATAGGTGTTCGGCCGGCCTACCTGTGGTACACTATGGAATGAACCAGTCGTATGTAACCGATTCACAAGTGCCACGAAGCACCGGTAAGAAGGAAGACGTTGAGGGTTTTCCTAGGTAATTATTGCAACTCGAACACCAATGTACCTAAATCAAAAGTGCACCGATTTAGGGTTCCGCGTCATCAAATTCTGTGTTAGATAGGTACCTAACAAAATCGTTATCTTTTTATTTGATTAAACAATAAAACTTCAAAGTAACTTATTATAAAAAAAAAATTACAGACGAAATTATTAATTAGGCTGTTTGCTAATTATTACAATTTTATTTACGCTTTTCACGGTTACAAAAAAAAATAGGCCGTAATATTAAAAGTGGTTACCCAATTTAAGACCAAGTCATTAACAAAATTATAAGGCATAAAAATTCATAGATTAAATTAAAAAGAAAAATATTATTTATTATTAGACATTTCCATTACAACTAACCTTTATTTAATTATCATTTAAACTAAGAATCAATGACCAAATACGACACAACAGCTGTTTTTAGGGTCGTCAGCGTACAGTTTTACTTCGAAGAAAAAAGCTAAATATCTAGGTCATGTGCTGGGTTTCAGACTTAGTGATCATTTTTCTGGGTTCTATTCATCATACCGTATGGGCCATATTCGGGTTTATACAGGTATTACCAAACACGCTGTATAAAATAATATGATCAAATGATAGGAAATGTTTAAAACGTGATCCTCATTATTTGATCACTTTTGCATTTACAATGCTATACTGGGTAGCTCAGTGGTTAGAGCAGTCACCTCGATTGCGGAAGGTCGTGGGTTCGAATCCCATCTCAGAGTATCAGGGGACAAAGTGGATATTTTAAACATTTTTTATTAAGAATAGGTCTTCATTTCAGATGACCAAAAGAATATATTGAAGAACGTCCTTCGTGTGAATCGACACAACTTTTCCAAATACAAACCTTTTTCGATGTGTTTGGTGGATGGAATGCTACCTTTACGAGTTGGAAGTCTTATAACCACATACGCAGTCGTGTTGCTGCAATTTAACTATGTTGACTGATTTAGTTCTTGTTGATAATTAACGATAGATTAGATATCGAACTACTCGTTTTTATTAATACATTTAAAAATATCAGAAAATATTAATACTTTGCCAAGATCTCAATATAATAGTTAAAGCACATGTGTTATGGAAATTAGAAACAATGAAATCGATAATCGGACGATCCTTCATTCAAGTCATGCGATCGATGTTGTAAGTTACAATCATTACGTTATGTTAATGTATAGAAAATATAATAAAAAAAAAACAAATCAAATTAATATAATAATATGACTTCTAATTGGGTTCACGCTACTGGGAAACCGTCCCGTATTTTTAATTTAATTCAAAAGAATGGAAAAAGCATTGATTATTAATCAATAAAAAATATTAATTACAAAATTTAATAATGATATATATTGTGTTTTATTTAGTGGTCATAATCAAGTAGCGCGACTCATTGAATATCGGGATAGTTGCGAGCACCTCATTGAGTGATTATAGTGTTCAATTGTTTATAGTTAAACGTGGCATATCTTAAGATTTATATACCTTCTTCTATTAGATATTTATTTTTATTCATATTTTAAAAAGCATAGGAAAATGTACTGGTCCTATTCATGTGGCGCGATGTGTATATATCGATTGCCTTTTTGCTAATATAAGTGTATCATCTACTCTAACGCCTAAAATTTTAGTTTCTTTTACTATTTCTATGTCAACGCCACTCATTACTAATGTCGGTATATTATATTTGAGTTTTTTAATGATAACCAATGCTTTTGTTTTTTGAGGCGCAAAGTTGAGTTTGTAGTTAGTTACCCGTTTTTTTATTCTGGTTAGGGTAGCGTTTACCTTTTCTTCTATGTCCGCTGCGTTGTTTCCCTATACAATTAGAACCACGTCATCCGCGAAGGCCTGGCACTATGCACTGGATGATAAAGAAATAGCACTCGTTGCTTTTCTTGTTGTGGAAGGAGCGTTCGATAACACGCCCACCGAGACATTAGTAAGACACCGAGAGATTAGTCCATAAAGAGATTGACTCCACTACTGTAAAATGGATAAGAGCCATGTTAGAGAGTAGGACAGTGAGGATGAAACTACTCAATGATTCACTAGAGTTAGCAACAACAAGAGGATGCCCGCAATGTGGAGTACTTTCTCCACTACTGTGGACTCTTGCGGTGAACCAGCTTCTCCATAAGATGGCTGAACTCCGCTTTGATACCCTGGGCTATGCCGATGACCTGGTGGTGATAGTGAGAGGAAACTGCCAAAGTATGCTATCGTACCTTATGCAGAGGGTGCTGAACACAATTAACTCATGGTGTAAAGACAATAATCTGTCGATTAATGCAGACAAAACCGAGGTCGTCCCATTCACAAGGAAACGAAAACTGGACAAGCTTTCGCCTCCGACCATGAATGGGAGGCTCATTCCGTTCTCGACAGAGGTCAAGTATCTGGGACTATAACACTGGACCAGAAACTTACCTGGAACGCACATGTAGATGGAATTATACAGAAGTCTAAAACAGCTGCGATGATATGTTGTCGGCTAACGGGAAATAGATGGGGCTTGAAACCCAATATAGCCCTCTGGCTCTACACAGCCATCATAAGGCCGATGGAGTCTTACGCCTCGGTGGTTTGGAGTAGAAAAACGACACAGAGTACTATCATATCAAGACTTAACAGTCTGCAAAGGACAGCTTGTCTTATAGTAACAGGAGCTATGTCTTCCACCCCGACTGTTGCCCTTGAGGCTCTGCTAAACCTGCCGCCCTTTCATCTACACATTGAAATGGTGGCGAGGGCTAGTATGTACAGGATTACCAGCATGGAGGCGAAGACATGACTGTCAGGTAATTTGAGGTACCTGAAGGCCTCAATATACAATATACCAATCCTGGGGATGCCTACTGACACCATGCCCCCGAGAATCGATTCACACAGGTCATATCTTGTGGAGATACCCACCAGGGACGACTGGTCAAACAATCATATAGTATGGAAAAATGGAAGCCTAAAGTGGTACACTGACGGCTCCAAATCCGGCCCTGAGGTAGGATGTGGAATTTATGGAGAAGCCCCAAGGAAGGCTATAAGTCTGAACATGGGAAAGTACTCCTCAATATTCCAGGCGGAGGTGTACGCCATTTTGGAATGTGCGGCAGCCAATCTGCAAAACAACTACCTCAATCATACTATCTAAATCCACTCTGATAGTCAAGCTGCACTCTCAGCACTAGCCTCCGACGTAACTAGATCGAAGCTGGTCGAGAACTGCAAACAGACATTGAACTCTTTGGGCAACAATAACAAAGTAGTTCTACGTTGGGTTCCGGGTTACGCTGGACACGAGGGCAATGAACAGGCGGACAAACTAGCGAAGAAGGGTGCTAAAGACGCCCTTATCGGACCAGAACCTTTCTGTGGCATCTCTCAAAGCCTAACCCAGCTTACCTTGAAAACATACTGCCATTATGCAGCTATTCAATTATGGAGAAACACTCCCGGTATGAAACACTCTAAGACCCTGATTAAAACCTTCAACAAAAAGGCGGCATCAGAGGCCTTAAACTTAACCAAAAATCACCTTAGCACACTAGTACGAGCACTCACAGGGCATTGTGGACTGAACAGACACATGTACAACATGGGGATCAGCGGCAATAAAATGTGCAGAGGATGCAAGGAGGAAGAAGAAACACCTTTGCACATTTTGACTGATTGCCCGTCACTAATGCGAAAACGATGTATCTATCTGGGAAAGCACGTGATGCACCCAGACGATATTAAAGAACTTACGGCCAAGAAAATACTACAGTTCCTTGTAGAATGTAATCTTGACCGTGAACTGTAGTATGTGGAGATCTCAATAGATCAGCAATGGTCGCAGTGATACTGGGCTGCATAAACCCAAGATAATCCGCAACTCGAAACAATACAACAATGCGTTGGTGTCGGTGAGTTCCTTAAGTAACGGGTCTAAAATCAGATTTGAAAACAGTGGATCCCCTATGGAGCCCTTTACACACCTTTCAATGGTGTACTTCGTTGCTTTCTTTCCTGCATACCTCTACATCACTGACCTTTCCTTAACGTAACGGTCTACCAGCCTTCGCAGATTAATCGGGCATTTTTTTATTTGCTAGTGGACAGCGCATTTGTGTCACCAAGCGTTATCAAAAGCTCCCTCTATGTCTAGCGATAACAGAGCAGTAATGTTTCTCTCTTCCAGATTAAGTCTGACTCGCTGGAGCATGTCATAGAGGTCCTCCATGTTACGTTGTGGCACAAATCCATACTGCCTGGGGCTTAGCTTCGGTAGTATATACTATCAAATTCTCCGAACTAAGATCTTTTCTAGTAACTTCCTTTTACATCTAGTTTTGTACGCACCTGATGTAACATATGTACAAGTGCCCTACGACCAAAAACTTTTACATGACTAAAATCTGATTTTTTGTCATACCAAAATTGAAAAGGCTCGCGATCCTTCGTCAGAGAACGGTTTCGTATTGTCTATCCAGTCTAATCGTGATCTCATATGATTTGTCGCTCCGGAGTCAATAGCCCACATGTTACAGGCACTTGAAACATCATTGTTTTTAATATTTTCGACACTCAGAGCACCTAAATGAGTTAACACAATACGAGTATTTCGAACTTCTTACATTTTCTGACCCCTCTATGTGGACCATCTGGCCTTTTGTGTCCTGGTTCATTATAATAATAACATAATTTAGATTTACTTTTAGACTTTGAATTAAAATATTTCTGTTTTTGACTGTACCGTCTCTTTAAAGCAGTATCTAGTTCTATAGCAGTACCTCTAGTAAACAACTCGTTAAGTTGCTCAATTTAATTATATATGTCGTTATAGTTATATTTGAGTTCTCTAGTGACATCATCAAAGGATCATAATTAGGAGTTAAGCCTTCTTATATAATTGCTGCCAACGTATTCCACATTAATATTTTATATATCAGAAAAATCTTGGGCCGTGCTTTTAAGAGCATTTAAATATGTCTTATAGAATAAAATAACGACAAATAATATTTGTATAAACATCTCTATAAATTCAACCTTACTTCTATCTAACCCGACTCAATATTTGAGTGACGCTTAGAGCAGGCCATATCCTCTAGCACAGACTACAATTTATAGTCCGAAGGGTTTAAGTCCGGACTAGCCGAAGGCCAAACATCAGCCTTTATGAAGTCTGAAACATTTAGCTGGAGCCAAATTAGGATAGTGCTGAATCCAGTAGAATTATGACCCGGAGCTGAATCCAGTAGAATGTCCACACTTCGTTTTTGAATAAGGTGTTGTTGAGAGGTTTAACTACCGCTTCTTACACGGTATCTTAATTCACTTTGGCTGAAGTTTTCACTTACCATACCTTTATCTTTTTCGCAAAAATGGAGTTTTGGTGGGTTTGGTGGGGTGTCTCCTACCAAGGGGTAGCCCCTTGATGTATGCTCGATGATGGCCTCGCTAAACTTTGGCCACTACCTCGTAAGCTTCTTTAGAGTTGTTTGAATACACTCGATCATTTTGTTTGTTGAAATGCTCCTCGATTGTGAAAATTTTTCATTGGTAATGACAAGTTTTCTGTGTTTTTCGTCCGCGTATCGAAGAACAGCTGTTTTGATCTTTCAACTCTTTTGTTTTAGTGCCTGATTTAAGGTATGTCCTGTGTATCTCCGATAAGTCCCTAGACCTAAGTCTTGTTTGATAATCCGAGAAAGCGTTCTCGGTGGGATTCTCAGTTATCTGGAAAAGATTTTCTGCTAATGGAATTTCGACGAATTCTGACCTTGACTGCATTAATGGCCTGGTTTGTTCGAATAGACCGCGGTCAGCCGTTACGGTCATCAACAGACATGGTTTCAGTGTACCTTTGGATGGTTCGATACACAAACATTCGGCTAATGTATCGTACCATAATTAATTTGACTAACTTTTTCAATGTATCGAAAATGTCCGCTGGCTCCTTACCTACTTTGTACAGTGCAATTACTGCAATCCTATTCTCTGTCTAAACAAAAAACATACAATAATGGCGGGAAAGAAGTTCTTTTTTATCTTAGAAGCTAATGTTCGAAGTTCGATTAATGTTTTTTTTTAATGTATATCTGATGTTAACTGTTATTTTAATCGTAATTATTATCATATAGATATTAATAATAGTTTTGGCGCTCTATTCTGCACATCACGTTTTTATTTGTTTCTCTCTCATTAATGGGTCCTTGTGTATTTTTCATTTTTTATTATATGTGCACTCTTAAAATAAAATATTTCATATTTCACTATAAGGTTTCCTTTTATCTAATTGCGTATTTGTCACCACTTTATTTATTAGTGCGCATATATTTCATTATGATTAAACTCACATTAGATGATTACTTACATCAGCCTGATAAGTTTCGAGTTGCGTCTTCAATATTCAACACAATTATTGAGAATTTTTTACTTGTAAATGGAATATTCACTCATAAAGATGAGAAAATGGAAGAAGTCTTCAGAATACGTTGACAACAGTATTGATAAAGATATTCAACATCTTTTGTGGCCTTTACGTATTTTATTAACAGCTACATTTCGACGCAAGTATAGTATACGCCATAATTTTATATTACCTAATACTTTCAGTGTACACCTCATCATATTTATTGGAATTTTAGCATATACGCTAGCATTACACATAAGCTCAAATGTGTTCTTTGGGAACAACACAGCTTTTAATGAGAAGTTTGGACATATTAAAGATTCATCTTTAGTACAAATGTTTTTCATTAATATGATATTGTTTTTTATGAATGTCTTAAATACAAGGAACAACGTTAATGTTATATTGAAATTGCAACAAGCAAAAAGGATTTTGAGGGTCACGAAAAGTAGTTTTGTGTATTTGATTCGGAAAAATTGGATGTATGTGTTAATTTTTATAATATATCTTGTTGCTATGGAAATTTTCGTGATCAATGCTCTTGGGTCCAAATCGTGGTTATACGTCGGTATGACACATTATTATTTACTATTTATTGATGTTACCCAAATATATTTTATGAGAATGTTGAATATATTAACGTTTTTGATGAAGAAATGGATTTTTGAGATGAAATCGTGTATTAAAAACAATGAAATAGAAGAAAACGCGAAGAAATCTAGGTGCTGGAGGAATCTTTTTAAAGCATACTGTGAAATAAATGAATCATTTGACATTTTGAAGAAATCGTCAGCTGCCACGGTAAGACACTCGAGTGGTAGATTAAATGCTAAATACAATCATATAGTCAATATCCATTATTGTATTTCTTTCAGACATCATTGTTTATCACATGGACCTTTTTTATTGTCATAAGTTGTGTGCAAACTATAAAACAATTTGAACAAGTACGACTATTCAACTCTACAATGTCAGTAAGTATAATATTGGTTGAAGAAGATTTTTTCTTTTTTTAATATGTACTAACTCTGTAATAAATATTTAATATATAATAAATATTTGAAAATGAAAAGGCGCCATCTACCTCTTCATTTTCAAATATTTCAGTGCAAAAGTGAAATGTTTGCATGGTTTATAATGAGTCACACCAATGATTTTTGTTATTAGCATATCTATATAGTAGGTAAATCGAGAAAAAAACTGTTTTTATTTTTTCCCATCTTCAAAAATTACCGTGATATTAAACGTAAATTATGGCCTCCGCGGCAAAATCCGGCGAAGCGACCGCGCTGATCCGTGACGTCATTTCGTGACACTGCCAGTCGCTACTTGCAGACACCTATTATACTTTGGCTCATTGCACTCTCGCGGTTTCGCTATAAAACATCGACGTAAGACGTAAGTATTGTGTTCATTAGGTTTATATCCAAAAGTGTTGTTTCTATAAATTAGATACCCAATCTAAAACTGTACTTAGTTGAATGAGCAGTGTAATGGCGGCGAAGGACAAGATGATTGAATTGGCATTCTAATTGACTTTTTGTTTTAAAAAAACGAACCTTTATTTACTAAATCTAATAATAAATGGTTTAAAATGTTAGTTTTTGTTAGCTCATTATGTAGCTAACTTATGTTGAACTTTAACAAGTTGGAAAATGTTTGTAATCCCTGTTGCCATTCATCAGTCAACAGTCATCTTTTATCAAAACTTGATTGAAATACCTAGTAAAATAAATTAGTAGTTAGACATTACTTATACATTCAGTTTTATTTCTCTCATATCAGCAGCCGTCATTCTCCGACTGTCCTTTCACAAAACCATTTTCCATTGCTATGTTAATAGAGCATTCTACTCTGTTTGAAATTATATTTGTAACTGTTTATTTTAATAAAAAAATGACATAAAACAAATATTAAATCAAAATTTAAACATTTTATATACTCCCGAAAATTGTTCGTCATATTTAAGACATCATTTTGATATGTACACACAAAATATCCATAGAGTATAAGATTAAAAGATGCCAATAAAACAAGAACAATGCCATCTAACGATCTATTACGAAATAAAAAGATATAAATAAGCTAAGAACAGCGCCATCTAAGAATTTGATTTATAATTATTAGGCATATTTTCATGACAAATCTGACGGCAGTCGCCACAGTAACGTCACATTATAGCAGATCGTGTTTCAAGTCACGTGACACACAGACAAAAAATCGCGACTTTTAATTTTAATATAATAAGATAATCATGCGATTTTAAGACTCAAATCAGAATCTCTATGTTTATTACGATGCAATTTTAGGTTTTAAGGAATTTTGTGATTTGTTTTTCACTAACGAACTACCCTATTCAGTAAGATTAATATCCAAATAAATTTATAACACAGACAATAACAAACACTTAAAATATTAAATGCGTTTTGAAAATCAAATTTATTCATTTAAACATAAACACTCCACATCACCGTCAGTCAAGCCTGACTGTCGCGTCGCGACGTGACGTCATCGCATAGCGCGCGAAGAAACGCACATTTTTAAAAAACACTGAAAATTTACAACGCTGTAACTTCGGTAATCCTGACCCGATTCTGATTAAAACAAAAAGTAACCGTATTAAATGCAGAAACTGTAATAGTAATATTTTGATGTGCTGGTTTGACTCATTTAAGATACGGTGTGTGTTTATGTGTAGATTAATAATTTCACTTACCTAACTAAATAAAGGGCTAACTCTACACAATAATGTTTCCTTTTATTATTATTTTTTCTATTAAATCGAGAGAAAACTATAACAAAAAAAATGTGGGAGAGTGAATAGTAATAGTACTCACCTATGTAACCCTATTAAAATGGAACATAGTAACACGCATCGACCCGTGACGTGTATTTTGGTTTGTTACAGTTGAGTGCCGGTACCAGGCGCAATAATTATATTAATGTTACATATTAATTGTAAAATTCACAATGTTTTATTACAGTATGTAACGATTGTAGCTGAGTATACTACGATATCAATGGCAACAAAGGATTTTCTGCTTATCTGTCTTCTAAGCGTTGAATATTCTAACTTTTATGAAGCTACGAATTCCGTTCGGATTAAATGTTTATTTGCCTTAAAGATCCAAAAAATAAAAGGTAATCATTAGCCAAAACCGAGCAAGTGCGAGTCAGACTCACACACCGAGGGTTCCGTACTATATATATATTTTGATTGCGTTAGCTTAGAAATTTAATTTCACAGCTCCAACAGACAGTATACCTATATTATTTAATATAAATTTCAGCTTGATAACTCCACGCGTGCTTGAGAAAAATGTCAATATGATTCTTATATCAAATTAAACTATTGTATTGTATTGATTATTGCAATGAAATGTAATATAAAGTTCATTTTATATTTTAATAGAATTACCCCGAAAATTTGCGAAGACCTGCGAAAATTTTCAGGGTAATTTTGATTTGTTTCCAACTAAAAAAATACACATTCACGTTTATGGTAATGACAGCACCCTAAGAAATAGAATGTAGTTTTTCATTTTTAATTAACAGTTCAAATGAAAGTTATTTCTTTTGATGAATTATTCTAAACTAAACTTTGGCTATCGAGAGAAGCTCGATAGCGAAGTGGTGAACGCACTGGGTTTGTAATACGGTATTTAAGCAACTCTCACAAAAACCGGGAAGGTCTAAGCCTCAAGCAGTGGAGATATTAATAGGCTGGTGACGATGATGACGAATTATAGTGTACGCGCTTACTTTAATATTGCGCGTGGCCACACTTAGCGTGGCGCGGGGCAGTCTGGATGTAACAGTGACCAAACAACTTTAATATCTATTCTCCTTGGAATGAGATCTTGATTCATCTGTTTGAAATTCGAACCCTTTTTTTTATTACAATTATGTTTTATTTCAGCTGAACAAAGGAAGTTCATCAAGAATGTGCTGAGATTGAACCGCTATCGTCTCTCAAAAGTAAATCCCTATGGCTTATTCAATGTGGATGCAGTACTTCCATTAAGGCTCGCCAGCTTATGCAGTACATATATTGTAGTTATACTACAGTTTATGTTACTTTAAGTTCATTAAGCTTGAGTAATAGATTCATTTAAATTTTCTTTCCCTTCTTCATAACACTTGATGCGGATGTTATCATAGATAAAAATACACCAATTTAAAACACTAACAGAATAATGTTGAGACTGAAATTACCGATGATGACTGGATAAAAAAACAGAAATTCTTAAAAATCCATAGGAAATGTCATATGTCTTCTTCTTCTTCTTACAACGGGCGTCTCCGCAACTCGACAACCAAATTGCGCCTATACCTATACCTCCACACGCAAGGAGGGTGTGTGGCCGGATATTACTCCAGCCAGCCCAGCTCTGCCAGGAACGCCCCGAGCGCCTTCACATCTGCGATGGCCTCTTGGAAGTTGCCCGGCGAGCCGAGGTGCTTTGCCCGGTAGTTGGCCACTCCGTTGCATTCCAGCAGGACATGAGTGGCTGTTTCTTCCGCCTCCATGCATCCTCTGCACAAGGGGCTGTCAGTGACACTAAGATTGAAAAGGTGCCTGTTTAAGGTGCCATGACCAGTAACAGCACCCGTTACCAGGCGCAAATATGGTTTACTTAGCTGTAGGAGGGCTTTGGAGAGGCGATGTAGCTATGCAGAAAATTCACACATGCGACATTTCAAATGTAAATGTAATGACAGATAAAAAATAATTATCAGCCCTTACGCTAACTTTTCATTATTTGATAAAAATAACGTATTTCTTAAAAACAATAAGCGAGTTTGAAAATAGATTTATATTAATCTTTCAACTTAAAGAACTGTTTTAAATTAAACCTCCTGTAGTTCTTATAGTTTTTATTTTTTATCCACCTCTAACTCCAACTTAATCGATGAGATAAAAAATATTTAAAATTAAAATTACATATTTGATCAATTTTGCATTCACAATGCTATACTGGATAATATTCTCAATGAAGAATGCTTAAAAAATCCACCAGTCCCAATTACTCTGAGATGGGACTCGAACCCACGACCTTTCGCAATCCGGGCGACTGATCTAACCACAGAAATAACGGGACTGACAAATTTTTCAACCACTTGCTACTTTTTGCTGCTAGTAAGCATATTTTCATCAATGTCCTGAATATTCTCACCTTTACTCCATTCATTATAACATTAGAAAAAGAGGATCACAGAATCAGCAGTGCAGAACATTTTATTCTCAAGATAAATTTAAATATATATTTATATATAATAGTTTTGTTAAAACTTTGAACGTTAGATATTCTGAACAAGGGCAATTTACCATTTTGAAGCTAGCATTTTTTACTCCCAAGCTAATATGGAACTATATCTATATAATTGGAATAGAATTTAGTTATATATATGCCCAGGAAAGAAAGGTAAACAAAATAAAAATTTTATTATTACTTTTATAACATTTAATCGGACTATTGATTAAGACATTAGAAAAACTCATGAAATGTCAAAGGTAATTGTTGGAGGCCATTCGGGCCTGCACCGGAATGATCCATATTTAGTAACAACAAAAACAAAACTATAAGAAAACAACAATAAAACAATAACAACTCGATCATGGGAAAAGGCAAATCAACAAGAAACACAGTAGCATTCACAGTGAATGACAATCCCAGATTACGTACGTATTTTGACTATTATGAATACATCATAATCTGAAATTAAAAAGCTATACTGCCGAAACGTTTGAAGGGATTAGTCAACGTTTTAAATGTGGTACAGTTATAGTGACAAAAGAATCGTGCCAAAACTGTCCAACCCTGCTTCTTTAGGTTCTTTGAGATGAACACTTTTTATTGTAATAGTTATGAAATCTTTTAAGTTAGTCAAATACTCATAATTTTGTTTTATAGATAGCCTAAAAGACAACGGTTAAATATAGCTACTGGTATTTAAGTGGATATGTAGCAAATTAGCCGTTAGTCTTAAGAGTAACATGATTATTGATATTTTGTCACAAAGTATACCATAAAAAGAACCTTATTTAACTTCTGTCTAATGCTATAATAAATGGAGTATAAACAGCCAAAAGAAATATTTTTACAACTCGTTTAAACTTTAGATTAAGTTGAAAATTTGTTCGTATTATAAATTTTATCAATTTTATATTCATAATGCTATACTGGAAAATTTATTAATAAAAAATTCTTAAAAAAATCTATTATTCCCAGGTGCTCTAAGATGGGACTCTAGCCCGAATTGAAAATTTCGTCAGTCTGTTAGGTCCTGGATAGCTCAGATAGCAGTTCACATTAAGTAATATTATATTTTATTATTATATAAAGATCCATTTATAAGACCTGAATAAAAAGAAAATATTAATTAAAAAGTTTAGTAGTTTATATATTCAAGAAACTTTATTGAAATCGAAAGGTTTATATAAATGCCTAATCTAACATGATTCCGGCATGCTGAAAAAGAGTTTCTTGAGTTAGATATATAATCAGTCACTAATTATTTTCTCTCTATATTTGATCATTTTATTAAGACTTTATACAATATTTTTTATAAAAAAAACTTGTCGAAAAATGAATCTTAAAACAAAACGTCATTTCAAGATAAAACCAACTAAAGAATGAATTTGCTAAACATTTCCATAGAAAATGATGTGGCTGATGTTGAAGACAAGACGGCGACCTCTTTCACAAAGACAAAGAAAAATTAAAGCAATTTGTATGCTGTTTATTTGTTTGGTGCCTTATCTTATCTAACCTCTTTTGTTTCTTAACTCTATTAATTTTTTTTTCAAATATTTTTTTATACAAATTATTTGACTTTTAGGAGAGTGTCGTAATAATGTTTTATACGTCGTCGTCGACAAATATATGGTACTAGCTGTTTGCCCGCGACTTTGCTTACGTAAATTGTAGCCTATGGCCCCTGGTATAATGCAGCTTCTCGTAGGTCAAAGATTCTTTTAAATCTGTGAAGTAGTTTCGGAACCACTTCAATGCAAATAAGCAATCGGATCTTTCCTCTTGATATGTATCGATAATGGTACGTTCATGAATTTACTGTATAAGTAGCGTAGTGTAGCTCAGTAGTGTGGAGCGTCATGGCCCATCGTCTTTGACTATCCATAAGTAAGACCTGAGTCCCTGCAGTGGAGACGTAAAAGGGCTGATGATGATGATACAGAATTTATTTTATTATTATAAAATTATTCAAGCGTTAAATAAATTTCTATTCAACCATATTTCTTTATAGGTAGGTGATCTTTTTATTAAAAGAGAACCCAAATAATATGAGCAGAATTAGGATTATGTCTTGTATCAATCTCAAGGGTCATGTCTTGATGAAACGACGCATTTTTCGCTTCACCTTCGTGACTGGCTAAGGAAACTAGGGGTGTAATATTTGATTTTGCGTTAATGATATGAAATAAAAAAGCTTTTACAATGATTATTTGAAAGTTTAAATGAAAGTTGACTAGCTTATTAGTTATTTAGACTATGTTTTCAATTTTTATATAGATATAGAATCAGACAATGAATAATATTTATTGACATATGATTTATAAAACTAAGCCAATAATATTTTATATTATATTATAAGAATTATTCGTTTCTATGGAACCCATACTACTAGCAGTGTAGCTATACTGATATTAAAACAGTTTTGATTATTTACTTGCATTGAAAGTGCTCCGAAACAAGTGAATCAATTTACAAAATAGGGATGATGGCTGGGTAAAAAAAATGCAAGTCTATTTAGTCCTTCAGTTAGATAATAGAAAAATATTAGATGCGTATTTTTTTTTACTTCAATTAAACAAGAAATAGCTTAGATAACAGGCATTAAAGTTGAGGAGTGGGGGCTCGCTACGTCACAGTTGAGTAGAAAACGTACTCTAACGTGACGTCATGCGAAATTTCAACTCAATGTAACGCCGTAATTTTATGATTACGAAAAAAATAAAAAAATACGTGTTTAATATTTTTTAAAACTCTACCTGACGGACAAACAAACAAAAATTAGTCATCATCCCTATTGTATTACCTACAGAAAGATACATTATACGCTGGGGACATATGCTATAATTTACGCGGACAGAGGAGAAAACAGGTCACAGCATATGGTTAAACGGAAGAAAACCCTTAAACGATAACATTTTGAAGTAGATTTTTATTTGATGAAACCTCTATGCATAGATCATATAAAGCCTCTATGCTTTAACGCTCGAGTTCTAGGCTGTTTTATTACAGACCAGCAATACTGAAAATAATATGTGTTAACCTTTTTTCCTTTTTTTTTTAATGTGTGTTAACCCTAACATTACTGTTGATGACAAGCAGGAAATTCATTGACTGTGCAATATTAAACGTGCGCCCGTCATTATGTCTCACATATGAGATACTAATGAGACTTTGCCAGGTGTATCTTTTATCTCCACGTGATATTGCGTTGATGAGTACACGGTATCATATCTGTACAATGAACTCTGTGAACGAGTAACGAGACGTGTCGAAACTGACAATACTTTTGATAGAATTAGTTAAGAAATATTTTAGAAACATCGATAAATAGTTAAATATAATGAGAAATGCGCGCAAAATAAAAATGATTATGTCAGTCAGTCTATATAAGTCTATAATTATGCATAAAATGGTAAAACAAATAATAATACTAATAAATCCATTTGTTTGGGACAAAAACAGAATGTAACATAACCACATAAACAAGGAAAACTGTATCCAAAAACGGATTCAGCTCAGCATATGCCGGTCTTGTGGTCAGCGCTAATTCTCGCTGGAAATAATCTGGTGAAAATGACACACATAAATTACAAAAAAGATAGTAACATAATTACATTGTACATAAATATATTGTACATACATAAATATGTAAATGAATAATAACTACATCATAAACTTAGTACTTAAGTCACATCCACGATGTTTTCTAATATTTCTTTTTATTTGTTTCATACGTTCGCTTATACTTACAAAAATACATCAAATAAATAATTCTATTTCTTGTAAAGTTTGTTTAATAAACATTGAATATTATAAATTTCAATGAATTCTGTTACTAAAAATATGCTTCATTCAAATAAATTGTTGTTGAAAAAATAAATTGAACTGTTACAATGAAATATTTCTATGAAACGAATTTCTATTAAATTTCTGTCTACAAACAAGAGCACTTTTAATAATATATACTAATATTATTAAGAGGTGAAGTTTCTGTGTTTGTTTATTTGTAAGGCGTAGTCTTCGCAGATACTGATCCGATTATGAAAATTCTTTCACCTATGGGAAGCTACATCATACGCGGGTGACAAAGGCTATAATATGCGTAGGCGGACTCACGGTTAAAGAGCTAATTAAATAATTTTTAAATGAACATGTATCCCGCCATATGATATACTATTCATCAGTGATAACCGCACTAAATTTTCGAGCTTATTACGGTTTGATAAACTCAAATGATGGCATCTTTTATCATAAAACAATTGCAAAGAACTATATAACTTACTTTATCTACAATAGCACCTACAATGGCATATTTAGTTTACAGCCTTGTGTCTGCGTTGCGAAAGTTAAGCAACTTTTTCAAAGGCCGGTTACGGGATGGGTCAAAAACATAAACTTTTTTGAGCTCCTCCTTGCTCTGGAAAGCAGGTAAAGCAGTCGTCAGTTCCACTGAGCCCGCGTGGTGGATTCAATATCCCATTCAATTCAATTCAATTCTATCCATAGAGAAGGCCTAAACCCAGCATTAACAGGCTATGAAGAATGAAAATGTAAAGTTACATTTAAGCTTGAGAGCGCAAATGCATCATATTTTTAAAGTGCTCTATAACTACTGGATACGCTAACAAAGGCACTCAGGATATTGGATTAACAATTCTATTGACGTTGTCAAAGGCTTGAAAGTGCTTTATATACATTATAGGAAGTGCTTCTAAAATTTGTCGTTTGCTGCGACGCGATTGAAATTTATTTGAGGCAGCTTAATATTTTTCAGTCATTATGGGTCTTTCCAGTACCTTTATTGTACATATTTGTTACTTGTATAAATTCGGAAATTCATCCTTATTTATTTATCCATAAATAACTTCACACAAAATTCAGGATTTTTAACCCGCCCCTAAATATTGTTCTAATATCACAGTTCGTCGAACCCCCCTCTCCCCTCCTAAAGTGTGACGTAATTTATGGATGATCCCTTAGGGTTTCGTATCCAAAGATAAATAAACTTCGCTTACAAAGACTCCGTTGTCCTTTCATCAATATATCCGTCCATCTGTATGTCTATATGTCTTTCTGGCACTAGGCTGTGCCAGCACTCACCGGGCGAGGCCTCCTCGTGCGAAATGGACACGCAATAGCGGGTCCACTAGCGTGGGGGGCGTAGCCCGTATCGGCTTCATTACTCGCCGACCCCTCAACATCGTTTTCCTTCTGAGAACTTTCGCGAGGGGAGGGGATGTGGAGTAGGCGGTTCTGGGATGCACCCCTCCCTTAAAAGGAGGGGGGATGTCCCCGTTCTCGCACCGCGGTGGTGGCGGCATCGGATGCCTGGGTTCCGTCTGCACACTAGTGTGGACGGTGTCCCGGGTTTCAGCATCGCAGCCGCGGTGCCGCCCCATCGGCACCGTCGGGTCGTTTGTCGGGTACGTCCTAGGACGGATTCGATGGTCGGGCCCGGCGGCGGCGGGGGGATGGCGGGCTATGGCAGGCACTGTCTGTCATGATCAGCGACGAAGGGATAGAGTCGGCTGCGGCTCGGCAGCTCGGCTCTCACCACTTCGGCGCATTAGTCGTTGGGGGAAGGAGACACGTCGACCAGCGGTCGACACCATGGCAGCGAAAATGTTCTGACTTTTCCTCGAAGGGCGCCAAAAGAACCGGGGTTGCCTGAGGAGGAAGCCATGGGGAGGCCGAGGAGCGATCTGTCAGAACTTAGTCAGACGATACAGGGGGTCCGGATTGCCCAATTGCGCATCCGGATCCGAAACAGATTGCAATCCGCAATTGCAATCTGTTTCGGAGGCGACTGTGGGGCAATGACCACCCCCACGGTCATTGCACCACCTCCAGTTGTCTAAGGAGGGTTCCTTGTAACCACCTGGGAAACCTCCCACCCGTAAAGAGGGAGGGACACCAGCCGGGTGTCCCCCACGGTCCAACCAACTTACTTATTTATCTCACCCGGACTTATCTAAAGATACCAGGTACAAGACTATACGTGAGGGTGGTACAGGGGGTTTTGCACGGTAGGCCTGCTGTAGATAGGGGGTTCTTTTACCCTCCGCAGCAGGAGAGCCCGGGTTCAGTCGGCCTTTCGTCCAGGTCGATGACATGTTAAGGTCAGTTCCCCTCGGTACAAAAAAATAGGCTGTGCTAGCACTTGACCGTTTTTTTCAATCATTCAAGTAGTTTCGGAATAAATCTGTGACATAAGGCGGCACGCGATCGTTGTCGTTAAGAAACTTTCGCAAGGGTCTGTCGAAGAATGGGTGACCAAAAAATTATTATCTCGAGCTACTCCGTGCTTCGGAAGGCACGTTAAGCCATTACTCGCGGCTGTATTTGTAGTCGTTAATATTCGCCAACCCGCGTTGGGCCAGCGTGGAGGGTCATGGCCCATGCTTCTTAACCATAACGAAGGCCTGAGTCCCTGCAGTGGAGACGAAATAAATGGCTGACGATGATGATGAGAAGGACGGACTGACAGACACACGAATGATGAGGTAACGGTTCCGCTTTCCTTTTTCAAATATGGAAACCTAACGGGAAGTTTTTGAATATTAAAAGCTTCCTTGCTAATAAGGAGCAAACTTTGAAATGGTAGTTTGACGATTTTTTATAGTAATTTTATCATCAAACTCATTGTGCTTTTAGGCCTACGAAACATTACAGAACTTTACGTCTCTATAAAGTCAAGCTTATGGATTGAGTGTCAGTATTATGTTTATTGCGGACTTTATATAGAGCTGTGTTTATGGTGAAAAATATTTTGTAAATTGTCTGTTTATTAGAAAAGGGTTGTATTTAAAAGAACGTTATACTTAAAGGACGTTAAGCAGTTGTCACGGCTATATCTGAAGTCGTTATCACCCACCAACCTGCACAGGTCCCACGCGAAGGGTTTTGACCCATTCTCCCTATTCGATTCAATTCAATTCGTGGTAGTGAGCATATTAATAGGCTAATGAAGATTACTTATCTGACTTACGGAATAGGTGATAAGTACCAGTCAGAAATAAAACAAAAAGTTTGTGTATTTAACAAGGAATTCTTTTATTTGCTTTCAATAGACTGTAATACCTATTGCAGAATCTCAATGCCCAGGGTCTTATTCGGCATAACAGGTTTTTAATTAACGAAAAGCAATAAAAATTATTAAGCATCAATATTGACTGGCCGAATGTACGTCCAAATAAAAAAAAACCTAATTCTTTTTTGTAACACATATGCGAAAATTTTCAGATTAGCATTTCTCCGTCATTGCTGTGGCGAATTTTATTTTTTCCCACTCCACTCAAACCAAATGTGCTAGATTATAAATGAAGCTACTGTGAGTCTGATAGTTTGTGAGGAACGCTTTAAAACATTTCTTTCGGTGAAATTTTTTTTTTTTCTTATTTTGCGCCACCAGAATGATGACATAAGCCACTAAAATTACCTAATAATGAATTGAACAAATTTAGTATTCGAATAAAAATGCTTTTATGCTATTTAATTTATTTTGTAACAAGGTTATGTTAGTTATAATTGAGTATTTAGAAAATATAATGAAATATTTTGAAAAGATAATTGTTGCCGACTGCCTTACCATGTTTTTGATATATTATTATTGGCCTCTTTTAGGAGGCGTTTATACGTATTTTTAATTTATATTTTTTTTTTACTTTTTGACTTTGTCAATGTTTTCTCTTGTATCTTTTTTTTTTTTTACGTTGGTCATCATGCTAAATGTTCTCTGTGCTAAAAGTTATATTATTAAATTATCTACAGTCCTCTGCTTGCTGTCGATTACAATAATAAAAAAAAACATGTTCAAACAAAACGTAAGTATTTCTCTGAATAACATTAGTACTATATTTAGTATTATATGGTGAGGTTAGTACTACTCATATGAATTACATACCAGCTATTCCTAGATGCTATATAAGTTAAGACTATCCAAACCTTCCATATATTTCCACTACGAGTACAGTTTTCCGCAGCATGTTCTAAAGGAAAAGAATATAAATTCTTTTAAACTGTCTCAGAGAATAGTAAACCTTAGATATAATTAAATTTATATTCATTAAGAATTTATATCGCTTGCGAACTCTAAATTTAATTAAACCTACTAACTGTAACAATTTTCTTTCTGCGAGACGATGAAAAATGTAGAAAAAAAAAAAGAAAAACCTTTACAAGGTTCTACTTAATTTGATGTTTGTTAACAGCACAGACATTTGATATAATGGCGCCTATATAATGTTCTTTAAATATCTTTACACGAGTGCCCAAAATCGAATGTGTTTTAAGTAACTTATCCTTAATATCAAATACTGAAATCCCTTCTTATGTTATAGGAACTAATAGGAACATATTTTTCTATTTCAATAGGTTCAGCAAGTTTGCTATACGTTTGTGGATTCGTTGGGCTTTTTACAAAGTTGATTAATTTTTTCTATAAAATATTAATTGAACATTTTTAGTCTTACGTGTCATAGTGAAAAAATATGGAATATTATCCATCTTTTTTTACTTTTATCTGTTAAAATATTTTCCGACGTCTTTTCTTCTAATGTCGTCGTATATTTACGCTTAAAAACATAACCGTTCTTTTATCGTTGGATAACTATCATCTATATTTATTCCTTTAAAGTGACTATTTTTTGTTATTGAACAACTATTGTTGCTGTTTTCATTAAAGAGTAACAGTGTTATTAATAAACAAAGTATAGCGTTGGAGTAAATTTACACTAAGACTGCACTTAGTATTAGTCAAGATTCATATTATTAAACAGACAATTAGGAAAGTTAACCTAGTACGAGGTTCTATGGGAATAATATTAACTCCTAGAATAGAGTAGGTTTGCTTATTCTCTGTATAATATGATTTTGGACTATTAAATTGGAATTTTAGCGCAAATTTACTCTGACGATAAATCTTGTTTATTATTAGCACTGTAAGGTTTTATCGATCAGTCGTTTGACTTATGATAGTCAGAGTCGTTGAATTATGATGATTAAATGACAGTACAGGGCTTGCTGCGTAATTTTTTTTTAACGTCTGTAGTGATAACCGTTCCGACAGTTTCATTAATTTGTTATCACAGCAATAAAATATACACATATATTTATTGCAATATTTTATTATAAATAGAATTTGTTTTTCTCTGACTTAAAGAAAACCATCAATTCTTTAAGTCAGAGAAAGAGTACGTCAAGGAAGAAAACGGAATTAACGAGTAAAACCTTCGTTACCGAGCAGTTTCTTTCGTGTCTCCTTCACATCGGGACATTGTCAGAATTTCTGTGTATAACGTAAAAGAGCCATAAATAAAAAAAAGATAATAGAGCAGTAGAAATAATAAAATGTCTAAGATAAATATAGACCAATCCAGGGTATGTATTCGGCGCAATGCAAACTGGGCAGCTCCTTCCCCTTACGCGAGGTTACTCCGTAGCAGATTTTATCAGGTAATTACTAACTTCTAGTTAGACCCACCTCACTTTGACCACAGGTACTAATGGTTAAAGAACCTTGATATGAGGTATAAAGTTCATTTCACTGCGTCAACAAAAAAGGTATGAGTGCTAGACATATATGAATATGCTAGTCAACTGTATGCCTACCTGTACAACCTTTTGTATTCTTAATTAGCTGGCTTAATGAATTGATCACGCCCCTTGTATGTACAGCCAACGTCAAAAGTGTATAAAAATACAACTAAACTACAAACTTATAACTGTTGAACGATAAAATTAAATAAAACTACTTTAAAATGTTTCTTTATTTTGAAATTTTGAAAAATTAGTTCATTTTTAGACGTTTCGGATTCTTTACAGTAAGACTAAGATTTTGATTGTATTTTAATAATTAAAAATATAGCTAGTATAAAAACATAGATATTTTTTCTAAAATACCATGAATCCGTTAAAATTATTTTTATTTTATAAGTAGTGAGCGTTAAAATATAAGAAACAACTATCCATATATATATTTTTTAACTTCTCATCGGAATGATGGTCAGCAAGGACGTCACATTTTTTGTTAAGTATTCTTTCCATGCTGTCCGTACCAGAACACCCCAAATCTAATAACGACTCTCGTATATCTACATAAGTACACAAGATAAATCAAACAATAGTGAGGAGTCTGTATATCACTTGCAGCCCCTCTTGTTTGACTTTCAAGTTCAGGCGCCAACCTAACTTGATGAACTTGAAGTTACCAACTTTGATCACTGATTTATTAGGTTGTCAGTGTCAACAATTTGATACGTGTTATAAAGTATGAAACGGAATAGAGTTCTTTTACTTACAAAGTCGAAAAAAGTGAATCGTGACTTGAGTCATATCGGTAAAAATCCAAGTTAGTAACTTTTTTACTATACTTTTTTAATTCGCGAATCAGCGATTAAAGTTCGATTATTTACCGCATTCCTATTGAAAGATAAGAAAGAGATTTCAAAAATAGCGTTTGTTTAATAATCAGCAGATACATAGATACTCCGTTGATTCGGACATATGGAAAAAATGAAAAAACCTATATAAAACACAAAATATATAAAATACAAATGTAATAATCTTAACTCACACACTTCATTTTCATATCACGCCTCACACAATCCATCCAACTTTTCTGTGGTCATTTTCTTGCTCTTTACCCATTGAAATTTATCTCCATTACTCTCTTTACATTCATTTCATCCCGTCTCATAATAATAATAATATTTATTTATTTCACAATAAAACACAAAAACTTTTAACATAATAATAGTACATTCAAAACTTACATCAGTAGCTGCTGGTACTTAAGATAGAAAAACTCTGTGCTTTAAGTACCAGCTTTCCTTACGTAGCACTATATTATTAAAGTACCTAAATATTCGGTATATTGTGAAATTAGTGCAATAATTCATAATGAACATTTAACATTTTAAGAATTTTAAGAGTTTTGGTTAATATATGATGTATTAATATTACATATTTACCTATATATAAACGTATAATATGTCCGTACATATTATTTCTCTTAACATGAATCCTTAAAATATTTTCTATAATAAACACTGATTACATTTTCTTCCTTCTTATTATTTGTTATCAATACATGTTACCAGGAAAGACCATTGTTGCAGCAGTAATAAATAGCAACATATCCGCAATGATAGTATCTTATTAATGTCCGACGACACAAGGAGCAGCGTACCGGTAATAATTCCTGTCGTATAAGTTATAAGCGGATTGGTACCAAATAAAAATTGTATAGATATACTTTTATCTGTTTTGTTATTAAGAACTTTTTATTGATGACATCATCATTAGCCTTTTTACGTCCCCACTGCAGGGGCTCAGGCCTTCCTTATGGATGCTTAAGAAGGATGGGCCATGACCCTCCACGCTGGCCCAATTCGGATTGGAGGGTATTAACGACTGCAAATGCAGCCGGGACCAAACGGCTTAACGTGCCTTCCGAAGTACGAAGTAGCTTGAGATAATAATTATTTGGTCACCCATCCCGTGACCGACCCTTGTGAAATTAGCTTAACAATAACGATCGCGGGCCGCATCGCTTACTTATATTGATGACAGGTTTTATTAAATTTTATAACTTTTGATTGATCACAAGTACTAATGTTATAAATAGTTTGTCAACACTTGACTTTAATATAGTCCGGCGTGTAGAATTGTAAAATAATTGATTCTAGGAAAAACAAAAAAGAAAATTAATGCCGGCAGAAAGAAAGAAGTTAAATTACAATAAGATTAGCAACTATAAGTAATTGGTTTGATGCCAATTACTTATAGTAATTAATTTGCTTAAAAGTAATTAGCTTTATGCTAATTACTTACAAGTATAGTTGCCACCTTAGAATCGGCCATCGAGGACCGCTAAACGACGTTATAGGTATTTCAACTAATGCAAAATGCTAGTTCGGCAAAGAAATAGCATTTTTAAACTCTCCTTGACTTTCAATCGATCAGATTAAGCAGTTGATTTTTTTTACCTAAAGATTATCAAATTTGACAAAACAACAAAAAAGCAAGCATTTATCAATCAAACAGAAGTGATAAATAGCAACGAACTGACACGGACAGACCCACACAGTCGTAATATGCTAGTGCCAATCCTTGACATTATCCTTCGTGTCCTTACTTTTAATTTCAATAGCTCTATTTCCAATTCCGTATTCCCTTCATCGTGGAAAGATGCTCAAATCCCAAATCTCTTAAAGAATTTCGTCCTATATCTATTCTCCCCTTCCTATCTAAAGTCTTAGAATATCTTGTACATCAACAACTTAGTAAGTTTTTTCCCGGCATAACCTGTAAAATCCTTTGCAATCCGGTTTCCGACCTGGCCACAGCACTACTACGACTCTAGTAAAAATCACTGATGATATTCGTCTAGCGATGAAAAATGGTCACCTGACTGTGTTGACATTACTGCACTTACTTCACATATCACCAATTGATTGGTTTCGTAGTTACCTGTATGAGTATAGGCAGCGTGTCCGCCTCGACGAGAAGCTCTTGTCATGGTGTGACACGAAAGCTGGCATTCCCCAAGGCGGCGTATTGTCTCCCTTTTTGTTTGTAATCTTTATTAATTCCATTTCTCATAATCTATTTCTTAATCTATCACCTATATACGAACGATCTTCAGATTTACTGCGAAGCACCACTGGCTAAACTAGATGTAGCTCAACCTTGAACGCATTGCGGAATGGAGTAAAGATTTTGGTCTGGGTATTGATCCCACTAAAACTCAAGTTATGATTACAGGAAGCTCCAGAATTATTTCTAAATTTGATTTACAGGCACTACCGAAAGTGGTTTTTGGTGGCTTTGATATTCCGTTTAGTCGAATAGTAAGGAACCTTGGGACAGTCATTTGAATTGGGATCCACAACTGCAAGCTGTCAGTCGCAAGTTGTATGCATCAGCCGCTTCATTAAAAAGATAACGAAACTTCTTACCCACTCCCTCTAAAGCTACGCTAGTCGTATTATTCGCTATTCGTCTATGGGATTCTCTTCCACTTTTATAAAGCGAGCGCAAACATTACTAATTTAAAAAATATATATATCTGTCTGGAGAAATCGCTTTATGCGATAAGGTTGCCAATTGTTACATAATAATGTTTGTTTACTAAAAATTCGTATCAGTCAAGTATGTAAAGGGAACAATAAAGATTTTTATATTATATTATCAATTAACGCTTGACAGCATGACTTATACCATACATTATCTTGGCCGTTTCTATATATTCTTTTCGTATGTAAGAGCACAGTGGTACAGATTGTGTACAGGTGGTAATGCCCGTGGTAAATAGCAAACAGGAAAAATTGGTTGTCAGAGCGCATTTTTTTTTTTTATAACTATTTATCGTTATAACTATAGCTATATTGACAAAAACGGTCATTAAATTTGATGTACAGTGTGTATATCATAAGAAGCAACGTATTTATAGGCATCTTTTAAAATTTTTATCTTTGATAACAAGTTAACAAATCGGCCGGAATAGAGCAAAAATATCACGTTTTTTATGGAAGCCCCCTTATATATCATTTATATTATTCTGTTTTAGTATTTGTTGAAACGGCAACAGAAAACTGTCAATTGTCTTACTTTCGATAGACAGCGAAGTCTGAATAATAGGGTACCTACCAGTTTTATCCTTTGGGTACAGAAACCTAACAAGAAATAAAAGTTAATAATTTCACCGTAAACAACTCAATACTTCATTTTATGTATTGACTACAAATTTTTGCTGTATTAAGCATATGAACATCCCATATCTTATTCAACCTCATACTGTACCGCAGGGTATACTTTGGTATACCTGCACTTTTCCATTTTGTACAAGACTGAAATGAATGTGCTTGCATGAATTGTCTTAACGTTATTTTAAAGTTGTAACTTGATCAAAGATCAACGTGTCATGCAAACATGCGTGATGGCGAAGATTGATGAAGGAGGTTCTCAATACTACTGAATTTTTGTTATTGTATGTATATTTTTATTTTATTTTATCAGTATTTGGGAAACAAACAATATTATTACAATAATATAAACAATGTCACAAATCAATTAAGTTTCCACCATTAATTAATTCACAAGAGCATGAAACGTGTTAATTGCTAAAAATAATTAAACAATAAAAAAAATTAAACAAACATTGGAAAATCCCAGATTCACAAATTAATCACTGAGTATTTCTCTCAATTTTTTCCTATAAACAAATAAATGCTGTTATTAAAAATGTCAATCGAATTAAATTTGTTATTATAAATACTACAAGTTCTATATAAAAATGTGTTAGCAGTGTAATTCGTTTTAACAAGAGGAACACTGAATAAAGCCTTACTTCTAGAGCTCATCCGGGGACATTTTATGTTAATATTACTGATAAGTGAGGACGAATCAATCAGATTGTTTAAGATCTTATACAGAAAAATCTGATCCCTTTTGATAAGTTCATCACTATTATCATTGCAATGCGAACATCTAAATGACATATACTTTACAAATTTCAAATATATTCTTTCGATGCTGTTTATGTATAAAATATAATAAGGATTCCAGATAACTGAGGCATACTCCAAAATCGATCTAACAAAGCAGTTAAACAAAAGAGTTAAAGTAGAACAACGTTTGAAGTCTCTGCCGATCCTGATAATAAATCCCAACATCCGATATTCCACGATATCTTCGTCAATCATCATCAACGGCTGGAGCAAAGGCCTTCCCTGTGGATGGAATCGAACAGGGAGAAAAGGTCATTAGTTGGCCAATGACTTATGTAAACTTTTAAACTTACGCGTTGCATTATATAGATTGTATGATATATATATTATATTTTAAAAAAGTGTCGCGACCCTGATGTCATTCCCAAGTGTGTGCGTATTAAACCTCGTAAAGACATCATTTCATTGCAAAGAATTTTGACAAACACGAGTATACCTCTCCTAAAGCAGCCAATCAAGAACAGGCATAGTTAATCGGACGTTGTACGGATTACATTTCCAGTGTAGTTATAATCTATCGCAGGAAGACTTTGATTTTTGTGATCGATTAACTTTCCTACAATATATGGATGGAACTGTGTAGTAAATGTGCTGAATTTAAAGCCATCCATCATACGGCTTTGGAAAAGGTACGTGGACGATATATTCTGTATCATCAAAGGCGGTGAACGAGATATACATCTTCTGCTACAACATATTAATTCAATTCACCCGAAAATGAAATTCACTTTTGAATTGGAAGTGGAAAGGACGTAGTCTTTTCTGTATGTGAAGATTTCTGTGAAGACGGATGAGTCCGTATCGCACTGTATTTACCGCAAAATAACACACACGGATAGATACCTACACGCAATGTACATCACCATCCCCATCATTTGCAATCCGTGATTACTCTACCCACGTACTGGTACGTGATTACTTTATGGTGACAGTGTATGCTCCTGGCTTAAACGTAAATAACATCGTGGGAACGCCGAAGGATGTTTTACCATTACAAACACCTGCCGTGTATAAGATTGATTGCAGTTGTGATCGTTGTTACATTGGTCAGATGAAACAAACGATAACTGAAAGAGACCGTGAATACATCACAGCTGTAAAAAAACCGCCAGATAAACAAATCGGCGATCGCAGAACATCTATTGGAAAGTGGCATAAACCACTGGATTTAATTCTTTCGTACATGGGTACTTTCCGCGGACCTCCATTTCTATTCAAGGATTGTGCGTGTCGCGATTGAAATTAAAAAACATCCCAGCAATTTCAATCGTTAAGATGGTTTTAAATTGTCAATAAACTTGGGATCTAGTGATAAAAAACTTTTTGCGGTTTCCGCACTACCACAATACGCTGCGATACAGAATAGGGATTCTGTTAGTTTTGTATGTGAGGGAAAGAACTGGACGGTGGAAGTTTATTCCACTTCAGAGAAGAGGCTCCATCTGAGCATCGTAGCCACGGTCAGCCCGTGACCACGTCCGGTGTAACCCAGTTGAAACGTCGGGAAATATAGATAGCTGAAAAACCAAACTATCAATTTATCGCGTTAATACTCGTTTTATACAATCTAATATAACGACCTATTCTCCCTAATAACGCGAGTCCAGTGTGGGCAGGTACCAATGACTCCAAATGCACCAATGAACAACGGCGTAATGTACCTTCCCAAACAAAGAGGAGTTTGAGATCATAATCTTTTGGTCACCCATTCTATGACCGGCCCTTGTGAGTGCTTGACTTCCGCGTCAGGACCGAGCTCATTAACTACTGCGCCATCAAGATCCTTATTTTCATGGACCAATTTTGTTATTTTTTTGTACGAAAATTCTCTTTTGAAAGTATAAAAAACTTCACGAGTAAATCTTCACTTTAATTCAAACCGAGTCTCTTGAATAGGTACAAAGAGTTATTTTTATAGTTATTATTTATTTTATTCGACTATAGCAAAAAGGTTGGGCTGTGATTCCACCGTATGGATGCATATCCATCAATAATATCCAATCCAATTTGTCAAATTTAGAACATTTATTTAAGCCTTTAATAACGGCTTAAATGAATGTTCCTTAATGGACGTTTATGACACTGGGTGACAAGTCGTTTACTACTCAACCTTGAAACTTATGATAACTTATTACTATTTAAAATGTTTATGATACTCTACTCTAAGTAGTAGATTATTCCTTGAATAGAATCTTATCAACAAATAGGCAGTCCGCAAATCATTTAAAAAACTCATAAAGTTATAAGTAACAACATATCAAAGCTATTTCATCTATGAAATGTTTTCACATGAAATTCTCAATATATATTCAAAGTTTTGGCGCACTAATATAATACATTATTGTAATACTACATATCACTAATATAATACATTATTGTAATATACATATTTCAATGATGCGTAAAATATTTTTCCACTAAATTTGCTACGGATGAATTTGATTGGAATCAGCCAGAATAACTAACTATATTGACGTAGGCAGTCGCATTTTATATAATACGAGGGTCAAACTGAAAGTTCTTAGAAAATCAAAAACTGATTACATTAGCCAGTTATTAGTTTTATTATATCTTTTCAAAATATTGTCCATTCACGTCAATACACCGCTGCATGCGATGGAACCACTGGGAAAAGCACTTTGCCCACTCGTCCTTAGGGGTCTCTTCAATGGCATCGCGATACGCAGCCACCGCTTCTTCAGCATTCATAAACCGCTTTCCTTTGAGTTTTTCTTTAATTTTTGGAAATAAATAAAAATCACAAGGCGCGAGGTCGGGGCTATACGGCGGGTGACCCAGTAATTCAACGTTTGATGTCGCCAAATAGTCGATCGTTCGCTTGGCGGTGTGCGACGAGGCGTTGTCGTGGTGAAGGAGGATCCTACTGCGAGGTCGTTTCTCTCGAACTTTTTCCAAGACAAGTGGCAAACAATTGGTAGTGTACCATTCTGCAGAAACTGTTTTTTGATCCTCTAACACAATTGTTGCAAAATGACCTATCCTTCCAAAGAACGAGGCCACCATTTTTTTTCCCGCACTTCGATCTCTCTTCACTTTAGTTGGCAACTCCTCGAAAGGAAACACCCACTGAGCAGATTGTCTTTTGGTTTTAGGATCATAACAGTAAATCCAGCTTTCGTCACCTGTTAGTATGTCGAACACAGCATTTGAGTCACCTCCGTTAAATCTTTCAATCATTTTACGACACCAATCCACACGATGGAGTTTTTGAGCCTCAGTCAAATTATGAGGTATCCACCGGGCGCAAAGCTTCCTGACCGCTAAATGTTCGTGGAGGATTTTGTGCACTTGACTCATACCGATGCCTAAGCTTGTCCGAATCTGTTGATAGGTCACTCTTTTGTCAGTCTCTATCATACGCCGCACAACACAGATGTTATCTTCAGTCGTCGCCGTAGAAGGCCGTCCCTCACGTAAATCATCAGTGAGATTAGTGCGACCACGTTTAAACTCATTAAACCAGTTGTAAACAGTCGCACGAGATGGGGCTTCATCGTGAAAGGCCAATCGTAGTCTATCATAACTTTCTTGTTGACTTAAATGACATCGAAAGTCATAAAAAATCATTGCACGAAAATTTTCTCGTGTTTAATTCATGATGACGTGACACAGACAATTTTCAATTTGCCGCCAAATCGTAAAACAAATGACAAATGAATGAAATATATACTCAGTAATATTGGCAAAGAGTTATATTTTCAAATTTTAGAATTATTTTTTTATTATATTGTTTATAAGTGGCCAGTTCTAAGAACTTTCAGTTTGACCCTCGTATATTCCCGAAATATTTCTCAATATTCAAATAGCTGTAACCCAAGATTTTTCAAAAGAGATGCTATTTTTTACCCGACTACGGCAAAGCGAAAAGGAGGAATGATTAGACGCGTCTTAGTAGTCCGCATGCTGTAAGACTATGTGACGTTACATTAAAGCACCCTCTAGAGAGCATACAATAAGAAACTTAAAGATGTATTATTCAATCATTCCTTGTAGAATATCAAATGAAAGGGCTAAATAAGCAAATTTAAAATATATAACTCTATATATTGAAAGCTTTTAATTGCGTTTTTACTTAAATACGCTCAAAATTAATTATAAATAAAAAAAGTTCAAAAACTAAAACCTGACTATAGCTACATAACGCTTTAATTTTTTATCACGGGCAGCGTAGTCGTAATCCACAAAAGTCTGTTTTGTTACGATTAGTGACAGTGGTAAATACAACAATGAAGGTAAGGTGTGCGTAAGTAGAGAAGGTAGTTAGTGATTTCTCAAATTTTCTTTAATACGAATGAGTCAACTTTACCTAAAGTTACCAGAAAAAAATCAATAGTCCGTGGAAAAAGACTTGCTCCTTATTTTGTAATTCTGAGGACAAGCGAAATAAATTATTCACAGAGCTCTGTCGGGCAAGCGGTCATACGAATTACTGATTTAACACATTGTATTTTTCACTTAAACGCATCTCGACAAAATTACCATAAAAATTATTCAAAATAGGCAAGTATTACCCAAAAAAAAAATAGGATATTTAATACTACGTGAAAAAAAATCGATCCAAAAAACTAACAATTGGAAATATCTATTTTCAACCACGTCTGAATTATTACAGGAAATCGCGCGTGATTTCGCTCGCCTTATACGGCAAAGGGCGGGTAGGCATCTGACGCTACTGTTTTAAGTAAATGCGAAATAGTGGTTACTGTGGGTTTTCCTTGGAAGATAGACCACTGCGGACGTTTTTTGTAGATCTATTAAAGAGGTACAATTCCACCATACGTTATTTTGTTATAACGCAAAAGTTATCGATCAGCTTCATTTTTTCCGACATATTGAATTAATATCATTGTAATATCGTCAGTTCGTACAAAACCTAAACTTACTATTCACTAAAACCTTCCTCAAGATTTTCTCTATCTATCGTTGAAAATCAGATGAAAATCCGTCCAGTATTTTTCGAGTTTATCGCAAAACGACAGAGAGAAGTGGCAGGGAACTTTGTTTTATAATATGTAGTGAAGTGATATACGAGTACATTTTAAATGCGTATTTAACAAAGTTAATTTTCGCATGATAAAATTTGAACAGCTCATCTCGGATAAACTCTGGCAAAACTTTCATAATGTCCTGGCACGATTTTTTATTTAATTACCATATTCAACTTTCGTTGCTATGTCATTGTTTAGAAGAAAGAGAATATTATTTTTCAAGTTATAAGAAAGTTTTTCAATTTTGATTTGACAATAAGGATTCATTAATTGCCGTGCCTGGCTGAGGGTTTCTGTTTGTCCACGAGCGAAAATATGGAAAATTTCAAATTGTTTTTTTTTTAGCTTTGTTAACCGTGAAGATTATCTGTGCATTCTAAAATGGGTTTCTTTGGATTCGTATTAGAAACCGTTTAGTGGGATAAACAGTAGCCTTTAGTTGAGTTACTGTAAATAATATCCTTTTTGTGAAATTGGTTGTTGAATGTCATCATCATCATCATCATCAGCCCTTTAACGTCCCCACTGTAGGGGCTCAGGCCTTCCTTATGGATGGTTAAGGAGGATGGGCCATGACCCTCCACGTTGGCCCAATGCGGATTGCACGATATTAATGACTACAAATGCAGCCGGGACCAACGGCTTAACGTGCCTTCCGAAGCACAGAGTAGCTCGATATAATAATTTTTTGGTCACCCATCCCGTGACCGACCCCTGCTAAAGTGGCTTAACGACAACGATCGCGGGCTGCGGCGCTTATCCACTATACCACCGAGCTACTCCTAATATACCTAACTGCAATGAAAGTAGGTTCAGGCATTAATCTTAATATAAATAAATGCTACTTTAAACTAACGCAGCCTTGCATCACGGAGTTCCACCCCTACTCTCTGTTATATGACGATCATTTCAATACGATTGTTGAATGTGATAACCACAAAACAATGAAAAAAGGTTTTCCATGTTCTGTGGTGACGACCTAACGAGCGAGTGCCAGCATAAGTACGAATACGAGTGCAGCAAGCAACGGTATTTATTTATTTTTCTCCACTACCTTTGATTGCCTGGAAGAAATTGCTGCTAAACAACAAGGCTGTCATTTGTGTACTGTTTTCCGCAGAGATCGCAAATATGCACGTGATGTGACTGAATAATTAATACGATTGATGATTACTGTACAATCGTACTTATTATTAATAAAGTCCACACCTGATATGTTGCTCCGCTTGCTACACCTGTACACAGGAGGATCTCATGACGGCTGCAAATAGCGCCGTAAAAGTGGCGGAGTTCTGGGCCGGTCACATTTAGTTTTGGTTGCCATTCACACGAAAGAAGAAGTCATAGCATAAAGTTGAGAGCAACTCGATTTTAGGTCTAAAAGCGTATATCTTAAAAGGTGCATATAACTATGAAAGACGTTTATGGTGATACCTAACTGCAATGAAAGTAGTTTCAGGCATTACTCATAATATAAATAACTACTTTAAACTAACGCAGCCTTGCATCACGGAGTTCCACCCCTACTCTCTGTTATACTACGATCATCCCACAAAATATAATACCGCTCCGTTGAAATACAGTCCATTTGAGATGAGCTAAAATGAAATGAAGAAACAAAAGAATAGAATCCTTTTTATTTATACCATCCTCGAATGGAGTAGCGTACTAAGTAAGAAGTTTAGAAATCGAGGCAATTTTCTCAAAGCGAGTAACCTTGTTTACTATTATTGGAGATTCCCTATCGCCGGAGATGCGGTGACTCAGATCGGTGAGAGGATATCGACAAGTTTAACATATTCACATTTGAATTTCGATTATTGATTTAAATATATATATTAGGGTGGTCTGCATATTTTCTATCAAGTTTTATTGCATTCTATGGATTTTTAAAATCCTGTTACAGTTCCTGTTTGTGTGCGGCGCAGGCCGGCCAGCCATTTCTTACTTGAGTATATTTTCAGCTGTTGACACATACTGGTCACAATTTACGAATCCTAACTCCTTCCTTCTCAGTAGTTCCTACCTATGCATTCAAGGAGATGATTCATCAATTGTTTTATTGGAAATGGTTTCGCGCGTGACAAGACTGATGACAGTTAAGATCAAATTACACTCTCAAAATACTTTTCAAACGAAATATACTGAAGTTAATGATTGGATAAAATTCACCTCGGTTTATTGAAGACTAGCTGTACCCGCGATTTCGTCCACGTGAAAAGCAGCACAAGTTTTAAAAAGCAGCCAATGAAAATCCCGTCAAAGTCGGCCATTCCAGTCGTAACGAACAGACAGACAAAATGTAAATGATGTAATAAAATATTTTGGTATATGTACTGTATATCTATTACATACATATTTAATAAAAAGCGGTTATTTCATCTAATGCTGAAATAGTCGTTTGTAATCAAACAGACACTCAATTTTTTGGATATATGTAACTTAAAAAGGTTTATTCATGCCAGGTTAAAAACGGACTGTTACTTGGCCCAATACAGTACGTGTGCTGGTACTAAGAAAGAGGATTGTGTGGGATAATGCTTTCTTTTCAAATATTTAGTTCATAGTATAAATTTTGTTTGGAAAATACTTTATTTAGTCAGCTTTGTTTAAAAAGCGATAGTGCAAACAGTGATAAAAAAATCCCTTTATGAATAAAAGAAGATACTACTAATATAAAGTATTGCTTAGTCACTCATATTCTTTACAATATAATACATTAAACAAAACTTTACTGACAGCCTTCCGCCACTGTACCTAGATAAATACATTATTTGCTACCTAGTTCAGGCTAATAGTAGTACAGATACCGAGATAGAGATGTATTTGAATGAGTTCTCATAATCAAACTAGATGTACAAAAAACAACACAGTGAAATATCCATTAAAAACCCATTCAGAGATATTATATCGATATATGTTAGTAAACATATAATAAACTTTATTTGTTCTCTCACACAGATATCATAACGTCTTTAAAAAAAGTGTTAGTGTTTAAATGTGGACTTTATAAAATTTTAAGTTTTTTTTTTATTCGGTAGCATTACATATCTTCTTTGAGCTACGCGCGCCAGGCGCGAACTAGTTTTTATTACCATGACTTATTTTTCTGTCATTGTATGGGAGTAACCTAATTGTGACCTGTTCAAATGCGTGACAGGAGACAAAAAGTAACAGTCACAAAAATTTACCCTATTACAAACGAATAATCATGTCATAATTATATGATATGACATTTAGCCTTTCACAGTAAAAGGATAATCTGACACGCATACTTACGTAAGCCGCTTGACGAATCTATACCGACTCTTGCCCTACCTCTCACTTCATAGTTTAAGAACTGAAATAAACTATTTAAGCTTTTTTAAAGGATATAAATTAAATCGTTCACCCAGATAGAAAACAGAACGTAATATTTCACTGCAGTATTTATTATTACGAGACTCCATATTTCAACAAAAATGTATCGAGGTTCATCAATCCCCTGAAACTTTTTTCGTTACGAAATCAATATATTCATATATCAAATGATAAATTATGTTTTGGTTTATTGTAACTATAAATAAGATTTACGTCGGATAAAGCAGACGTTACGTTGGATAACATAATAAGATATAGTTTATCTAATTATAGAATTAGTAACTAAAACGTACTTTATTCATTTTCTTCAGATTTAATTTACATGTAGCTGGTGCCCGAATTCATGAACGATTATTGAAGAATATTGAACAAGTATTTTTTATTTCTTTGCGTAATCAATAGCTTATCATGATATATTGAGTTGAAATGACGTATTTTGTAATTAAAAAAAAATCAGCTTTCTATGAAATGTTTAGCCATCCAGTGGCCTATCATCGGTTTTGCTCAATATTGTGTACTTGTTATTAAACCACAATATCATAAAAAAAAATCCTTGCTTACACGTATATTTTTTTTATGTATGTTCACTGATTTCTCCGCGAACTTTGGACCAATTTCTATCCGAAAGCTTTTACAAAAGAAGTGGCACCACAAAAATTAAAAATAATTTATTCTATTCTGTATTATAGACTTTTTAAATTTGAATAATATTATAGAACTAATCGGAAATCTGTTCTAACTTATATAAACCCCTATACCTTCCTATACGATTCGGAGGTTTAGGATTACGCAAAATTTCTAATGACCCAGCATTTTTATCTTAATAATACCTATGATCTGAATAAAGAAATATTATCTAAAACATCTTTAACTGCTGATAAACTGATTGGGATATTTTATCCATAAGTGATTTTTAATAGTAATGTCAGCCCAAAAATATTGGAAAGCGCCGCTCTCTAAATTGGTAAACTAATATATTAAACACGTCTACCAATTCTGCAGAGCTTTGCAGAGATTTGGAATCAGCTTTTTGGTTGCAAATTTTGCCACCATCACCTGTTGGAACACTTCTAGATAATACAACACAATCCGCCTTGCAGTTTGTATTCGTCTGGGGGTAATGTGGGGGTAGTCGTATCTCTCGACATATAAGTATTAATGATATCATCCGTCGAGCTCTTGCCATGGCATCAGTGGCAGCCATTCTAGAACCAAACGGGCTGAGACGCGACGACGGGAAGAGACCTCCCTTTATTTAAGCCGTTTGGGGTCGAAACGATGGGTTTGTGGGGCCCCGGAGAATATCTTTTATATCAAGAGATAAAAAAGAAACTTTTCAACAGGTCTGGTGATCAGAAGGCTCGTTTGTACTTTGCCTAAATAATAAGTTTGGCAATTTAAAGAGGAAGCGCTCGCAGTCTTCTGGGCACCTTTCCTGTTGGCAAAGTTTTGGGGTATATTTTTATCCAGCAAAATTTTAGTCGTAGCATATATAAGTAGTTTAATATTTATATTTATAAACCATATTAAACGATATCATTTTAAACCTATTTTTAATAAACGTTGACTACTAGATTAAAATCTAAAATCACTATTTGTCTAGTCTTGTCATTAATATAAATAAATTAGTTCCTAATTTTTTATGGAGCATATTGGTAGGGTTCGATCTGAGACGACCTGAAATTTTATTCTAGAACGAAAAATCTGGAAGATATTTGTCACTCTTACGCTAAAGTCATTAGACTAATATATGTGAACATTAAAGAATATATCTCAAGCTTATGAAGCAGAAAAGCTAAAACAGCTCTGCGTATTGGTAATTTGGAATCACTCACTTTGCTACTAGTAAAATTCAAGGACCTCAGATTCCCTTGTTACATATTACAACACAATGATATAATAGGACCCTAAAGCTATTATCATTATTAAATCTCGTTGCTGTAGTCTTCTATACTTTTTACAAAATACATATTCACTGTAGTATTCTGTCTATAACTATCAGTGGTCGAATGTATCCAAGAACTGATGTTGTAAGCAGCCACCAAGTTGACAAAGGATGGACCACGTTCTAAATTGCAATCGTCTGGACACCACGATGAGATGATGCCCCAAAGAACCCCGTTCAGCACTACAGGAGCTCCTGTATCTCTCTGTAAGATTATGGAAATTATTTATTAAATCTTAATTGCCTAGTAAAAAAGATAATAGGCTTAATGCTTAATCAACTATTAAATTTAGTACAGAACTTAAAAAGGCCAATAAACATCATCACCACTAGCCCTTTTACGTCCCCACTGCAGGGGCTCAGGCCTTCCTTATGGATGGTTAAGGAGGATGGGCCATGACCCTACACGCTGGCCCAATGCGGATTGGAGGGTATTAACGACTGCAAATGCACCCGGGACCAACGGCTTAACGTGCCTTCCGAAGCACGGAGTAGCTCGAGATAATAATTTTTTGGTCACCCATCCCGTGACCGACCCTAGCGAAAGTTGCTTAACGACTACGATCGCAGGCCACGGCGCTTATCCACTACGCCACCGAGCTACTCTACTACGTTAATAAACATAACGTAGGATAATATGTACGTTACGCTATTGATATCCCTACATAAGAACTATATCTAAATATACATAACTAAGAAGCAATATTAATAACTGATAAGCAGAAAAACGTCATTGTTCTTTTCAATATCCCTAATACTGAACCTAAGTATTCAGAAGGCCTGTACCATCCGAATGAATATAATCACGAAGTTAAAACAGACGACCACCCTCCAGTCGCTCTTTGCATTTCCTGCGTGCTGATAACTGCAGGTGCAGACGTGACCAAATTCCTCACTTTTTGTTTTTCCAATTTATTTCTTCTAAAGCACGGAGGGGTTCACGAAAACATTTTTTTTTTGGTCACGTCATCTTAGGTATTGGCATTTGTTTCTTGCCGCAATAAAAACTAACCACTGACCAAAGAGCTTCCCTTTTCTTTTACTTTTTGATACAATAAAAAACAATAAAATAAAAAACTAATTGTGGATTCGAAAAACTACGCTGTTGGTTTTAAAATGAAAAGAGAGAAGAATATACTGTGTTAATTTTTATTCTCGTAAATACTTGAATGTATGTTTATTTAATGTAAATAAGGTTGAAAAGTATAAGATTATATAGGTAGTTATGAAAACGGTAAATTTTGAGATGACGATTAAGTGAGAAACATGAAAGAAGTATAAATATTGCTCCTACTAGAAAAAAATAAGAAAACCTAATCCTTCAGGTGATTATTTCAACTGAAGTAGTGTATGAAGTAGCCAATGAATTCTATGTTCTTCGATTACACAACATAATATTTTTTATTGTTCTTATAATTCTTTTTTTCATAAATACCAAAGAATTCATTAGCAACGAGACATGGATTTGAATAATTCTTGTAAGGTCCCGGGCTATTCTCTATAGCGATACGGGAGCCTTCACGGAGGTGAGTTCTCGTCCATTGCCATAAAAAAAAACAGATCCTAAAGTTGAAAAACTAGTTCTTAAACTTTAAGATATTTATTTTTGAAAATTTTTGAAAAAGTCTCACCCAACATGGATCAGATTTTAAATCCGCGTCAAGACACATTACTGATTCTGTGTCGTTAACATCCAACATCTTCAATTCCTCTCTACAATCTTCTGATTTTGAAGGGTGGAGATGCGATACTGATAATATCCTTTTCTGTTTTATAACATCAATGGAAATGGGCACTTGTTTTTCTTGTGAGTTCAGATTCTGAAATACGTACATGATTTAGTAAATATATCTTTAACAATTTGGGTCCAAAAATATATTGCACGTTATCATTAGGTTCAAGAGCATCTTAAATAGTTAAGCTTAACAGTTTGTCGCAGCCAAGACAATGACTAATATAGAATTCATCATATCGTATTTTATTTCAAGAAAACTATTTCAAGCTTCTGCTGTGTTATTATGCCAATATGATGATGCTGGAATTTGCCATTAAAAGCGCTAGTAAAGAGCGCTCTTTAGATTGTCAAATATCATACTTTTTTGGTCAGGTACGCACGAGTATTTCACATAAAATAATTTTGTCCTTATTTTAGGGTACCTAATATTCACTCAACTAATCATAAATTAATGATCCAATATTATCAGTGCTCTTAATACGGAGCGGAGAAAAAGAGGTGTAACATTAAGCTGGTTAAAAGAACAGTGTTTATTGAGATCACGTTAGTAAAAAACAGACTCTGACAGGAGCTCTGACTGCTCGTTTTCATCTCTATCGTGCAAAATTATTACAATAAAGCAAACGTTTTCTTACATACCAAATATGGTGTCCATCCAGTGACTATAAAATGTGTTGATGTAACCTCTTTCAATACAGTTTGCATCCTTATAGGATACAAATAAGGGGTGAGTCGTACCCTGTACGCCAATCTTAATAACGCAACGTCGTACAATGGCTTACTATCGTCAAAGTCCGGATGGACTTCTGCACTTTTTATTGGAACAATGATACCTCCTTTCTTGTAGTTAACACTTCCTAAACGTACTCTTATTACTCTGGAAGACTCTCGTAATCTACAATTTAGTGTGGATTTTAATTGTTAATCATTATTAAATTCTAAGAAACACATGTATAGATACACTCACGATCACTCAATGTGCACATGAACGGTACAAATAAAGAAAATTTAAAAACCAGATTTTACGGTTGGGTTTGCTTTATTCGCTGATTCTTACTATAAGCAGTCAATCTTTATTAATGAAACCTTATGAAATCTTTATGAATAGTATAATATTGCTAATCGTGACTAATTATTGCCCCGTCATGCAGTCAAATAAAAAACAAAAAGATAAATAATTGTTACAGGTATATGGTAATACTGATAAAAAGTTAGTAGACAGAATATTTCTCATAGAGATGGGCTATCTGCTAAGTATCGATCACCATGGAAGATTTTTGACCTAATAGATATAATTGAGAATCTTAAAAATTATGTTTTCGTTGTAAGATAAAATTCTTCTAAGGCACTATAATTTTTCTTTAAAGAAATTTTCTAGCCTCTACACCTTAAGCTGACTCTGGCTTTCACATGGTGAACCCCATTAAGTTGAGTATCTCTAGCGAAGATGGAGGTTTATAATTCTCGTGGGAAAGTCAATGAATAGAGAGCATCTAACGGCTTAGTGTGAGGTACGCTCAGGGAAGGAGTGATAACGGAGAAATCTTATCCAACGATAAGAGGTAGCGACCATAGTCCGAGTAAGATGGATTACTTCAAAAAACTTCAACATTATGGAAATTAAAAATGACAGACTAAAGAAGTGTGCCGGATAGCGACCACCGGTACTTGGTTTTGATTATTCGTGGCTTTAGCTATTGGAAATTTTGCGTAATTTTGGGAGCGATAAATAAAAGATGTGTGTCGTTGAAAAACCGTTTAAAAAGTGAAAGTATAAATTGTTTCAAAAAAGTTACAACGTCTTTTTCTTGCAAGTTGCGTTTCGTTCGTTCATGAACAGAAGAGAAAGAAGAAGAATATTAATTGCAAGTTACTTACGCAAAAAATGAATCAGCCGCGGTTAATACCCATTTATCATCAAGCAATGCACCTGCACTTAAATAAGAGAACTTTTTCAAAATAGCCACAACATAAGGAAAAATCAAACTATCTGTCACCTTAGTGTGACCGAATAAAGAATTGTATTTTGTCCTAACACTATTATTATACTTCAGTTTAGCTGTAACATTTATAGTACAGTAAAATAAAATTATAACCGTGAAAAAAATTGGATTCATATTGAAACGTGTTACCCACTGAGCTAGAAGAAAAATGTAAATGTGTTCTAATGAGAAATTGTTTTGTAAACAAACCGTTCCGAATTTAGAAACACACACTGGTGTTTATGAATTCATTGAGTAATTGAAAATACGATTCACGAATAGTTGATTTCCTTTTTGCTTTTGTTAGGAAAATATTGTACTATTAAGGTGAACTTCCACTGTATTCACAAGCCACCATCCTTCGTCCGACCGCTATTCTTACCGGCCGCACCGATCACACGCATTATATTAGTAAAGAGAATGCAATGAGTGCGGATGACGTCACATGGCTTATTTCAATAGAACTACTTTATATTACTCCGCAACGATATGTCTAAACTCTCAAATGATACTTCTATTAAAATTTGGATTCAGTGAAATTATGAATTCAGCAAATTTATACAATTTGTAGCGGTACCGTGTCTGTTCTGTTGTTGTTATCAAAGTTATGTCTAATTTCTCTAAGATTTTTAACTCTACCTTCGAGATATTAAACTGTAAAATCAAATGGAATTTGTGTTTTTTTCCTAACATGCATCCGCTCGACAGATTGTTCAAAACTACAGAAAATGGGATAAAACCTAGCTTCAAGCAATTATCTTTAAATAGAATAATACTTTTTCTTATTAAAGTATGCTTGCCATACAAAATGCGAGATATCCCGAAGAAACACTTCGTTCCTTATTTGAAGCTAACGAGGTTTTTGCCCTGACGCTGTCGTTTCTTGATAGTGTTAGGTGTGAGACTTTGCATAATGTTGAAACCAGAATATTTTTATAAATAGTTTATACAAAGGTCTTGCTTCAACATATTTCATAAAGGGATCCGATTATCTATTCAAATACTTTTTAACCGAAATCAAAAGGTGATTTATTATTTTTTCATTCTACTCTAGATCCTTTACATTTATACTTTGTTGTCTAATGATTCCTAATGTTATTTTGAATATTCCTTTTGTTACTTTCAAAATATTGGCATGTAATTTTACGTCAGCAATTCATTTTGAATGTGATTTGTCTGAATCATCATCCTCACCAGCCCTTTTACGTCCCAACTGCAGGGGCTCAGGCCTTCCTTATGGATAGTTAAGGAGGATGGGCCATGACCCTACACGCTGGCCCAATGCAGATTGGAGGGTATTAATGACTACAAATGTAGCGGGGACCAACGGCTTAACGTACCTTCCGAAGCACGGAGTAGCACGAGATAATAATTTTTTGGTCACCCAACCCGTGACCGACCCTTGCGAAAGTTGCTTAACGACTACGATCGCGGGCCGCGGCGCTTATCCGCCACCGAACTAGTGTCTAGTGTAGTGAGCAGTTGTCTAAATTCTTCTGGGTTAATATTTTGTATTGTAAATAGTTATCTATACTAATATTATAAAGAGAAAAGATTGGATTGTTAGTTTGTTTTTTTTTTTTGAATCGAATAGACTCCGAAGCTATTGAATCAATTTTAAAAATTCTTACAACTACGGGTAGCTTCATCATACTCGGGTGTCATATGCTATAATTTACGCGTGCACGTTATTAAAAAGAGAGAGAGAGAGAAACGTGAATATAGTTTAACATATTGAACATAATATTGTACTTTATGCACTGTTCACAAATTTTCCTGCATATAAGTGAACGTGAACTTCTAAACACATGTGAAAAAATGTAGTAGTATTTCTACATCTTTATCCGCATATTTATTATAATGTAACTGTTGATTCACCTTTGATTCACCCAACATATTTGGAGTAGATAATTTAGAATCGTGTGCTAATCCTCGCTTGACTTCAAAATTAGTTTTTTTTATTTTATCAAGCACCTTTGTTTTTATTGAAATTATTTTTACATACTTTTAAGTCGGTGTTAGTTGAAACATAGACTTTAGCTGCTTATTTTACTCAATTATAGAACACTAGCTGTTTTCCCACGACTTCGCTCGCGTAAATTAAAGCGGGATCAGTATTTCCAAAGATTACCCTACAGACAAATACAGTTATAAACTGTAACCCTTAATAATATTAGTATAGATTTTGCAGATTAACTTATGGAAAGTTCTAGAGTAATTGTAATATTCTTTTCCTTATTTGAATTTGTTGTAACATGGCATATATTCCTGAATGATTCTGAATCAGTATTAATATAAGGTAGGTTCAATAGAATCATGCCAAAGAGGTTTATTGTTAACATAAAGGGCGTTTCCTTACAGAAAACCATTATAATATAATACGATTTTTCTATTGTGTGGTTTCTGCATCCTTTTCATTTTGTGCTCATACGGGTTATGATATTATTAGCAATATTATATCAAATTGTTGTTTTCGAACAATTTTAAAATTCATAGGTATAATAGTCGAAGGATTTCAGTGGATTGGACTGGTACTAAGAATCATCACATGCTCGATGACTAGTTCTAAGCAGGTTTTCTTACGAAATAGCAAAGACGCTTTTCGAATTGAGCTACCAGGAGGCTAAGTTATTTTTTTTTTGTTAATAAAGTTTCCTTTTTTTACGTTTTTCTATAAGATGCCGGTCAAGTGCGAGTCGAAATCGAGCACGAAGGATTCCTTACCGGATTCGAGCAAAAAACACGTTTGTTGTGTTACCCCTTAAATATTTGTTTAATTAATTATTTTTAAATTTAATATAGAAATACATATTCTGTATAAATATTTCATTTGCGTCTATCTGTTGTCGTTATAAATATCCAGCAATAACAAGCAAAAAAATCACGGGGTCCCCTTAAATATTTATTTTATTCTGGTTTTAGGATTTGTTGTTGAATCATCAACAGAAATAGATCATGTGTGAATATTTCAACTATCTAACTTTCACGGTTCAGGAGATACAACCAGATGACAAATAGACAGACAGCGGAGTCTACGTAATAAAGTTCCCGTTTTACCCTTTGGTACTCTAATGGTGGGATCAGAAGTAGTTCAGGGTTGCTCAATGAAATCCTGGGTGTAATTCTTCAAACTTTCGATTTTATTAGCAAATAATATACATCAAATCAAATCACTTATATGTAAATTCTAAGATACTGACTCTATGCCGGTCTCGATCTGAGAGAAAGATTATCAACCAGCAAAACACGACCACGCGAATTCGAAGTAATAATTCAAAATATATGCGGCCACCATTGACCATAAATCGTCCGTAGAGTAAACCTACCTATAGTAATGACCACGGATGTTACAGTACGAAACCCTAATGACACTTATTCTATTGAGTTAATTGACCTCTTTAGGTAACCGAACGCTTTGTTTTTAATAATTTTCTACTTAAGGATTCAGAGTAGGTTCGAGCACCCGAAGCGTCTGAATTTTCATGTTTTTTTCCCATAATATAAAATCACTTTACTAAGAATTAATAACTATTTATAGTATCTTGAATCAACGGTCTTGTGGGTAACTGAACGAAGTCTGACTTTTTTATTAACAATTTAATTTTTATTCGGAAATCTTGAGTGGGCTTTACTTTATCAATAATATTTTATTACGTCTTACTTTATAAAATTATGCTTTTATATCGGTAGGTATTCTTTTCAATGATAAAGCACTGAAATATTTCAGAAACTCGTCCTCCATTTTCATTAACTAGTCAATCCTATGAATATTTATTTAATCATTGACTTTATATTGTAGGACCGAAACCAAATAGGTTGAGGTCCTATTTGGATTTGGAGACTGGCTAGTGAGACTAAAGGGAAATTTTCTTCCTCCTAGCTGGATGTTTGCAGCTTGTAGACCTCAGTCCATCCGTAGGTTGGGAGTTGCATATATCTTAAGTCGCGGCGAATCTTAATAAGAGCGATACAGGTATAGCGACGTCACCTCGTGACTCTTCGATATTAGTAGAAGCTTCAGTCTTGTAGCGATGTTAGCGCGGTGTAAGTATTATTGTAATTTTTACCAAAATATCAAAATAATTAGTTAAATTATCCTTAGTTACAATTTAATTTGTCTATTTTAATCTTGTGTTACGATTTTACAAAAATGCAGTAATGGTTAGCCGCCAATATAATATTTGCAAAATGTTTGGAAAATTAATCAAGATATAAAGTATATTAGTATGCTATAAACTTTATTAGAAAATAAATGAAATATACGAAATTTCAACTACAAATGTATATACGCGTCTGAAATGAAATAGCTGTAACATTTTCAATTAAATAATCCTACTTATAACATTATATTCTCAGAAACAAAGCGAACAGTACTCTCACGAATTATTATTCCAGTTATATAACAACAAATACAAACTATTCGAGAACAACTTACAGAGAATGTGCTTAACTTCACCAGTTCTAAGAATAAGTTTTAACTGGCTGCATGTTACCTGATTATAAAGAGGCTAACACACAAAAGTAGTAATATATTGTGGATATACTTTAACTAAAGATACTTATTGAAATCACCTATAGTTAAAGTCTTCATCTTATAATTATAGTCTTGTAGATCTACTAATGAAATGTTGTTCTGGCACTGCTTTTTTCAAATACAGCGCTATCGCAGCATTACAGGTTTAATGACACAAATCGGACTTATAAGCTAATAAAGGTTTTCTCTATAGCTTGAAGTTTCAAGCATAGCAACGTCATTCACATAAGGGGACTACTTAACAAACCATAAAAGTATATATAAAAGTATCCATGATCTTTATGTATAAGAATCATGCGACCTCTTTCGCCTAGATGCACAAGGAACCATTGAGGTTTAACTTAATGAAAATTTTGAAGGAAGTTTGTGCAAAGGGGTGTATGTCTGTCTGACAAGATGGCGGACAAATCGATCGTCTATAGAGGTCAGAAAATGACATCCTTTCTACTCTATCTAAACAGACAGTACTAAAATTAATACTAGATATATTATTTTATTACCGAATAAAACTATTTCTAAACAAGTTACTATCGTATTTGAGGATGGAAATATTGGATTATCGTTTTAATTTGATTGAACCAATCAAATTATGCCGCGTCAGTCACTGACATGTTATTAGTGAATCCAGTGTACCTAAATGAGTTAGCGTGAGTAGTTGAGATTTCGAGTAATTTGAATTTCGGTGTATAATGTCGCAGCCAACTGGTTAAAATAGCCATACAATCGAATGACTACCCTTCAATTGAATACCACCATTATTTGGTATTTATTTTTATGGCTAGTTTACTAGATAAATTATTATGACATTTAAACGATTGGACAGCAGTTCACTAGCATGGCGCATATGCATAGCTGATTGCAAACCGTCGTTTTGGTAAATTAGTAAATTTCTCCACTAATAAGGCGCTAGTTTCACTCTAAGTTTTTTTGTGTAACTAGACAAAATATTGTTAGTTACAAGCTGGGGTTTGGGATAAAAATAAAAGTGAATTAATTTCAAAATCTGACTTTATTTACTGAAATAAAATCACAAAAATAACTCACTAACAATTCACCGTTCAGATATTTCCCTTCACTCTTGCTTTCAGATCGCTTGATCACTGAAGAAGACTGGTACGAATAGTTCACCATGTATTTATAGAACATTCTAGGTTATCCTCGGCCCTACCGTTGTATTCGTGGCGTTATCAAAAAGTTCTAAAATGGCTACCCATCCTTTTCTTTTCCCTGTGACTGTCCCTTCCTTCCGACGTTTATATAACTATAGATACAATTAACGAAGCCGATACGCTCAACTATCTTTTTCATAGTGTGACCGTTTTTCGACGACAGTTATCGATAACCAAACTATCGCAACACCAGCAACACTTGTCCATACTTGTATCTTGAATTTCAGATTTCCCTTATAACTAATGAATATTATTAATACTATTTACTTGTTGAAATAACTATTTTGATACTGTATTTTACGTTTATCTAGAAATATATTTAGATCATTCTCACCAGCCATTTTATTCTGTAACTCTGAGGACAACTGAAGTAATTTTTTTATAGAGCTCTGTGGGCAAGCGGCCATAAGAATGAGTGATTTTGACACATTGGAATTGTTCACTTTTTACGGTTACGACCTTAAGCTGCCAGTCGAGTTATCGAATAGGCCTGCCATATATTAGAATCTTTATTTTTTTCACTTAACAAATGAAATGGTAAAGTAATAATTTAATTCCTTAAGCCTGCACCTCCAGTGCTAAAGGTATCAGCAAAGAGATTCAAAGGAAGAAATTCTCATCAGGAATGTTATGAAGGCAACATTACAATGTGAATATTCAGAATTCTAAGCATGTGGGTAACAAGACGTTACCGAGTCGTTTGCTTCGTATGTCTCTAATTTGAAAGCCTTGCTCGGCTTTCAAGATTTATTACACCCTGCAATTTTGTTTGTGACACGAATTTTAAGTGGGTACAGATTTGTGATAGCCGAATGAAAATTAGACCATATCATATTACTTACCATATTATAAATACGTATACAAAGGCACGTGTAACATAATTATAGTCTACAGCGTGTCATGTTACTACAAATTGCCAAATTACTTTAATCGATTTGAATTTAATTTAGCTTTAGATGCGTGTACATGGGGTACCATGTACACGCATCTAAAGCTAAGTCACTTTAACAGATATTGTACAAAGAAATAATGAAAAAATAAACTGTTAACAAAACTACATCATTATATCTTCGTTTAATTGGTATATCATAGCCAAAACGTGAATTCATAATATTTTCTCTATAGAAAAGAATCACAAAGCTACCCCTAAGACTCACTATTTGATCATTTCTTAATGCAATTATGCCTTTTTTAAATAGTTTTAAATTAATAAAAATGTGAGCAATTTGTAGCCAAGGATACAATTGGGTATACATCACTTTTTATATATGATACGTTATTCAAATCTGTAATAGTAACTGTATTGGTTCTAATATCGTATTTTGAGAACGATAGTGACACAATGCAAAAAATGCGATTTTGAGTAATGAGCGTTTAAAGTTCAAGAAATTTTAATCCGCCTCTCTAAACAATGTATCGTCACTACGCCACCTAGCAGTTTCTATAAATAAAAATAAAAAATAAAAAAAATTGATTTTATTTCCAAATACATACGTGTTTTAGTTTCTATGCAAGCTACGTTCAGAGGGATCTTTGCATTTTAAAGTGATATCTTGATTGTTGATTTGATAGTTTGTTTGTATGCATCGAATACGCTCGGAAACTGCTGGAATGATTTTAAAAAATCCTTCACCTACGGGAATCTTTACGTTATAATTTACGGGAAAACAGATAGTTTTGAATAAGAAAATTATAGACAGACCAAACGTGAAGGAACAACGGATATTACGCGATAAGTAATAAATAATATATGGTTAGGAACGTGGTCCTGTCTCACTTATGCTCCTGAAGTAGCGAGTGAATCTGTATATCTACGTCTAAAGTTTTTAGTTTTGTTCCTTTTTACATGAAGGGGGTGCTTTTCAACCCTCCTATCAACAAATCCACGCTTCACCTTGAATTCGCTGAAAGCCTTGCTGGATAAAGCGGAGACAGGCTTTCAAGCAAGGAGAGGAGGGTCAAAAATATCTCACCTCTTTTATACTGATAATCTCACCCGAAATGCACGAAAACTGGCAGAGATGCTAAAAATCAGAGGAACTGAACGAAACGAAACAAGAGGAATTCAGTAGCTCAATCGGTATGAGCTTTGGGTTGGACAAATGTGCAACTATGTCAAGACAAGGGTTGAATTAAACAATCAGTAGGTGAAGACCTCCTGCTCGCATCCAATATGCAAACCCTCTCCGAATCTGACTCATACTGGTACCTGGGTATGTCACAAAATATAGATGTAGATATGATGGCCGTGAAAAAAATCATTAAAGAAGCCTTCCTTGGACGTTTGACTCAAGTGCTGAATACATATTTGTCAGGCGCCAACAAAATCAAGGCCTTTAATGGCTGGGTCATGCCCGTTCTTATATATATTTAGGTATACTTAGGTGGTCTTACTACAGAGCGTATTCTCATCAATTGGGTGGATGCCTGAAAATTGACGAGAATACGCTCTGTAGTAGCGAAAAGTAACAAGTGCTTGAAAGATTCGTCAGTCCTGTTAGGTCCTGGGTAGCTCAGTGAAATGAAATGAAAATATCTTTATTCAAGTAGGCTATAACAAGCACTTTTACATCGTCCAAAAAAATTTGTGTAAAAAGAACATACTCATTCATCATCATAGTCAACTGCAATTGTAATTTACAACACATTTCAGCGAAAAAACAAATGATAGCGGGCATACTTTGCATTCGTTCAAAACCCAAAAGTAGTCCGAATTTCGATGTTCAACGGGTATGTATATTTTTTATGCAAGTAGGTATGTTCAACGAATTCTTCGTACTTACGTCGTGAAAATCAACAAAAATTTCAGGACTTTCATTATTGCCGTATTACTGTAGTGGAGTGGTTAAGTCCGTCTGTGTTATCTATCTTAATAATGCGAGAGATAACCCACCAACAATAAGATTATTTTTTCCCAATTGCTTCATTTGCTTGTAAAGAACATACACTAACTGGTTTTTCACGAGTATGATAAATAAATTTGAATGATAAATAAGGATAAGTTACTAAATAAGTGAAAACTTACTTTTATTTTTAGAAGCTGGAACATGATAGTCAGATTTCATTAAAACACCCTTCGCCTCTACCCTAATTAATACATGTCACTCCTCATAATCAGCAAACAAGACCATTAATTGTTATTATTAAATAATGTTTTATGGAGCATCATATGTCATTCCACATATTTTCATGAATGTAATATGATCTATGTATTAATTGATAATCCAGATTGTCTTAACATTACTGCGATTTCGTAGTCCTCTGGAATTGAGACTTCAGAATTATATTTTCTGTTTAAAATTTTTATCCTTAGTACTTTAGTTGTTTCTATTTTTATAAACACAAGATTTTAATTAAGTATTGAAGGTCTTCGCATATTGTGCCAAGAGCTTTGTGACGTGTTTAACAGTATATTTTTCAATATCATATTGAAACAAGTGTTAGAGACATAGTCTACTTACTATTCATCTATCCCCTCACATTTTGTAATCATCATCCTATAGAATTAGAAATCAAACTCCAATTCACCCTTGACTAGTTAATTTTATGTAGTCCAGGCCCTCTCCCATCAATTATTTTGCAGTAATTTCCGATAAAGCAATTTATCCACTTCAATTTAAAATTATAAATTACTTTATTCCAAATGATTTATTAGAACGCCTCGACTGATTTATGAAATCAATTTAATAAGTACCCGTTCTCTTCCTACTAAAGCGTAGTCGGCAGTCTGGTTAGTTCAAAAGATTTCTTCAGTTTGTTCTGGGCGGGGGCAACTCCGCTTTCGGTGGCAACTACTGATAGTTTGTCTATCGATACTAGTAACAGTAACCTGTTAGGAGTAATAGATTCAATTCTATCGTTGTAAAATAATAAAAAGAAAACTATTAATACCGACGACGGTTTTAAAAATTATCACCATCGACAGTGTGAAACCCACAGAACAGAAAAAAGATAGTACCGATACTGTTGGAGATACTCCTATCGATACCTTTGGAGTATATCAAAAGTTTTTGTCATGTATCGCAATTTAAAGGGCCTCATGTTTGTTATGATCCGCCGTTACGATGAATCTGAAGTAGATCGTATTGATTAATCGTGTCGTATGGGCTCTTAACACACGAGATAATTTTAGAAGTAATTGATCATACTGTTAAATTGTCATAGACAATATATTTGAGCCAAGAAAGTGTTCATGAAAAATATAGCTCAAACTATAAAGAAAAAAAAAATCCGTTTCAAATATGTATGTAACACAAGATCAGCGCGATACTGAAGAATTTACAATTCAATACTTCAGCTCAAATGTAGCCAAGCCCTTGCAGTCAATAGTGTGGGCTATATCAGTTAACGCATGTACCTACCCAGTTTACAACCGTATAACAATATAGTAGTTACAAATCTAGCGACCATTCATTCTATTGACACAATTGCTATTAAACACAAGTTTGACGTTTCATATTTGTACGTTTTATCAGTCTTAAAGTAGCAGCGACTTCTGGTGTACCATGCTATAATAGTTTTATTTTCATTAAACATTTACAGAGTGTGTAATTTGATATTCGTTTTAAATACGTGACAGATAAAGTGTGATTTCGAGTAGTATTTTTGTGTATATAAAAGATGTTTTTGTTTTAATGAGAAGTCTTTGTTTAGAATGGTGTATACGGTGACTGATGTGTCTGGAAATGTCGGAACGGAGGTTGTGAAAAAAGCTTCTATTTGGAAAGAGATAATTTTGGCTTTTATTGGTGAGTATAATTAATTAATGCAATTCATATTTTATCTATAACTTTATTGCTCATTAATACGTTGAAGTTATAATTATCCCACCAAAAACATAAATTTGAAAATTGATAGCCAAATTCTAAGCTCAATATGGTGTGATTTACGGCTCCACCGACAAAATTATTGATATGTAAATAGGTACCAAGTTCAGTAAACAATTCTGAAATTTATTTATTTATAAGCTGATTTTAAATTCTTTAGTAAAATAAAGCAAATAATATTATTGATGAAAACTGCTTAAAAAATCCACTTTGCCACTGGCACTCTGAGATGGGATTTTTTATGCATTTTTCACTAACAATATTTTTCAGTATAGCCTTGTGAATTCAAAAATTTATCAAATATAATAAAGCAAACAACTTAAAATCTACAGCATCTCCAAGTTAGATTTGGCTTGTCTTCACGTGCATCGGTAAATAATAATTTATCATCTTTATCTTTATTCTTTAAAATATTGTTAGATTCTAATTTCATAAAATTTTAATATCCTAGCAAAAATTGCTTTTTTAACTTGGCTAACACGCTACCGCGTGTCTTGATAACCAATTTTCCAGTGGTGTGAGTAACTTGGGCCTTAATACTGCCAATGTTTAAGGGATGATAATAATGACATTTCAATGGCATCTCAATTAATTACAGTTTGCCATTGTACTATCTACTAGAAGCCTAATATTAATTAATGCAATGTCTTCTTCATCAATCAATAGTAACGAGATAGGTTTATTATTTTATGATCTAATAACAAAAACTATGTAAAAACAGTATTATTAATAATGCTTGAAGTATACCATTGTTCAAAACGTAAGTAGCAGAGTAGGCTCCAATTCCGAATATATACAACAATACAAAAGATATTGCCCTATGAAATATCAAAGCATTTTTTTATGTACAAAAAGAAACAAACAACTCTAACTGTGCTAATTTAATATTCTTATTCCGAAGTTTTTGCTTCCTATATACTATTTAATTTATTTACTTCTGTTTCACGTGTAAGCGCTTCCATTAACTATACACCTATGGTTTAATGTATTGTTTATGTATGTTTAAACATTGTACTACATCTTAAATTGTTCAATTCAGGTTAATGGAAGAGGGATATTGTGTCTGAGTATCTAAATCTAATTTTCTTTAATTGATAAGTATTACTTGTAGATATGTATATCGCTTGCGGAGGCTCCCTGTAAACATTACAGCCTGTGTCACGTATGATAAAGAGGAAAACTTTGATTGTTTGTTTGTTTGCAAAAGTACTGGACCGATTTTTAAAATTCTACGTGAAAGAATTTTTAACACAATACAATTTCGTAAAAGGCGATTTCGTTACAAGGTGGTTTATTTTTACACCACTGCCCAAAAAAGGGAGTATATTGTATTTAGGGTTATATTATGTACATATGTGAGTTTCATTATTCCAACATAAGTTTGAAAGATTAAATGTATAGGGTATCATTAGAAACCTTATATTCCGAGTAACACTGGCTATACATGTTTTTTAAATAATATTTCTAAATTATAACAATATGGGTTTCAAATTAAAGGTCTTAATAAGTTAATTTCAAAAACATATACTACTTATATGTACATTCACTGGTACTAGTTGAAAATATATTTTTTTAGATAGTTTTTGATTTTTAAATTAAAATTTATTTTTCAAGAAACAGTCATCTAATCTATACTTGTAGGTAATAATTTATGCGAGAGAAGTCGCGGGAAAATAGTTATATATAATTTTAATAAGAACACGTTCTAGGTCATAACAAGAGAGAATAAGAGCTCAGAACAAATTAGACAAAGTTTTAAAGTTGTTACAGACTTCGTCTAAATTGTAGTTTAAAGGCTATTAAAATGTGATAGAAACTCGGTGTATTAGGAGTATTCTTATATTTTAAGTTAATTTATAGCACAGGTATTTCGAACTTATTACGATTTTGGAGGCTAAGGAACTTTTGCAAAGGACTGCCAAGAGATGGGTGACCTTAACCTTATAGTCTCAAGCTCCTTCGTATTGCAGTCGTATTGGGCTCGTGTCTTTCTCTAATTTTAATCTGTCGTTTTTGTGTATTTCTGTTCGAATGTTACTCCATTTGTATCTTAGGATATGTAGCTATAAAATTATTACTCCAATTATAAGTTGCATGTTTTTTATTTTATTTAATAGCTCTATGTCGTTATGGTTAGCACGCTTGATCTGCGATACGGTTGTTAAGCAACTTGCGCAATGGCCGCTTATAGGATGGGTAACCAAAAGTTAATTATAGTAAGTTCCTCCATGCTTTGGAAGGCATGTTTAACCGTTGTTCCCGGCTGTATCTGCAGTTTTTAATACCCACGAATCCACGCTGGGCCCGCGTGGTGGGCCACGGCCCATTCTCCCTATTCAATTTTTTCGATTTCTTCCATCCAGAAGGCATTCAGACATTGGGAACATTAATAGGCTGTTTGTTTTTAAAAATCTTATCTCTAAACAAGGGCTGTGCAATCACACTTTTCAAATAAATCATCTAAATTAAGTCATCATGTAAAACGAATTAAATTTTTCGTTGTAGATATCAACGTAACATTATTTAATTCAATTGTGAAACATTGACCTTGTGACGAACCTATTGTCGGTTCTTTGATTGAACTGAATTCGGCAATAAAAAATGACTGCGGAAGGCGATCACTACTCTGACCTACAAAATTTAGTGTCACTTGTTATTTATATCCTAAAAAAACACTATGTATTAAGAGGACGCCTACATCCAAAATCACTAACTTTCAACTGATATTGTACAAAAATATAACATCTAAATAAGCTTGAGATATTGCGAATATATTCGTAGATTCTTAATAAAAATACAAGAATAAACTTGAATGTTTAATTAAGAACGGTTATGATAAAAAAAATCTCTCTTTATCTGATTTAAGAAAACACAATATAAACGATCGCCATAAACTATTAGTAAGAATACGCTTTAAATTATTTCACTTTATCTGACAAAGGTAATTTAAATATTAGTTACCGTTAACATTGAAAAAACCAGACGAACTGATATTCATAATAAATTTTTGACATACGTTCCAATAATTTAAAGATACGAAAAAGGAATAATCAAAAATTACATTTTAGATCAGCCCCTCGATTCTGTAAAACACCTGAGTGAATTCGAATTTGGGTTTGTTTATTTACAGAATCGCAGGGCAGAGGTCTTACGCCTTTAATACTCCCACTCAATCGCACGTGAAAGCGAAAGAACAAAAACATTAACAGTTTTATAGCAATATTTCGCGTTCACTTTGTCTCGTTCTATTATTAACTCGACGAAATAACTGCGTTCTTGTCAGTGTTGTTTAGTGGGCAACTGCTAAAAAAGTATACACAGGCGCATATTCCGCTGATGTTTTGGATTTCGCAATAGTTTCGCAGATGTTTCGCTTTCGCAAGAGAATGCGTCGGTGTATTAACGGCGTTAAAAACCTTTAAAAAATGTAAAAGATATATTGTAGAAACCCCTTGCACCAAGGTGTCGGTGGTACGAAGTCCCGTGACAAGCTGGTATTGAAATAGAGAAAACTATATTGTATAATTTTCTCAATAGAAAAACAAATTACAAAGTTATTTACTAATTTTTTGTTGTAATTAAACCTTTTTTTAAGAGAAAATTAATAAATAAGTTACTTAGTAGGCGAAACGTGTAGATCAGCCTAAGGTTGATATATAGACATTTACCTGTTACTCACGCTTTGCCTGCATGTCGATATACAAAATCCGAGAATTATGTCGCTCTAAAATGATAAAAAGTGCACTTCAGTTTATAATTAATTATTTAATCGTCCACCATTGGTTATCATGCCACACCACCTCACATCACGTCTTTCCAATAAAATTCAATGAAAGGTCTTTAAAATACTATAATAGTGTACGTTAATTATCAAAGTGTTACAAATAATTATATATGTCAAGTTACGCAATAAAGTGAGGTATTTAATTAACGTTGTTAGGGAAACAGGAATATTAATGTGGAGAAATAGTTTAGTTCTTGCGGCGAGCAACAGATGTCACTGAATCGTTTGTGATTTATAATTGGAATGGAAGCATTCTTAGTTATGCTGAATCGTCAGTTAAACCTAATTATATAATATTACGTTACGTAACAAATACACGCTTACTTATTGTTTGGGTTCAGACTTTCTAAGAACATCTTACTCACTCACTCTTCGAACCCTCTTTTTTGTTACCCCTACTCTTTGTGCTTATTCAAATAAATATGCAGCAATAGACAGCATCATATACATTGCTCAGATTCCAAGACGAGTAGCTAAAATATAGAAATAGTAGTTTATGCAACTGTCAAATAAGAAGGGGTATTAAAACATGATAAAAGGTTGACCCGAGTGTTTTAATACCTAAGTTTTATGCAGTTTCATACACTACTTTATCTTCACTCATAAGAAAAATTAAAATAAATTAAAGTAGGCAGGTTACAAGGAAATAATTTTTCGGAATCCCGAACACAAAAATACGATCGACAAAAAATGTATGGGAAGCGCGGGAAATTAAGATCAAACTACGCATGTGTGCGCCATTTTTTTCATATTCAGCCTAAAACCATAGACTAGTTTAATGAATAAAAAAAGATAGCGGTACTATAATGAGTTTTATTTTTAATTTTATGTATATGCGTTTATAAAGTGCGTATGTATAGAATTGTCTCTGAATTCGTAAATCGATTTTTTCGATTTGAGTCTAGATAAAGATTATTTTCTACTTTGACTCAACCGGGAATCGAGCCTCAGAGATGGCTACACTTTGAAACCGTCATGCGAACCACTCGACGACGGAGATCTAAATATATACCTACTCATAGTATAAATCAATGTCGTTACCCGCTGTCTGTACTGAGATCTATTAAACAACAAAATGGAATTTAATACGGTTTTCATCAATATATAAGTAGAGTGATGCAGTAATTAAAGTGGAATTTTATGTATAACATAGAATCTCGCGGAAAATCAGCTAATAATTAAACTTTGTTTTTGTTTTTAACTAATAAACGAGCAAGCACACAAACAAACTCTTCTGCTTCATAATCAGTATATGAAAAATAAAATATCACATTAGTGCAAAACTCATATATAAAATTTTGAGTGGATGGTTAATTTGATTATTGATATATATATAAGAAAATTTGGATAATGACTTCAAAAAGTTAACTTAAATACATCCCATCATTAGAAACAATCTCGTTGAAAGAATTAATTATTTAAAAATGTCAAAGCACAACTGCCAAAATTGAACTCGAATTAAAAGCCCACGACTTCAATGAAAATTTTCTTTAGCCAAATCATGCCAGGCCATAATACAACTTGTTTCTTTTATTTTTGACAGTCTAGTTTTTTTTAATTCATAAATTAAACATTTTTATTTTATTCCGTTTAGTGAGCAATTAATTAGAGATAGTAATATATTCTAGGATTGTACTCATCAAAATCTAAAATGAAATTAATGAAATTCTTTTCTTTAAATTTTAATGTGCTCATACATCCATCGTATTGTCACTCGGGTTGATGTAACATTTCTAATGATATCTACATTCGCTAATTATTTCGAAAGTTATGCTGGAATAAAGAAACTCACAGACATAACCTCAAAAGGAGTGTGAGAAAAAAGGTTAGTTGATTATCTATTTTTTTCTTTAATAAATTAATATTTGTTTCAGCTAGCCTGCCATTCTTTACACATGGATTGGAAGCAACTGAACTCTATGCTACAGCACATTCAGGCCATTTCATTGATTCTCCAGAACAAGTGCCATGGAATGCTACTGCTTTAATAGTGGCAGCTGCAGTGACTGCGCCAATATATTGTTATGTCATAGATAAGCATGGAAGGAAAGTGGGACTTTTTATCGTCAGTCTCACACAAGGAGTAAGTATATAAAAAGCTAGTTATATTTTCTAATGATTTCGCTTATGTGTATTATAGCCTTTTTTACCCTGAGAAGCGTGTTACGCATAACCGCCCCCCCAAGCGCGGAGTCGGCGGGTTGTATGGGGCGCTCCCCTGTGGACTTACCACAGAATGAAGCTAGTTAAATAGCAGTGTACCCACTAAAACCCAGTGATGTCCCTCCCCGTAGAGGCGATGCACGGGGACAGACTGAAGACCATTTCGGAGCAATTCCCTCTGCAGGTTGGGGATACATTTCAGAGACATTTGAGGCTAGCGCTAGCCATTTGCGTCTGAATTGATAAAATATTTTTTTAAATCAGTCCAGTAGTTTCGGAGTCTATTCAATGCAAACATAAAATTAAATCTTTTCTCTTTATAACATTAGTATAGAAAATATATCGTAGCATTACACAACTTAAGTGAGCCAATGACTTTGAAGTTGCGCTAAAACTGTTTGCTTTTTATCTTAATTATAAATACGTTACATATATGAACAATTTCATGAGTAACGATAATTCCAAATGTCTGTCAAAGTTTGGATTGTATTTTCAACAATCATTGCTTGCTTTAGGCCTTATTGAATATCTATAAGAGTATCGATTTATCCACTTTTAAAGGATCGGTTAGTTTTGTTTGTCTTGTCTTTTATATATACCATAAATAAATGAATAAGAAAGCCATGTAACTCATTGAACTGAAAAGGCGTGAAAAAAGATTCAAGCCCTGAACAATGCAACAATTGCCAATAAGAAAGCCTGCGGCGTTCAACAACCCTAAGTAAATATCGGAAAATATTGCATCCATTCTTCTGATTCCAAGGAAAGTGACGCAAAATGCTTATGTGATCTACGACTTGTGAGATTTAATAACAACCCAGCCGAATTATTAAAAAACGGTCGCAAATGTAGTGAAATTGTATATGTATAGCTTTTTTCTGTGATACGCTTGGAAAAAAGCTTCAAGCATATGGATCTCAACAATCATGGTCTGAAATATATTTTAGATTCCTTATTTATTTAAACTTAAAACAAATCTTCCGTTACTCTCAAATGTAGACCAAGGTAATGATTTTTATGTTGCCATTTGAGCAGTTGTCTTGTCAGTTGAAGCGTGACAGCATTTCATGCCCTTGTATGCATTAAATTTGAACTTAATTTACTTAACTATAAAAACGTTAAATATTGTATACACACTGTTATCCACTGTATTAAAGCTTTAAAACTAATTTTTCAGATATCATGTATCCCGTTGTTCTTACCACCAAACGATACAAATACAATTATCCTACACACAGTAGCTGGAATTTCCACAGGAGGACTCTTCACGGTACTTCCAATATACATATGTGAAATTAGTTCTATCGAATCCAGGGGATTTTCATTGTCATTGATGTCAGCGATGACGACACTCGGATATGTGATGAAACTTGTGATGGATTTAGAAACGATGATGTATGTGATGACAGCGATGGTGATGGTGCAATTACTATCGATGTTATGGCTAATAGAATCGCCGTCTTACTGGGTTAAGATAGGAAAGGTGGAGGTAAGAGCAATCAATGAAATGGAGATGCAGTTGAAGTTTAAGTACATAACACGTTTTTCAATATATATTTATTGATTGAATACAAATTTAGATTTTTCATTACATCTATATCTAAAGATATAATGAGTAGTAAGTGGAGTTGTAATAAATCTGACTCCAAAAAAAATATTTCTAACAAACAAGCAATTCATCATCATTATTAAACTATTAATTTCCCTACTGATGGAGCACAAGATTTTCATTAGGGTGGAACTGAAGTGAGACAATAAGGAGAATGAGCTATAATTCATAATTGACTTCGCGAATATGGTGGTAGGTATTGACGATTGAAGAGCAGCTAGGTCCAAATGCTTAACGTGTCTTACGAGTTACTTAATAATAAATATTTGGTCATCTATTTACATACATCTTACGAAACGCGCTAACCACTGCACAATGGAGACAATCAATATACACCGTGGCTCTAAATTACGTTGACAAATTTAAAAAATAAGTATTTCTAAAATGGAACGAATCGTGTTGGCTTCAGAAGGGACGAAATAAAGGGCTGATGATGATGATTCAATGTTTTGGCGCCAACTTAGTGTCATTTTCTTAGAAATTATACGAATATCAAAATTTTATTATTTTTTACTATGACTGCGCAACGTGGTGCAAAAAACGTTGTCTACATGAGGCTGTTAAGCGGCAGTGCGAGATTGTTCAACTTCATGGTGTCACTCGGCAATTAGTTTCTTCTACTGTTAAACGTTATGTTGAGCTAGGACATCTTGGAGACCGTCTGGGAAGAGGCAGAAAAAGAACTGTTAGAACGTCTAAGCTTTGGCATATCGTCAAACAAAGATTGACCCGCAATCCACAAGCCAAAGTGAGAAAAATGGCATGAGGTGTAAGTCATTCAACATTGTCACGAGAAGTAAAAAATGAGCTCAAGCTGACAGCATACAAGCTGCGAAAAGCACAACATTTTAACGATAACGATAAAAAAATACGACTTGAAAGATGCCGCTTACTGAAGGCGCTCTCGGCTGGTGAAAGTTGGAAAAATATCGTGTTTACCGATGAAAATTTTTTTATGATCAAACAATGCCATAATCGCCAAAATGGTAGGATTTACTCTTTTACCCGCCCTAGAGCCACAGCGATAGTTCGTCGTCGCCAAAAACCGAATTCAGTTATGGTTAAATCCAGAACGGGGCGATATTTGCGCATCAGGCAAAATCCCTCTAGTTTTCGTAGAAAAAGGGGTGAAAAGTGTGGTTCTTCCTTAGAGTCAACAGCATTTTGACAACCAACCATGGATATTTCAACAGGACTCTGCTCCGTCCTACAGGGCCTTAAGTATGCAGCAGTGGTGTATGGACAATTTTCCTGGGTTCATAAGCTCTAAGGAATGGCCTCCGTACTCACCAGACCTGAACCCGATGGATTACAGTGTTTGGTACATCTTAGAGGCACGGGTTTGTGTAATTCCACATAAAAGTATCGACGCGCTGAAGGCAACACTCGTGAGTGGGATAAAAAATCTGAAGTGGAAGTACGAAAAATTGTCGAAAATTTTAGAAAGCGTTTAAGCTTATTTATTAAAACCAAAGGTGGTTATTTTGAAAAAAAAAATTTTTTTTAAATTAAGAGATATTGTATTTTTGATATCTAGTACTAACAAGTCTGTATACAGGTAAATTTAGAAAATAGTAATTTAAAATATTAATTTTTGTCAACGTATTTTAGAGCCTTGATTATATTCTTTTGGCTTGAATTTATTTCAAGATAAAAAAGCGATATGAAAGAATTCAGATATTTATTCTTATTTCTACTTTCAGATAGCAATAGATAAAATGTGTAGACTGAAATGTCTCGAAGATGACAATCCAAATTTAATAAAATGTCTCGAGACTCTCAGAGATGAAAGCGACAGAGCGAAATCACACGGAAAACTAACACTGGTTCATATTTGTGAGTATAAATTGTTTATTGCATTCTTATCTTGGGAAATTATTGGAATCTTTATGGCGAGCTAAATGCTCGCTCAATTGGATGCTTTATCAAGGCAAAAAACTTAGATTTCGTGGTTTTTTTTTTTAAGAGTTATAATATTTTTGTAATAGTAACTACAAATTGAGAATAAATTGTAATAGCGCGCGTGCACATGAGCATAGATTTAATAATGCACGTTTACAGATTGTACTGTCGTGTTAATTGCAAAAAACTATTTTGTTGGCAAAAAATTAATTTAACAAATTCAATTTTGGCACCGAAAATGGGTCGTAAAGGTTCTTAAGTATTGGACTCGCAAATTAAACTATTTCAAATGTGACGAACATTAAATATAAATTAGATTTAGGGATTCCCGTGGGATGGTAGGTGGGATGATAGGTGGGCGATAAGTACCTCAGAGACCTATATACTAAGAGCTTTACAATTTATTTTAGTCTTCTGAATTACATTAAATCTATGTACAAATACAATAACAAAACGACGAAATGAGATCTGTTAAAGAGACTCAAATAAAATCAAGATAGAGACAGAGGATAAAACTATTATATTCGTATAATGAAATAATTCATTCGTATACCATTAAAATTACTGATGTATTTCTTACCTTTAATGAGAAGAAATAGAGACTAAATCATGAATTTTCAGCTAAATTGGAATTTTTTAACTATGAAGAAATTTTATAAAGTTCACGTTTTGTTCCAATCAATAGTTTCAGACATATGATGCTGTTTTCTCCGTTTTAAAGTTAATACTTTATTGTAGTTTATTTGGAATTTATTTCTTTATTCAAAATCAATTAAAAGTTTATGATAGTCCAAATAATATTGGAATATGTTTTAAAAAATAGGAATCAATTAAGGAGACAGCTTAATTATAAGAGGCCGCTGCCTTAGATATATATAAACATTGTTATCTATGTATTTCATGCCAAACTAAGAAAAATATATTGTAAGTTGTGAATAATATATTAGAAACTTAATTAAATTATATAAATAATCTTGACTTGAAAACAAATGCTTGGTGCAAGATAGAGTTAATACAAAGTGACCTTATAGCTAAACAGCAATATCTGAATGATAACCTATGGAGAAAGGGAACTATGGAGAGTGGGTGTATTTTGGAATTAGTAAATCGCAGATGTAACTTAAATCTTAACATTAATTATATATCTTAACACATTTATAGTAATATTTTGATAATCATATATTTAATAAGGAGATAGTTTCAAGATAGGTGTGTAGAAATAATAAACTAACTTTGTTTCTATAGTCGTTGTCCTGTCAACACCAAATGTCGGTATCAAATAAAGAGAAGCAAAAACAAGCCCTGCAAAGGATTCTTAATGTCTAAAAACCACAGAAAATTAAAATGTAATAACCAGAAGACCCCTTTCCAGTTATTTTAATAAATGGACTTTACTTATCTTCGACCTTTTCTTTAATTATGTTTGCGTAAGTCAGTTATACTCAAAATAGACTGACCCTCAGGGGTCGCGTCGACGCGAAAATCAATTGGAAGTCGTTGAAAGAAGATCCGAAGCAGTATCTAAGTCGTTTGAAATCACAATTTTGATTGATACTTCATTAACGGAGCAAGTTATATACAAAGATATTTATTGAAATTTCCGTTGTGCAACTGGTCATTATATTATATCGTTTCTTTTGTATAATTCTTAAATTAAAAAAATAAATAATAGAATTTATAATAATAAATCCGATGGCTCAATAATTAGTTTGTCAAGTCGATAAATGTAAATGTTAAATAACTGATTAAAAAAAACACTAAGTTGTCTTAATTGCCCCCAGGGTTCAGAAGACACATTATGTGATTGGTTTTGCAACTAAATTAAATGGAATGGAATGCAATGGAATGGAAGGTTGTGGAAAAATAATGACTGAAGATAATAATCAGATATTTGTTTTATAATCGCAAGTTATTTTAAATTTATAGAAGCTTTATTCTGATACATCGAGTAAAATTTTATTTGTTTACCACGTAACGGCAAACCTTCGAAAATAAATTATATGCAAAATAAATTATATGCAAAAAAGAAACATAAGATAAGCAGGTCCATACAAGATTGAAGTAACGTCAAGTGGACCAAGAAAAGTTTGAGGACCTCAGACGTGACTTGTTAACTCTAAAATGTTCATGTTGAGGACAATTAATTGAATAAAAAAGATTAAATTTAATACATATATTTGTAGCGTTGACATTTTAGTAGCACGTAAATAATTTATTATAAATCATTAGTTTATAAATTTTAAGACAGAAAGAACCAAAATAATAACCCATAAATGAAAAAAATAATAGATCTAATCGTATGAAAAGAATATTTTTTGGCATCTTTAGAGGAATATTTTGTTATTGTTACCATAAAAATCAGTCAACCGCGAATCGATGTCTCCTATACAATGTAATACGATTATAGTTCTTAAATTAATCCAAATTTAATAAAATGTCTCGAGACTCTCAGAGATGAAAGCTACAGAGCGAAATCACACGGAAAACTAACACTGGCTCATATTTGTGATATATTGTGTATAGTTCTTAAATTAATACTACCAATGCATCGATCGAAAATAGAAAAAACTTTTTATTGAAAAATTTCATCGACATAAATTGTGGTCACTATTATTAGTTGCAAAATAGATTATACTATTATACTAATGATATATTATTATTATTCTCTGCCAAGCCCACAAGGGATCATGTAGAATGATTTATGATTCAGAACCCTTAAAAGTATTGGACCGTAAGGCAAGCTCCAACCTATTTGTTCTAACCTTTTTAAATGTTTTCTTTTAATTATCTGTCATTACAGTTACTTTTTAACATCCATTCAGGAAGCAGTTTCCTGCTTAGAATTCATTCGATCTTCATTAATCAGAGCCCTTATTTGTATTCAAAGTGCACGTCTACTGTCGGAACGCTGAATTCTTTACAGAGTAGATATTCCACAAGTTCCACATAAATAAAACACGATGTACACACTGAAGCACGTCGGGTTACCAAAATATATCAATTTTTGCAATTGATTTTCAACTCTAACTACAATATTTTAAGGTTTAAAATCAATTAATGAATTTGACAAATTTGTATAAGTTGACGATTTTGACTGTACTTCCGTATAATCTAGTTTGCAAGAAGAATGACACTTTTTTTCTCATTGAATGTGCTTCGAAACTCCGATTTCTTAAATTCTTTCAGATATGTACGGAAAGCTACATCCAGCACGAATGACAAATAAGAGAAGTTACAGCAGAAAATAAGTCGTTTTGTTTGCTATCTCTGTCTAAAGCAGGGAAATTACTAGACGGCCCAAGGGCAAGTCTGCAGGCATGCCCGCATGGCTTCGCTATTATAGTACGGGCACGTATCTCTAGTGTAGGGCCATCGTGTAGGATCCAACATTTGTTTTGTTTGACTACTTACATTTTGTCATGGTATCTACTATCTACCTCAGTCTAATATAATTAAATGTCTGTCACTATTGATGTATAATGAAGACATTGCACAAATGACATTGGACTTTAGGTGTATAGTACAATGGTAAAATGCAAGCCGTTGAGGTTCTATTGAGATGCGATATTACGTAGACATTAGCAGAATTGGCCTGCCGCAGACTTGCCCGCGAGATTGCCCACCTAGTGAATTTCCTGCTTTACACAAGTTTGTTCAACAAAACGTAAAGTACCTTAATAATATCAGTTTTACGTACACAGTTGAACTATGTCGTTATTCTTACAAACGAGCATGTATCATAAATCTATGTCTTTTATTGTGATTGGATGTCATTCAATTACGAATGACATCCACGGGAGGGTTAAACGATATCGGGGGAAATGACTGCTTACGTCAGCTTACGTTCCAGATCCGAGAACGATTTTTCTGGTGAATTTTTATAGTACGTTAGGCACGTGTGGGTGGCGTTTGTGTTCTAATTTTATGTTTCTAACTTTTTATATATCGCCTGGAAAGTATAAAGCCGCGTAACCAACATTTATGACTTAACGTTACTGACACTGTGGTTTCACAATCGTCCGTTAAGGTTTACTTTAAACTCTACAGAATGTTCTAAATTTGAAAGTTTGTCGCTTTAACTAATAAACAATTTAATCGATGTTTGTGCAACTGGGTGTAAGGCGGTTTTAACTGATGACACTTAAAACATAATATCATATTAATCAGAAATATAACAATATATGGTGTACTAAATGAATGAATTAGTGTAAATATGGTACATTGCCAATAAAAGCTAAAGATGACATTATTATTATATTACTTATTGACTTTTTACAAAATTTAGTCAATGAAATGAATTGTGAAACACGATATGATTATTAAAAGTATTTCATATGTTCTCACGGATTAAAGGTCTTTATTCTGACATTAAAACATAGATGATTAATAAATAAGCACGATACTAGAGAAATGAGTTTTATTTGAGAACTGAAACTCTATTTTTGTACATAAATTAGTCAAAATGAAGCAGCAAATTGGGTTTCCTGCGTAACATTAGCTCGTGTAAACCTGTACAGGTGTAAACTTAACAGGAAAGGCTAGGTGAAAGGTGATTGATTGTTTTATCGAACACCGCCACCCTTGTCCCTTATCCCGGTAAATATTAGGAAGCTTAAAGCCCAAATGTCAGGCCACCGGGTGTGACAGGTGAAGGTGACAAGGAAGTTAACGCTTAGGTATTTCAATTTAGCGAAACTTTATGTATAGTGGACAGGGTCGTTTGCTTAGATCGGTCAGATAGATTAGAAACTGTTTTGTTATTCCTGACTTAGTTATAGAAAGTCAACGTATCTTTTTTTTTTGAATGCTATGAATATTGAATGTAATCGAGCAAGTGAGACAGACAGCATGTTATCGGTCGCGATGAATAGAAAGAAATAGACTTATGTAGTGACCACGCTGACCATTTGTATCGCGTTGGATCGTTCAAACAACGCTTGTCACTTACGTTCACGCATAAACTAGTTTATCAGTAGACCGTAAACTAGTCTATCAATTGATATCCAATTAACAGTCTAAAAAGACGGTTCGATCATTCAACGCTCATTCCTAGCCTGGAAGGTTATCTATTCTAATCTAAAACATTTTAGAAGTGGTAAAGACTACCTCGGATCCTATAAATACGTGGTGGGCTATCCGTCCCGGCATTTTCACTGATCAAACGATAGTGTTGTGAAGTAACAATAGTGACGTGAATTAGTGAAAGCGGAGTGTGTGTATTTTGTAAACGATTTGTTTTTATAATTTTATTATGTAAATAAATTCTGAGTGTGAATTTAATTGGCATTAATTTTGATCCCGAATCCTACATACTCTAAAACTCTAACTAAATACTCGTAATTTGTTATGAAGGTTTGATCATTGTGACAAATTAGATATTATTCATAATCTTCCTAGGATGCGTTAATAAGCGCACGGATGAAGCTATCGTTGAAAGTATAGTCGCTGACTTCCAACTATTATTTCGCTATTGATAGCAATAATATTCCTATCTTAAAATCATGAATATGCTAAATGATTCTTGTTAAAATAAATTTCAACTCCGTTTAATCTAAAATATCAGAATTTTCCTATAATTAGTACAAAGCAAATATATTTGATCAATTTCGCATTCACAATGCTATACTGGAAAATATTCTTAATGAATAATGCTTAAAAGTAACAAGTGCTAGATTAATAATCAAATATAATAATTATAACAAATTTTCATCTTTATCGAAAGTTGAAATATTTGCTTTTTTTTAAGTATTTTCCATTAACAATATTATTACCGTTTTCAACTTACCTGTTACCTACTAATTTTATTTTTGATGTTGGCAGCTAAATTTATTAGCATATTAACGACGAAATTAACTCCCAAAGCAAATTAGCGTTCACGAGTACGCCTGTTCTGAATAAAGAAAAAACCGTCCTATTTCTTTATGTTTCTTTCGAAGAGAAAATGAAATTTAAGTTTTACTTTTGAATTAACAAATTTCAATCCATTAAAGGGGGTAATCTGAAAAGTACACATTATATTCATTAAGAAACTATATCCCGAGTTCGAATATCGTAACAGATTTACAGTACAGTGTTGAGAATACACTTTTAAAAATGTATTGATACCTAACGAAATGCTGTATTATCAATCAAAAAGTATTACTATTTACTTTATTTTGATTTTTATTAACAATTATTACAGTTGAATATAATCACAATATGAACCCCTTGTGTGAAATGTTCATACGAATTTCTGGTCGTATGGTTGTAATTTGAATTTAAGTGTAATTATTTCATCAGTAAGATGATGATGTCTCAGTATTTGGAGTAATCATCATCACACTTTATTAGGTGTATGTAGGGGTATAAGCTTTCCTTATGGATGGAATCTTATCAAATAAACGCCCAGTGTGGATTTGTAGGCAATAGTTACTGCAGATGCAGCTGAGACCAACTGCTTAACGTGCCTTCCGAAGCACGGAGGAGCTCGAAAAACACTTTTTTATTACTCTTCCTCTGATCAGCCCTACCGAAAGTTGCTTACTCTTGCCTCAGACCAATTGTGTTGTTACGTCAGCGAGCTATTCAGTATTTGGAATGAAAAATATGAATTCTGCCTAATTCTTTTGCAGTCAGAAATTTGATTTGGAGAGACGCTATAAAGATTGGAGTGCTAGTCCACACAACTATGATTTTATGCGGTAGCATAATGTTCTTGGACCAAGATAAGACTTTGTTGCAGCTGAAGATACCTTCGGACCCTGACAGAGTGCTCGTACTGGTGGCAATGTTTGTTGGCAGTTTCTTCACTTCACTGTTGATTTTATACGCTGAGAGGAAAGTGAGTACCAACCTCATTTTGATGACCTATTTACAAGTTAATTGGTTAGAATGATATAATAATATTTAGAACTCATGGATCTTAAATTAGAGAGAGAATTAAGTGCCATAAGGCTAGATACTTCACAGGCATTTCACTACCTTGCTTTACTAACTTTTTCGGCGAGTTTTTCAAACTTTTCAAATTTTTTAGAACAGTTCTATTAATACAGAACGTCGAGAGGCGCTTGATATATTACTGCTAAATGGGTTGATGAAAACCTGTGCTGTGACTTTACTCGGCGATTTTGCTCGATCAAATAAAACCATATACAAGTACGGATTATTATTATTTATTTACTCAAAAAAATAATTGTAATCTTAATAAATAACAAAACAAAATTGGTAAATGTTAAAAAATTGATATGTTACTAGCAAACAAGGAAAATAATCATATTTTATATGGTAACAGTTTATATTCCTTTCAATCATTAAAATCTCGATGTTCAAAGGTTTCCCTAATAAAGAATGATTTCTCAGTACTTTAATTACACGTTATCCCGAAGGGTCCCTCAAACCCTTTGGTTGCACATCAAAGACGCGTAAATTTAAATTCGTTTGAAAATTAACCACAAATGAAATAGAGAGCTTGGATCTTCTGGTGTTGAAACAATTTAATTTGATAATTTAAAAGTTACTCACTTGTCAGTTCCAAAAAAGATAAAGCAACAAATAAATTTGGTTATCCCTTTAAAATATTTAGTTAAAAAAATCGACTATGAATCGGTTTCAAAACGCAAATATTTTAGATTACTCTATAAAATGCTTCTTAGTGACTTCATGATATTACTTTAAGGTGATTGTAAATAGTATTGATGAATAGAACATACAAATTGGGCGTATATCTCTCGTCTCCTGCTACTTATTGATAAATAAAAACGTTAAAATTGTTTATATAAAATTGCAAAATAACAAGTTGACACATATGAAGAGATATATAAAGAAATAGTTTTATTTTAAAACGTATTCGTTCAGATTTTTTTCTCCTTAAGAGACTAATGACCGATTTCACTAACCTAGTACAAGGCATAGCTTAATTAGGAAATGCCTAATCTTACGAATTGCCTCAGTAGATTAGTTTAATTCCAAATAAACATTTTTTATTTTATCCCATGTCATATTTGTGATCAGTCTGTCATATTACGAAAATGCTTAGTGCAAGGTGCCGAATAATGCATGCCATAAATTCAGACATTACTAATGGCCGTTTTCACTAAACTTAGGAATCGCCTAAGGTAAAAATGCTTTTCACCGATTACTAAGAACCATTTAAGAACATTAAGTAATGTCTAAAGTTATGATTTTCGTTATGCGGCGCCTTGCGCTAGGCGTTTGTGTATATGACAGGTCACAGGTGACAGGTGATACAAATATTTATTTGGAATCAAACTAATCTGCTTAAGCGAGTTAAGCTATGCCTTGTTCTAATTTAGTGAAAATGGGTATTAATGTCATTAGGCGGTTCCTAGTAAAAAACGGGCATAAGAGAATATCATGGGATTTACGTAATCATTGATTAGGAAATTACGAAAATAAGTGTAACATCATAGTTGTGTTATTATTAATAAACATGTTATCTGTCTATTTAAAATAGATGAAACACTTTTTGATGTGAAAAATAAAGTAATTTTGAAGAAATTAATTTATAAAAATGTTAAAATTTTCTTTCAGTATATCTTAACCTTTGGTTACATCACAATGGTGTTGTCAATGGGTGTTCTGTCGGTCTACACGCAAATAGATTTGACTGTGACATCATTAAGATGGCTACCGGTTGCAGCATTAGCAGTCGTAGTCTTCGGCTATGGTGTGGCTTGGGGACTTCCTACTATAATAGTGGTGGAAATGTTTAATCTTGAGGTAAGACCATCTTTCACCTTTCTTGGTGCTATATTTGTCAATAGATAAAAGTTGACAAGAATTAAAGCTGAGGCTCATCGCCAATTAATTTATTTACTTCAGATTGCTTAAGCTAATTAAATAGCGTATATATTTTATATAACTCCTGTTGCAAGGGTTTATCACTATCTAACGTCATAACTGAGTTTTAAGAGAAAGTGTGGTCTTAATGTTTATCCTTGCGGTACTCTTTTATGGTAAGCTCTACTACTCTTTAATTTTGTGTTTTTCTACTTAAAAATTTGGATTGGAAATCTTATTCTATTTAGATATACATTACTCTGCAGTAAGCCTAGCTCAAAAAATGATTATGTAAACTTTGATATCGTTGTCTTAAACTCTGTTCAACTATTTGGAATAATTTAAAATCTCTGAATTTAATTAAAACGGTGTAAACATTAACATGAAATAGATTAAAAGGGGAATTAAGTTATAATTCTCTTCTAAAATGATGCACAGCCGATATATCGTGTCATTAGGTTTACACATGACATTTGCACATTTCTAAACGTATTTCTCTAACTTATCTTAACATTTTATTTGTTTTCACAAGTTTTAATTTTCTTGTTGCTATCGTGCCATTAGGTTTACATATGACATTTGCACATTTCTAAACGTATTTCTCTAACTTATCTTAACATTTTATTTGATTTCACAAGTTTTAATTTTAAAACTTGACATTTAAATGATTGTAGTACAGAGGGTTTTAATTTATATTTACCTTTTGTTTTCTTATTCCTAAGTCAACATTTTGTTATCATGATTGGAAAAACATGCACGTATTTTCACAATATTCGACAGTGTTCCTTTATAGGTGAGCTACAGTGTTCATTTATATGCAAACCTCATACATGAACCAGGAAAAAATCCCCGATAGCAATTTTACTACTTTTCACTCGATGTGACAAGGTTTTTGTTTAGTATAAAATCTCTACACTATACGTGTGGTTATAAAATATTTTTTTTTTTTGTTATTAATAAAAAACCGGCCAAATGCAAGACGGACTGGTACACGAAGGGTTCCGTATCGGACAAAAAATCACGTTTGTTGTATGGGAGCCCCCCTTAAATATTTGTTTAATTTAAATTTTTTATTTTAAGTTTACTATTTATTTAGCATAAAATATGTTCGTTCAAATTCTTTAATAATAAACTTTGAAAGATAACGTTTTTCCAATAAAACTTGATTTGATGCCTTCATAGTCTCTTGAAAAATTGACTTCAAGACCCCAAAGAGATGAACATACAGATAAATATACTAATGAACATATGAACGGCCTTAAAAATGGACTTACAAACAAGATACACAGACAGACTCACATACGAAGAGTGACGTAATCCCGTAATCGTTCACTTTGTTAAGGTACGGAATGTTGAAAAATCGACGCTGGAAAGGCAAAATGTATTAACCGCCATTATATGAATTGTTGAGTAGAGCGATTTGAAGTTTCAAATTTTGCAAAAAAAATCATTACTAATTAATTGCTTGAGCGTTTTCATTGAAAATCAAAATAGTTATTACGAATAACGCTTACTATGAAATGTAATAATAGAAAAAAATCTAGGTGTCTTCGTGTCCAAGATTTTGGAGTTAATACAATGCAATATATAATCTTGGTTAGGTAAAATTGACTTAAGTCCGGTCCGGTCCGGTTAAGACTTGGTTAGGTAAAATTGACCGTACTGACCGTGCTCAGGTAAAACATGTTTTAACGAATGAAAAACTGCATAAAATGAGCTAGAAAAATGTGTTATATTCTGTATAGCATACTAATACGTCTAAGTTAAATGTTTTATCAGGCCCAGTCAAGTCAGACCATGAAAACTAAAGTGTCTTATCTTGCATTAAGCTAACGTTACCGCTAGGCTTTAAGTATTATCTCACAATAATTATCACTAATGGAAGTTACGGGTAAAACTAAATAACACAAAAATAGTTTTTTATAAGGACTTTTAATCACGAAATCAAGAATACAACTTTATGCATTAACAAAATATTAAAGCACAAACTTCTGAGATCAATCAGTCTTAAAAAAATGAAAAGGCAATAGTTTTAAGTATACCTAGAGATCAGATATCACAAGTTAATAGGTACTTGTACTTAGACTTATACTAATCAAATACAAAATTATTTATATATTTATCAGAAATTGAATACTAAATATAATATTATCGACTTATTTAATTATATTTGAAACAACATGCATGTGTTTGAAATAACGCACTTCCACATTTCCTGGAATATCATGCTCATGCGCAATATTTTCGGTTTCAGCCTCCAAATTATTAATTTCCTCAGAAATCTGAAATTAAACAAATAGATCAAAACGGTGTAAGAAAATCCAAGCCTTTCAACAAAAATACTTATAGACGAACACAATCGGTTAAAATAGTAAATGTTCCCACCTATTTACTTAAAACTTCTGTTACATGTACTTGATTTAATATTTCGACGCATTGTAGAATCGCGTAAGATTTTTCAGTCCGAATTTTCAATAAAATCGCATTCCTGAAAATAATTTGTGCACATTAGAATTAATATTTTTGCGCCAAAATACATATTTTATAGAAGTACGTATGATTACACAAATGTATTAATTAATTCAATGAATAACTTCAAAGAAAAATTGGAATCGAACCCACAACCTCGTTTACAGCAGTCGCATACACTTCTACTGTACTACCACGGCAATAAAAAAAGAAATAATAAGGTTGAAATAAATCAAATAATAATTCTTTTTTAGTAAATCAGTTGTTACTTTCTATAATTATATCGTCTATAAATATATCATACTAAAAAGGTAGGTTATGCTTTAAAAAATAAATAAAATATTTAGTTAATAAAAGGTCAAATAGACTTACATCTTTTGTAGGACTTTTGATAATGACTGTCGGAAACAATGGTTTAAATATATTAACTTCGTTTGAATTGTTGAGATCAGATCCTGAAACACAAATGGAGCATTAGATAATCGTTATCATCTTTTGTTTAGGTACGTAAACAGTCCAAAGTAGGTAACGGATCAAATGACTTATTTATATACCTAACTACAAACTATGGACATTTAAACTATTAGTATATAAGACGTACCAGATTGTTGGTTCCCTCAAGACGTCCGGAATGCTCTACCATTATGTCATTCTAATAAGAAAGAAAAATAGGTATTTTAGTTAAGTAAGTACTCATTATACGAATCCAAATATTTTGGTAGCTTATTGTAAAACACCTATTAGTGCTTAGTTATTTACCTAATTGTATTAAAAATTTTACTAGGTTAATTAATTATAAAATATCCAATACCTAAATAATATACATACCTGTTCATTAGAATCGGGTTCAATGTCAAATCTTTTGTCTAACACTTTTTGGTAAAATTATTTACGAACAGCGTATTGCGACAGCAAGCGTGACCTCCCTCGACGACAGTGCACGGGTGGCTGAAGCGCCCGCACAACTCTCTCGGCCCTAACTAACAGCCGCGGTCTCTGTGAATAACAGTCTTGAACTACCGTCTAACCACCATAGTTTCGTATTTATCAGTCTTTTTTGGTAGGTTTAACTCACAAATGCAATAAATTTTGCATTAAGTAAATTAATTGAAGTGCTATAAACACATTAGAATAGCTTCAGGTAAAATTGTATTATCGACCATTTAAGTATTAAATGTTGTCGATAAAATTGTTTTAACGTCCAAATAATTGTAACATGCAGAAAAGTAAAATGTTTTAAACGACAAAAACATATATTTTATTTACAAGGAAATTGATTTATGTTTAGATTTTAAAATAATTGCCAATCTATAAAATGTTTTATTACGTCATTTTTTTGAAAATTGAAAAGGTAAAGAGTTTTAACAAAAATCTAGTTGTAAGCTTAAGCAGGTATAAATGACTTATCAATAGTTTGTTACTATCATGTACGCTTTATGAACCAAAGTTAAAAAATGAATGGATTTAATACAAAAAAATATACGAAAAAGTCGAAAATCACCGGTGTATTAACCACCATGAAAGTGCTCAGATTAAGTCGCTACCTAGACTATTCGAAAGAGAAAAATCAGGCGATTCCAACGATATATATAACTCATATTCGACCAAAGTGGCGCTTAATACATTTTGCCTTTCCAGCGTCGAAATGATATTCTTGTTACAGATTCGAGCCACCATGGTGGGAGCACTGTTTACATACTCTCAGATAATAAAACTTCTTCATATCAACACTTATCAATACATAGAAGATTATATGGGAATATTCGTCCTATTCTTCATTTTCGCTGCGATAAATCTGTATGCCGGTGTATATGGTCTCTTTGTTATACCCAATTTGAAAAATAAGACAACAAAACAAATTGAAAAACAGCTAAAAAGGATACCCTTAATAAAATTATGATCTTTATTTCCTGTATATTTATTCCATTTTCCATCGTCAGCAAGTTGTGTTCTACGGACGGCCATTTTGATTGCCAATAAGCAGTTTTCACACTGAGCAACTGACACTGCATCGTTATCCTTAACAGCTGTCGTATCGATAATTTACTAGTATCATTAGTCTAATATCAACAAATAAATTTGTATTAAATTTTATATGAATTATGGAACAATTAGTTATTTGAAGTCTATCGAAGCATGTCATTTTGTTGAGTATTTTGTTTGGTAAAAAAAGAAATCCTATTTATTTGTCAATCAGAGAATAGAAAAATATTTTTTTGGTATAATTTAAAATAAAAAAAGGTACGCGTGAAATATTATTCAGTATTTGCAGTAACTATTCATTTTACAAGCTTTTTATTTAAATGCTTCAATACTAGAAAAACATTCGCAGTGGACCCTTGGCACTTTTACTTTCAATGTAGGATATAATGATGTTTAAGTTTGAAACAAAATCTAACTCTTTTTATCACGAAAATCTTATTATCTATATCTTGACAGTGTCGAGTCGATAGTCTTGTATAATGTGAATATCCATTTTTAACGATAGGGCAACGGTCAACGGTTTTAAATGAAGTATTTTTTTTCCATTAGATGAACGACATTTAACTGAAATCGAATACAATGTAGATAAATCTTTTTGTTTTATATAATGGGAAATAAATGGTAAATTTTAAGGGTTTCACACATAATGTGCTAATAATATTTGGGCTATATAAAATAGTGTGCCATGAGGTCAAAAGCGAAGGAAAAAGTATTGTCTATTTGTAGTTTGTTAATAAAAAATGTAAAATACTCGTATTCGTAATATAATCCATTACCGTGACCTTTTTAAATAAAACATGAAACATTTGTTAATTTGGACCAAAGATAAACCTAAACTGTCTAGACATAGTAGACGAGGACGATTTTGTTAGTTTGTCCATCAGGTCGATTATTAAGTATACGAGACAAGTATTTTTCCATAATTAATAAATTACGGCTATACATTGTGTTAAAATGTGCTATGACACGACGTCATTTTCGGCATAGTTAAGACATAGCAAGCCCCCACACCTCAAATTTGATGTCCGTTACCTAACCCATTTCTCGTTAAACGGAAGCAAAAAAATGTTTCTATTATCTGACTGACAGACTAAATAGAATTTCTTTTATTTACCTGGTTCATTTGTCATCAGACATTAGGTATACCTATCACCACCTATATGAAAACACAGAGAAGGTCTCCGATCGCCGCTTGCACAACTGACATTTATAAAAATAATCCATTTCATAAAACCTTGCCAAATTCGCGACAAATGTTTGTTGATTCCAGCGACCTAATTATTGAAGTAGGTACTTACGGGGACCCCATATCAAGATCAGGAAAGGTGGTGTACTTGGTAAGTGAGCTGATCGCATTGTTAAACTAACTTTCTTACACACATTTTGGCAGTGAATAATTATACAGCAAATTAAGACTCCAAAATAAACACCGCGGGTAAAGATGCACAAGCGGCAACAAATGTTACAATTAAATGACTATTATACAACACCAACACTGAACACTGAACAGTATGCAAACTCGAACTCCTTGAATAGTTGTTTCAAATGTCAAAGCTAACACCCAGAACACTAATGGAGTAGGTGGCAGGCTTCCTTGCGGGATAACATATCCCTCCCCCCAGTAATGGTACTTTGCAGCGGTTTTATGAGATAAGCCAGCCACGCTTTGACCTCACTTCTTGGGGCAGATTCTCGTGGCTGGAGAGCTCATAAGATGCATTTCCTCTGTAATAACAAAACAAAAATATTATCTAGAGCTCCTCCGTGCTTCGGAAGGCACGTTAAGCCGTTTATACTGGTTGATCTGCAGTCATTAACACACATTAATCCACATTGGGCTCACGTGGTGGGTCATGGCCCATTCCATCTATAGGAAAGGCCTGACCCTCAGCAACTAGGACTTTAATAAGCTCTGGTGATGTTGATAATAATCCATCACGTCTTTTACCCAAGGCGTATCATAATTCTTGACCAATTAACAAGATTCGACTAAAAGCAGTAAATTTCACTCTTGATTCGTATTCTGGTTAATATGTGTGACGACCTTTGAGTACCTGTCTATTCTGAGAACAAAAATAAAGAACTAATGTACCATCATGACTCATAAAAGGGTCCAGACAACAATTTGAAGAAAATTCACAACGAAACATATTTCTTTTCTAGGTAATAAAATTTCCAAAACACCGAACCACTTTTTAAGTTTCTTTTCATTAAGATAATGTGTTTTAATGTAATTTAGGGTTGAAAGTTTTTACGAGGAGTACGTTCGGAATATTACTTTTTATGAGTTATAATAATTGGCAAAATAGCTTTTCTCAATTTTTATTGTTAATAAGGATCGTATAACTTTTTACTCTCCTTCAGCCCAAAAGGTAAAGTAGTTAACAGCTAAATAGAGAAAATCTTTAATAATCAGTAGTCGATTTAATAAAACGAAACCACTCAGAGGTCAATGAACGAATTAAATCTTAGGATCTTATTGAGGAATAAAATGTGTTGATCGAATTAAATACTCAAGCTCTGTGCATGGAAATAATTTTACCGATAAAGATTAGATGGCAGAATTATAATTACCTTCAATCTTTTCGTTATTTTGTAAGTCCGATGCGTGCTTATTTTAATGTCGAGTAGCGCCATCTTGTGGCAGAGTATAAGAACTTGCTGTTTCAAATGATCGTTGATACAAGTTAAATATTATGGAGTATCACCATAGTTAAATGTTTCGATGTCATTAATGTTACATTGGAAATGGTTTTTTTTATTATTAATGTATCAAGAATGGAATCGAGATGATAATTTTTTGGTCACCCATCCTATGACCGGCCATTGCGAAGGTTGCTTATCTTTTGCAACGTGCTAAACATTACTCTGTCAAGATCCTCAGCAACATAAAGCCACACATTGAAAAATTATTTTATCTTTTTAAGTACACAATGGATTCAAATGCAGTTGAATCATATAAAAACTGCATTAAAATTCGTTGTGTAGTTCAAAAGATCTCAACTTACAGACAGCGCGAAGCTACTTTTGCTAAAAGTTTGTGTATAAAAAATGATATAAATTGATACAATGAATGAAAATCCATTCCCACAAATCTGAGGCAGATACCAAGAAGTATCAATATAAATTTTATTCAATAAACTTGCTCAGATGTCGTTCTTATGTAAGAAATTGCCAAATACAATTTTCTTTTCGTCTCGCAAAAGATTTTCAGACGGTCCGCATGATAATTGATTCGATTCCACCAACCTTTTGCAGTGATCTACTCTGTAGGACACTTCTTGGGGTTTTATAGGGGTCGAGTTTTATGGTGGTACCACTACTGGGCATAGGCGGCAGCGAAAACTATTTATTTTACTGTCGTCTATTAATACGGTGGCTTTTACGGTTTCTTTGTACATCGAACAAATTTTGGTACAAAATATGATTTCTACTGTAATATTTTATGCTTATCAAATTATTTTGTGTTAATTTCAAGGTTTCATAATAGAGCTTGGAAACTAACCCTGAATACTTCCATCCGATAGATAGACATATAGATAAAACGTTTCTACAGTAGATAGATCTACGCTGATCACTCAATTATATTCGAGTCTATCTATATAAACATAGATTCAATTTAAATGTTTGTATACAGACAACAACACATACATTGCTCAGATTCCAAGATGAGAAGCTAAAGCACCAGTATTAAGGACTATCTGAGACAACGGACGTACCACAACACTTCATTGAGCCGATTGGAGATCGAAAAAGGAACCTCTAAATGACGGCACCTTAAAACCAGCGTACAATTCAACTACGGACGTCCTAAAAAGTCAAGACAATGTGGAAATCTTACCGTAAGGTATAACACCGGTTTTATCACCGCTGTCACCGGGGCAATTTCGGTGGCTTCGAAACAGCTGACTAGGAAAAATATATTTAAAATAAGAAAAGAAAAAACTGTAACAACAAAAACGAAAATAATATAAAAGCAGTTCGTGAAAATCATGATAGTACCTTTAAGTGAATAAAACACTTAATTACATACTCCGTTTCTGGGTTTTCCTTCTAAGCTAGAGCTTAATTTTATGAATATAGATAATTAACTTTAATTTCGCACTGTCCATTACATAATATTTTTAAAATATTTTATTAATTACAATAATAATCATGTTATATCTAGAAGAATATTTCACGAATTGACATTCAGAAAGAAACATGATATGCTTCGTGTTACTCAAAATTTAATTACGAAAAGCGATAAATAAAATTAAAATCTTAAAGATCAAGGACAAAAAGTTGGAATGTGGGAACCTAAGACAAAATAAACGGTGTGGTACGAGTACGACGCAGCATTACAACCTTTACGAGCGAGTACATAGCAGTGTAACAATAAAAAGGAACAAAATTGTAAAGATAGCGGATGAGAGAATAGCGCGTAAGAGCTATTTTAATTTAATTTCTCATAAATTATTATAATTATTGCAAAAGGATACAGCTCTCGGACATTTCACAGAAAATTGACGACATATTTATCAATTTTCTCTATATACTTACGTTGAAAAATTAAAAAAAAATGTAATTGGACTAACGTAATCTAATTTTCTTTTTTTAATAACAGTGTATTTGAATGTTATTAATTCGTATCAAACCATTTTAAAGATACTAATTTCAGACGTACGCGCCCTCTTATTATTTTTTCTACCATTCCATTTCATTTCTAGTTGTCCTTAAAATAAACTGTTAAACTAGTATATAGGTTTAACAAGCAGTTTCATAATTTGCCATACTACTTTCTGGTAATAAAAAATAAGTGAAAACAATAACTTCGAGTTATTTTATAGCATTAGATAAAAAAGAAATTGTTACAATTGATAGAACGTGTTTGACATATTAGTCATGTCTTTTATCATAGGGTTGTCAACGAATAATTTATATGATGTTTAAATAGAATATTATCTAAATTTTCATGTACTAGTAATTCTATTTCTTATAGTTGAGTAATGTTAATAGATTTACATAGACTTTTTTCATTTTATATATAAATTAATAACCATATATATATTTTTATAAATATTTAAATAAACTGTAGGTATTTAAACAAAAATTGGTCATTGATCTCCGGTTGATAGTAGTACCATAAATGTTAATATATCTTTTGACTTTTTAAAAGAATATTATAATAAACACAAATTAATTACTTTAAAATATGTATAATAATAAACACCTTTGGATAAAAAGTAAATTTAAACTAATTAGGGAACAATTTGATAATAGAGAATATAAAGTGGAACGGGTTTGTGGCTACCCAATCCGTCAATCTAAAATAAGGAAGTATTTGGTACCGACAGCTAGAAACTACTTTGGACCATGGCAATGGATTATACCTAAGATACATAAGCAACTGCCATCTGATTTGTTGAACGAAGTCGATACAAAAAATCATTTAAAAAAACATTATCTATCATAATGCCGCTAATAGTAAATTTCAGTAGCTCCCACGTATGTAAAAATTGTATGAAAAAGTCAAAAACTCAATTCTTCTCATTGTATGTATAGCAATTCTATATGTAATTTAAATAATGTACGTACTTATATATAAGAAGTTTGATGACTCCATGTACCAAAATTCTGATCTTATATGTTGTTATAGTCTTTTACATTTTTCGATATCTTTGAGACAATGTACGCATAAAACGTAAGTTCCCGTAGGTGATGAATTTTGGAATCATTAATATAAGAGCCTAATCTATGCAAACAATGAAATATTTCCACTTGATATTAATTACACGCGATTTCCCTGAAAAAGTATCACTGACCTTTATTTTTTTTTTTACATACACGCATCCACGCCTTTATTGATAAGGCCTCTTAAAGCTGAGATGTTACAGTTACTGTTACTCGGTTGCATGATTGCAATAAATTTATTAGTATAATATATGTTGATAAATGTTGATAAATGTAATTTATTTTACAGTAATACTTGATATAACACAACGATAATTTGATGCCTTAATATACATCATGACGTCCAATGCGTGTTGCCTTGTACAAAATTGTACCTTGTGTTAAAAGAAAAATAGTAGGTTATATAAAAAAAGTCTTCGCACGCAACCCTATTTATATTACACAAATCATTGTGGGCAATAAGGCAATATTTTTCCGGATAGCTATACTCAAATCCAACCTAGGGAGCTCAGCTATACTTCTCTATAAATATAAAAAATTATTTAAGAGTCGAGAAAAATATGTCGAGTGGCTCGCACGCCAGTTTCAAAATGTAGCTATTTCAGAGGTCAATTTAGATATCTGACCAATGTATGTGATGTTCGCTTATATTTATTTAATTTATTAGTAGGTTGCACAGTAGTCACCACATTGCTATTAAGCATATTAGCTGCCCACTTTAGCCATACGCTTATCCTATGTCTCTCCATACATCTCTATTTCCTGCTTCCGTTTCTGATGTCTGGGTGAAAATAAATAAATTATATTAAGTCCGACGGTCGTTTAATATAAACATATAAGAAACGTATATTTTTTGCCTCAATTTAACAAAAGTGGCATAGATTACAGCTATTAAAATTCAGGAGTGGGGGCTTGCTACGAAACTACTACGAGTGCTCGTATGTAGAAAATCTACAGAGGTGTGACGTTATGAGACATTTTTACTCAATATATCGATGTAATTTATTGATTACGAAAAAGATGAACAAAAATGTGTTTAATATTCTTCTAAAAATCTACCTGACGGACAAACAAACAAAGATTATTCATCATCCTTGATTTATTAATTCTAAAATAAAAAGCCGTGGGTTTCGATATTTTTTCTATATAATGACTTAATAAAACAAAATTCAATACAATAGAAAATATAAAAAGTATACATATAACTGTATAAAGAGGTTTTACTATCGTCGTCTTCAGCGACAATCTTTATTGTCAGACCATCGGGCAAATCAACATTTCTTTTGCACAAACTGGGTCTCTAACCTGAAATATACTAGCCCCAATGCTCGTATGTTATGAAAAATGTTGAGTGTTAAATGTTTCCTAGTATATACTCGTATACACGGCTTAATGAAAACAGACAATGTTGATAAGCTAAAGTGCCAAATAGGCGCTCAACATTACGAAGGGCTGTAACATGATTCGCGTCAAAGATGCTCAGTGCATGAAGACCTGTCGCTGCAACCAGATGAGAATGGGCCTTAATAGCTACTAACGCTATAAGCCTTTACAGTGTTAGCGGGTAACGCTTCATGCATAAACTGAAGGGATGATTGAGGGTTTGTAAGCAAAGTGACTAGCTTTCGAGCTTTCAATCCTGTTTTACTATCGCTTTGACATCTAAATCGACATAGGGGTTGCACGATTCAGAATTTCTTAGTGCTTTGGAACTTTTTTTGGCTGTTGTTCCAATAAAAACTACATAGTTGTTTTCTTTTACTCGCGACTTCGCCCGCGTATTTTATAGCCTATACCACCCATATATCATATAGCTTCATACAGGTGAAATAATTCAAAAAAAAATGGTTCAGTAACTTCGGGGTCTATAGGATACAAACAAACAATCAAATGCTTTCTCTTTATATTATTAGTAAAGATGAAATAAATATGACGTATAAACGAAAATGCTATTTAAATTACTAGCCATGCAGACACTTATGACTCTGCGTATATTATAAATGTGATTATACTGCAGCGCCGCCGATTACAAAAATCATATTAAGAGCTCGAATTAATTGAAAAAACGCATGTCACCATGGTTACGTATGCGCGATGCGTCTAGAGGTTATACGCGGTCAAAGATTATTAGTATTATTTTTATATGACTAATGTCGCACTGAAAACTCTATTTATATATTGGTTTCTCTTATAGAAAATGCTTAAAACATTGTCAATCTCGGGTATAACATCATCTCTCCAGCCCTTTTACGTCCCCACTGCAGGGGCTCAGGCCTTCCTTATGGATGGTTAAGGAGGATGGGCCATGACCCTCCACACTGGCCCAATGCGGATTGGAGGCTATTAACGACTGCAAATGCAGCCGGGACCAACGGCTTAACGTGCCTTCCGAAGCACGGAGTAACTCGAGATAATAATTGTTTGGTCACCCATCCCGTGACCGACCCTAGCGAAAGTTGCTTAACGACTAAGATCGCGTATAACATATAACGTAGTAATGGTACGTCGTACCACATCGTTTATTTAGTCTCTGATCTTTACGATATTTCTTTTTTACTATCCGATTTTCGTGATTGCAAAATTTTGAGAAACAAGATATGATCTTTTTGAGTTCGTGAAAAATCTTCCAACAGCAACACGTTATTGTAAATTAATATTTGAAAATATTATGTAATACTGTAAAATAAAATTGAATTATCTGTATTTATAAGGCTTCCAGCTTATACTTAAAACCCAGATACGGGGTATGTAATTGTCTTATTTACTTATCACTATCAGGTACTATCACTTTTTTCGGAATCTATAACGAACTGGTATTGTTGTAAATTTTTTTTTCTTTACCACAAATATACTTGTTAAGCCTACTCAGCCCTTTCATGTAACTAATAACAAACCGGCACAACGTTGAGGCCTGCAGGTCGTAACTTTGATATGACATGACTACTGTAAAGCGTCTGGAACGTCTGAAAATTAAGTAATTTTACATAATACTAGATACGTCAAAAACAATTGAAAATAGTTTTCTTATATTTTTAATTTTATTGGCTAGCATTGGCAACCCTATATCGTTTGTAACAAAATTGATCGGTGTCGGGGTGTTACCATTTGATTTACAATTTGTTGTTACACTGTAACAGATGCAAACAACAGTCGAACCGTTGTACAAGTTACTACGCCATAAAAAAACCCCGAGTTTAAGAGAATGGTGAGTCAATTACTATTACTATTGTATATATTTGAGAAAATTTTCTTTCGAAATGAGTAAGTGAGTACGTGGCCTTTCACTGTTATATTATAGGTGAACATGTGTACGTACATGCATGAGTGTAGGTATAGAGATTAGTGTATTAGATATCTCTTTTTATGTATGTCATTTACTCATGCTTAAAATAGTATACAAGAAGCGGGCTTATTGCTAAGCAATAATCTCTTCCAGACAACCTACGTTCTACTTGGTTTTGCGTGCAACGTTTAGAAGGAAACGAGATATATCTGAATAAATCAAATAAAATCGACATATAAGGATATAGAATTCTCTTTTCTGTGCTGTTCAATCCATTGTCACCCAGATATCTCAAGGAGCATTTTAAGTTTCTTTCCTCTACTCACAATCTTCCCCTTCGTTCATCTGACAATCTCCGCAATTACATACCGCCTAACTTTTCTCAATTTTACAGCCAATCTTTTACCCTGCGAGCTATCCATTTATGGAATTCCTTACCTGAGAATGTTAGACGCGCCCAAACGCTGGAGTCTTTCAAATCTCTAGTTGGGGAGTTCTTTTTGTCAGATGAACAGATATCTATTTGATATGTCGCCTTCTTATTATCTTAAGCATCGTATGCTTGATTATTTTATGTAACTTTATTATCATATTTATATTTCTATTAATATTATTAAATTTATTTGTAACGCGCACAGCCTACCTACATTATTGTTATCATAGCTTCATCTAGTATTGGTTGCCTGGAAGAAAGATAAGGCCGCCTATTGTGCAAATGATTTAATGTTTGTAAGTTTGTCTTTATTTATTTCTGTTGTGTGTTGTACAATAAAGTATTTTTATCTTTTATCTTATCTCAAGATAAGGATAGGAAATAGACAGTGAGCGAGATTTTCTGATATCCTCCGGAAGTGAGTTCAATAATCGCACAGCATGCACAGCAAATTAATAATTAGTATCCTGCGGAAGTGAGTTCAATAATCGCACAGCATGGACAGCAAATTAATAATTAGATAAGTCGGTAGAATGACGAGGTTCGAAATGATATTAGAAAAGGGTCGCAAGTTACATCAAGATGAAGAAGAACGGTAAACGAAGCATTGTTTGAGATAAGGTGGAGGAGATGGAAGGAAAAAAAATGGAGTAGAGAAGCTACAAGAATTGAGTAGAGAAGCTAGAAAAAAAAGATAAATAAATACCATAGCTAATAAATAAAACAGTAGTATATTAGAGCAGTCGTGCGGATTACTAATAGGTTTGAATGCCATGTTTTCAACCTGGGACTTGAGATATTTATGAATCCGTTTTTTTTTAAATATGTATTAATATACCATTATGTAGGTATGCTAAATTAATCAAATATTATATTTAGAACAGATTTTTATCTTAATCGAAAGTTTAAAAACATTCTTAGTTTGGAGTCTATTCAATTCAAAAGAACAAACAATCAATCAAATCTTTCTTCTTTATAATATAAGTAAAGGATGTGATAAAAATAACCCAAGATAGCTGCCAAGTAATTTTATTGTGCACTGTCATGATGTGAAAGGTTTTGATAATTAAAACTGGGAAATAATGAAAAATAAGATAAGCGCTATCAGTATTTGAAATAATATTTTCATTTATAAATTTCAAATTCATTCAAAAATTCTTTATAAGTTAATATTAAACGCCATATTAACAAAATACATGTAGTTTCTATAACACAAGCTATATTTTTATTCAAACACAAAGCAAGCAGTGGTTTTTCTATAATAAAATAAAAAGAGAGTTCATGCATCGATGTTACCTTTTTACTACAGGAATATAAAACAAAACGAATTTATCAGACCGAGCCTCAAATAAACGGAATAAGACTTCATTTTATTGAATTGTGTTGAAGCTTTTCAACCTTATAACTTGATACAATATGTAGTGTATTTATTAGTAGACAATGTATTGGGTTGGCACAAAAGTAATGAGACACACTAGAAAAATCTATAACATTTCCTTTTTAAAATCAATTTTTTCGATAATATTCTAGAATGTTGTAGAACATTCTAGGTACTTCTGGTGTAGGGTATATAAAGCCGCGCTCGCGATTTGTTTAGTCAGTTTGAAGAAAAATGGACGAGCGACAAGTTCGAACACTATACTTATACGAGTACTTGTTAGGCCACAGTGCGCGGGCTGCGGCTGACAATATCAACAATGCATTAGGCGCTGGAAGTACAAGCCATGCGACGGTGTCCCGATGGTTTGACCGTTTTAAATCAGGAGACAGGAGCCTTGAAAGTTAGCCACGCTCAGGACGACCACCCGCAGTGAATGATGACGATTTGCGCCGCGAACTGCAGTTGAATCCGGATGCTACCACTCGTGAATTAGCGGAAGCACTTAAATGCAGTCACCACGCCGTGAAACACCAATTGCATGAGCTTGGTTATCGAAAAGTTTTAGCTCGGTGGGTACCGCACATCCTTACAGACGCCAGTCGTGCAGTCCGTGTCGCTATCTGTCAGTCACTTTTGCTGCGACCCCGACGTAAAGAGTTTTTGTCAGATCTGGTTACTGGAGATGAATCATGGATTTATTACGAGAACGATACATGTCGTGCTTTTTGGCTGCCTCGAGAAGAAACGCCACCAACTCAACCGAAGCCAAGTTAAAAGAACCGCCGAAAAATTCTGCTTTGCTGTTTCTGGGATGCATAAGGCATACTGTTTTATGAGCTATTACACAATGAAACTATAAACGCTGACAAATATTCAACCCAGCTTACCAAATTATCTGCGGCTATCAAGAAAAAACAACGAAGACAAGTCAATGTAGTTTTACTGCACGATAACGCTCGACCTCACGTCGCATCTGTGGTTCGCCGGCAGTTGGAGAACTTGGGCTGGGAGACGATACCCCACCTACCTTATTCTCCAGACCTCGCCCCATCAGACTATCATTTGTTTAGAGCCCTGAAACAGCATTTGCGGGGTAAACAATTTAATGATTTCTCTGACGTAGAGGCGGAGTTGAACAACTTTTTCGAGGCACAGCCATCAGAGTTCTGGGCAAAAGGCATACAAACTTTGCCGGATCGTTGGCAAGAAGTCTTAGATACTAATGGTAATTACACCATTGACTAAACTTTTTTTATTGTAATAATATTAAAAAAGTAAAAACTTAAACCAAGTGTCAATTGTGCCAATTTTCACTTTTGTGCCAATCCGATATTTATCAACATATTTTTCTATCTATATTTATCAAAGGGAAAGGACTAAGTGATCTATCAACGTACAGCCAACAGCACATCTGGTTATAGAAATCTCAATTTTTCAGTTCTTTTTAAACCTTGAATTGTTGAAAATCGATTGCGATAAATTGACATATTGTGGTAAACTGACATGCTGCTATGTGCACAATTGTACATATATTTTTGTTAAAAAACAGATGTACAATTGTGCACACAGCATATAGTCTCTACCTTTTTAAAGTTGGTAAAAAGGTCTAAGCCCCAATAGGATAAATGTCATTAGTTTAAATCAACATTTTAAATTCAAAATTTCAAATTTAGAACGTTAATTGGGGGTCAAAGTCCTCATTAAACCTGTTCAGGACTCTTTTGTAAATATGCTTTATGGTTTAGGTATAAAGAAATAATTTGATTTTGATGTAATGTTTTTGAAGTAATAAAAAATATATTTTGTTCTATGTCCTAAAATAATTGTTATAATTTTTCCCGATTTCAAAATACCACGGTGAAATAAGATATTTAAAGGATTAAACCACAACAAAACCCTGAAATAGTATTTATGAATCTAGTATTAATTGTCTATTTTATATTATCATTGAATGCTTTATAACTAAATAATGTCACCCAAGAACACTTTTATAAATTACTAATAAATAGAGTTAAAACCAATACTTATGTAGAACAGCAATAACTAAACCAAACAACTTCTTGTACTTTAAGTAAGTATATCTGTCAACAATCAGAGTGACAGTGTTATTTATTACTGACAGTTACCCTAACGTCTACACAACTACACCAAGATGAATCCAAGAACAATGAGAACGGACTGCGCTCTGGAGTGGTTAATGTAGCGGGTAGTTTCACTTTTATGGGTTGCCTCATCCACGAACATGATTAATACCTTTATACCCGACTGTGTAATGTGTTTATTAGTCTATATATGTATGTTTTATATGAACTTTGGTGCAACTGGATGTGACAGACATTATTGCTCCCTAGCAAAAGTAATAGGTAATATTCACGGAGCTTTATCACTTTCATTAGTCACATATTACGCTATCAAATTTACATAAAGGTTGAAAAGACTAAGCTCACCCGGAGTAGCCCATTTTTAGCCAATCGATAACTCATCAGATGTAACCGAGACATAGCAAATAATCTAAATGGTTCATAACACACTGAGAAGCGACGCGACTAATTTTGTTGCTGTTAAAAATAAACGTTTTCTTATGTAAAAAAAGTATATAAGACTAGACGTATACTTTATATATCGTGAAATGCACTATCTAGCAACTTCCACGCCCATTTAGTGTATACAAAAAAATCAAAGTCTAATTTTAAAATCTATCGCAATCCCAGTCAATTAGACATTAGAAAGATACTCTCGAACTTCACGCTACAACTATTTGACATGTTACAGCTATTACGATCGCGACTTTTGTTTTAGGATATTGAATGGACGATATCGCTATTTAACGGTTAATTCGTGTTATCTAAGGCAATCATTAGACTCAAATATTTTTGAAAGCTATTGAGAAATATCAGATAGGAGGTTATATGCTCACTGCGATCTTTTGACAGGTTTAAGTAAGCTTTTAATATGTTCTTATATATGAAAGGTATATCAACAGATTTTTAAATAAGACAATTAGCCCATAGGTGTGTGACAGCCTTACTCTCAAGCCTTAGGGTACGACATTATACTATTTTGATACCGTTAAAATCGCTTTTGAGAGCTTCGCTGTAGGTGGACTACGAGTATTTGTATTATTATCCAATTAATTAAATCGAATAATGATGGCAGACAATATAGTGGGCGTTATCAGTAATTGGCACTCGAAAAAATGATAACACCACTTATATATATTTATTGTACTCAAAGTTTTATTTTCTTTTTTATCTCTATTAACTGAAGTAAAAAAAAATGGGTGAAATCACGTGGGGCAAAGATGTTGTAACAGTTTACTTAATAAACTGTCCTTCTTTTGAATGTTTAGCTGATGTGCTTATTTCCTTTTTTACTTTTTAATAGAAATTAATTTAAAGAAAAATATCATTAAAAATAATTGTAGGTATAATGTTAACAATTGTACTATGGAGGTAGGCAGACATAGGAGCGCAGCGCGGCTCATAGTGGTGCCATAGTATTTAAATGACTTCTCGCGAATCAATACATTCATTTTTAAGTGATTTTTCAAATTTGTAAGTTAGTGTTAAATAACCCCGAAATCGCGTGAGTGTTCTAATTTCTTTAATTTTTACTGCTCGCTTATAAGTTATTACCTTGAAGTATTTTATTTCTAAAATCACAAGTCCAATAAGTAACTTTAAATTCTTAATCTATTTCGTTGTTTTATAATGTTTAACATTTTCATTGAACATTATTACTGAAGTAAAAATCCAGTTCTTAACCTAATGTTCGATAATATTTTAATTCTATTTCAATAAAGATGAAATAGATACTTAAGGTAATATTATACAAATTTTGCTATACTTAAAGTAATAACATTCATAAAACAATATATTGAAACAAAACGCAGTTCTGAGATTATGCAAAATTAACATTTTATTATTTTTCTGCCTTACAGATTTCATATTTAATTTGTCTGTTAAAAATTAAATATAATCGATACATTGTCCGAATGCTAGTTATTTTAGTTTCAATTCGTGATTTTGTTTCCATCTCAGGTTCGATTCCCGGGTTGTGCTATAAATAATTTTTAATAACCTTGAAATTTTGATGATTTTAAATGGAACACTTAGTGCTTTAATTTTACTTGAAGTACGGGTTCGATTCCCACGTAATTTAATATATTAGTATTTGTATTTTTTTAACTTACAGATTATTATCATAGCATCTTTTATTTTATCTTCATTCTAAATGATTTTTAATATCATTTGAAACACACGTTTTTATATTTTTTTTAAGGAGGTAGATTTTTATAGAAGCTATAGCAAATGTAGCTATCTTAATTGTTCCAGGCCACAGGTAGCCGCACTTATTGAACTTCTATTCAGTGCTGTATTTATGTTAACAGGGTTCTTCTTCAACCCGAGTCCTCCTGTCTTACACTGCTCTACGTTGTGCCTGAACTTCGTGAATCTTCAGTGCTGCTGACCGGAGCTGACGACGGGTCTACACCCTTGTCAGCCTCTGCCCGGCCCGTGACGCTGAACCCGCGAACTCGTCACTAAATAACAAAACTTAAAGCTAAGTCCTCCCCTCATAATCTATATACAAGAACCATAGCGTGCGAATATCTATACCTACCCCCTGACAATAAAGATAAAGATTGTTAAAACTTTATTTTAGTTTTATTCTTTTTACCTGAAGCCTGGAGGGTGCTTCTCACCCCCCATCTACAACCCAACGCTTCAATGTACACTTTTTGTTGAAACCTAACACATTCAGTACAGTTACATATGTGAGTACAGTTACATACAGTTTGGCAGAATATTTTGATAATAATTGAATGATATATTTTTTTTATTTTTTTTTTTTAATAATGTTTATTGATTTATAGTTTTACGTCTTTTTTATATTTTATGTTTAATTTTTAATTTAATAATATTGTTATTTCCTTTAATTGTATTTTTTTATATTTTTATTTTTATAGGCATATCCCGATTGAGATTCAGTTAAGACAAATTATTAAATAACAGCTGCAAATAATGAAATGTTAAGTTGGACACAGTATAGCAAAAAATAAAATTTTATCCTAAAAATATGGAAAACATAAGAAATGTGAGTTAGATTGACGGACTTAAAAAAATATTTTACCACTATAATCCTATATTATCCTTGATGAACTTAAGCAACAGAGTTGTTTAAAAATAATTAGCGATCCGCATGTAAAACAATATTCGTGAGCTAGATTGGGCCACTTACCTAAAATAAAACCTTCGTAGTAAGACCCCAATTTTGAATGAATATCACCCAATATTGAATGAACTGTAGTAAACGATCGACGAAATAATTGTAAATTAAGCTTTTTGCAGTATTCATCGTAAAATTTACTGAGTTATAGACCTAATTCCTCTATAAATAATGCCACCAAACATCTCATTTATACCAACTTTGTTTTCAGAGCGTAATCTCTGATCTACGGCCTAACGATCTATCAGAAAAAGCACTAAAGAAATATCAGTAAAATGAGGAAAATTAATTATTCCACAAATCTTATATAACTAAAACAAAAATATGAACTAAAAAAATAACTTTATTGAATCACGAAAACTCTGTAATCACGAAACTTTTGCCTTGTGACACCCAAGTTGTGATCTTTTGAGCAACTTTTGAATAATTAATTATAGTCAAGTTTAATAGGTATTTTTCCAATGTTTTTTCCTGCCAGGGTTTTTATAGTTTATAGCGTACTTTTTTGACCAATTGAAAATGCGTCACGATGGCATAACCCCATTCTTCCACGCTAATGGGCCTACTTACTGTGAAGATCAAAAGAAGTAGTAAGTGGGCGGGGCACGCGTCGCTGGCATATGCGCTTTTACTCATATGACGCCCTTTCCTCGGTTTTATGTTTGCCAGTCGTTCGTCAATCGTCGAGTGGTGATTTTACAGATTTTTTCTATAAAAAATGCCGTTTTGTGCTATTATCACTTGCAAAAAGCAAAGCAAAGTATTCAATCTAACTAATGCAAACATTTCCTTTCACTGGTAAGTACAATTTTAGTGCTAAAATATAAAAAACGTAATAATTTGACACAATGTTAAATAAAATATACATTGATTGCTCAAACCAACATCAATGTTTCTGACCCCATTACTAAACAGCAATGTAAATCATTTTGTGCACTTTTGCAAAAAATAGTGCTGTGCCTCCATTTGTCTGAAATGTACCGATAGGCTGCTGCTGCTCGGAATCGTATTGTTAATTATATGGATCGTAATCGATAACTAAAACATATTTATTTAGAGCTTTTCTTTCATCATTTCATAACAACGTTATCGATAAATATATGCCATAATTATATAAAACTAAAAAATACTGTTTACAAGGGAAAATTATAGATGAACTGATACTGAACAAATGAAATAATGAACTGTCCAGGCACTTTTTTTACGAAGATTCGGTTAATTATTTACACGCAGATAAATATTAAAAATTACTGATGTGCTATAAATATCTAAGTTACGAAGTATATCACCGTTTTATGAACAATACATAAATTAAACGAAACTTCGTGAAAAGCTAAGAGTTGGCCTAATAGGTCTTGTTAGAAACTGGTGAAACTGGATTTCACTTATTTTGCATTACTTATATTTCAGTTTCCCTAATAACTTTACAACGGATTGCCTTGTTTACATAATTAATTTTGCCCTATCTGTTTTAGACCTAAACCTATCAAATGAATTTCAAAACAACATAATATCTATACAAACAAAAAATTATGTTTTCAACTAACGTAATATTGTTGGTGGTGTGAATTTAATTTACAAAATTAATTTTTAGGCGTCAATTTAATTTACCTTATTATGCTGATTCATAATCGGAAACTATTATTATAGAAATCGAGTTAAGAAAGCCACTTTAAAGAACCGCCCACAGAACAGCTTTTATCAGTTTTTTTGTTGCTCCATATTTGCACATAAGTTTATAGACGCATGTCTCAAACGGATGTGACTTTATATGTAGATTGACGTTTGTACGTACTTATCGCTTTTGTGTCTATCTTCAAACTTTTTTTGTCACGGTTCAAACTCATACTTGACCAGCAATTCCTTATTGTCCAGTCGTTGCAATTAATAATGTAGCTACCACTATTATTACAGATATAAAACTTAGAATAATAAAGTAAAACAAACATGGCTATGATCAATTTATTAGTGTAATGATCATATTAGTTATTATGAAATGAAATGAAAATATCTTTATTCAAGAAGGCTATTACAAGCACTTGGAATGGCAAGTTTATTTTTATTTCTACTTTTTTTGTGAAGGAATCGTAATGTTTTCTTGCGTACATAATATTTTCATTGATGTATTGAGAGGCAACAGTCAAAATATTTATTTCTTTAAATATTTCTCTGAGAGATTCTCTAGACCGTAAATTATATATAGCGTGGACGGCTCTCTTTTGTAGAATAAAAATATCTTGAATGCTAGCCGCAGAACCCCATAACAATAGATTATACGTCATTCATTACACTATGAAAATAACTAAAATATACCAATCTTGCCGTTTCAACATTTGTTAAGAGTCTAATTTTCTTAACAGCAAATGCTGCAGAACTCAGTCTACTTGACAAATTATCAATATACCAAAATACCAAGGAACTTTGTCGATTCCACCATCTCAACTTTTTCGTAATTAATACAAAAATTCTGTCGTTTTCTTAATTTTTGTTTTTTTTACACTTTCCCTCGCTTAATTATATTACTCCACAGACATACGATAGAGTGTATCATTAAGTTTTCTTAGTTTTTGTACTGCGTTTTTTAAAAGATATTTTAATAAATTATGTAGGGAAATGCCTTAATTTTTCAGTATTCACTTGGTTACAGCAAAATCTAATATTAATAGTTCGCACATAAAATGATGACCCCAATTTTTTTAAATGTGCATAATCTTAAAATATTTTTTTCCTTCTGGTATCCCCATATACAGCCACGTGACAGTTCAACATTCATGTTAAAGTAAATTATTTATTATCACGGTGAATTAGAGTTTGTTTTTAAACGTGTGATTTCTTAGCTTAGGATCTTTTTGGGATTTGATTTATGTTATCGCGAACCTATCGCGTGGCGGTTTTTCATGTAGTGAACAAAATGATCATTTCATCTAATCTGTATTTGTGTGCGGAGAGGCGACACTCGGTTCCCATACTAAATTAATATCATTATACTTCGGGTCACACTTAAAACCCCATTTTTGTCGTATAGTCAATGCTTTATGCACTATCCATGCCGTTTCACAGAGGACAGGGGTGTGTGGGACTTTTCACCCACACGGAAGCTAGTCAAAACATTAATGGCATACCCACTAATCTCCCTCCGATGCACCCTTCTTTTGGGGGAATTACGTGGGTATGCTCTCAGTATGAAGTATATATACTATATACCTGTATTAGTATAAACCTGGGTTCCTGAAAGTAGTCGCCGCGCAGACCACCTCCAGTGAGAACGGAACTTGGTCCTCCGTGGAGAAGTGCAGAGCGTAAGTGCGCTCGGAATTAACTCTGTATTTTGCTGTGAAATAAAGATTCAATAAATAAATGTATATCTAGAAGAACTGACCTTTTGGGCAGCAAAATTTTGGAGCGGCGTCCGCGCAGTAGATGACGTAACCCCCCGTGTTGACCAGCGAATTAATAAAGGTCGGGGAAAGCTACTGGATGCGGGCAGCACAACGCCGATTGCCTTGGAGATCTACGGTGACACCAATGCTCAGCAATGAGCGTCGTACGGCTGATGATGATAATGACAATGAGTATATATGAAACTAACATCTGGTATATACGAAAGTAACTTCACCTTCCCGCAAACATTTATATCGCTAGTTTTACTATCCCTACTAAAAATAGAACGCGTAGACTACATAAATACATATGATGCATTATAAATAACTCTGGAAAAGTGCGAGGGTGTTTTTACTACCGACATTCATTTACATAGCATCTTGCTACTGATATATTGGCCACCTGAATACGCCACGTATTTCGTTACTCTGCTTAGAGCAGGGGCTGGCAACCTGCGGCTCGCGAGCCGCGTGTGGCTCTTTCGATGTGAAGTTACGGCACTTAAGTTCCATTTACAAATAAAAATATATAAATTAGATACATTTTATCGAAACCCTTTCAGTCGTGTAACCGATCTATAATTGAGTGCTCATACTATAATTTGATTAAGATAACACTAACTATCATTGAGAGAAAGATAATCAAAGTCGGTTATTTTAAATTAATTATCAAATAAAATATTAATAATATTGAAACAAAATAAAGTGTGAAATTTATTAAGTTTTCGGTACTGCTGTCGCATAAGGTTGCTGATCCATGGTCCAAAGGAAACGCGGACGGAATTTTAAAGGAACTTTCCTAATAACGAAAGAAAGTTATTTAGAAATTAATTAGGAAGATATTTGAGCAGTAAAATTGGTCATTATTTTTATATAATAATAATACTAACCTATACTAATATTATAAAGATGAAAGATTTGATTATTCTTTTTTTGCAACGCCTATTCTTTGCAAAAAGCTTCTAAACTACTGAATAGATTTCACCTTTGGATAGCTACATCATATTATACAAACTATAACATTTAACAACAAACTACATTAAACAAAATAGCAAATAAAGGAATGAAAATGAACGTTTGTATAGGGAATTAAATCGTTACCATAGTAACCGTTGTTTACTTTTCAATTTATCATTGTAATTATATCTATGTCATGAATATATAAATATTCAAGTAAACAGTTCAATAGAGACCACGTCGGCGAAAGCTCTGACGGAAAGCTAGTAAGTATATTAAGAGAACTTAAAGGTGATTCATACATTCAAGAAGCTTCCTTTGAAGTCGGAAGTGTAAGAGGGAGTCGAAGTAAGTAACTACCTTGCAATTAATCAATGAAATAATTTTGATTATATGTATATTAATTGATTTTTATTTTTCAAATAACAATTTTTAGAACACTAGTTTCGGACCTTGTTATACGTAAACGAATAAGCCAAAATTTTTTTTCTTATAATAAATTATTAACCCCACCGATAATAACAAAAAATAAGCCACACATCACTCAAGGTCAGTAGTGATCACCATTAAGGGCGAAAGATGAGTTGCATTATTGTCAATCTTGGGATGTAACAAGCAAAAAATTATATAGCACACTCGACGTAAGATCCATTGTGAGACGTTTGACGACTGTTCCACCATATTTGCAGTGACTCTAATCGCACCAAATCTGATACCTAAGTATTTGGATGTTGTAAAAGGTGAAAATGCGTTTCACCACTAACAAGGAGCCACCTAATGACTTTAAGAAATGCTTAAAGTTAGAATATGCATTGTGCGGCGGCTAACGCTGGGCATTTGCGTAATGCGACAGATATAATATTTACTCTTTGGCCATAAAGGATGTATCAAGGGATAAAATCAGTTGGAATCAAAGAATTTATATATTAGAATTAAGATAAAAAACAATGAGATATTTTTTTTTTAATTTTCAGCTGTTCTTGATATAAATCTTGATAAAATTTGCTTAGCTGTTCTTGATATAAATTGATTTCTGGTTAAGACATGCCTTGTTTTAAGTTAGTGAAAACGGTCATTAATCTTCTAATGCTATAAAAATATCGCCTAGATGCGTCTGAATCTATCGTAGAATGTTACTTTTTTCTTTATCATTCAAGGCACTTTAAGTCAGTTTACATATCAATCCCATCCCGTTTGCGTGGCATTAAGCTTTCTGCAGGTTCCTATCGACTTTCAGCTACAAATTTGCAAGTCAAACAAGTTTCTTAGATGCAGGATTTGCCAGAACACTTTGGAATAAGCTGATATCTAATTTATTCACATTTAAATCCCCAACTAGATTATCTCTTCTATCTTAGTTCCAAGCGCATTCGTGATGATTGAAGTTTATAGACAAATTGAGAGAATAGTTTGAGAGGGGAAAAATAATATTATCGTTAGCTATCTGATTGCTCTTGTCAATATAACAAAGGCTGATCTGAGATGGATCATTCCTTAATCATAAATAATTTATAAATAATTAAAAATAATTATCCATAAATAAACCGACCATTTAATAGATGTAATACAATACATGGAAGCATATTCAGGCTACCACTCTCTAAAATATCAGAGAAATGACGTGATTTATAAGTATTAAACCATTATTAAATTTTATTTTAGTAAAACAGACGATGGAAAAAATGCTGAGATGTATATTAGCTTAATAGCTTTAATTTACAATCAATAAATAAAAATCAATCTAAAATCTCTATTTCCACTTCAAAAGAAACCGAACATGTTATTAACTACCAAATAAAAATACTAGTTGGTAGCATGATAATGTTGTATTCTTGTTATGCCTTCAATAAATTTATTTTATTTGATTCTCAAATGTTTGTGACCGCAATAAAATGTCGAGATATTTAAGGCAGCAAGCTCACCGTAATTTGAGGAAACGTCCACTATACGTACACATTTATCCCTGTGGGAAATCAAACCAAATACTTCTCAACAGTAGCCGTAAGAAGGAATATACACTGAGACTTTTACACTTAATCCTAATTGAGTAGCTCGATAGCAAGGTGATTGTTGTCCAGTCTCGTGCGTGAAAACAACCTTTTTGCAAAATATATTGGAAAGACGGTTAGAGCCGGTACATTTTAATAATAACGGGCCTCAAAATATGTTTTGTTTGTATTGCTCAGATTCCAAAATAGCCAAAACACTTATATAGTGAACTATCAAAACAACGAAGAAAGGGTTTAGTGTACTCCTTAACCATCCATAAGGAAGGCCTGAGCCCCTGCAGTGGGGATGTAAAAGAGCTGGTGATGATGATTCGAATCAGAGCATATAGGAAAACTTTACTTAGTAATATTGTAGTTTATATTATGTCCCAAATGAAATGATAATAAATAAATAAACAATTAAAACAGTCATTTAATACAAAACATTAATTGCACATTGCAACTACAACATTCACTTGATAACTCCTTTTTATCTCCTACAAATAAATGTATTCGCATTTTGATATATAATGGTTTTTATCTAAGTACTATAACAATAAAAATTTCATTAGAAATTAAGAGTATATTTTACTGTTATGATAAAATTTCCCTTAAATATTTATCATAAAAAGAATTTAAGTGTCAATAACTTTATGAAGTTATATCGGCGATACGATAGTTCTGAACTTATTGAAGTAGAGCTATGAAATTGCTTTTTATCATTACCAACGATTTTTGATCAATGTTCTAAGGGCAGTATCCATGCAGAACACTGATACTCAAAGTTCTGTATTTAGTCCCATACAATATATGAGCAGGGGTCTGCGCGAGTGGTTCTTGTTTGATTTACAATCAATTTAATAAAATTACCTGAAAAATAGTCAACTGATTTAGTTAGCACAGGCCAGTCTTTTTTTTTTCTTTTGGGGGCTCTGCATTTATTCACCTCCATGGCTGGCATCTAAATAATTTTATCAATATCAAGGTTAGATTTTTGAATAAATTTGTTTTTATAAACGTAAAATTCATTATCTTTTTTTTAATAACAAATCACATTAATTGCTCAGATCCCAAAATGAGAAACTCAAGTGTTTGTATTTTCTAAATCTATAATATCGAAAGTGCCACAATAACCAGATCAATATAGATATATTTATTTTCTTCCTTAACCCGAACCGGAATCAAACCAAAGACTTCAGACATGGCAACACATTGAAGTTGATATGCAAACCACTCGACTACAGATGTTGTTTAGAAACCTGTAAACTAGAAAAATGTTATTTTTAAAACTGTCGTAGATTTATTTAGAAATATAAATATGTGATTTTATTCTATTTTTATTTTTAATTGGCCAGCCAACATTTTTGACCGGGCCCTACAACTGCACCCCGCTTTTAAGCAGGCCTTTGTAATTTCTAGCTTCACATTCACTCCAGTTCTCGCTTTCTCTCCGATCCTTTCATGTCTCATGCCTATTCTTTCCCTTTTCTATCGTATCTATTACTATTAATTTTTTTTTAATTTTTCTTTATTAAATAAAGTATCCCAGTTGTTTTTATTCTTTGACTTTCTTATTCTAGTTCTTTGATTTTTCTAAGCTAGTACAATCTTTCTTATTCATACTTATTACATTTCCAGTTTGTATTTTCTGCTTCAGTAATAGATTCAATTCTATTACTGAAGCAGAGGTCTACCCTAAACCGAAAAGCCTGGCAAGTGGTCTGCGAGTGAAAAGTTTGCGTACCTCTGTTCTTAAGCGTGCATCGTACAGGAACACGTTATTGCTTATATTTGACAAATTTTGTTTTCACAATGCTATATTGTATACGTACTGTACATAATGTATTATTAGTATATTTTGTATTATGAGTATTGTCGGAGGAATATTTGATCAATCCCTAAGGAATATGATCAAAATCCCGTAAGATGTTAATATAACAATTCTTGAAATTTCCCTAAACATTTGTCAAACATGTCATTAGTATTAGAAAGGTGTAATTTAGCATGAGTATACACGATAATCACGCTGAGATTATTGAACCGACGGACAGACACTTGGACATGACGAGACTATAAGTTGGCTGGGAAACCTAAAAACCATCAAAGTGAAAATGAAAGCGACTTTGTTTGATGAAAATCAGAAAAGAATAAGGACATCAAACATTTTAAAAATCAAAATCTTGTAAAGAAGCGTTACCTAGTGATCAGTAGCGTCAGCTAAATGTAATATTTTCGTGTACTTAACCGACATAACATATTAGCGACATAGATTGTGCCAATTTAAATTATTCAAAACATTATTTAATCCTCCATAAACATCTGAAATCATTTAATAATATGGATTTGGAAAAGGATGCCATGGAATATAATCACAATTGAAATGTAAACAATGGTTGTTATGGTAATGATTTAATGCCCCATATGAACTTTTACTCCCATGTTCCTTCCTTTATGTGCTTTTTCGTGACAAGATATTAGCTATCACAGACTTTCTATTAGAACTTTTAAAGAGTATCAATTTCGTAATACATGATTTTGCGTACCTTTCACCGGTTACGCAGCGCACGCAAGGAAAGCTCTCAAAATTAAAATACTCTCTCGTTTTCGGAACAATTTTCATTGCTGCTCCACTCCTATGAGTCATAGCGTGATGTTATAAAACCAAAGACATAATTCAATTCATACCAGTAGTTCCCGAGATTACTGAGTTCAAAGAATTAAACCCTTCAGCTTTATTTTTGGTAATAGTTAATGATAGAAAGACGAGGTAGTATACGATGAGCAACAGATATTAATAATCTTTCGTACGATACCAGCCCCCTAATTGTTTAATTTTAAATCTATTGAAATCGCTTTCAGTTTGAAAGATGTAGTATAACCATTGCTTGTTTCTGAAGACAGTTGAAAAAAAAGTATTTGTATTATGCGGCAATGGTTGTGCAACACCTTTCAAACTGAAAGCGATTGCAATAGATTTAAAATTAGACAATTAGGGGGCTGTTCTTATCTATACTATAATAAAAACGTAACCGATCGATGTGTGTACATTGAAGATATATGAAAAAAACTGTTATGAGGCACATTTATAAGCGTAAAAGAACACAAAACAATGATTTTTAAATTTTTTGTTTTTTTCGGTTTGTCTGTGCGTTTGTGCACGATAATCTCAGAAACAGCTAAACCGATTTAAATGCAGTTTTCACTATTATATTGCGGTACTTTTCCGTTAACATTGTGTAAGTGTAAGATTTATTTTAATCGGTTCACAAATAAAAAAGTTATGTCAATTTGAAGTGACGTATTCGCCAAAATTGCTACGAAATATTAACTGTATGATTAAATTTTCGTCTTTGATATATTGATCATCATCATTAACTTTTTGACAGCCAAACTGCAGGGCCTTAGGCCTTTGTTTAATAATTTTTGGTCACCCATCCCGTGAACAACGCTTGCGAAAATTGCTTAGCAATATCGATCGTGCGCAACGGCGCTTATCCGTACCGCCACCGAGCTACGGATTAATATTGTCTATAAAATGATAATTTGTATGATGAAAAATAAAAAAATAAGATTCCAAAATTTTGACAACTCCAAAGTAAGTTGACCTCATTTGTAAAAATATTAAATAATGTTCAGCTTATAAGAACAAGCGAAAAGAGTCTTCATAGATGCAATTAAGCATCAAGTAGTTTACAGTGAACGCATATTTTTATCAGATTAGGTTCACGTCGTCGTCGGGGCCAGCAGAGGTGGTTGGCAGCCGCCCCCGCATTGCACGGTTTCGTCTGTCTAGGAGGGGCACTCGATTTACCCGAGCCTCTCCAATTTTCCATCTGCAAGGGGACCGATGGTCCAATACTTGAGTGTTCTGGTGAGGCGGCCATAACTTGCCGGGTTACATCTCCCATGAGACGGTGTAGCGTACGGGTTTTGGTGGGTAGTCCTCTGGGGACCCACAGGGCAGCTCACTGTCGGGATCACGGAGGAGAATCCTACTCACCACCTATTGCTTGCCACGTAGCAGAGACAATGTCAGAAGCTTTTCCACGACGTTAAAAAAGTTAGATTAACGTCAACTGAAGTTAAGAACGTAAAGACAACTCGATTTATATATTTTGTTCTCTTAATACTATTTTTTATGTTAATACTATTTTTGTTTTTTTTTAACATATAAATTTGCTGTAATATTACGCGAGTCTGAGGATCGTTTCAAAGTAGCTCGGTGGCGTAGTAAATAAACGCCATGGCTCGCGATTGTAGTGTTAAGCAACTTTCGCAAAGGTCGGCCACAGGATGGGTGACCAACAAAATATTATCTCAAGCAAATCCAAGCTTTGTAAGGCACGTAAAGCGATTAGTCCCGGTTGTATAAACCGTCGTTAATATCCTTCAATTCGCATCGGGCCGGCATGGAGGGTCATGGCCCATCCTCCTTAATCCATAAGGTTCCTGCAGTTGGTGACGTAAAAGGGATGATGATAATGATGATGAGGGCCGTTCAAATCTGACGGAAGCTCAGTTAAGCACCTCTCGGAAATATGTGGAAAGTAGAAATTATAATATGTACATATTTTTTTATATCAATAAATAACTCCACAAAGAAGGAGATCAGACAGAAAGCGCTCGTCATGGGAGACACTTGAAAAACGCGAAGCGTATTTAACTTCCCATCGCGAGGCTCATGCACTATAAAGTTGAATCTGAAGCATTTACCGTCAGGGACAATCTTCTGAGCTCTCGGAGAACTTATACAACAAGCGTTATGATCTTAGGAAACTTCTGAAGATCGCATAGCGTAGTATGGTATGAATATGAAACTTCCTTTGATAGAGAAATTCCCTTGGTCTCTGAAAGAGCTCGCAGTTTGCACAAAAGAGATCGAGAAAGTAGTTTCGATTATCGCCAACCCGTGTTGCCTTCATACTCCACAGGCGTCCCGCAGATAAGTTTTCACAAGGTATAATGAGCTATCTGTTTTCCCGCGACTTCGCCGCAAAATTATAGCCTATCACATCCGTGATGTAGCTTCCCGCAGCACGGTGGGCAGAATCGGTCGTTATCGGATCAAAAATGTATAACTTCATGATTTTTTGTAGTACCGCAATGAAATTTGCTACAAATATTCAGTGAGGTTTGGAAATTCAAATGATGTATAATTTGTAGTGTTTTTCTATATACATATATATGTTATATGTCATAGAAGTAAAAAAAATGGGAAAACACAAAAATAAAATGGTAAAAAAAATAATTCCAAAAGAAAGACAAGTTTTAATGACTAAAAAGGCTAAAACTACGGTTAAATACAAAATTACCCAATTAATAAAAAATACAAAAAATTTTTTTTTGCTGAACAAACAAACTATACTAGGCCTGTAGCTTCAGAGATTGATATAACTCGTTACAAACATTACTAATAACTAAATATCAATATTATTTTTATTTTGGTAGGTACCTATATTGCTTCAGGATCAGGGTCAGTAAACGTGCGTTCACTTTCAGGTACCACTTTTAAAAGACTTTATTGCCTCTACTTCAATATTTTTTACATTTCTTAAGTATGGTTTTCTTAAACTTGTTATATATGGATCTGACGTTCACAAAAGCATTTTAAAGACATCTTCATTTGTTGCAGACGGGGAACATTTTTTGGCATGATGAAGTCGCATGTTTCTGTAGTCTTTGTTGCGAGACTCTTGTGCGTCTTCCAACAGCTGTCCAATAGGATTATCTAGTAATTTCTCACGCATGACGAGTGCAAATTTGATAAGATTCCTTTGTTATCGCTAAATAAATAAAATATTCCAAAAGTAATATAATTATTGTCCTTGTGAACGGTGTCTGTGGTAAACCGCAAAAGATACTGATTTTTATTTTCCGACTTTTCACACATTATTTCTTATATTTTCTAAAACCGCAAACTTCCGCAGCTGTTTTTTTTAATATTCTGTTACTGAATAGTTAGACTATCAATTAACATAAAAAGTTGCGCGTGGGAAGTCGTGGGTAATATTGAAAACCTTAGACGAAAAAAAAGAAAAGTAAAAAATAAGGTATGCCACTTTTTAATTACTTACTGACATAATTGTCGCTGCTTTAGAAATTAAAAAGCTGTAACGTAATAAGCATGAAATAACCTTTCCAAAAATGTATAATACTGCATATATGTACCCAATATATATTGCACAATATGGTTTTGAAACATGGATATGCGTAGACTCGAGTTCGGCACTCCCGTCTTCTATGTACTTCTACCTATGAAAAAAATGTAACTTCGTGCATTTTCGCTAAAAAAACTTAATGAATATTATAATTCGATTATTTGAGATCCTAATAAAATCACCAAATCAAACAAATTATGACATTCGTAAAAGTATTTTTGATATGCTCTTGTTCTACCATTTTCCACGGTGCGCAGGTCGGAATCGCTCTGAAACTATCGGTCCAGTAGTTTTGGGGTAAATTCGATGCAAACAAACAAACAACCAAATCTTTCCTGTTTATAATATTAGTATATCTTAGGTATAATAGGTCCTATGGCGTAGTGGGTTAGCGCATTCGGTTTAAATTGCAGTGAAATAAATAAGTAAAATACTGCACAACAAGGACATACATGAATACTTATTTTACATAACGAAGTAGAAACGATAAACTCGTCGCTAGCAAGCGATTTCTTCCAGGCAACCTAGCATTACATAGAAAATAGAACAATAAATAGCCGATTGTGCATACAACAGGACAAATAATAATATTTTAAAAAGATCAAAAACAAGCGACAACCAAAGCGCGAGTAACGAGAAAAAAGATTCGTAAGGACAGGATGGGTGACCAAAATATTATTATCTTGAGCACTGTGCACAACACTAGCACAATGCACGTTAAGCCGTTAGTCTTGGCTACATCAGTAACGTTAACACCCACCGCTCCGCATTAAGCCCGCATGGCCCATTGATCTTATTCTATTCGACTTCATTCATAGGAATAAAAGAATTCTACCAAAATACTTCCCACGCAGACGAAGTTGCGGGCACAGCTAGTTATTAATATATTTAAAAAGTGATTTTGATTTCCTTAGTTAAATTTGATTATGAAATAAAATCAAAGATAAATAGGTTTTTCAAAAATACTCGAAATTTTTTCACAAAATATACGAATTATTAAATATCGTTATGAAATTAAATTGGCTTTACCCAACGTTATTGGGTGGTCGTAAACTTATTAACCACTGGAAAAATTCCATAGTCGCACAGCATGCCCAGAATAAATTTCAAGACTTTTAACATGATCCCTATACTTATTAAAGCTACTTACTTATCAATACATAAAGACCCAAGATTTATAGAAGGAAAATATGAGTGAGCAATTTCTATTGAGAATAGTTCAGAGTCGAAACACGTACGACCGCAATAGAACGTGAGTTACCTAGTCGATTTTTTCTGTATATTTTCACTGATCATATTGAACTTGAATAACGCACATTTATAGAATTACGAATTTCCTATATCAGTGTAAGAGTTACCTTTTATTCGTCGGGGAAGCCCTTGAAGCATAACCTCAGCCGCTTGGCTATCGTGTAAGTGGGACTCCAATGTCACAGGAAACCTACCCACCAAATCTTAGGGTGTACCCTCTCCGGGAAATCGTAATAGAATCACCAAGATAGTTGCCCCGCCTAAAAGGACCCTTGGTCAATTATATGTTTATCAAACAAGTGTATTTTCTCTTTCTTATCGTCGATTTTGTTCTAAAATTTACCCCAATTGTTTTGGTACATTATTTTCGAGTTAAATTCAAATCTTTGGACCTCTGAGGAGGTTGCGAGGAACTCACTAATATTTCACAGATTTGAGTCTTATCTGAGAAAACAAATTGCGACCACAAATTGCGAATTAGGCTATATTGGCTGCCTGTTACATAGGCTTTATTTTGGATTGTCGAAAATGAGGCGAAATAATAAAGTGCCTGTCTAAAAAGAATTAGGTATTAAGATGATTTTTAGATCAAATATGCAAAATTTGTTTTATTAACCGCTATATATCAGACACGGGTACCAATAAGCGATATACCCTCGATTGTAATATGACATTAAATACGATTGGTGGTCGTTAAAAACTGCAAATGTAGCCGAGACCAACAACCTCCCGAAGCACGTAGAAAATTCTTATCTCTGCTTCAGAAGACACCTTAATTTGATCACTAATAGCCATCAACCCGCACTTAATTCCGTGGTGGGATATAGCACGTTTTTCCTATTTGACTTCATCCTCATAGAAACATGCCAGTGGAGGAATTAAAACGTTGATGATAAGGATGACAAATGAAAAAAAAAAGCAAAACAAAAAAGAAAGAATATCCTTAATGTCCCACTTTTTCTCTGGCACTCTGAGATGGGTCTCGAATCTTTCGCAATCCGGTCGACTACTCTAACCACTGAGCTACCCATAACCTTACAGGACTGAAGAATATTTCAAGCACTTGTTACTTTTTAGCTACTACAGAACGTATTTTCATCAATGGTTCAGGCAACCCACCCAAACAGGGAAAGCCTGAGCATCAGCAGGGTCATTAAGAGCCTGGTGATGTTACAACACGGTGTAACGGTCGTCCGGACGATAAAGCTGGCGAACAAAAAAGCTCCAATCTCTGTCAATTACCGAGCACAAATAGCTTTCAGGACCAGTAAAATCGACAGACGAAGCTACTAATATTTGCAGTACGACAGCATCGTCTCTTATCACGAAATTTCAAAAATCATCTTCCGTAAAATGATATCTGAGGGTACTTTCGCTTGAGAGATAAATGAATTGATATAAAAACTGCTTTGTTATTATTAATTCAATTGTAACAAAAATATACCATCTTAGCTTTCCAACAGCGGCTTCAGCAAAATGTCTTGCGAAGTTTAAAATATCTTAGTGCACATAGGGACAAAGACGGAAAGCGACTTTGTATCGGTATTCTGGTAACTTAATTATAATGGTGGAGATGGATGGCGCAAGAAAAACTGGTATAATCCTTTAGTCTTGATTTATTTACGAAAAACATACATAGAATCACTTCCAACGAAATACTATGATACTCATTCTATGCTGGTCTCGATCAGAAAAAAAAGACAACCAACAAAACACGAACACGCGAATTCGAATACGAAAAAGTAATAATTTAAAATATTAACGGCCAGCATTAACCATAAACCGTGCGAAAAAAAAACCTGCCTATAGTAATGTGCTCGGACGTTACAGTACCAAGAAGTAACACTATTTGTCTCTCCATTAATTATGAAAATCTAGAGAAAATAGAATAATTGTATATCTATGAGTTACCCTGTTTTACTTTCGATTTAGTCAATAATGAGGTAGCCAGGAGCAAACAGTTGTACAGATATGCGATAAACGAAAAACTTAAAGTTTATACGTTTCACAAAGTCAATGAGGAAATATTTAAAAAATATATATTTCCCGAAATCAAACTTAATGTCGTTTCGATACTTTCTTGATTTCTCCATGACAACCCTCCCGTTTTTCTTTCATGTATAAAAGTAAATTAATTTTCAAAATTCAATAAACAACTCGTATCCTTTTTGTATTTTTTCGTATTTGTATTGATATCTAAGGTTTGAACTTTGCAAGTTTTTTAATGTCAGTTAAAGGGAACGGAAATAACTATCTTTGGTATATTATTTTCCTGCAAAAATCAACTTTTGCTAGAGCCGTCATCTAGTGAGGTGCTTTTTAGTGCTTTCTTTTTTTTCTCAAAATACTTCCTCATTACAATCCAATCCAATAAGGATCACAACTTTTATCAAATCTTAGTTCGTACTAAAACCTAGACTTAATATTTCCTCAATGTCAATTAGTTCATTTAATAATCACGCAATATTTCAATTGGCAATAGTATTACCAAATAAAGAATACAAAACAATTGCAATGATAATCGATTGCGACTGCTTTCAAAGTAAGCATGCTGAGCGGCATCTTATACATGAAATCTTATTTTACTTCTAGTTTAAAGCAAACGTACTAAGCATTCAACTTTTACTAGTAAACATGTTTATGGCAAACATAAATACGTGTCCTATCCGAATTAATACTAGTGCACTTCCTTTGCCAAATCACAAGTGTATTTAAGCCATATTTAAAGCAAACGATGCAGACAGTTTCTACGTTAATGCTGCAATTCGCACGTCGTAAAAGTATATTTACATGTGAGATTATGTGTTGTCAGTGTGCCAAACATGATCTTTTGAAGACGAAGAATTATATATTCCATGTATGTAGGAATTCCTTTAAGCGCGTATGTCTTAACCAACTCGAACTTAAGAACGGTTGCATTAATTTGACCTTATTGTAGTGAGAAAAATAAGAATAAATCATCTAACTCTACCATAAATAGGTGCGTTTCGTCGGCAATGCGTCATCATCATCGTTATCACCAGTCTATTAATACCCCCACTGCTGGGGCTAAGGCCTTCATTGTGGATGGGATTGAACAGTCCACGTTGGCCTAGTGTTACTTCTGTAGTAACGGCTTAACGGCCTTTCAAAAGGAGCGTGATATTAGATAGCAAATATTCGATTGGGTGACCTATGACCGGCCATCGCAAACCAAGTGCACTTAACACTGCGCTATCGAGCTTTTCATTATTTAGGGTTAGTGATTATCCTTCAATTATTTTATTTTTATTGTCTAGTAAATAAATACATAAAATAACACCGCTTATCGGTTTTGTATGAACAAAGCAAAGTTGTATTTTTTAAATTCGACATATAACTTTATTTACACTTCAAATATTTGAAATAAATTAAAAACAAAAATCCAAAGAAAACTCATCAAATAGATTTGTTTGGCGTAATTGAAATTCAAATTCTTTGTCTTCCAATTGCAAATTTTTTGCTGACAAGCACCTCATAAAACATTTCTATTCAAAGGATTTTGATGAATTGCTGAACTTGTCCCAACGACGTCTGATTGTGATTGAAATCGCACTCGACTATAATTATTCCAAACCTACTTCTCAAATAACTTAAATTGCAATCGCTAAATCTATTAAAAGACAATATATATGTAAATAAAGAAATTATGTTTGGTTGGTTAGCTCATTACTGACTGAATCTTGGATTTGCCAACTTATTTCCTTTAATTTATTCACCACGGTCGAAATTTCAACTTCCCAAGAAAAAGAAATGATATTTTCGAAAATTATTACAGACACACAAAATTATATTTCATATTTTTGACTCTTGGTAATCCTGACGTGTTACCATTTTGTTTAATCTCAATCAAATATTTGCGTTAGTACGTCGTTTAAAAAAATAGTTTATTAAAGTAAGTCCATTTGTTTTTTAAATTTCTATGCGTTTTTCTGAAATATAGATATACGAGCACAACTTTATATGAATTACATAATGTTTATTTTGTTTTTGGTTTGATATTAAATCTCCAAAGATATGCGTGATCCTTTGTTAAGTAGAGGAAATATAGAGATTATAACTTTCTTTTTGTACCTAAGGACAAAACAATATTGTTTTACCTGTTGTTGTTACCTGTGGACTGTTCATAGGCACGTACTCTGAATTGTACACACTACATATATATTAATAATTTTGTTTTCAAGTGCTTCGTAGTAAAACTAGGGTGAATCGCAATAAAATATATTCAGAGACTCTTATAGTAGCAGTCAAAGAAGTCAAGAGTTAAGTTTTGAATCGAAAAATGGTTGAGAAATAAAAAATACAAAACTCTGCTATTATCAAGTAAATAAAAACAATGATATTAGTAACACAGACCTTAGAGCTTTTAGGAAGGAGGCTATTTAAAGAGAATTAAGAGATTAAATTCTATGAATCCTTAGATAAAGCTCCACCTATGTTTATGGACATAGATTAGATTGCTTATTTTGTAAACTCATGACTAGTCTGTAAAATTTAAGTTTATTTGATTTCACTAAAGATGATATACTGAGTTTTTGTAATGTTAAATACTTAACTTCTTAAAGTGTATCGTAATATTTGCTTTATATTAAAGTTTTACGATATTAAAATAGTCTGTCCATAGGAACCCTATTGTCCAAAGTTACATTTGGTCTCGTCTATGAGTACATTAAATGTTTGCAAAATGAGTTTTTTTTAATATTCTATTTTCTCAAAAACTATTATATTTTCCCTAGCGAAGACTGCTTATTATATAGAGTTAATTTGTAATAAAAGATGAATATTATGATAATATGTACTTAAAATAAAGAGTTTTAGCGAAAACAATAATTTTATTCAAAATTCTGAAAAACGTCCCCATGTAAAGCACATAACCCTAGCCTTTTTTCTATAATATTCTTTTCAAGAAAAGAGTGCCTATTGTATAAGTATTTTGATAATAAAAAATAATAACCCATGGGTTGATTATCATTTGTGTCAGCTTTTGTTTCAAGAAACTTCAACCGTTTATATTATGCGAACTCTTTCTTATATATTGGTGTATTATTGTTGTCTTTCTACACGTTCACTTATACTTTTACGATTATTGCTGACAATATTCAATTTGCCAGCGAGACTCGACGGCCGCTGAACCCTTACCTGACATAACATAGGAATATTTTTCTTAGATACTGGTTGTGTATCTTGTTTGTACACTTCAATTCGTTTACTGTTCTGCTCGTGATGTCCCGAAAATTCGCTATAGATAAACCGAAACATAAGGCAGGAAGTTTAAATGAAAATGATAATATATAATGATAACTATATTCACACGCAAACTGTATTGGAAACTTTTTTTGGGATTATTTGAAAATTTATAGCATATGAAGTGTCTATATTAGTGTCTATATTACTGTCTATATTAGTTTTGCCATCCGCGTATTCTGTAGCTTCATTTAGGTAAAATAATTTTTCAAATCGATCTAGTAGATCCATTCAATGCAAACAAACAATCTTTCGTCTTTATAATACTATTGTGCGATTATTGTGTCTAGTGAAATAAGAAGAAACATACAAGAAATAAAGCTGTATCTGACTATCAATCAATGGGAAATGTATTTCGTGCCGGTCAACATAATCACATTAGGCTAGCAGGTGGCGTAATATGTAATGCGAAAAGGTCCATGTTAGGGAGAGTCCACATTTAAGATATTACGATATTGTAAGGGTGTTTTCAAGCCTGTGAGGCGAAAGTGGAGAACGCGTGAGAAATACTTTACAGAAATGGACTGTTGTTGAAAAGTACTTACACAACTACTTAAACGATTATTTCAAAGTGTCTGCGAGGACCAATAATGAAGAAGGTAGTCCGTAGAGAAATCGAGGTGATCAAACTTAAAATAAAAAAAGTTTGCAAATCTGCCAGTTAAATCAGGTGACAAATAATAGAAAGGATCCGACAAAATAATCTTACAATGATCTGATCGACGTAACCTTGAAGCACATTACATGTATTGAATGAAAACAATACAGATTGGGACGTGAAGCTTACACGGGATCGATTGTTGTGAAGAGTTCCGTGAGAATTCGATAAAATACTCATAAAATCAGTTTTTGTAGATGAAGTTATCTGTTGGAATCAATTTAACGGCAAATATAATTTATGTCTTTACCTACGTTTTATTTTTTTTCTTAATTAACCTATTCATTCGTGTATAACATTATTTATGTGCTGAACCAGTCCAACTTCTTGTGGCCTTATGATTTTCAAACAAAATCAATTTTTAATTTCAGGTATCAGCAGTTCCAGATTAATCATCAAATAATAGTGCTTGCATATTTTTTAAAAGACAAAAAAAACAAATATAAATTTTCACTCACGCTTCTCGAGTCTTCTCGATCTACCAATGTGTAACTACCTTTACATTCATTGGCATGTTAATTAATGCCAATGTAACGGTCTCTGGTCCGATGAAACGGTTCTATCGTAGACCCACCTTTACGCCCACTGGTCGCAACTGTATCGACAATAAGGTTTGCCCTTGTATACGGCCGCTTTGGTAGCTTAAATGAAAGTGATTTCATTTATTACGTACTAATAATAAAAATTTCTTCCGTAAATTTTACACAATTTTACGAACTTTTTGTACTTAAATCCAAAATATTTTAAGCTGATGCAGATTCGACTGTGCCAAATTTCAATCTTCGCAATTTTTGTGAAAACCCGTTATGTGTGTTCCTATAAAGAATTTTTAGCATTTTCTCGTCATACGCTCTGAATATGAGTAATTGATTTGGGTAACTACGTTTCCTATACATATTAGTACAAATTTTTACATATTAACTAGTTAATTAGTACAAATTAACTAGTTTTTGAGAGAAAACTTTTTGAGGTTTAATGACGCCTTTAAGCACTAATGAATGTCAAATTTGTATAGGTAATGTCGCTTTAAACTAATGAAAAATTTAATGAACTTTTGTGCAACTGACTGTTAGCCTCATATGACTTTCCATTCATCGGAATAGCGCGAGCTAAAAAAAATCTTCTTAACAACTAACTAAGAAAATCACTGAAACAAGTTTTAAACGGATTCATCGCGTTTGTATTTAGTTTTAGACTTTTCGATCTCTTTACAGGTTCCGTGTTTACAAGGACTAAGGTGTTGATTGTCTTTTTAATTAAGAGTATAGCTACCTTCAAGCCAATGTTGTTGGACGCATTTACAATACAAAAAAAAAAAAAGGCAACGTTTACATTTATTAAATTTAATTATTTTAAAAATAAATTTGACTTTATTTACCCCTGGCTACCGTAATCTAGCACCAGTTCCAAATTCGGAAGTCTTGTCTAAATTAATATTTACAGAACGAACTAACTGAAACTATGGGTTTTAAAATATGTGATCTGGATTGAGATTTTATTCAAATAATTACAGAATCCCAAGGCTGTGGTTTATGCCAACCTTCATCTCTATTAAAATTCGGATGTTTTATAATTTCAATAGCCTTGCGTATCATTCTAGGGATGAATTTTTGTCGCAAGCCGCAAGAATTTTTGGATTGTCAAATCTTATGTAACGCATGGGTTCTCCTAACGCACGTTCACACACTGTAACAATTTATTTTTGCGTCTACGCTTAATGTCAGCTACATGTTCCCTTACGCAAGTTCCTATGCTCCTTTTTGTCTGCCTAATATATGAGAGCGGACAGTCTCATTATAATTTAACAGCTAAAATAATACAAAATTATGAATAGCGGCTAAAATAATAAAGAGTTATTAAATAAATAATATCTTTATAAGTTAGTAAGTAATGAGATGGGAATTAAGTACCGTCTCTTTTCCCCCTGTAATTCCTATCTTTATCGTGCATGTCTCAAAACGTATTTCAAACTGGCGAGAAATCAGTGCTGCAAACAATTTTGATTTTTAACCCTCGCTCTGCGATACCTAGATGTCAACGATCAATTACCGTCTATATATATCAGGCGCTCTCTGCTTTTACAAAACCTTTACCTATAGCAGTTCCTCAAATAGTACTGCAATTTCTAGAAATCAGTGATTAAATACCCAGTGTTTCAATGCCCTGCTTTAGGTAGATATAAACTACATACATGTAGGACTCAAATAGTGTTGACGGGGCAAAAGCGAATACCTATACTGAAGAGTTCTAACAAATAAGGGCAAACTAAACAATATTTCGAACAACTACAAAACGATGAGTCGACGGTGCAGACTTAGTACGGTGAGTGAGGCAAGCGCGATAGTACTAACAGTTCGTGTTGATAGTAAATCAAACAAAGCTTGATTCTATAAGCATTTAAAGTATCCAATGGGAAATGTATCCATCAATAAAATGGACCATCCAACGTATGAAGAAGCTAACACGGCAAACTGCATTCACCAGTTCAGTGCATAAGATAGTTTCACCAGTCGCATAGATAAAATCAATGTTGGCTAAAGTCTGTGAAGACTCTCAGGACGTTCTACTTATATACAACTTATGAAATATAATCTTAAATTCGTTAACTGTCATAGCACATGTTTGGTTTGGTTTGACTTTAAGCATAGCGATGCTTTAAGTGGTCTTTATGTCTAATTTCAATCTCATTATTATTATATGAACTTTATGAATTGTACACCTTGTGACAGGTTCAATGCTTAAGCAAATGAATAAAAGGCTGACTAAGATTGAGAATTTGATTAAGAATGGTAAACAAAAAAAAACTGTAACAAACAAAAAAAAAGGAATATAAAAACAGTTCGTATGGTTACCTAAATAATAATATAAAAATAGTTAAATAAAACAATTACATACCCCTTTTCTTCGGGTTTGGTGAGTAATTTAACTTAATAAAGGTAGTACAACGCATATTATATTTGATTGACATAATATACATTTTTTACAACAAATTGCTATTGATTAAAATTAACCTTTAACTGGTGACATGGTTTTTTTGTAACGTAACTGGTGACAAGCGGTCTGAGAAGCCGCTGCCCTTTTTGCTTTATACTTTAGTAATTAAGTATGATGTATTGCTTTAGTGTTTAGAATTTGATAAAAGACATATTAGAGAATAAAATAAAACGACGGTATAAACAATGTATGTATTTTAATTATAATAAACTTTAAATCACAATTTAGGCAGTCTCTTCAACTGAAAATTAAATAAAAATGAAAATAAAAAAAATGTAACAGAAACAATAGTTTTTTCTTAAATTAACATAATATTAAACTAAAAAACAATAATTAAGTAATCGTAAGTACCATTTCACTAAAATGACAATGAGTAAACTTTAGCTATTTTTATTGGCAGGCTGGGCACAATTGCTTCGCACATTGCAAGCACACCTGCTTTTTACATGACACACTGATAATTCGATTTACAATTCAACTTGGGAGGACAACTAAAACAGGTTTTCCTTGTTTTTGGTTTATTTTCGAAGGTTAGTGGTTCGGAGTTAGTTTGTTCGATTAATTAGCTTTTAACTTACAAGACAGCACATGTTTTAACAATTATTGTATAGTAATTTTGAAGATATACAGCCAGTTGCACAAACGTCCATTAAAAATATCATTAGTTTAAAGCGACATTACCCATACAAAATTGACATACATTAGAGCTTAAAGGCGTCATTAAACCGTAATGGACGTTTGTGCAACTGACTCATAAAGTCTTATAGTTTAACAGATATTTAAAAAGGAACGATTCAAATAAATCTGACTTCGAAAATTTCGGTTGGAAATTATTATTGATGTTAATAACCTTCAGCAAACTCCCACTCGGCTTCAATACACGTTTCCTAAGTTATTGGAAGTACACATTCAACTGTTTGTCTCGTCGTAATTTTTCCGGAAAACCAAACATAAGCCGCTCAGTCTATTGGAATAATGACATTTACATATTTATACTGAGGTCATAAAGCTTTTTCGGCAAGACGGTGCTGCGTAGAAAAATGTTTGGATCTCCGAATCTCATTCATCCATGCTGAATTGGAATCAAAAGATAAATTCGACAAATTTGTAATATGTATGTCGTCCAAATATAACTGGATGGACGACCCGAATTCGCAATCGATTTGATATGTATCTAATGCCGTTGACTGGTAGGACTGGAACAATATTCATTTATTTTGGTCTATATACGTTTGGTCTTTATAGACATTAAGATGCCTAAATTCATAAAGCGACTATTCCTGAATTTATCACTTTCATAAATGTTATTTTTTTCGTTACTACATTTGCCATAACACGCAAACATGTAATCAGCGGAAACGCACAATTTTATGGTCGCTTTACGAAACCGCGAATATGTCATCGTAAAACTACATTTTATCACCAATAAACAGCCGGAGTTCTAGACGGAACTATGAAATATGTTGAAATTAGATATTCAGCACATATATAACGCGGAGATATATTTTTTATTTCTTTATGGTAACAACTTCGTGTTACTGGAAATAGTGTAAGAATTTTCAATTCGTTGGACTATTTTTAGTAAAAAGCCAGTCTAGCTAAATACCTTATCTTAAATTCTATCGAAATCCCATTCAATTTGACATTTGAGAGATATTCACGAACTTCAACGCTTCAACTATTTGACATATAATAACGAATGCGTTCGCGGCGTTTTTATGAAATATATTAAATGAACGATCATCATCAGCATCAGCCGTAAGACGCCCACTGCTAAGCATAGGACTCCCCCATAGATTTCCACTTGATCGGTCCTGCGCAGCCCGCATCTAGCGACTTCCCGCAACGTTTATAAGATCCTTGGTCTACCTAGTGGGAGGCCTACTCACAGAGCCACGTCCGGTACGTGGTCGCCATTCCAGAACACTTCTGCCCCAACGGCTATAACTTTTTCTCGCTATGTGTCCCATCCACTGCCACTTCAGCTGAGCAATTCTTTGACTATTTTCAGTAACGTTAGTGCTCCTACGGATCTTCTGATTCCTTATTCAATCATGTAGAGAGATACCAAGCATTGCTCTCTCCATTGCCCGCTGTGTGACCTTGAGCCTTCTTATGAAATGAACGGTATCATTACATAATTCCCTTTTATCTGTACATTAGTTCTTTCGAACTGAAAATAAACGAGCGTGTGGATGTTGATGTAAACATTCAAAAGCGTATGTTCGTTTCTTACCGACCGCATAGCCATGCATGTTGTTAAACTTGCATGGTTTTGTAACACTATGTCTATTTATATAAAATTGTTTTTAAAAAGCATTATAACTTTGTCACATTAAACTTTGCCTTTTCATGTTCTGTTTAAAGCTACGAATTGAATCTTTAAAAAGCTTATATATTTTATTTCTCTTTATTACAACTAGAGATTTAGTATAACTCTCTAGCCTTGATTCTAGCCATAGGAATTATAGGCGGTATTTCGATTGATTTTATTACTGTAACATCTACTATATATAACGGCGAATTATAGATAAATAATGATGATTTTAGATTAGTTGGCAGTGTTGTCAACTTAGTCATTTATGCTATTTATTATACCAAATGTATCCATAAAAACATAAAACGAAATATCGTCATAACATCACTAAAATGTCATATCCTACGACTAGATGCAAGGCTAGAGAGTTAGGAGTCGATCTGCTGTTCAAGAAACTAAACGAAGCAATGTGTACGGCCAACCTTTGTTACAGAAAAAACCTATAATATCTTTTGAAGAAGGTTTAGTGATTGCACCTCTATGCTGTGACAGCGCTATGTTTGCTGGATGGTTTTGGTCGTACACCACTATAACAAAACATTATAAGCTTCAGAGCAAAAATATCTCATCAATTTCAGATGAAGACATTTTCATATATATCATTCTCTTAGGGTTCCGTACCAAAATAGTAAAACGGGAACCCTATTACTAAGACTTCGATGTCTGACTGACTGTCTGTCTGTTACTATGCTGTTCTTATGAATCATGAAAGTTAGAAATTTTCACAGATGATGTATTTCTGTTGTCGCTTTAACAAAAATTACTAAAAAGCAGAATAAAATTAATATTTAAGGAGGCTCTTATACATCAAGCGTGATTTTTTTGCTGTCATCAGGCTATATGTCACGAACCGTGATAGTTAGAGAGTAAAGATTTTTATAGTTAATGTACTTCTGTGGCCGCTATAATTACAAATACTAAAAAACATAATAAAATAAATAATTAAGCACCCCCCCCCCCCAAAAAAAAACAAACTTGATGTTTTTGCTGTCACCAGGCTATGTCTCACAATCTAGTTTTTAAGTCATATATAGGGTTCCATATGTGACTGTCTTTCTTTAATATGATGTCATTAAAAAACCATCCCACTGTATCAGACTCATTATTTCTTCATAAAATTATTAATTATAAAATTTAATATCTTGATTTGCTAACCACTTTCCCAGGAAAATATCACTGTCCCAGGAAGCCCCTTGCAAAAACTTTCAACTTGCCTATGTAAAACTTGGCCTACATTATTCCTTAGCTAGAATTTACAATAATTTAAATGCAAAGTATATTAAATGGATTTTTTTTATGATTCACAAAATTGCATCAGAAATACTTTACTGAAACCGCTCGAGTCTCAGAATGTGTTTTCTCTATCAAAATATTTTTTTCTCTTTGTGATTTTTATATTAATTTAATTTATAATTTGTGTCCTTTTCTTAAGCTTCACATGTTATACAAGAATGTCGTGAATGCTTGTTGAATGTTGAAAGGCTTACGTATCGGTCTGTCTTTTTTTAAATTTGTTTTTAATTGTTAAATAGCTGTGAGCATACCATAATAATAAATAAACCTAAGATTTACCTAAAGTAAATTAAGATTGTTATTGTTGAGATTATTGGGAACAGCAAAATCAACTGCTTTGTGAACTTAAATTTAGTTGCTAAACTTTCACCTGCGACACGTTTATAATTATGTCGACGAAGCACAAATACGGTGTTTAATTTCGGTTAGTATATTATTAAACTTTTATATTTTCAACAACAGATGTCACTATCTGAAAGCAAGAACTCGCTGAGGTTTCGTTTCGTCACATTTGTTATAAGAAAGTTAGTGCTTAGTTTTTACTGCCGTCCATACGCCGACCCTTCAGGTCATACCCCCGTCCGATCTGGCTGATCGTCCCTTTTCAGGGAATCTGCTATATTTCAATCCGATGAGCCGAGCCCCCCCGGTTTAACGGCTAACATCTCGATGTCACAATTCATGTAGGTGAATAGTAACGTCTGCGCCGCCCCCCCTCGCGGGGTGGCTGTCGCTCCGGTAGAAGGTTCGTTGCCTCCGGGCATGTAACCAGCTGTCCAAGGCGGCGCTTAGTCAGTAGGAATCTAACATAACCTCACAGACTGCTGTGTGGTAACCAATGAAGGATTCACCGCCTCCTTCCCCCGTTGGGAGGGTGGTACCGAACCATAAGGATGAGCGCCGAAAAGTTTTTACATGATTTAAATCTGATTATATACTTGTCTAGATAGAATGTTGTGCTAATATTATCATAAAAATAATAATTATCGTATGCGTGAAGATGTACATTAGTGTACGTGAGTACTGATAGATAGAAGCATAAATTCATTCATTCAAAATTCAACACAACTCCATTATACAGAGCATAAAAAAATAAAGACATAATAGAAGAAATATTAACTATACTCCATTAATTATAGCATTGGACAGAAGTTAAATAAGGTTTTTTTATGGTATACTTTGTGACAAAATATAAATAATCATGTTACTCTTAAAACTGACGGCTAATTCGCTACATATCCACTTAAATACCAGCTGCTATACTTAACTGTTGTCATTTAAGCTATTTAATGAGTATATGATTAACTTAAATGATTTAATAACTATTACAATAAAAAGTGTTCATAGTAAAGAACCTAAAGAAGCAGGGTTGGATAGTTTCGGCACGATTCTCATGTCACTATAACTCTACCAAATTTAAAACGTTGCCTAAACCCTTCAAACGTTTCGGCAGTACAGCTTTTTAATTTTGTCAGACTCTTATTTATTCATAATTGTTAAAATCGTAATCTGGGATTGTCATCCATTGTGAATGCTACTGCCTTTCTTGTTGTTTTGCCGTTTTCCGTGATTCAGTTGCTATTGTTTTTTTTTTTGTTTTTTTTTTTTGTTGTTAAGTTTTGTTAAATACGGACGATGCCGGTGCAGGCCCGAGTGGCCTACAAAAATTACGCTCTAAGCCCCCATACCTACCCTCAACCTTTGACATTTCAGGAAGTTTTTCCAATGTCTTCATCAATAGTCAAAATAATTACACTTACAGTTAGAATTTATCAAAACAACAGACAGATAGTTTCAGTTTTAGTTCCATGTTGGCTTGGGAGTAAAAGATGAATTTATTAAATGCTGGCCTCATCTCAACCCCGAGGTATAGTAAAAAATGGAAAATTGCCCAGCTCTTTCAGACTACCTAACGTTCAAAGTTTCAACTAAACTAAATTATATTTTTTTAAATTATCTTGAAAATAAAATGTTCTGCACTGCTGCTGCTATGACCCTCTTATTTCTAATGTTATAATGAATGGAGTATATAATAAGTCATCAGTCAGATTTGAATGAACATTTTTGATGGCCTTAAGATTTAATGTTGTGTCAAATTGTAATTGATAATGTCAGAAGATAGTAAATTACTATTATCTAATTAAGTTATTATTTTTTTTGTAATTCCAGTATGTTTGCCTTCAATTTTAATTTAAATGTCGATACAGAGGTGATACCTCTCAGTGGTATATCATTCCAACACTTGGTGGATTGAATTTTAAAACTACCTCTAAACGCTATCGTATGGTGATGATAAAAAGTTAATACAGGCCGAATAGCTCTGATAGCAAATCTACTAGACGTCGTAAAAACTTTAGTTTATTGTGCAAGTAAACAGGCTAACGAATCTTTGTGATATTATATATTAGACACGCGAAATGTAGTTTCCCACGACTTACTACTGTTGGGTAAAAACTTTTAAATATAGGTAGGTGAAAAACCTAAATATCGAAATTTTATCGCGTTAATACCCGTTTTATACAATCTACGTAATACTACTGTTGGGTACTGTACGCAACGCATCTTGTAAATGATACCACCTCGGCGAATATTTCCCACAAACGTAGGTAAATAATGTTTTTTATTACAACAATAATTTATTATAACTAAGTAATTATATTGTGTAACTAATGAAATAAAATAAAATAAAAATACAGTTTTTTTATCAAAATATTAATTTTAATGGTTTATTCTAAGGTTATTCAAAATAATTTTATCTACAACAAAACAATTTTATCCAAGTATGTACAAACTTTTATTTAACTTGCCTTATAAATGTAATCTTGGAACTCAAATTTCACCGACTTCCCAAAATCCATTAGATTTCAAAGGACAATGGACAAATTGGTCCAAATATTGTAGCACTATTAGTGATATATCATTTGAAAGATCACATTCACACAAATATTTTCTGTAAGTCGACGATACAATCCACGTCTATTTAAGATACAGGGTCTCGATATTCCATTATATCAAGTTGAAACTACATGTTTCTTTTTCGTATTTGTTAGTTATTTATAGGAAAACTTCAAAATACAATTTGACATAAAGAAAATTATATGCAATCCACTACATTTCAGTGCATGTCACTGCATGCGCACTGGATTTGTCACTCCTCCGGCTCCTCCGTGAAGTATAACTTTTTAGGAAGAATCTCTAAAATTTTTCGTGGTGTATAAACAAACATACATACGATTCACTAAAACAATATTGTCACTTCATGCGCACTGACTACGCCAAGCCACCGCCGCCGACGTGACAATTGTAGTAATAGCCATTATAAGTAGTAAATTTTAATTATAAAGTTATATTTGTTGATGCACTGCACTGCCAACGAAGCTTAGATATATTGACACGAAATTTAGTGACTTTTTCTATGAATCAAGTCTCTAAACTACTGGAAATGCAACGTAAACCATATTTTTATAACTTTTTTTTGTAGATTACAATATATATTTTAATAAACTGTTTAATCATACAGAATTTTTCTAAAAGGAACACTTAACGGCGGTGGCGGAAACGTGGTGTTTCCAGTGCGCATGCAGTGACGCCACTTTTTAAGAGACTGCATGTGTTTTCTATGTATTACGGTGTGTTATGCAGAATTTTCCTAAAATAGCTAACAAATACGACCATGTACCATGTACTTTCAATTTGGCAAAATTGAACTTTTCATAGACGTGTATTTCAGCATTGTTGTCATACAAATAAATGTTTTTATGAATCAGATCTTTCAAATGATATATCGCTAAAATACGTGGACCAAACTCCATTCTAAAGTGCCTTTTCTCCTTTGCACACACACAATGCAATATTATGGTGTACTGACACCATAAAAAAGCTTACTGAAGCTGATATAAAGCTTACTGAAACCATAGCTTACTGAAGCTGATATGATACTAAAGTCTTGTTTGTACTTTAATACACTGACGTATACATTTTCATTGTTTTATATACTCCATAATACGAAGGCTACTCGTCTTAGAATTTGAGAAGTATAGTCATTTATAATTATTAAACTAAAATATTTAATAAGTGTAAATTATTTACGATAATTCTTCACACAGTAGGGATTTGATTCACTAAGCATGTTGTAATTTCGAATAATTCATACAAATTAGGAAAGCTGTAAAAAATAAGAAAAAAATAAAAGTCACACCGGCTTTCTTTAAGCAAAAGTACCACCATTTTATTAAGAATTTATTGTACACCATAAAATTTTAACAGACTAATAAATTAAAGCAAAAGTATAAATAATATTGGTATGTATCTTATGAATTGTGATTAAACTTTAATTGAAATTCACTTACGCTCTTATGGCAGATTTTAATTCATGATTGACTCCGTAAAAAGTGTCATTTTATAAGACAAAATTATAATTAATTATTTCAATTATTCATTCATCTAAATGGACATTTAAAACTAACCCATTAATGGTACGTAATATTTTTAGCTTATTCCATTCCTTGTTTGTAATTCCTGGACACTTTCAATGCGCAAAGTTTACGACAAAATACAAAATTACAACGGATTATGTTCTTTACTACTTTCGAGAATAAATTTACTAAAAATTCTAGTTCGAGTATAACTTAAACACAAATGTTTGGTTTGCTTTTTTTTACATATGTACATTAAGTCGTGTAACGATTGGCCAAAGCCCACCTCGCTTCACCGTACCTTTCGAAACACGAAGGAACTAGAGATAACTAAATTTTGGTTACCCATCCTAGCCCTTTCAAAAGTTGGGTAACCTCTGCATCGTAAGCTGAACTTATGCATTCAGTATTTAATTAATAGAACGATTTTTATACATCCACATCATATTACTTATGGGAATTGATTTGGTTTAAGTTGACAATCATCTCAGTTCAGTGATCATGGAGTGATCATGAAGTCTGGAAAGCTTAGAAATTGTCTAACACTCATATCCTTAGTTGTGAGAGCTAGAGATAACTTTATTTATTTATTATTATTACAAGCTTATCACTATTGCTACAGGTAATCCCAATACAACAGCGTAGCCACATTATCTAAATACAATTATAACTTATTAACCATTTAATATAAATTGAGCTACTTTAGTGAACTTATACAGGGTTAGGCGATTCGAATGAAATAATAACTCTTACTATCATTCAAATTACTATTTATTTGATAAAGGTATTTGCTTAAGTAATTACATTTACTCGAGTATAGATACGAATGTAAAAGTGTAGGTATAAAATAACACGCATTTTGTTTTTCATTAAATGTGTTTGGAGAACTATAACATGTAATAATGTCTTTATTTTGGGATTTTACTCAAAATAGAACAGCAGCCACAAGTCACGAGATCCATTATTTAAGGATGATCTAAGGCTTTTCCAAAGGCATGGACCCACATCAAATGTCAAATGAAAACTTATATGTTGATAATACTTTATTTTAACTCGACTTATACTTAATACATATTTTGAGAGTTCTATTATAGTTCTTAAGAACCGCCATTTCTTCTGCGAGTTAGATTAGGTATTTCCCGCGAATCTCAGTCTTGCCGTATCATGAGACGTCATAATAATTGGCCAATCAGTGACGAGGAATATTAAATTTGTCTATCGCAATTGGTTAACAATGATTTCAACTACTCACATTGCGTCTTGTATTTTTCATATATCTTAAACTAGCTTTCCGCCAGTAGTTTTACCCGCGTGGTCTTATATTAAACATATAAACCTTCTTCTCGAATTACTCTAATATTGACAAATTAAAAACCATATTAAAATGCGTTATGTACTTAAAAAGATCGGGAATCGACTTTGTTTTACAGTATGTACGAATATATATGTGTAACTAGCCTTCCGCAAGCGGCTACGCCCGCGTGATTTATTTTTAATCCAGAAATGAGAAAATTCCAAAAGACCTTTCTCATTTATGCCCTTAAGGGTTGAATTTTATAAAATCCTAGTGAGCATCTACGTCCTAAAAAGAACCCGCATGCAAAATTTGAAACTCCTAGCAGTTGTAGTTTCTGAGGTATCGTGATGAGTGAGTGAGTGAGTGATCTTTTGATTTTATATATACAGATTTGTTTCAATGTATTTTGGTTTATGGGATTTTCCCAAATTAATAGGTAACTAATAACAGGAAGCCCCCCATAATTATATACAATATTTTATAGTTATAGATATTACATCAAAGCTATTCATTAAATACTTTATCGCATCAAACAATGAACAGTCTAATTAACCGCAATGGAGGATCATCATAATTATTATGCGGATAACATAGAACCGAATAAATATGACTGTAAGTATTATTTCCACTATATTTGTAGAAGACAACGACATCCATGGTCGAGTAGTTCTTTCAGTAATCGCCATCTCTAAAGCTGGATTTACATTACATTACTAGGGTCTCGATGGTTGGCACTGTAAGTTCTAAAAACTCTTAAGTATGCTCCGTGGAGCGAAACACGTGTAGAGTGGTGATTTTGCGAGATGTTTTGCCGTTTGTACATGTCGCTCACTGAATAGTACAGTGGCACAACTCAAAAACCTTATTTCGAGAAACGCTCTCCGAAGTTATGAAAATTTAATATATTTATAATTATGAAAATCATTTATTTTAGCATAACGGTTAAATCGTTTGTATTATATTATTACTGTTAAGTTTTTTATTTTTTCTTTAAATTATCTATGGGATGCCACCACAATGTTGTGGCGTTTTCTCGAAAAAATGGTTTTTGAGTTATGCCTCTGTACTATTCAGTGAGCGATGTGAAGTAGCTCGGTGGCGTAATGGATAAGCGCCGCGGCCCGCGATGTTTGTCGTTAAGCAACTTTCGTATGGGTCGGTCACGGGATGGGTGATCAAAAAATTATTTTCTCGAGCTACTCCGTGCTTCGGAAGGCACGTTAAGCTGTTGGTCCCGGCTACATTTGCAGTCGTTAATACCCTCCACCCTCCGATCCGCATTGGGCCAGTGTAGAGGGTCATGGCCCATCCTCCTTAACTATCCATAAGGAAGGCCTCAGCCCCTGCAGTAGGGACGTAAAAGGGCTGATGATGATGATGATGATGATGATGATGATGATGATGATGATGATGATGATGAAATGTGAATTTATGTGCGGGCGGTATACTGTAGGACTGGGTGTGGAAGTTGAAATATCATAGTTTCAAGGTTATAACAATGGACTTCAGCAAAATAACGCCTAATTATATCAAATAATTACGAAAGTAGTTGCTTACCACTTTCATTGTATTGATTTCGCTAGCAGTTGCACGTGTAACCGTTCACTCCATAATGCATGCGTTAGTTTCAAGACAGTAGCTTCGTACGATGAAAGTACTTTCACGCGACTAATTTCACCTCGAAACATGGCGGAATGGTTAGCGCACTCGATCTGCGATACGGTTATTAAGCTTATTTTATTATTTCGAATTCCTGGCGACTGCTTTAACCACTGAGCTACCCAGGACCTAACAGGACTGACGAATATTTCAAGCACTTGTTACTTTTTCGCTAATACAGAGTGTATTTTCATCAACGTTCAGGCAATCCACCCAAACAGCCGGAAGAAATAGTTATACAAATATTTAAACTTTCGATAAAGACGAAAATTATAAAGTGGATTTTTTAAGCAATTTTAATAAGAATATTTTTGAGTATAGCATTGTGAATGCAACATTGATCAAATATAATAATTTAAAAAGAGTTTATGACTTCATATTCCACCGTTCAATTGCTGTCTATCAAACCCATGAAAAGAGTGATGACCTTCTTCGACTTAAATATCCTTCTACTTAATGCATGTCAGTTTCATTCTTTGTTTCCACGTGTGCGAACCAACGAACCATGCTCTTTTTAAAAACATTACACTGGCACTATCTTTCATGTCAAATTTCTTTGATATCCTAAGCGATCCTCCACAATTCTCCTCCCCAGGCAATAGGAAGCCAGGGCAGTTGAGAAATCTTTAAAGCAATGATAGTTAAATAGGTTCTTTTATATATCTCCTCATTCCCAATATAACCGCATACTTTGAAATATTTCTGACAATATTATAATATTATCGATAAACCATCTAATGTCAACAACACTATTCTAATCAATATAAATTATAATTATACAGCCTTATACAACGTTCTTATTGAAATAGATATACAATTAGTGACGCGTTTCTAACAAGCAGTAATTTAAGACAAAGTTCTGTAACAAATCGGTGTTTCCTTATGAAAAAAGCTTTTCCTAAATTACTTTTTTATCTGCTCTAAGCCACTGGGATTAGGATCTTATATGAAAGGTACAAGCAGCCCTTTCGCAAATGAAAATTAAAAAGGGATTCTCTGTTTTATAATTATTCCTGATAGAATATGTTTGAATTTGTTTTTCAATTTATTCTCATCCCTCAGATTATAAAAAGTTCTTTAATACAAATCGTCATTCATATAATAATACAAAATAGAGAAAACTGATTCATATCGTAGGCAATTTTATAGCTCAGATTTAACTGCAACCTGTATGTTTAGTTATAACATATAATCATTGTTTATCATTTGTGCCATACGAATGATAAACAATTGTTCGTAGAGAATGTCTTCGCCACTTCATTAGAAGTCTGTCCAATCACAATCTCGCCTTAAGGTATATCACCTTAAGGCGAGATTGTGCAATATTACCACTTTTTAAACCAATTTTTCTTTAAGGTTACGCTAATATGTTCGAAATAAAATTCATTTTATAAAAAGTATACATATAATCAATTGATCGCTAAAACAGAAACATAAATTTCAATAATTGGTCCGATAAAAAAAACGCTAAATAGGCTAATTTTGGACCAATTTTAAGTACCACCGGACCGGTACGTAAGAGATACTGTCGGCTGGCTGTCGGGTAGCAGAATGAAATGATATTGATATAAATATAAAGTGAACATAATTATCGACCTATTAATATCCCCACTAAAGCTGAGTCACAGGCCTTGACTGGAATTGAAAAGGGAGAATGGGCAACCATGAAATCCAGTGCAGATTGGTGTGTGTTAACGATAGCAAATGCTGGACCAACAGCTTAACGCGCTGAAGCAAGGAGGAGCTTGAGATAATAAATCTTTAGTAACCCAATTTCTGCATTACAAACTTAATATCTTAACCACTACACCATCAAATTCCTCGTAGAGGGTGAAAACCCTGCCAATGGCATTTTAATGGCATGAAGCTCTAAAAATATCCACCAATATAACAGTTTTGTGTGAAGTTTAAATAAATAAATAAAAAAGACAAGAGTCACCTCCTATTACTATTTTGACATTCGTAATCCTTTATATATTCAATGGCTTTAATTATCTTATTTCCTTTATTAATTATGTATACAGAAATATCTATTTATTATTACTATCCCTTTGCACCCATCCCCCCCTTGTTCTTTATTTATTTATTTTTCCAACATAGGTTACCATAGAAGTATATTTCAATACTTATTTCTTTCTTCTTTTGCTTCTTTGTATTGTGTCTTTTATAGTATTCAATAAAGATAATTCAATCAATCATCAGCCCTTTTACGTCCCCACTGCAGGGGCTCAGGCCTTCCTTATGGATGGTTAAGGAGGATGGGCCATGACCCTCCACGCTGGCTCAATGCGGATTGGAGGGTATTAACGACTGCAAAAGCAGCCGGGACCAACGGCTTAACGTGCCATCCGAAGCACGGAGTAGCTCGAGATAATAATTTTTTGGTCACCCATCCCGTGACCGATCCTTGCGAAAGTTGCTTAACGACTACGATCGCGGGCCGCGGCGCTCATCCACTACGCCACCGAGCTACTCTTGCTTATAAAGATAATTATTTTTATTGAATTTTCCAGTTTATGTTATGTCGTTGTATCCAAAAGAAATTGTGATTTGTGATAGAAACTTCCTCTCTGCAGACTGTGGATTCTGATAACAATTGTTGGTAATCGCTTCCGAAAGTTTAAATAGAATAAAGTTATGTTCAGTATACATATACAATTTCTTTGATAATATTAAATTTCTTTAATATAATTATCATTAGATTTATGATGGTTCATTTTAAAATAAATACTTTAATAACGCGCGCCTAAAAGTTGCATATTTTGTGAGGTCCTCTAATTGATGTAAAAGAGGTATTTTCGAATATGTTATTTAGCTCAGTAAATCATCATTTTCTCGTCCATAATAAACTGTTAAAATTAAAAAGTATCCATATTTAAATTTTTTTAACTTTCGTTTTTTTTGGTTTTAAGGCGAAACACTACAAAGCCGAGAGATCGCCCATATCATACTTAGTCCTAACATTTCCAGTTTTCAGCTAAGATCCATTTACATTAATCGACTTTTCGGCAGCAAATTATAAATTAATCCGCACTATCATTTAACCCATCAACCCATGTTTTTATGGGTGTTTAACCCATCAGAGATACTCTACTGATCAACTGTGTACGAAACCTTAACAATTCAGATAAAGTGAATTTCTACGTATGCGGTTTCCCTCGCGGTTTTGACTAAATCTATAGAGAAAATAGCTCAATTCCATTTGTTTTACATAATGCTGTTATAACTATAAAGCTTTATTTATTTGTAACACTATTCTTTACTAACAAGTAATGTATAATGAAACACGTTTTATACACGTCTATTATATTATCCTTGTACATTAGCTACATAGAATGCCTTGCTACTAACAGTCTTGATAGAATGATTGTGACTTTAAATATTTTGCAAAGTATTCTCTTATTAAGATGTTTAACATCTTAGAGAACGAAAAAATACAATGCAAATATATTTTCTCAGTACTAATCAAAAATATAATTTTAGGATTTTTCAGCAGGAAAGACAAAGGAGAATTTTCATTGATCCTTATTTTGCGCAAATATCATTAAAAATAATCCTATAATCCTCTTTAAATCGGGAACATAAACCATTTACATGGGATCAGCTAGAGTATTTTGAATTTGTGAAAAACGTCTACACTAATTAACTAACGGTTCACTGAAATGAATAAAACATAGATAAAATGTTATTATTTGAAAAGGAAAATATTCTGATTACTAATATTTTCACGCAAACCTCATGCGCCTTTGTTTAATTCTAGTTTAAAACTTTCTAATTTACTGCCAAAACAGGTCTTTCCACAATTTTCAAAATTTATAATACGGTTGTCTTTGGATCATATAAGGTAAATAGTTTCAGAGTTAATCTGTTGAGACAGACAAACGAATAATATTATTTTTGAGATGTATGAGTCTTTTTTAAAGTTAAATATTTATACTGCAATAATGTCCACAAAAAATTTACATGTGGCCAAGAATAAAAATATAGATAGATGGATTCTTTTTGCCATAGCTGATTAGTTCGTCTCAAGATGTTGTCATCTCCGAGCTCCCGGGTTCGATTCCCGGTCTTCTGTTATTATCTCAGGTCTGAGTTGTGGCACCTTCGTTACAGATACTCCATCTCCATAATCCTCCTCATATTATGGAGTACGAGGACTTTAGTTCCTCTTAGAATCTGAGCAATATATGTATGTAATGTTGTCTTTATATTGATTTATTATTGGGATTCTTGTACCTGTAACTCTTATTTCAATAACCTCGATTTGAAGAGTGAAATTTATCGATGTCAAGGTAACGTGACGGGGTATCAGATTTACGTCATCATTTTTAATTGTAAGGAAACTCGATTGTTTCTTTTTAACTTCCATATTTGAAAAGGAGATAACTTTTTTTACTTTTCTCGTTGCGTAAAGGGCAACTCATTCCATTATTTTTACCAGCTTTCACTCTTCAGCGTGTTTTTTATGACATCAAAATCCTAACAAGCCAAGTTCACATAGTTTCTATAATTCCCTTAATTGAAATAAACCCATTCCGACAAACTAAGCAAAGAGGTCATATAACAAAATATTTCAAATTTAGAACAAGGATACACACCATACTTTCCGATTTAAAACTAGCAAATATAAAGTGAGCAATTTTCAACGTTATGTGCTGTATCTCCAGGGTAATCAAAGTGAAACTCACTCGACTTAGTTAAACTGTCTGATAGTATTATTCGGAGACCGAATGTTTAGATTTAAAATATTCAAAGTAACGTAAGTGCCAGATTTAAAAGTTTCAGGCACGATTCAATAAAAAAAAAATATTAAGAGGCATGCGGACTGCACACTTTCTGTTTAAATCTCTGGAAAAAATTAAGAAATGACAATCTTTAGCCACTTAGCTACATGACTTTGTAACGGGGTCCTGACTTGGTGAATGGTAGTCAAATGAAAAAGCTGACCCTTTATAGTCAACGTTCGGTAAGTTGACTATAAAGGGTCAGCTACTTAAAAAGAAAAAACTTGACAATAAAATAATATTTAAAACAGTTCGTTAAGTGATTTACGGAAATTAGCATAAATATAATAAAAACATAATTACACACCCCGTATCTGAGTCTTGTCCTAGTAGTTTCACGTAGATTTATATCACAGCACAGATTTTACGTTTAAATATTACTTTAAAAATATATTAAGATGAATGATAAAATTAACATTGATTCGTGTTCTTGACAGAAGAATTTTTTACGAATTCAAAATGAGCATGTCCTGTTTTTAATAATTTTAAATTACGAAAAGCAAATAATAAAAATGAAATGATTTTAAAGATCAGTGACAAAAAGTTTAGATGCGAGAACCTTAGACAAAATAAATGATGCAATAAGATACACCGTTACAACTTTATACAAATAACATTATTGAAAGCACTTATGAATCATTTGACAGTTTTTAGCATTCAGAACTTTGTGCCAAACAAAAAAAAAATGGACGGAAAGAAGAAGGTTTGTGCTAGCCCAAACTGGTTTATCTTAGCGGACTTAGTACGAATTAGTTTAGCCTAAACAAAAGTAGTTTGTACATTTAACATAAATTATGCATAACTAATAAGTTAAGTATGTATTATAGTAATTATAAATATAGTAAACAAAAAATACAGATTATTAATTCATTAGTTTCAAAGTTCAATTAAATTTTGTTTTAAAATTAATATTATGATCATTAGCCAATTATAATATTGGTTAAAAATGAGGACTCATTACCTTGCCTTTCATTAACATTGAAATGGATTCGAAACGTATTAAATATGTACGGATGTATTACGATCTTTACTTTAGAACTAATTTCAACAGTTCATTAATATCTCCTTTTCGTACCTTCTCAAAGCCAGAATGGAATCTCCGCAGTTCACAGAAATATCTTAAAGGATTAAAACTGAAATGGAACTGGCTTTACGTTAAAATTTAGCTACAACCAGTGTTACCATATCTGACGAACTTTTCCGAGATTTCAAGATTTTAGACTTTTCTCTGGATTTTATAAATCTCAGAAGTGTTATGGTTTTCAATAAATAAATAATCTTCATTATCTGGTTAGGTTAAAACTGCATTAAATAATGGACTATTTTTTTTATCTAGCTAGCTAAACTAACTACCTAACTAACTAGCTAGATAAAAAAAATAGTGATTGGTTAGCTCTAATGAGTGTTCTCAGTTTGATTTGCATCGGTGTATTACTTTAAACTGATGACAACTATCCACTTACAGTTAGTTAGTTACAGAAACGTTAATTAAGATTTAAAAAGTGGTCTATACTTGATATGTATCAGTATGTCACTTCAAACTAATAACAACCTTAATGGATAAGTATTTGTATAAATGGATGTTAATTATTTCTGTTTAATTTGCAATGTTACATTAATTTTCACGGTTATTTTTTTCAGGAAATCAGGGCTTTAAATTTTTTTTACCTAGTAACCCTTCACACAGTCGCCGGAATACATAGGTACTTTGCGAAGGGTGAATGCTGATTGGTGATTATCTCGCCATTGTAGGTTAATTGGGTGCCAACCTTTCGAGACCTCGGTCAGACAAATCGATATCTAATTGCTGAAAGAGTGTAAAGAGCATTTAATTGAAAAGGCATTTAAGATGTTAAGTTAAAGAGATAACGGTTTAAAAATACATTTAAATCTCGATAACCGATTGCTTTTTGAAAGCATGCATTTTGAAATTTTACAATAATTCTATTAGTTTTGGAAAACTAATAGGGTTCTCAAATCGATAATTATAAGACAGGCTTTAGAATAGGACTTAACACGGATTGAAATGAAATATTCTTAACTCAAATATAATTTTTTTTAACATCATACAATATAATTTTAAAACTACAATCCATTCAGTTATTCTATTCGATTAAAAATATAACATGAAACATATCATTGAACAAATATAACGTTTATTACTTTTTAAATAAACTTTATTTGATTGTGCAATCCAATACGGGGATAACGCCTTATTCGAAACTGCACTAATAGTAGAAACAACAAGATGGATATTCAATCATATCATTGCCAAATTAATATCTGTAACAATAAAAAATAAGGGACGAGGCATTCGATAATGAGTAAGGTTACCTCAACAGAAATTGCAATTGCAATTACCTCGTTTCTTTACAAAGAAATAACTAAAGTTAAAATTAACTGTATCTTTAAAATTCTGTCATAGCCCAATACCGAAATAATAACGATTTCTTGATCCGTTAAATCACTAAGTTACCACTAGACTTTATAATTTTCCTCATGTCGTTGTAATTAGACCCGTTTTTAATTTAACGTTGTATTATGTTGAAATTATATTGTATTAGTCACTAGCTTTTCACCAGCAGCTACACCCGCGTAGTTTGTATTATAAATAAAAACCTTCCTTTTGAATCACCCTATCTATGAAAAAAAACCACATCAAAATTCGTTGCGTAGTTTTAAAGATTTAAGCATACAGGTATATAGGGATAGAGTAAGCTACTTCATTTTTTACTATGTAGTGATTTAAAAAAGATAATTACCGGTTTATAATCTTAAACAAAAATAGGTAATAAATTACCTGTGGACCTATTCTATTTGTCCTCGATAGAAAAGTCGGAAAAGTTTGCATCGTTTTTATAATTTTATTAAAAGAATTAACATTTCGTAAATAGACGGTTTTTGGAGTAATAGAATAGGCCTTCAGGTGTCATGTTAATTTGTACAAGTAGTTAAGACAGACAGGTTGGTAACAAACTTTTTAATTTTCAAAGTTCCGTACATCAAAAGAAAAATCTTATTGGATCACTGGCGCATCTGAATTTGAAGCAACAACAACATGATTTTTGTGTTAAATTAGAAAATTTTTAAAACTGTAAAAGCCACGTGCCTGTCACGTGAACAGGCGTTAAAAAACTTACTTATAATGATATTTTAAGCGTCCAATAAATATCACCAATATTCCTACATCAGACTACTTTCTACATTGACATAGCCAGTAAGAGATTCTGAGCCATATTATGTTTTATTAAGATTGAAATTTCCTTCCGTCATGGTGATATGAGTAATCGTTTCCCTCGTTTTGTAATAAGGCATAATTACTAAAATGATAGATTAACCACACAGGAATGGCACATTTTAATGACTAAGAGCTCATTAACGTATAACATAGAACGGTAACGAACGTATATCAAGGAGATGGTAGAAAATATATAAATCTACATTTATATATCTATATACTGCTATGAGGAGTCCGTCTTACTCTCACTCCACGAGGTCAAACGTGCTACGAACAAATTATTTTGATTGGCAGTTTATATAAATAAAAACAAAAGAAAAAACCCTATATGCGGAAATACCTGTAACCTAAAATATTAAAAAAAAAGTTAAATCTAACCCTGCTTTCTCCTGCATACTAATGGACGTTATCATTTATAACCAAAAATATGTTAACTGTTTACCATGAAAGCAGGTTTTAAATATGCATCAAGTAGCAAATAACTATTTGATGTTACACAATACATATAACAAAAAACTTTGTATAACAAACTATATCATCCATGCCTGTATAATAGATAAATCATTATAACAACTGTCAAAGTGACAGTATTAGCTGCAACTGCTACGCAAACGTCTGTATACGGAGACGCATCCAAGAGAAATGCGCCCAGACTGCACTGTATAAACGCTTTTTATAGGTGGGTAGATGTGTACTTTCCAATGACCGCACACGCGTGACCACTATATTAATTTATTAATATGAAACGAGTCGTGAATACTATTTTCTTCTCTATATTTTAGTATGGGGCTGTGAAACCTGAGTCCTCAAAAAAGACTACCGTCTATGTATCGACGCATTTGAGATGTGGTGTTGGTGAAAAATGCCCAGAAATTCACTGGCCAGAGCATTGGACCAATGCATGTGTTTGGTCGCATTAAAGATAAAAAATAAAATTGAAGTACCGAATACTTTAGACACATCGCTAGAAAGTGTGGTGATAATGTCTAAAAAGATCTACTAACAGGAAAAACAGATGGACTAAAACGGCGAGTTTATTTTTGTAAGATTAGATTAGTACCCCAACACTACAGCTAGTGAGGTCATCAATTTCGCCGAAGATAGGATAAGATGACGAGCAATAGTTGACTATTTAGAAGAGAGTATTTAGCGAGGTTACGACCCTCAAGATTTTTTTTAAAATTATGATTTATTTATTAAGTTAGGACACAATACAGTTCACAACCAAATTGAGTTTTAAATTTACAGTAATTTTTTTTTTATACAAACTAGATTGTAAACCAAATCTTTGTGGACTTATCATGACGTCCAAGGTTTTATGTTTCCCCGCGAGGTCATTATACAGACGACAAATACGGATAATAGGGTTATAATAAGACGTGTTATTTCTGTAAACGTGCAGCAAGAAGAAGTTCGGGTGGCAAATTCTGAAACGCGTATTGATGTTTTTCAGAGATAGTAATTCTGGAGAATCAACTCGAGAATGGATAACCTTATGTAGGTATACTAAATCCATATAATTCCATCTCACGTCAAGCCTTTGTACACTAAATCTAAACAATCTTTCACTATACGATGACAGAATCCCACCACATCCAGTGCGGTAACAAAAAAATTTTTAAGCATTTATTCTGAATTTTCTCAATTCGATCTAAATGAATCGAGTAGAAAGGGGCCCAGATGACAGCTCCATACTCTAAAATGCTCCTAACCAAGCTATAGTACAAAAGTGAGACACACTTAGATTTCCTAAAAGGCTTAGATGTTCGACAAATGAAATCAAGCATTCGTTCCGCCTTTTGTATCATATAAGCATAGTGATCACGAAATGACAAATGTTCATCGAATATAACACCAAGATCTCTGATATTATTTTTACGCTCAAGTGTGCAAACATTGATTTTATATACAGTAAAGAGCCTCCTGCACCTATATGTAAAGGAAATGAGTATACATTTTTTGACATTTAGAGACATTTTATTGCACAAACACCATTCAGATAGAGGATTGAAAAAACACAATGCGAGAAAGAAGATTAATATGTAGTGGCTAATATTATTTTAAATATTTCTAAGTCTATGGTCAGGGTATAAAAGGTTCCTACGTAAAATAAACGAATTAGTAACCACTAAGAGAGAGGACATAATGCTATATAGTGCTTAGTTAGGAAAAGTATGAGGTAATTTTCGTAGAATTTGAATTAATATTAGAATTCTGTACAAAGCAATAGAGAAAAGGTTCATTTCAAACCTAAATCTGCTTAATTAATTTGAGTAAGTATAGGGAAATTATTATTTAAAAACTTGGCACGTGTTGTGACGTAGTTTAAATACCTAAGTTTGATTATCATGCCAAAACAATTTTGAAAATCAATTTCCAAATCTGGTTCGATTGATGTAGCACAACATAGCGTCGTAAAGTATTTATTATTGTATAATATAAAAGAAAGTCGTTTTCCATTTTGTCTCTACAACTGTAGACAACGTGACTTAAATCAATTACGTAAGCTCCAGCCGGAGCAATTAAAAAAACGAAATTAAAGTTCAACAACTGAAAAAAATTGTTATTAATTTTATAAAAAATGTGGATTTCACTATATGATGACGTCAGGTCACGTAGGCCATCAAACGTTGTATAAGATAATATAAAAAAAGTTCATTTCCTATATTGAATGATCGGAAATCGAGCCCGGGACCAAAGAGATAGTAATACAAAACTAGGGTACGAGTCACTCGCCCATGGAGGCCGTCAAATGGCAAATGACCATCCATGTATTTGAGCATAAGAACTGGTTTTAACCCACTGACCCCTTTTTAGTCACTTGGCACTTCAAAGCGTATATGAAATTAGCGTTTTGTCGTACTGGCCAATTTAACCACAAACTTCTCCTCCTTGGTTGGGAATTCCAAATGAGGGTCAAACTGAAAGTTCTTAGAACTGGCCACTTATAAACAATATAATAAAAAAATAATTCTAAAATTTGAAAATATAACTCTTTGCCAATATTACTGAGTATATATTTCATTCATTTGTCATTTGTTTTACGATTTGGCGGCAAATTGAAAATTGTCTGTGTCACGTCATCATGAATTTACACGAGAAAATTTTCGTGCAATGATTTTTTATGACTTTCGATGTCATTTAAGTCAACAAGAAAGTTATGATAGACTACGATTGGCCTTTCACGATGAAGCCCATCTCGTGCGACTGTTTACAACTGGTTTAATGAGTTTAAACGTGGTCGCACTTATCTCACTGATGATTTACGTGAGGGACGGCCTTCTACGGCGACGACTGAAGATAACATCTGTGTTGTGCGGCGTATGATAGAGACTGACAAAAGAGTGACCTATCAACAGATTCGGACAAGCTTAGGCATCGGTATGAGTCAAGTGCACAAAATCCTCCACGAACATTTAACGGTCAGGAAGCTTTGCGCCCGGTGGATACCTCAAAATTTGACTGAGGCTCAAAAACTCTATCGTGTGGATTGGTGTCGTAAAATGATTGAAAGATTTAACGGAGGTGACTCAAATGCTGTGTTCGACATACTAACAGGTGACGAAAGCTGGATTTACTGTTATGATCCTAAAACCAAAAGACAATCTGCTCAGTGGGTGTTTCCTTTCGAGGAGTTGCCAACTAAAGTGAAGAGAGATCGAAGTGCGGGAAAAAAAATGGTGGCCTCGTTCTTTGGAAGGATAGGTCATTTTGCAACAATTGTGTTAGAGGATCAAAAAACAGTTTCTGCAGAATGGTACACTACCAATTGTTTGCCACTTGTCTTGGAAAAAGTTCGAGAGAAACGACCTCGCAGTAGGATCCTCCTTCACCACGACAACGCCTCGTCGCACACCGCCAAGCGAACGATCGACTATTTGGCGACATCAAACGTTGAATTACTGGGTCACCCGCCGTATAGCCCCGACCTCGCGCCTTGTGATTTTTATTTATTTCCAAAAATTAAAGAAAAACTTAAAGGAAAGCGGTTTATGAATGCTGAAGAAGCGGTGGCTGCGTATCGCGATGCCATTGAAGAGACCCCTAAGGACGAGTGGGCAAAGTGCTTTTCCCAGTGGTTCCATCGCATGCAGCGGTGTATTGACGTGAATGGACAATATTTTGAAAAGATATAATAAAACTAATAACTGGCTAATGTAATCAGTTTTTGATTTTCTAAGAACTTTCAGTTTGACCCTGTATTTGTGTTTCGTTAGGCGGCAATCATTTGTTTTTTTTTTTTCTTTTGTTTGTCGTATTTACGTCACCCAGTACAAAAAATGGAAAACTTGAAATTATTTACGAGAACGATGGAACTCGTACTGTGATAACAGTGCTGAGAAAACGGCTCGAGGGGTTAATGTTGTGTATGGTGGTTGTGTCGCAAAAGAAAACACAGTGCGTTTTTGGTTCCAACATTTTCATTCTGGAAATTTCGACCTGCAGGAGAAGCCCCGTGGATGGCCGGAGACCGAAGTTAGTAATGAAGAATTGAAGGCTATTGTGGAAGCGGATCCATAGCAAACCACGTCCGAGTTAGCTTCAGGCTGCGGTGTTAGTGATAAAACTGTTTTAATCCACTTGAAGCAAATTGGAAAGATTAAAAAGCTTGAAAGGTGGGTACCTCACAAATTGAGTGAAGCAAACCGGCAAACGTGCTTCGACTGCTGCGTTACATTACTTAACCGGCACAATAATGAAAGGTTTTTAAACTGAATCTTTACCTGTAATTAAAAGTGGATTCTCTACGATAATCGGAAGCACTCATCGCAATTTTTGGACATGCCATAAATCCTGCCCCAAGACAAATTGACCCCAAAAAAGTTGATTGATTGCGTTTGGTGGACTAGTGCTGGTATCGTTCATTACAGTTTTCTTAGATCTGACCAGATGATTACGACAGACGTTTATTTTCAGTAATTGCAAACCATGCTGGAAAAATTAGCTGTTAAACAACCGAGGCTGGTCAATCGCACTACGCTACTGCTACTTCGCTAGACCACACACTGCACAACAGATGGTTACCAAATTAAAAGAGCTTCAATTGGAATGTCTAAGACATCCACCGTACTCCCCGGACCTTGCTCCAACAGATTACCATGTTTTACGAAATTCGGATAACTTGTTGCAAGGGAAAAACATGACTCCTATTGGGCAGTGCAAATCGCCTTCAAAGATTTTATTGATTTCCGTCCGAATGGCTTTTTTATTAAGGAGATCAATGAACTACCTATGAGATGGTAAAATTGCATTGATAACAATGGTTTATACTTTGATTAAATACATTTTTTTTATGGGATAGGGGGCAGACGAGTAGACGGATCTCCTGATGGTAAGTGATTACCGTCGCCCATGGACACCTGCAACACCAGAGGTGCCACAAGCGCGCTGCCGGCCTTGGAGGGAAGGGTTGAGGGGTAGAGGGAAGGGAATAGGGGGGGTTGGGCCTCCGCTACCCTCACTCACACGACGAAACACAACGCAAGCGTTGCTTCACGTCGGTTTTCTGTGAGGCCGTGGTATCACTCCGGTCGAGCCGGCCCATTCATGTCGAAGCGTGGCTCTCCCACAGTTTACAATTAAAAAATATTAGACTTTTTGTTCCTCCCATACCAAACACCACCTCCCATACCAAGGACCTAATATATTACTTTACCATGAACGATTTAACAATGCTGCATTAAGGTAAAACTAAAACCGTTAACAGCTGTCACGTATCAGTTTGTTTTCTCGTTATTATTAAAATAGTCAAAATCAGGCTATCATCTAATTAGTTTAGATTGTACATTGTTTTTTTATATTGTGGGGAAAATTAAATAACAGTAGTGTCATTCTTTAACAGTAAAAGTAATGAAACTCTGATGTTCTACCTTAATGATATGTTTTTATTTCGTATTCCTGAATAAAGATGTAAAAAACCATGTATCTTGAAAAGAGGAAACAAGAAAGAAATTGTTCTCGGAGCCCATTTTGTATAAAATAATCAATCTTTCCGTTGGCGTTTGTTTCAACGTTTACAAAAGGAAAAAAAAATGTTACAAGCAAAAGTTTTCGTGTTTCAGTTCAAAAATTCTGTAATAAGCGCCTTATTCTCAGGAGATAGAAGTTATATTTCTTGAGCTCAATATTTAATACGAACAAAATGATACATTTAGTTTCTAAAACAAAAGATAGTATGTTTTCTCAACAATCCTATACAAGATACAAAAAGCGATTTCTGAAGAACAGGTGACCATTTTGTTTATTATCTTGTCGACAATGGCATGCTTATTATAACATTTAATCAATTACTCCCGGTTTCAGAATTGCGTGTTTAAGCACGTTTCGAACTATACTTAATCTTCACTTAAACAGGTTTTCGCTTTCTATTTTGATTTTTAAGAGATCCGTAGTAAACAAGGAAGTCAATAGTTTTCGGACGGACAGAAACGGTCCACGGTTCAGCTCAAAAACTAGAAAGTTGTAATTTGGAATGAGTATACATGGTAATTACGTCAACAAAGGGATAAAGTAAAATAAAAAAAACTTTAGGGCAGGTCCCTATATGTAAAGTGGGGTTGATATTTTTTTTCGTCTTCCCCACAGTATGAGGCATCGTTGGATATGTCTTTCAAAAACATTGGGGATGTAGGAAGGCCGTTTTTCGATGTAATAAACCGTTTGTGATTTATCAAGCTTTTATTAAAATTTATAAAGCTAATATTCTTTATAATAAAGTGCCTTCTCCCTCTATCGATGAAACGGTCGTTGGTAAAAATTCAAACCTTACAGTAGTAGTAGTACCTCTGAATAACGAAGTTAAAAGAAAAACTATCACACTTAAAATGGCGTTACAAGTTGACGGAATAGTCGACCAGTTGTATTTTACTCAAAAATTTCGAATAACTCGACAGATAACTACAAACGTGATTTTTTTTTACTTTTTTTAATGGATAATGTTACGGAACTCTACGTACATGAGTTCGATTCACACTTGGCCGGGTTCTTTTAAATGAGCCTTGTGAATAATACAATAAGAAAAAGTATCCCTTCCTGAGTTACTAGCTGGTTCTTCTCTACACAGTCTTCCGCCGTTGATATGTGAACCGATGACATAGTTTTTGACGTGCTTGTGAAAGCCTAGACTGAACATTTAATTAAACATGAAAAATATATTTATTTTGATGTTTGTTTTATTAAATGATATTGTATAAATATTTATTCATTTGTTTTATACGCTTTTCTTTATTTTTTGGTATTTAACTACTTAATTTTTTTTAAATGAACTTAATGACATAGAATTGACAATGTGATTTACTCCAGTTTTCACTAACTTAGAACAAGACATAGCATTACTAAAAATCACTTAGTATTATGAATAGCATAAACAGATTTGTCGTTTCACCAAACCTGTAACGTTAGATATTAACTTACTAAGCATTTGCTTTGATAGGCAACGTTTTTCTATGATTTTGCATGTTGCAGTTCCTTTTGCATTTGATTGCAGTTGATTAGTAGTAAAGTTATGTTTAAATTTTTTTGCGTTATCGTTAAATTACGGCGATACATTCAGTTAAAATGTCACATGACGTCACGCTTTTGTACATTTTCTACAAAGCTGTGACGTAGTTAGCCCGCACTCCTCATCTTATACGCCTCTTATCTGTGCTATATATATTTTTTAATTATAAAAAAAAAATACGTATCTAATATTTTTCTATTATCTGACTGGCGGACTAAAAGAATTGTTGTTTTTTACCCTTTCGTCATCTCTATTGCTGTAATTAGTACAAACAAAATTATCGTTAATTCATTCATATCTAATAAGCTTTTCCACATATCTAAGAAAGGCATTAGTGATTATCTTGTTGCGACCTCTTAAGATCACGTCAAAAACATTATTTTCAGCCGACTTCTTAACCGACATAAAAAGGAGGTTTTTTCTTATTTAGCGCAAACAATTATTTAGCGCTATGAGACGCCATCTATTTGAATTCACGATCATTAATGTTAATTATCCTCCGCAAAAAAACTACTTACATTACAATAAAAAGACAAATCTATGAGAAACAGTAATGTGTTTGTAGAATACTCATCAATGTCAAAAAAGAGTTATGTCGGCGCGTGGTACATTTCTTTGATGTTCTCATAAAAACGGTCGTTTACGTAACGAATAGACGTGTCAATTAAGACGAGAGCCTTAATGAAAGTGTGCCAAATTGATGCTCGAAACATCCGATAAGGGACGCGGTTCGAGTTTCAGTGGTATATCGTATTTTTGGAATTGCTTCATACAATGACGTAAGTCGGTTTTAATTGGGCTTTTATGAACACTTTTTTAGGATCGCAATCATTGTAAATGAATCCGTGAAACTAGTAGTTCGTAGAATTGATCAATTGACCATATATATGCCATATCTTTAACGTAAAGTGTCCAAAGAATTAAATAGCTTGTTAATAGGTTAGCATATGTGGTTGCGGTTTGAAAAACATAGGAAGTTTATTTTCATAAATATCTAAAAAAAAACAAATATTCTAATTTTACAAGAACTACAATATTTTACAAGAAGATGTTGAAACCGTTTAAGGATTGTTTTATTTATGGATAGTGCTCGTGCAAATATAAGAAATCAATACGTTAAAAGCTGTTCAATAATTTTAATGAAATTTTATATTAGTGAAAAAGGACTAATATTACATAAAAGCAATTGTAGTCTGAGACTACAATAATTTTTTCTACGCAGCCCTTTAGCGAAAAGTTTCTACATAAAAACAAATTGGTCTCTCTGACACGTTTACATAAAAAAGGAAAACAACCCAAGGATGGAGTACGATGCCTTAGTTGCGTGCCATTACCAGATTCAGTGTCTCAGACCGACTCCACAGTTAGCAAATTATATTTGACAAATTGCCACTTCAAGAAGAAAGGTTCGAAAAAAAGTTTATACAAAGCTCTTTTTGCGAAAACAATGTTTTATATTTCGTTTGGCAATTCTTTCAGATTGAAATTTCATTTCTGTTTTTAAAGGTTTATTTTGTCAACTAAATATAAGTGTATTATTCGCTACGCTATAAATATTTTCTTTGACACTTAAACTAAAGACTAACGCTCGCTACACTCGCTGAATCACGGTTCTAACCAAACATAAATAGACTGAAGTAGTGGATTAGCAACCGAAGCCATGGATTAAGAACGCATTAAAGATATTTATTTAAGCTAAAACTTTTAATCAATTTACAAAAAATATAATAAGCTTTCAATTAGTGCCTTTTTTTAATTAGGTTTACCAAAGTATATCAATTACCACGCTATACACTTTATACTAGATCTAACGTCATCATATCGGCACGAATTATAGTAATACTCTTCTTCTTCTTCTTCTTTTATTAATAGCTTATCTGCGCATTTCGCACAATTCTGCCAATGTCAAGTAAATAAATTAATTTCTAAATGTAAAATGAAAATGAATGAAAGATGACGATGGATCTGTAAAATTTCAACTCTTTGTCATAGTAATACTCTCTGGTGTAATTATTTATTTTTGACATTCAGTAACATCATAGACAAATAATATTATAGAATAATTAAAAAACTCTTCTCTTTTGATCCTGTGGTCGCCAAGTAGAAATTAATTATACAACTATTTAATACAATGCCTGAAATATTTTTCTTTTTAAATAATATATTAATAGTTATAAATTCATAAATATAGCAACAAATATGACAGATTTTATTGTACATCATTTTCTTAGAATAACAAAACAAATAACTGATACTTTCTCATTCTCCTTCTCCTCAAACAAAGCTCAGGTAAGTTGATTGATCATTTCACGTTGTTAGTGACATCCTTTTTAATTTAGTAAGTGTCTTTTTTAATATTATCCTCAGATAAAAAAGGATTTGTTCCTTATTCCTATTTTATTTGGCAGTAAGTCGTGTCATGGAAAACAAATAGTTGAGATTGATCGACAAAAATAAATTTGACTAGTGTGTCTAAGTTTGACTATAGACGACACCATATCGTTTTCATTAGGTTTAAAGAAGAGAAAGTGTCACTCTCACTATGGGATATTGGCAGAATTTCTGTGTATAACGGAACAAGGCCATAACAAAAAATAAGTAGAGAAAAAGCACTTGACCATAATTTACATTTTTTTGGGTTCCGTGCTCAATGTGTTAAAACAGACATTATGAAGACTCCGCTCCCTATCTGTCTGTAACCAGGCGTAACTAGATATCAACTATTTGAAAATAGAATAAGGGGGCTCCTATACAATATTATGGTTTGAACTCTTAGTGCGCGGGTCCTATTCTCACTAAGCTTGGTCAGTTTTTCCGGCCATCTATTTGCATCACTGAAATGGCATATCATATCATAAAATGTCATGATATGTCTTTCATCCGTGGTTTTATTATTCATTTGCCCGACATTCATTCTTCCTGATTAAATTAACATAGCATTCCCTTGTTAATTTAGTCACGAACTTAATAAAAATTAATATAAAAAAATAATAAATAGCAAACGTTTTGTATATAATGTATCTAACCTAATTAAAACAGGCTTCGTTTATTTCTATTTACTCCTTCATTACTATAATTGAAATCAACTTTTCTTAGTAATTCTTACCTTTATATACTGAGCTACTAGAGATTGTGAAAAAACAACCTGTTACTATTATTAATTCCAGGTTAATTAATTCCAAGAAATAATCAAGACCAATTAAATAACACGAATACAACCTTATATACAAAAACAATCCATGACCCAAATCAAATACGCCTCGCCGAAAACGGGAAGTGGAAAGTTTTCCTTGTAGTGAAATTAATTAGTGTTCTTATGATTATTTTTAAAGCCTGTTTGTATTAGGGCTGAGACACAACGGATAGATAGCGGCAGCTATACGACGAGCCCAGGAAAATCGACGGCAGAAGATTCGCACTCACGGCCGCGTGATAACTTCAAGAAAGACGATGTTACAACGCATTACACATTCAATGTTAAAATTAGCGTAAAAGTTGTACATCTTGACTTGGCTGCTAATATGGTACAATCCAGCTTTATGCTTTTATTGGTAAACTCAAACTCACTATCCAGACTTCGTCACGGCATTACCGGTCGCTGCCATACCGGTCTACGCCCTAAGGGCTTGCAAAAGTTATTTTAATATTAAAAATGAAACTTGGATATTTTTAAAATATAAATATTAAACGATGTTTTGCAGAATTTAAACAATTAGAAGACAGTATGTTTGTTCGTTAGTCATTTCACTGCACTCAAATATTTTTCAGATGCCCAAATTAAATAATTTGCTAAAGCACTTGGATTTTGGCAATCTGAAACAACAAAGGTACCACAAATTCCAGACCGAGATATCCAGTTCATAATCTACATTGATTCAACCGGGAAACGACTCTAGGCTTTAAAAATGGCGTCACCTTGACTTTGACATATGAACCTCTCAGGGGAGATCGCCTAAGAAGAATCTAAATTCTAAAGCTTGCATACAAAATTACACAAAGTGACATACATTTTTTATAAATTTCCGCCTCTTTGTCTTCTTATTTGTTGTTAGTGTTTAGTTATTTGCTAGTTGTTTGTGGCTTTACCAGACAAGCCACAAACAACTAGCAAATAACTAAAACCATTATCGTTAGAAAAAAAAACAATGTGAGCAAATGAATTCGTTTCAGTTCCAGTTCCGCTTGTCAGTGCTGCTACCACCGCAATAATTGCCCGTGCGCTATTGGTCAAACTATCAGATTCGAAAGGGGAATACAAAACTGTTTAATTTTCTTTATTATATTGTTATAGTGCTATTTTTTCAATTGTATTTAAAGTATTCATAAATAGTCCGTGTGGTCATTGCTAGCTTCTGCAGAATATCAGTGCAGTAAACCCCGCTTACTGCTTATACTAAGCTGAAACCGGCTTGGTAACATACACTATAACATATTTTGTTTGTATTTGTATTGGTATTGGTCCCTATATTAAACTGTTATTATATTATGTGTTGTCAAAAAAACAAACAATGATATTATTCTGTTCTATATTTTTATAATAGACACAAAGTACAAGGGACAATATGGACTTTTTAAGTATTTTAATTAATAATATTTTTCAATATGGCATTGTGAATGCAAAATTGTTTAAATTCAATAACTAGACACAATATTTTCATTTTTCAAATAAAGCCTAATCCTAGAGCAAGCAGAATAGAGCAAAGCCAGACACAAACAGCTATAATATGAAAATTAAAAAAAAATGTATCCCAGATGAGCCCCAATGGGACTTGAACCCAAAAACTGGGGTGCGACCGCGTATCTCTCTATGACTCTGAGCATAGGATTTAATATCTTAGCGAGGTACTGCTGTTCTAGTTTTATTGTACTACTTTGACATTTACTTTACGATATTGATTTAACACCAACAATTTTACCACCAAAAGACAGTAAAAACATAGATTGATATTATTATCTATCTGCCTTTGTAAATTCTCTTTGCAATAAATATTGCGTCTTTTACCTTAAGTAATATCATTAAAATATAGTCCAATAAATCATAATATACCTATTTAGCTTATTTCCCAAATCCTCCCCATTTGAAGCAAAGCTCTACTCGCACGAAGCGTCCAAATTCACATTTCTTTGATTAAAACAGTGAATTTATTTAAAAACCCGCGTGGCATTTGTCGGCAAAAATGGGGTAAAAAGATTGATGTGCTAAAGGTGTGTCGGAAGCGGTTAGGAAATTCCACGCCTATATATATTTTTAAGTCTCTCTTGTTTCAAATGTTGCGTATTTCCTCAATGCTGGGATATATTTTTTGGAAACAAATATCAGAGGATTTTCATGAATGAAGGAGCTTGAGACACGGTGGATAGCGCATTCGGTCAGTAATATGGAACTTAATCGACTTTCGCAACGGTCGCTCATAGAATGGATGACAAAGAATTTATTATCTCGAGCACATCCGTGCTTCAAAAAGCTAGTTAAAAGTTAGGCTGGCTAAGTGAGGAATGCTGTTTGGTAACTACAGTTTTCTAGACCCGAGTTTATCGTCAAAATTCGTAACTACAGTATATATATTCGCTTATTCTCAATCACTGTTTCAAAACCCGACGTCAATCTAGCGCAACATATGAAAATGGAGGAGATGAATTTTTGTCTTTGTTTAATAAGTAAAGGGGGGGTAACCACGACGATTGGCGTATGATGAAGATTCATGAAGTGGAGAGTGTTTTAAAAATCGATCGATTTGTTGCAGAGCCTATTTAAAGCAAACAAACGATAAAATGTTTATTCTTTTTAGTATTATGTTGTATATGTACTCATAAATCATTATCAGCCTATTAATTTTGCCAATGCTAGTATAAAAACCTTTTCTGATAGAATCATACAACCGACTGAATCATCATCATCATCGGCCATTTTAACTCATCACTGCAGGGGCTCAGGCCTTTTTATGGATAGTTAAGGTTAAGGAGGATGGGCAATGAACATCTACGCTGAGCTGATACGGTTTGAAGGGATTTAACGACTGAAAACGCAGCCGACGGTTTAACGTGCCTTCCAAAGCACGGAGTAGCTCGAGATAGTATATTTTGGCCACCCATACCGTGATCGACCCTAACGAAAGTTGATTAACAACAACTATCGCGGGCCGCGGCGGTTATCTACTAAGCCAGACAGCTACTTCGATAGAATAACTACGAGAAAAGGTTGTACTGGCGTACGATTCTTCGAGGCTTTTAGATGACGCAGTATCTTCAGTTTTTATAACTTATCATTTCGTATCGTAATTATTTTTGCACGGTATTGACAGTCCGAGATCTGAATAATAATGCTAGAAGTATATACAGATGTGAGTCGTATATACTAGAACAGGTAATTTTCTAAATACTTTATCCACTAGTTACACGATTTTCCATACTAATCTAAAAGAGTTAGAAGTCATAAAGGTATGCCCATATCGTGCTCACCTATTATTTTCTACATTTCACAATTTTCGACTTCATTTATATCCACAGTGACAGATTTCATAATAACACTAGAACAGATTGACATATTAAGTTTTTTATCCACGAAGTATTTCTTTAAATCGAATGAATTTCGCCCTACACTAAGATATTGTATATTTACATGTACGTGTCCTTCCCACCAAGTATTTTTCTCCATCCATATCATATTATTCGATTTGACCAAAACAGAGTAAAATTTTTATAGCTAGGCAACTGCAATTACTAAAAAATATTAGATGGATTAGGTATTTGGATCGCGTATTATTTAATACTAGGAAGAGGTACACTTAGTATAAAATATACGTAGTATAACCCAACTCTAGTTATGTACAATTAACGTTAAGACAAAAGAATCGACGTTTTATCTTTATTTTTAAATAAAAAAATGTACTATTTAACTTTTACGAAAAATACGATTGGAAGTGACTCACATCATCATCATCATCATTTCAGCCGAGAGACGCCCACTGCTGGGCATAGGCCTCCCCCAATGATCCTGCGCCTCCTGCATCCAGCAACTGACTCACATATTTATAAAATACCTATAACAAAGAACACCATCACAAAAAAATGGTGAATTTAAAGGTAACTGTATGATTCTTTTTGTCGGAAAAATTCAATGCCTTTTCCTTGTAACAAACCCATAAAAATATTATGAATAAGTTTATGTACACCAAAAAAAAACACAGGAGTACAATGATAAATATAAGTGTAATGAGTTAACTATTTAATTATAAAGATAGTAATTTCATATCATAGACTTTTTGAAAGCTACCAGACTGGAAGAGTCGGCTAAAACTATTATAGCGTTGGCGGCGATTCACAATTTATTTCGCTTATTATGAAACGAGAACTAAAGTTAATTTTTGGTTTTAATCGTTGGCTGCCTAAAGCAAATTGATAATGATAGAAGAGAAAAGAGAGGCGTATTTCATCGGGTAGGCAATTTGCCTACCCGATGAATCGCCCCTCAAGGCAAGTCCTAATGGTAAGAGATCCCGGATCTGAGCCATAAGGAGTATTTCAACTGCATCAACAAATAATTTAAAGAAAAACGAAAACCCGTCTGCGTAAAAGAGAATTTTAAAAAGTACATTAAATAATTAACTTAAATAAAAACTAAAAAGAAATTATTAAATAAAAAAAATATATATTTCTTACGCATTGGGGTTTTTTTGTTTTTCTTTAAATTATTTATTTTTATTTTATACTTTTTAGTTACGATTCATCAACTTCGTTATAACATGGTACATTTTGCGATCTAGTTATTTCATTGAGGGAGTTAATATCGTGGGTTTATTAAGTAACTTGTAATATTTCCAAATTAACGTACTTACTAAAGTCAGTTAACTATTCTCTCTTAATGAACTAAAACAGTTGTAAAGTATGAAAGTTTAAATCCATAAAGTCTTCATTTAGTAGACCCGGAGAATGTTAACATTCAGAAATGTGCATGAAATGAACAACTCCATCTATTGAGCTTGGTGGTAAACTTTATTTTTACTTGGCGACTTGCCGATTAATAAATTTTTTTTTTAACAAAAATATTTGTTCTTCATGTTTTTTCACTGTTTTTTTTTTTGTTTGTATATCGGTTACTTTTTTGTTTGTATATGTATACTTTAAATAAAAACTTAAATAAGAAAATTAGCGAGAATTATAAATCATTATATATCCTTAACAATTATTTAAAATGAAAAATGATTAAACAAACCTAAATATGATTTTAAAATACCTATTCAACGACACCCCACTTGTCATAGTTAAACGTTTTTTTTTTTCATTTTGATAATATGGCGTCTGTTTGTCGCTGTGGTGAATTTTTATTACTGTCATGTCTTTAGTGACACTCGCAAGGTTAAGACGAATCGATTGACGTAAGAATCATCAAAATCAGCCTACACATTCGGTCTCTAGAACGCCACATAGAAACAAACTTACATACATACATAGACTGATAAACACATTACCCTCCTTTGCGTCGCACAGTCAGGTGAAAATGGCAAGGGTTGGTGAAATAAATTTTCGGTCACTTATCCTATGACCGGCCTTTGCCAAAGTTCCTTAACTTCCACAAACAGAAACTAAACACGTTAACTTCTCAGTCACACTCATTGTCAGCCGAATAAGTAATTTCAAGTCATATTCAAATTTCATTTCAAGTCATATTCAGTCGAATTAGATATAGCTAATTATATACATCTACAACCGTTTTAATACAGCTATTTAAAATGCTTTCCGTGACTCACACTTGCGTGCCTGAGTAACATGACTGAATATTAGATTCATAGACAAAAATAAAGAAAAAATATTTAGGCAAAGAATGATAACATTCTTGATTACCATAGTTGAACAAATTGTTGGTATTAATATTTTTCGAGCAATATGTAAAATAGCGAAATATATAATTTTTGTAGAAAAGTTAATTGATACTTCACTTAATTACTTAATATATAAAGTCAGATTGTAGCGTAACGTTTTTTAATATTCAGTCGTAAAAAAAACTGTCTTAAAGTTGAAGGTCTGTCTAGACCTTTAATTTCGGGAACGTGTAGAGATGTTGAGATGAAATTAAAACCATATACTCATGTGCGGTCCTAGAAGCTTTTATATAGTAAGGGTTTGATGTGCATATTTCAAAGCATATTTTGTTTGATTCCACAATGAAATTGAATAATAAGTCAAGTCATTCTCTCTTTGTGCATGCCTTCGACTGCATATTATGTATAATGTTGCATATTTTTTTTTATCTTGTACCAGCCTTGTGCAGTTGATTGTTTTTTATGAAGGCAGGTTTTTTGCTTGTTTTCATTATAATTTTTATTTTTAGAGATTGCCGATAAATATTTACATCATTATCTTTGTATTAGGTTTTTTAATTAACAATATTTAACATGTTTTTATTGTTTTTGTGATGTTTTTATTTAACAGTAAAACATTAATCACAAAAATGATTTAACTATTCTTGATTTATGGATTATAATAGCAAACGTGACTTTTCAAATTGTGTTATACAGGGTTAGAATGGTAGTTATTTACGGAGTTACTACCATATACGTTATATTTATATCGTGGAAGCGATATATATAACTTATCATTCTGGTGTTAATGACCATGAAAGTATAAAACAACTTATATAGGTTTAATTGCGAAAACACGAACATTCTTGCAGGATAGCTTATATTTCTATTTCGTTACATTCTCTAACTTCTAATGTCGGTGCTTTATATATAGAACGAGCGTATCGTCCTGCTTTCGTTAACGATTCATTAAGTTGTTTGATAAGGTGATTTATGTGCCTTATTTTCATTAGTCGATTATAAACTTCCGTAGCAGAGTATTTCGCATTTCAATTTCACCAGTGCTGCCATCTCTCCCGGGTTTGACGTCGAGTCAACTTAGAAAATAAACATATTTATTTTCTAAGTTGACTCGACGTCAAACCTATATTGCTTCGGATCTGGGTGTTGTAATACCTTGGTTGTTTAAGATACTCTATAATACGGGGTCTTTATCTGCTCGTGTTATTTAATATTTATTTATATATTTAATAACGGAAGTTAGCTTTTTGATCAATAAAATGAACGTCCATAAATTTCTCATACTCCGCATGCGGGCCTTGTCAACCAATGCAAATAAGACGTTAATCAAACATGTATCCATAAACGTCAAGACAGTACAATAATAACTTGATAAAATATTTTTGTTCAAATCATTGAATTATGATTACACATTGAAATCAAACGGTGTTTATGATGTTAAGTAACAAGCCTGCGAAATTGCTAGTGTTTTATTAATAACCGTGTATAAATTTATCCTAACAAAGTTATTGCGACTGACCATTAATACGTGAATGTCAAATTAAGTTAGCAAAAACTCCGATACAAGAACGAATTATTCTCCTACTCATGATTCCATTTCACGTTACAGAAACGGAGCCCAAAAAATAAAACAATATCGCTACGTCAGTGATCTGGAAAATCAAATATCGAAAAGCTCGAATAGGCAAGGAGGATTACCACTCCTTTTATTGTGATTTGAACGCTACAAAGTATTATGTTATTTTTTTTTTTCTATTTAAATTGAAGAGATTTGATTTAAAACTAAGTTAAGCTTGTGCCGCCTAAATAAACGAATAAGAAAGTCTAGAATACTCAATGATATTGTACATATTTATTGATGATGAAAAATTAAAATCGCTCCAGTAGATTTTAAGTTTATCCATTAAAAATCAAACAAATCTTTCTTTTTAATATTAGCGAAGTTTTTTTATATCCGTGGAAGGGAGGGCAAAACACGTGTAGAGTAACCAGATTTGTTGTCGATTGAATGTACATGTTAATATGTGTGCTATCGGTATACAGCAGCCCTGTTATTCTTTAAAAATCCAAACCCGAATTCAAATTCACTCAGGTATCCGAATTCACTTCAAAAAGCGGTATCAGCGGTAAACTTTGAATTGGTAAATAGCGTTTCGTGGCATAAGTGAAGTGAGTTTCGAAATGACATGTTAACAGAATATCTGAGACACGTATATTCAATCAATTTGGTTTTGTATTTTTATACAACAAGATGGAATCAATAGAATTTTTATACTCAATGACGTGAATTCAGACTTATTTAAATCGGGTCTGGATTTTTACAAAATTGCATGGCAGGTCTTGCGGAAACTGACTGGGTGGGAAAGTTGCTAGATATTAATTTCATGGTTACAGCAATGGACTTCCGCGAATAACGCCTGATTCTACTAAGTAATTAGTGAAATTATAATTATTTTTCATTGAATATGCTTCTTCCCTTTATTACGGACTGTGTAAAATCTTGCAAGGGTGTAGCAAATTCAGATAGCTAGAATCTCTAAGGCTGAAATACAAAAATCAGGAGCGGCCTTGAGGTTAAACAGTATTGTCTCGAATTCTGATTACCGCTATCTGGCAGCGCGCTGACTACGTCGTAGATTGCATCTCTCGCACACTGCGTAAAGTCGAAGCCGACATCAAAAGCCATTGAAAGTGCTTTTAATTGACCAACTTTTTACCTACCACCCGTTCCGACGGATGGAAGTACGTCTTATTGTTGATAAAAAAAACGAGCAAAAGCATGGGAGCGAAAGATTCATATATACTGATAGCGTGACAAGTTTGTTTGCGTGTTCAGTGAGAACATCTCTAGTTCGGACATAAATATTTTTTTTTCGTCATAAATCTTAGACCTGGGATTCCTACAGTGGTCTCTCCTGGATGAATTGGTATCCTAGGGGTAAAAATAAGCGAACACTGATTTTGGGGGTCACTGAAGTCGGAAAATTAATCCCTATTAGCTAACACAATAACTTATTGGAAAAATTCAAAACACTGTATTACCTATATGTTACAGTTAAATACATTTTATAGTTAGAACACGTTTTATCCAGTTTGAACTAGTTTTTACAAAATGCTATTGTTAAAACTAGCACTAGAAAAATTAATTTGGGATTAATAACAAGATGTTCTGTTCGGGTTCTGTTAGGTTAGAACTGTGAACGAAACAAAAATCTATACATTGACAACGCCTCAGACGAGACTGTGAAATTCTTTTAATTAATTTTAATCCTTAATCTCTTCTAATTAAACTTCTCACAGACTTTTAATGCAAGTGAAATAAGACGAAAAAAGGCCATTGGCGAATATCGTCACTTTGTGAAAGCATAAATTTTTATAGATTGCTATATTTAGTATGGACTCGTAACATGACCTTAATAACTGTTTCATAACATCTTTTATTATTATACTCAAAAGGTACTTGAATAAATTCAAATTTGTGACGTGTGACATCTCGCGACCAATCAGAATAACGTACCATTATTAACTTCGGTCGGAACAATTTTCACTAAATTGATTCGGAAAACGCATCTTGTCTAGGAAGAATTAGTTTATACAGATACACAATTTGACTATTCGTTAATTCTAGTTTTAACAAAGGCAATTATTAATTAGGGAAAACGCGTTCTATCTAAAAACTGGTTGTAACTGTAACTTACATATATGAATTGACATTTTGACATCATTGTTGTTTGAGCCGTGTCTTTCTATCCGCGACCCTTAGCCAGATGGCCAGGTGTTCTAAGAGGGAGTGAGCAGGAGACTACTAGCAAGTTCCCGGGTAGCAATCTCAACTGAGTTCATAACTGATGGTTTTTCAGTAGGTATATCTCTGTTATTTAATTTTTTTAAGGGCAATTAAGTATGAAAATCTTAATGTACATATTTTTATCATTTTTTATCACTATACACGCATATTTTCTTATTATAGATAAGTATAATTAATGTTATTTATTATAAAAATAAATAAGCTATTAGTTATAAAACTAACATAGAGAAATACAGTCCCCCATTATCTCTTTAATTGATTAGAGGTAACTCTAATTGCACAGGAAAAATAGTGGGATGCTTCTAACAACTAAAATTGTTCGGGAATTTGTAATGTGCTCTCGATATATGTGTCCGACTCGAACTTGCTTTTTATTGTACTTTTAGTTTGCACGAAAAACAGATATTAATTTATATTTAAAGTTCATTCTATTGGTTATTCTTGGAAACACTATAAATTCATGTATTAAATTTTAAGACGCTTTAAATATTCATTTTCGTTGGATTTTATTTAAAAGTTACCCTTTTTTAACTAAAATCAATATTTTCTGTTTACACTTAAGCAAACAAAGAATTCTAACTAACACAAACAATTTACTATTGTATTCGATACGGTAAATCATATCCCATCAAAAACATAACATGTGCAAAAATGCACAAGTCTCGAAACGAAACTGTCCTGCCGTATAAAGTTATAAGATAACGTCAACCAAGTCCATTAAATCAGTACCTATCTTTCTGTAGGAGCAGTTATCCAACCTTGAAATAAGGACAACGATGATGCACCAACTTTAAAATATAGCAATTAATACTTAGCCGTAGGCGTCTATAACATCAAGCATGATTGTGTTACATTTACAATTTTAATCTTGAATTATGTAATCATAAGTACACAATCCAAGGAATGGAAATAGATCGGATCTTATTAGCGTTCACTGTACTTATAGACACATCATATCCGGTAAACACGCCGATGAACACGTATTGAAAACAAATCGTATATATAATATTTCTCTGATAAATTCATATTCAGCTGCCAACGGAAATTAGAGATCTTATTCCAATTTATATGTATGATTCATAACGTTTGAACACCGTTAAAGTAAATTCTGCATACAGAAGAAGAGAATTATAAAAAAGAGAAATAATTTCAAGCCTAAAGTGGCAGAAGGCCATTGGGGTAGTAAATTCCTAGAGTGACGAACAAACAAAGGAAAATGGCATAAGCCTTTGACACGATGGACCACAGAGCTCGGTCTCGATTATGCTAATGTTGATATTTGTTTGAAAACTTAAGTTATTTACAGTCACAAGTTTTTATGTTTTGGAAATAGATATTTTTGTGAGAAAGCATGGTAATAATATATTTCAAAAAGCTAAAAGTTTTAATAAATATCCTTTTAACAGACCAAATTATGAATTACCAAATGTGCAAGTGACATTTATCACAGAAAAAAGTTCTTTTATGGTAGTACAAATAAGTAATAGCATTCCAAAGAACATAAATTCCATTTAATTACTTTAAAAAACAACTTACTAAATTGCTTTATGATATACATCATAGAGCCATTTTCGTACTTTTTATTCTATTAAGACGAATAAATAAAATTAATGTAATTACTTCACATTTTTACATGTATATACAATAATTATAATAGCATAGATTAATTTTGACATTTTTATATTGTGCATGCTGAATATTTAGCGAAACATGCTGACCAGTGCACTCTATACAATATCTAAAATTAATTATTATTATCATGTAATAGCGTTTCAATAGTTGAATTTTTCCACTGTATTATTTAGCAAACGCCAAATATAAGTGCAAAAGCGTCTTGGTGAATCAAGGATGATATGTGTAATGTAGTGTAGCAACAAGAACTGTGTACAAAAAGCAGTTTTTAATAACCCTATTGTTAATAACGTTAATATAAGCAAAACTGAGCCTCTAGTTGAGTGAGATCACCGGGAAGTATTGCACGAGGACCACGCAGGGCCGATCGCTGTGGAGATTTTTAGAAGAACCTATTATCGAGCAGTGGACATTGTCCAGCTGATATGATGACCAATTAAAAATTGACCTCTTTAAAATCGATTATTATTTTCTCTTTTTAATATTTATGGTGACCAAATAAATATATAATCTCGAGTTATTGCGTGCTTCAGAAGGTACAATAAGCCGTTGGTCCTGCCTGCATTTATAGTCGTTAATACTGTCAATTTTACCTCATAGAATATGTCATCCTGTCTATTTAGATTTGATTGGTAGATTAGACTTTAATTTAAATTATTCCCAAGATTTTTACCAAAAATCTTATATATTTTAATTTACGAAAATGATTTAATAAAATTAATCCACTCGTAACAAATAATCCATGCACTTGAGAAAAAACACCTTAGGAAAATATTTCAAAAATTAAACGTATAAAATAACAATTCAACTCTCTACAAAAACTTATGAAGAAAAATTATACGGACACTACTATGCTTTTATCACTTTTTTATAATGTAAATAATTATGAAGGTATATATAGTCTGTATTAAGAAAAACTTAATAACAATTAAACTTATGGTTGAATTTCGGTAGCCTGACGATAACTGGTTAATATAATATTGTAAATAGTGTTTAATAAAAATATAAAATTCTATTTCGTTTCTAGTTATGTAGTCGAAATTAAAACCTTTTTTTAATATTAAACATTAATTACAAAGAAAAAAAAAATACAAAACTTCTAGCAATCCAGCAATGGCAACAAAAACAAACACCTTCTAATAACGTTAATGTTATTGTTTATCAAATAATTTCCTAACATATTTTATCACAACGCTTATGAAAACGAGAAAATGCACGTAGATATTTACGCTTTGATAACCCATAGACGCACGTACTAGCTAGGCGAAGGAATCCATGTTATACGGCAATGCTGTTAGTTCAATCTCGCACACCGCCGCTTGTGCATGCCTGGCGCGCGGGGCGGTTCGAATTTCGAACAAAGTTTAGCAGATGCTCTATTTTCGCGCCCTTCTTTCAGAATTAGTTATTCCTTTTTTTAATTTTAATATCTATGTTTTTGACAGTTGTTTTTTATGTGATTTGCGACTTTCATAAAGTTTTTAGTGCTTCATTAAAGTGGAAAATACCTTTGTGGTTAAAGTTTAAATGTTGCGGAACTGAGTTTTTCAGCGAAACAATCGTTTGAGAAGTGAGTGTATTTTTTTACAATTTTGATTGTATGATTAAACTTCGTTCCCGTGCAATATATCACAATAAATCTTGAGTTACTTAAGTAAATATTTTTTACTATGTACAACTTTATGAGAAATTGATAGTAAAAGTTTTGTGTGTATCAGAAGTGATGAATGTTGTATGGACAAGTCAGATATTCTATAATTTTGATATTTGTCAAATTTGATTTTAATATAATAAATTAGTCGATTGTTTGAAAAGACGTACCAATAAGAATCTGTTTTTTTTTTAGAAAATATTCTAAGAAAAATATAATTCAAATAAAATTTAAACATTTTCCGGAAAATTCAAATTAAATAAATCAATAAAAATTTAACTTTTTTTTTCAAATGTAAATGAATGAAACTTTGATTCTAAACTGTCCGAACAGGAAATTTTAACTGCTTATTAAACACGGTAGGTTAATACATAATCAAAGTTTCCATAAGAGTCAAATAATAAAGAGATGTTTTATAAAAATAACGCTTTCTATTTAAGAATTATAGTTTTCTACGGGATGTATTACGTTTGATCAATTTTTCATTCCTAATGGTATACTGATAAATATTCTTATTGAAAAATGCTTAAAAATCCACTTTGTCTTGCTTTTTGACTATTCTAAAGCAGTCACCCAGATTGGGAGAATGTATGTTTTAGGATTAAATAATATTTTTATTGACATCAGATCGAAATAAGTTACAATATCACAACAGCCACCAGCCATTTTAAGTTAAATATCTATTAAAAAGGTAAATTTTTTAAACCATAAATTATTTAGTTTATATTTAAAAGACGGTAATACTTATTACCTACATTTTATAGCACAGTGTCCGCCCCTCACTCTAAATTTTCTGTGCCCGACGGGGAAATTTTGTTTTTATGAACATCTTAATACTATATTCTGGAATGCAATAAAAAAATATATATGTTGTAGCGTTACTGAAAATTACGTTTTTCATGAATAGATGAAAAACTCACCGAATTGAAGCAAAATGTAAACAAATTAGCGTCGTCAAGTTTAAAACCTATTTTATTGTTTAATAATATTCTTAAAATGCTACCTAAGACCAACAGGTTCAAAACATTATATTCAGTAATTTTAAAAAAGGACCGGCCCACAAGTACGTGTTCTTCCAACGTCTGTATAAAGACAAAGAAAGACGACGAATTAACAGACTACACGCAGACCAACCCTTAGCTTCAGCATAAAAAAGAATAGAAAAAGGAATCACGAACTTACATCAAACATTTCGCAAATATTAATAACGCTAGCTAATTAATACTTAGCAATAATGTCATTAAAATTATTGCTTTTTAAATGAAAATATCATTTAACAGCAACACAGATGTGGTGGTTAGTCGGCCCAACTTAATGCCAACAAAAAAGGCTACTGGAGTTGTCAGGCTTAAATGATGTAGTCCGGAACTTTGGCGCCCGTATTCATGTAACGAACTATATACGAGCAGTTCGCAAATTTCGTGTATACATACATTGAAACCATAGATTTTAAAATGACATTACAATATATACACGACCAGTTTCCTATGGCTGAGTTTTTGCCTTGTATAGATTGGAAACACGTATCTCAGCTAATGTCACCACTGTGTAGAATGTAGTCCATCAGAGTAACAACGCTGGTACTTTGATAAGTCATTTGTTTTGATGTTGACAAATGTATCTTGTAATTATTTTGGATAGTCGGTTGTGCTTTGAAACTCATGTGCTAACTTTGGTTCGCAATTGCTTCTATCACCTGAAAAAATTATATAAAATCCGTGATTATCACTCGGAAAAAGCACGCATTACACTTTGAGAATCGTCGGTTCTCTCTAGAATGAATTATGGGGATTTAGTCTGCGGACCTCGTCTATTGCATAGAACTTAGAGGTTGATTCAACGCACAAAACTCGTGTTGTCGATTTTGTTCCAGTATACCACCCCGAACTCTTGTGCCACGGTATATCAATAGTGATTTGATGCTAAATACGGAGTTATGTAGGAGACTACATCTTGCAGTCCTCATGTTCGGCATTATAAAATTAAAAAGCTTAAATTTCTGAAGTTGCACTATACTTATATATGGGTCAGGTGTAGCAAGAACGGTGAGGCCACCTTTACCTATAGTCATAGGAGTTTTGCCTATTCTAGAATAATATACCTCTTCCAATAAGGCAGATTCCAACACGGAACTCATTTAAGATACATTTTAAGAATCTATTATTGGATTCCGAACAGAGAGGTGTTAGGTAAGGTGTCGTAGAGGTGACGGTTGGCCTTTGCTTTACTTAATTTTGATATTGGTTTCTTATGTGCATGATATGTTTTAATTTTAATAGAATCATTTTATTTTCTACATTTTGACATTGGAATTAATCTTTATAAACAATTTTAACGCTAAACAAACATGATTGAATTTATTTTGTTAATTGTTATTATGAAATTTATAATGCAATTCATTTTTTGTGATTTAATTTTTAATATCTTATTTCCTAATCCAATTCACATTGCATACCAAGTTTTATTATTTGATGTAATTTATTTGAAATAGTTTCAAAGTATATAACCATCACAATTTTGAACTTTAACGAAGCAATGAATTTTCTAGGTTAAAGCTGATTGATAATCAGTATTCTGCTATACAAGCAAATATATTACTAAAACTTTTACCTTTTTGCGTCGTTCCGGCACTCATGCATACTTGTGTATGTCTTTTAATTTTATGTATTTTTTCTTCTGCCATATTTTGTCTCTTTGTATTCACTCAACTTTTGTAATTACTGGCATGTGTGTGTGATATATGCAAATAAATTATTATTCATTCATTCATTTATTCAATTACAATTCTTTACTACTGATTGATCAATAAAAACAGAATCATCATCATCGGCCTATTAATGTATCCACTTCTAGGGTACAGGGGTACCTGATGGAATGAAATCGAATAGAGAGAATGGGACATGAGACATCACGCGCGGTGGGAGGATTGGTAGGTGACAGAAACAGCCGATGGTCCCGACCAAATAGCTTGACGTGCTTTCCGAAGCACAAACGAAATCGATATAATAAATTTCTTGTCACCTATCCTACAACCGGCCCTTATGAACGTTGCTTTACTTCCAAATAGCTTTAACTGCTGCGTAATCGAGCGAAAATAGAATAATGTAATTTAAACCAGTTTCAGGTAGGTTTTTAAGAAATTAGCGGTTCAAATGAAATCCTCTGTGTGCTGCATCCAACAGAGTATCCTAAAGCTGATTTTCTCCATTTCCAAACCGTTTATGATTCCACAGCCATTTGAATAAGATAGGTGATAGACTACGTTATTAGATAATCACTTTTTTAAACATTAATCTCTTTAATGAAAACTCTTTAAAATCAATACTTATATTATAAAGAGGTAGAGTTTCTAACATTGTTTATTAAAAAGTAGGCTAATCCGAACACGAAAATACTTTCAGCTATGGAAAGCTACATCATTAATTAACGTGTTCATTTAATATTCGTATAATACATAAAATAATTAAGTATATATATATAGACGAAAATATTTTATGATAACTGAAAACGACAGTAAGATAGTAGCAGTTTTTAAATTGCTCTCACCCGGGATAAAGCTTTTACCCTAGTTTTAAAATGAGTCCCGAGACTTGTTTTATATTTTCAGGTAATGAATTCAACAGTTGTATGTCGTAATAACCACGCTCCATATTGTTTGTTTCCTTTAAAGCTTGTGAATAAAATTGTGTAGGAACCATTTTATACATAACTGACTGTTTTCTCGCACCTTCGTCCTCGTAAATTATAGGCCTATGTCACTTGTGTGTGATGTAGCTTCCAGTATGTGAAATAACTTTAAAATCGCTACAGTACTTTTGGAAAACACTCAATGTCAACAAACAAACAATCAATTTTTTCCTCTTTATAATATTAGTGTAGATAAATATTATAGTAGCTCGGTGGCGTTGTGGATAAGCGCCGCGGCCCGCGATCATAGTCGTTAAGCAACTTTCGCAAGGGTCGGTCACAGGATGGGTGACCAAAAAATTATTATCTTGAGCTACTCCGTGCTTCAGAAGGCACATTAAGCCGTTGGTCCCGGCTGCATTTGCAGTCGTTAATACCCTCCAATCCGCATTGGGCCAGCGTGTAGGGTCATGGCCCATCCTCCTTAACCATCCATAAGGAAGGCCTGAGCCCCTGCAGTGGGGACGTAAAAAGGGCTGGTGATGTAGATAAATATTAACATGTATAGTTTAAAGAAATAATTATTGTTAATCCAGCGATTACTTTAGTAAGTTACGCAGTCTTTGTAATAACTATGGAATATGTGACTTGTACCACTATACAAATAAGAAAAATAACAATTTCTTGGATGTTCTCTGTAAATCATCAGTTCAATTCAAAACAAGTATGAAAGTGTGTATTTTTTAAAAGAAGCGAATAATAATATTTGCACCTCAAATTGATTCCAAATATCGCACACCTAGATCTAAACTGAAACAACTCAAAAATTTGAGCGAGTATTGACTTAGTGCAATATTCAAATACTCGGTGATCATACGCATCTATCCAACATAACAGATTCAATAAAGGTTCGGGGATGAGCCACTAGATAACTTTAGCTTTTTTTTGTTGAATAATCAGTGGTCGGGCTCCTGCCACGTAAACAAATGTATTGTCAAACCTCCATATTAGTTTTTTGAGTTGTCTTAGTTTAGATCTAGGTGTGCGATATATGTACGAGTACATTGGAGAAATTTTTTATCATTTCGTTGGTTTCGCCTTTTTTTTCTCTTTGTAATATTACATTAAAACTAAAAGTGTTAGTGAAAATGCGAAGATATTAGATTAGTTAGTTAGTGTGAAAATGCGATTGGATTGGATTATGTTTTATTTTATTTTTTACATCTAGCTTGTAAGCAAAATTATGTTATGCTATAAGCTGTGGAAACATATTATTTGTGTATGTACTGAACTAACACTTTGTAAATGAGAATTGCCATAGGTTGTGCAATGCACTGTTTGTGTCCCTAAATAAATAAATATTACGCGTAAACTTTAAATCAGCGGACTTATGTCGTACATTCTTTTACCAATATAATCCATTCTTAGCGTTTTTATTTTTACAATTTTAGCGTTAAATACATATTAACATAAAATATATTGCATTGAAAAAACATTGTACTAAATTCAAATGGTTAGTTATAAAAACTGAGCAATCAAACAATTAACTGCTTAAAAAATGAAGCTACAGTTGCACGATTTTATTTAAGGCAATTTAAAGTACTATATATAGTAAAGTAAGTATCGTAAAGTACTCAACACATTTTAACAGACAAATTTTTACGTATATAGTAAAGTACTACTTCGGCTTTAAGTTAATTACCTTGTATATTCAACTCGAAATGTACTAACCCACTTACTACAAATTAACGACATTTAAATTTATTTCAGTAATGGGTCCATGAGGATTCGTAAGTTAGATGTTATCTATACTAATATTATAAAAGTAAAATTTGTGATTGTTTGCAATGAATAGACACTGAAACTAGTGGACCGATTTTAAAAATTCTTTCAATGCGGGTCACACATAGGGTTGCCAGATGGTCGGGATTCGTCTGGATTGTCCAGACATTTCGTATGATGTCCAGAGTCCCGAAAAAAACAAATATGTCCCGACAAAATTGTTAGATTCTGTAAAATCGAATTCCAAGTATAAAAAAAATATCATAAAAATATGAAAAGTAGGTATATAAGCTGTTTAAATGTTATACTATTATTATGTGATCGTATAAAATGACAAAAAAGTAGATACTTGTTATTATTTCAAAATTTTATTAATAAAAAGTGGATTTCTTATTAGCATTTTTTTTTTGTCCCGACTGTGATCCCAAAATCCCGACATTTTCAAATTTTATCCAGATATTTTAGTCTCGCTATCTGGCAACCCTAGTCACACAGGGCATAACTTACGCAGGGAAAGTCGCGGGAAAACAGCTAGTATATGATATTATGAAAAAATGTAGATACCTCACATATTTCTCTCTGTAATTACGACTTTAATGTTGAGAGGTGTAACCCAAATAGTGTAATTTTTAAAGACATAAAGAAATCCGTAAATGTAATTTAAATTAATCTAATGCTTAATCAACAGTGTAAATGGCAAGAAACAAAACCTTTTTTATTTTATTTTAGTATGTCACCTCTATGGAAATGATACGGATTCATTTAGTTTTGCTGTCACTAGATGGCGATTTTACTCCCATTTTTTTTTTTGTAACTGAATGTGAATGTCGATATTATTTTTCTGCATGGTCCCCTTTTAGGTTTTTTCTTGGCTTTAAATGACGAAAAAGGTTCATTAACATCAACTTCATGACTTTCAATACTTATAAGGAATGCTGAAACATTAATCATTTCCAGTGTTATGGAGCCTCTAGATTTGAGTTTGAATGATAGGATAGACGTCTTCAGCCTTTTTTGTATATAAACTTAATTCGATGTTATCAAAAAAAGATTCGTCATAATATTTTTTTTTTCATTTTAATCATTATTAACTTAGCTATGATGGAGCAAACAGGAAGGGTTATAATTTTGTATTGTAACCCTTATTATATAATATTTTGTATTATAATTCATGTACTTCAATAAAACGTATATTGATCTTGTTTAATAAAAAAAATACTACACAACAATACATACATGGCCCAGAATTCACAATTAAATAGCATTTAGCTCATTTACATGGAAATCGGAAAGAACACCAAGACCCAAAATAATTATAGATAAGTTCATTTTCTACATCGACCCGATCGGGATCTGGAATTGAAAGTAGAAAGTTGTATTTATTATTGTGATAGCACATATTATTTACCAAACATGATTTATGTAAACGTCATTACTTATGATAAAGAGCTGGTAAGTTTCTTTCGCTTGTTCTTCTTTTCAGCTGAAAGACGTCCTGAACAAGTGGTAGGGGAAAAAAGATTTTGGACGATTCAATAGTGCTTGTAACAAGTTTAATTGAATTATGATATTTTCATTTCATTTCATTTCGATCTACAGGAAAAGCGACATTTTGTCAAAAAAAAAACTTATTTAAGGCGTTGACGTATCCCAGCCACAGTACCGATTCTATGTTCTGTGGCTTCGGCCATTACGTATTTTAATATTATTATATTTCAATATTATTTTCATATTTATTTTTGTTCATTTTTAGGGTTCCGTGCCCAAAGGGTAAAATAGGAACCCTTTAACTAGCATCTCGCTGTCTGTCAATCTGTCTGTCACCAGGCTATAAATCATGAACCGTGAAAGTTTCACAGATGATGTGTCTGTTGCTGCTTCAACAACAAATACTAAAAGACCAGAATAAAATAAATATTTAAGGGGGTTCCCATACAACGAACGTGATTTTTTGCTGTTACCAGGCTGTCTCCTGAACCGTGATAGTTAGACAGTAGAAATTTGCATAGATGCTGTATTTCTGTAGCTATAACAACAAATACAAAAAAAACAGACTTAAATAATTGGGGGCTCCCAAACAACAAACGTGGTTTTTGTTTCGTTTTCGGTAAACACTTCATACGCGAGTCCGACTTGTCTTGTACGGTTTTTCTAATATTGTAATGGAAACAATTCTGATTCTAATGAAGTAATTTTTCAGTCGGAATTCTGTGTATTAAGAATAATAGGAAAAATCAGTCTTTGCTGAGTTTCTTGAAAGCTCATCTCACTATAAAGTCTCTTAGCGTAGATTTCGAAACAAAAAGAATTACGCAGCATCACAAACACCAGCAAGTACTTGTAATGCTCGGTACCAAACTCAAAGTCAATGTCAAAATAATCTTTATTCAAATAGACTTCTTTTGAAACGTCCAAAACTTTTTTTCCATATCATTCGTCCAGGACGACGTCTTTTGGCTAAGGAAGAACGAGCAAGAAACTCACCAACTCTAAGAGGAGTAACACTATTCACAAAACTATGTCATTACCAGATCAATATATTATAAACAGAGGAAAATAAAAATAACTATGATCTTATAATAATAACGTAATAATTTAATAATGACAACAAGATAGTTTTGACATAATGAGATTGGAAGAATTTATCCAGTTGCTGGAGTTTACACTTTTTGACTTTTGACTTTACAGTTTGACTGTAAACTTTGCTCGGGAACAAGAAAAAATTAACTCGTGGTAAAACTCTCAACTCTGCAGTGCTATTATCCTATACATTTCTTTTCCTTTTTTTGTAACTGTCTATATTGAGTAGGTATGGTTTTATGTTTCGTTTGTACGTGGTGTTACTACGAGCCCCAGCTGAAGAACAGCTTTGCTTACTGCTAGTGCTGAGCTGCGATCAACTTTGACAATGCACATCATGACACAGAGATATTGTTTTATTTTTTATATTGTATACGTGATGTATGTTACCAAAACAAATGGATTCTATTCTATTCTATTTTAAAGATTAAAGATCAGCCTCTTTCCCATCATCTAGCATTGTAGAAGTTGAGACAAACAAGACCTTCTTCAAAAGGTAATATATGTATTATATCATAGAAACTCTGCACACAGCGCTGCACACAGTTTGATTTAGAGGCTGTTTTGAATAGCGTCAAGCGCGTCAGTTTGCTATTATTAATCATGGTTAATCACATGTTTATCGCAAAATTGTTTTATGAGTTTATTCCAAAGGTGATGTCGAGGAAAGATTGCGTTTATTAAACGACATCAAACGGTTCGGTGAATACTGAATGTCACCCGTCAATCAGTAGATGAATGTAGACTCGTACCATGCTTTTTCTCGACGTGTTCAAAATGTATAACTACTCTTTTGTCAACTATATGGCGCTATGTTATTTCTACATCGTAGTATAGTTTCGATTGTTTCTGTAAATATATTATTTAATCAAATCGTATCTTTTAGAAATTTAATAGGTTCATATATCATAGCGTTGTGTATCTCATTTTTTTTTAATGAGAATGAGCGATTGCCTCATTTTCTCTCGTACAGGGATCGCGAGTTACCCCTCATTTGAGGTGAGAGGATAGGTTATGCTACAGTAGCAGTGAATGAGTACGTAGCGAGGCTCGCGCAACGTTGCCGTTTGGTACAAAATTAAGGAGGGAGTCGGTAATTCTAAACAAAACATATTTTGTATTTAAATTCTAAGAAATAAACTTTATTAGATTATTATTTAACAGAATGTCCACAACATGCAACTTATTTTTAATAGTGTCAAATGTTCCATTTTTAAAATCGATTAGTCATTGTTACCAAAACATTAACAACGGTCCTGCAACTATTTTTCATGCTTCGAATCAAGTTATCAAAGTCTTGCTGCGGGATATTGTCCCAGGTCCTAGAAAGATGCAAAAAAAAGTTAGTCTTCAGTGATAATGTTTGTAGGTGAATTCCTCAAAGCCCTTCTTTGGAGCATGTCCCACGCGTGTTCTATGGGCTTAAGTCTCGTGATTGCGCGGGCCAGTCTAAGCCTGATACATAGTGCTCCTGCAGCCAGCTGGTGACCACTCGCGCTGTGTGAGGACGAACATTGTCGTGCATGAGCTTGAATTCTTGACCCATTTGTAGTCGATGAGGGTAAACTATTGGTACTAGGACTTGATTGAGGTATTTATCAGCGGTCATGGTGTTTCTGATCCAAACGAGATCTGTTCTTCCATCAAAACGAATTCCCTCCCAAACTATAATCGTCCCGCCATGGTATGGATAGACTTCCTGAGGGTGTTGCAGGCGGATCTTACAACCAGGAGTTCGCCATACGCATACTCTTCGCATATCAGGATGGGGATCGGGATACCGAATCGGGACTCATCAGTAAACAGCACTACAGTTCACTGGCTACCTTCCCAGAGCAAATGTTCACGAGCCCACTGTAAACTTCTTCCACGATTTCCTCGGCGTAGTGCAGGAGTACGAAGCGGTCTGCGAGCATGAAGGTTAGCTTCATGCAGTCTTCTCCTCACAGTCACGCACAAGCAACTGGTGCTGTGACTGGAGCCTTTGAACCAACTACATGGCCGTAACATTAGGTTGTTTTCTTGCAGCAATTTGCAAAAATCGGTCTTGTCGTTGGGTGGTTATGCGCTTCCCACCTAGGTGTCTTTCAGACACTTCACCAGTAGCACGATAACTGTGGTATCACGTTTTGTTTTATTCCGATGTCCTCAACAATACTCCGTTGAGCCCCAGCAGGAGCATGCCTACTGCCCTTAACATTTCCTCTCTTGTTAAATGGCGTCGCTGCATAATTCATACAGTAGCACAAATTCAAATTAAACAGCTGACTTGTTTTAAAACTTTCGATTAACACAAAAAATCTTCAAGAACTATGGCAGGTAAATTGAAAACTTCGAATTTCGCTTAAAATATGCCGCGCAAATCTTTTGTTTGAAATTATTTTTAAAATTCAAATTTGGAATCATCCACAAAGGCATACAAAATAAGTAGTTAAATACAAAAGATTTTTAAAACTGGCCAGTATTTTTTGAATTTAGAACTTTATACAATATATCCCTAGACGATGTTGATGTATGTACATTGCTCTGATTCCAAGATGAGTAGCTAAAGCCCCCGTATTATGGAGTATCTGAGACACGAAGGTACCACAACACCCAGACCCGAGACAATATAGAAAAGATCATTTTGCGTTCATTTCGGCGTGCTAACCACTCGGCTACGATGGTCGATAAGTCGATAGTTCTTCTATTCAATAACAAAATATCCACATTTAACAATATATCCTCAATGCGGTCTCAACCTATAATTGCTATATACACGAAAAATTTATTATAAACGCACACAATTTAATACCGTTGTAACTGTCCCGATTTCGGCGCGACGCGCACAGTGGGCTGAAAATAGCCTTTCAAAGACATAGAGACTTGAACTTTGAAGGTCACCTTTTTAGGCCAGAAATGGATTCTACTAATCATTACGATATCATAAAATGTCATACGAGGTAATTGTGTGCACTAATGAGAGAGTTACGATTTTTTTAACAAAAATTTGTATGGAGCTGACATGAAAAATGAGGATATCTCTGGAATCGCAAGGTTGGCCATTATATCCTTGCACACAGATATAGTACTATTTATTTGTGATTTTTTGACATACTTCATATAGCAACACTACTTGCGATTTTTTTTTTAAATCGATAAAATTTTCAAATAAAACAAATTATGCTCATGATTCATTTTAAAGCTTAAATGCTTGAAATAGGACCACACCTATAAAAAGTAAAACGACACGGTAAGATAGTGTTAACAGAAGAAATGCTCAAACTGAACTGAAGTTAAGAATCCTAAGTATTTTTGACTATTTATTGTTATTGACTAATGAGGGTATTCGTTTTGCCTAGTTACCTTCGTTAAGGTAATCCTGCGCTAGTTACTAAATTAAGATGCACCCTAATTATTTTCTGTGAATATCCTTTTAATTAGTTCAATCATTAAGTACATAGGTATTAAGTCATAATAATATGAGATGCTAACATCAATAAGATCATTAGTTATAAGATTAAAAGATTGAAAATTTCATTTAAACGGTAATTACTAATTACCATGTCAATTCAATTGAGTAAAACGAAACTTTGTACTTTCTTAGGCTATTTTGGTCTGTGTATAAAAAATGCGTAAAATAGTGCTATAGGTGTGGTCCTATTTCAAGCATTTAAGCTTTAAAATGTATCATGAGCATAATTTGATTTATTTTAAAATTTTATCGATTTAAAAAAAAAATCGCAAGTAGTGTCGCTATACGAAGTATGTCAAAAAATCACAAATAAATAGTACTATATCTGTGTGCAAGGATATAATGGCCAACCTTGCGATTCCAGAGATATCCTCATTTTTCATGTCAGCTCCATACAAATTTTTGTTAAAAAAATCGTAACTCTCTCATTAGTGCACACAATTACCTCGTATGACATTTTATGATATCGTAATGATTAGTAGAATCCATTTCTGGCCTAAAAAGGAGACCTTCAAAGTTCAAGTCTCTATGTCTTTGAAAGGCTATTTTCAGCCCACTGTGCGACGTCCCAATTTTCAGGCGTTTAGTTAAAATGATTTGCACTTAATCGGGACGCTAAACATCCCGAAAAATCGACTTTAGTAAAACTATTAATGACTTATAAAAAAATAAATAAATTCAAATCCCTATTTATTTTACCTTCTGACCCGATTTAAAATATATCGGACTAGGCAACACTAGTTGAAACGTTGACTTATACTCATGTTTTTTCCATAACCTGCTATCATCGTAAATAAAAAAAAAAATCTACACATTGCAAATTACGATATATTTAAATGGCTTTCATAATTTATTGTTTTTAAATATTCCAGAATATTATACTGTTGGCTGGCCACTTTGGATTATTTTTTTAAGTTTGGCTATATTCATGAATAAGAAAACCCACTTGACAATAAAGGCAATTACAGTCAACAAGATGTTCATCCATTTGGAACTATCGTTGTTTAGTAATAAGGTTTTATATTAACGTGATGAATGAATAATGAAAACTATATAATACATTATGTAATTGTATGACAATAAAAGCTAATATAACCTAAAGAGAATTATTCAATATTTCAACTAACAAAGATTTCACTAAATTGCCATTCATTTCGCAAACAATATTCGATAAATATTTTGTTATTCCACAAATAATATTTACTAAGAAATTTTTTATTAACTTTTCGACAATTTCTGTCCGCGTCAGATTCTATTTAGAATTATATGAATTGATTGGACAGCACCGCTAGGACTTTTTTCTTACTAATTCTGTCATTCAAGTATAAATTCTCATTTCAACGGTCACGAATTGTTTAGTAACCATGCAAATATTCATTCTCTGTACTTGTAATTTTGAAACAAAATTTTTGTAGTGAAAATTGATAGCAATAATGCTACTAAAATGATTTAACCCATAGCAACAAAGTTGGATATGGGCCATGAAAATTTTGGCTACAACATTTATTTTATTTGTCCTTGAAAATTTTGTTAATTGGACTCGACAGCATGTGTCTATTGAAGCCGCAAATCAATTATTACAAAAAAGGAATGGTTTTAAAACTAAACCTCCTTTAATTTTACGTGTAGAATTAATACTTCATGAATAACGGTTATGTTTCTGGCTGCTGATGATACAAACAAGGTTGGCTCCACCTATCTGAACTTGTAGCAGTACGCGTACACTCAATAAGGGAACAATTAATTAATGTTCTAATCAGATAAGTCCATCTTGAGGCTGATCGACCGCGAGAACGCTGGCCCTCAACTCTTCCTTATATCTTGAAACGTTCCAACGAGCTCTCGTTACGAGTAATATGTCCAAACATTTTAAGAATTCGCAATTATACTATCGGCAAAAGTCTTTGTCTGATATGTAGCTCTTGCAGGATGGGGAAGTTCGTGCGGTGAGCTGTGCATTATATTCTCATAATAATCTAGCATTTTTTCAATGCAGAAACATGCACTTTAACAATTGTAAAAATATAAATAAACACGAGTCTCAATAGTTTTTGAAAACAATTTCGTGCATATTTTGTTGGAAACGTCGCCAGTACGAGCCCGAAGGCTGGCGACACCGCAAAGCCAATACACTCATTATTATCCTGCGACTTCGGCCACGAAGAGTGTATACCTACCTATATCATACGCGTATGGTGTCGCTTCCTGTATATGATTTATAAAATTGGCTCAGCAGGCCAATTGCAAATTACTAATGTTTACGTATTAAAAGATTCTCAATAGAATCCCAAAGACTTACATTTTACCTAATCTAACTAAAATCCAATATTATAAGTGCAATGTTTTCCTCACACATCAATTGTTCGCGCCTAAAATTGCGCACGGAGCGAAGGGCACGGGAGAAGTATCCGACAGCGGCCGACAGTGACATCCTTCGGGTGGTCTCGGAAATCGTTGTGTTTCGTCGCACTGTCATTTGAAACAGCCGTCAGCACGCGTAGCATGACAAACTCGAGAAATGCTTTGTCTACACTCATTTGTCAGTTTCTCGGGTCGAGAGTGAGATATATGTAGTATGGGCGCACCCGAGAAGAGTGACATTTGAGTGTAGAGAAAACGTTCTAGAGTTCGTCATGCTACGCGTGCTGGACGGACGGTTTTTTATTTTTACAACAAAACTTTATGAAGCATGTAAACTGTAATGTAAGGAAGAAAGTAAATAATTATTACCAACAAGAGGTGTATTCATTTATTTCTTGTCATATGGTGACAAGTATTTCAGGTAGATAGTATAATGTCGTAATGCAGTAGTTGAGATTCCATTGTGATTCGATTATTACCAAAACATTATCTGAATTAACCTACAGGAGTTTCGGTACATATTCGACGCAAACAAACAAAAAGAAAGGGAAAGATTGATAATTATGCGGCCGGAGTGGTGTACAATTTAGTAGAGTTAATGTAAAATGCAGTAAAAAATTATAATATTTTATGTAATCAATGATATACAAAATTGTACACAAAACTGCACGTTCGATTAACACAACATGCCAAATTAATCCAGTTTAATGTAAACTCTACCGTCAAATCATAATGATTTTAAAATCGAGTGGAGAAATTTAGGAATTTTTTATAACTTAATGTAGTGGCTGTACTCAATCATAGATCATATTTGTTGTAACATTAAATATTCATTGTATTCTGTTTTATTACTTGTGTTTTAGATGCAACTGAAATACATAATCTGTGAAAATTTTAACTGTCTAGTTGTTATGGTTTATGAGATAAGAGTCTGGTAACAGGAAACAGGCTGATGCTAAGCGAAATCTCAGTTATAGGTTCCTCTGTTTTCACCTTTTCAGTACGATACAGTAAAAATTATATACTACCATGAAAAAGACTTCCCCATAGAACAAACAAATATTACACAATACGATGCCCTTTTTTTTAAACGTCGAATAATCTTAAAACGACGTCTTTGATAATCAAACCTTATTAATGTTGAATGATTGAAATACCGATAGCTATGATTAGCATAGCTGCTAGAGTCGAAAGCATGTTAAACTTAATTAGATATAGCTTAAAGGATATCAAATTCGTATGAAAATAACTAATTTCATATATATTTATAAATATATACTAATATTATAACGACGTAAGTTTTAGTACCAACGAACAGGCTCCAAAATTACTGGACTGATTTTAAAAATTCTTTCACCTACAGGAAACTACATCATATGTGGTGGACATAGGTTATATTTGGTCCCGAAAAACAGCAAGTGAAGGGATGAAAATAGAAGTGGAAGTTTGTATAGGGAATTAAATATAACCATACGAGGGTCAAACTGAAAGTTCTTAGAAAATCAAAAACTGATTACATTAGCCAGTTATTAGTTTTATTATATCTTTTCAAAATATTGTCCATTCACGTCAATACACCGCTGCATGCGATGGAACCACTGGGAAAAGCACTTTGCCCACTCGTCCTTAGGGGTCTCTTCAATGGCATCGCGATACGCAGCCACCGCTTCTTCAGCATTCATAAACCGCTTTCCTTTAAGTTTTTCTTTAATTTTTGGAAATAAATAAAAATCACAAGGCGCGAGGTCGGGGCTATACGGCGGGTGACCCAGTAATTCAACGTTTGATGTCGCCAAATAGTCGATCGTTCGCTTGGCGGTGTGCGACGAGGCGTTGTCGTGGTGAAGGAGGATCCTACTGCGAGGTCGTTTCTCTCGAACTTTTTCCAAGACAAGTGGCAAACAATTGGTAGTGTACCATTCTGCAGAAACTGTTTTTTGATCCTCTAACACAATTGTTGCAAAATGACCTATCCTTCCAAAGAACGAGGCCACCATTTTTCTTCCCGCACTTCGATCTCTCTTCACTTTAGTTGGCAACTCCTCGAAAGGAAACACCCACTGAGCAGATTGTCTTTTGGTTTTAGGATCATAACAGTAAATCCAGCTTTCGTCACCTGTTAGTATGTCGAACACAGCATTTGAGTCACCTCCGTTAAATCTTTCAATCATTTTACGACACCAATCCACACGATGGAGTTTTTGAGCCTCAGTCAAATTATGAGGTATCCACCGGGCGCAAAGCTTCCTGACCGCTAAATGTTCGTGGAGGATTTTGTGCACTTGACTCATACCGATGCCTAAGCTTGTCCGAATCTGTTGATAGGTCACTCTTTTGTCAGTCTCTATCATACGCCGCACAACACAGATGTTATCTTCAGTCGTCGCCGTAGAAGGCCGTCCCTCACGTAAATCATCAGTGAGATTAGTGCGACCACGTTTAAACTCATTAAACCAGTTGTAAACAGTCGCACGAGATGGGGCTTCATCGTGAAAGGCCAATCGTAGTCTATCATAACTTTCTTGTTGACTTAAATGACATCGAAAGTCATAAAAAATCATTGCACGAAAATTTTCTCGTGTTAAATTCATGATGACGTGACACAGACAATTTTCAATTTGCCGCCAAATCGTAAAACAAATGACAAATGAATGAAATATATACTCAGTAATATTGGCAAAGAGTTATATTTTCAAATTTTAGAATTATTTTTTTATTATATTGTTTATAAGTGGCCAGTTCTAAGAACTTTCAGTTTGACCCTCGTAGTAACCATTGTTGCTATTCAATTTGTAGTTGTAATTATCTGCACATTACTAGATGGCATTATGCGCTAATGAAACGCACTTACACTGTCGTTGCTACATGTCTCATATAGGTATACATCGGCTCGCCGAGAAAGTTTAGAATCGACTCGTCGGGAAAGAAAGGAATGAGTATCTGTTCTAGAACTTTTTGGAAATGCCTCGAATACACCGGTAGAGCCGAGGCCAACCTAGAAAGTACATTCTAGAACATTCTAGATGTGGTATCGGCTCCTATAATTATGCGGTGGAATACACGTCCCGGCATTCTTTCAGTGACTAGTGAACTGAATACGAGAGCTATCGAAAGCGAAATTCGAAGCTAATGCTAGAAAACTATCCGGACGATCTAATAGTGTTGTGAAGTGTTTTTAGTGACGTAAAGTTGAAGTGCGAATTTTGTAGTTTGATTATTTTTGTAATTTTATCGTGTTAAATAAAGTCGGATTGTGACTATAATTAGCGTTAATTTTTATTCCGATCCCTAAGTCGTAACAATATGGATTGATATTCAAATAAACAGTTCTATAGGGACAACGGGAGCGAAGCTACTGGCAGAAAGCTAATCTATGATTATTTGTTTACATCAAATAGACTCCAAAAATACTGCACCAATTTTAACCTTCTTTCATCCATGGGAAACTACATTATACCGGGTTGACATAGGCCATAATTTAGTAGCCTATGTCTATGACGCTATAATTTACGCGAACAAAGTCGCAGGAATACAACACACTCTTTCATATAAAGCCACTAGTAAGCTTTTGCAATATATTTCTTATGTCAGTAATTCATATAGATGTCAGCAATTCATTCAGATAAATATTTCTGTAATTGGAACGTAAAGAAAAATATTTGGACAATCAGCTAAAATATTTTTGAGCGAGCAAATTGCAAATAAAAAGTATAGGAAATTAAAATGTATTCTGACTATTATCCTTATTATTCACGATCAAATAACCCAAGAGATTCATAATATTCGTAGAATCTACCTCCATTACTTCATCTGTCAATTATTCTTCAGATAATGGTGGAAGTAGAAAATATTGTCGAGGAAAACACAAGAACATAATAGACGGAGAGCTCTGGAGCATTCTACAGCTCAAAATTTCAGTATGTTGAAGTAGTAACGGTACGCTCAGTACCCATTCCGGAGGTCAAACTCCTAGTAATTGCTCAATTTGTTTGTTCCATTAAATGAAAGTCTGGATAGTATTCAAGAACTAACTACTAATAATTTAGTAATAAATTAACTTTAAACCATTTCGAAACTCTTTTTCGGAGCTCGTTTTTAATCCTACTTTTCAATCTAAAAGAGTTTCGTAATGGTTGAACTCTGCTGAGTTCCCGCCTTTTATGACTGCAATGATCGGTTCATAATAAAAATAAGTTTTTTTTTAAATTTAGACCAATTAAAAAGTATCTTTAATATTTGTTACGGCATTTATTAATTTATGTTTTGTGAAAGTGAAAATAAAGAAATAAGTTTTGATAATTAACCTTATCGAGTAAATACAATCTCTAACATTCAAATAATCGTGTTAGATAAATATGTAATAACTATCTGTCAGATGGAGTAAAAATGAAAAACTATATAAAAAAAGAAAACAAAAATCTTTCAAAGAAGGAAATAAGATTGCGGACTGCTGCATCATAAACCGCGAAGTGTTTTTATTCCATAAATTAATTATAAATCTATATTCCTGCTTCCTTAATATTTCCTAATAAGTGCTTTTACGTGTGAAATTTCGGTTTCTCAATACCTTAATTGTCAAACTCATTTATCTAAACAGAACTCACGAAGAGTGAGTTACGTCACAAATCCTTAACAATTTGGTACTGTTAACCTCCCTTTACTTGACATGAAGTGGAAATATATTTGACGGTGACCGGGTCCCCACGAACATTCATTAATAATAATAACTTTATTTCCAATAACATGACAATATTCTTTGAGCCCTGTCTCCCATACTAGTTTGAACTGTATAATGGGAGCCAATGCCTTCCTAATTACTGTTACAATTTAATATTGGAGGTGGTCTTCCAGAATAATAAATACAGAAAGTTATTATTAACATAAGTTAGTCAAAATGTTTTACCAAAACCAAGAAGTATTTGAAACGAGGGTCATATACATATCAAACAGCTAAAGGCAAAAAAATAAAATAGTATTATTTAGTTTATATTTTCCCTTATCATTTAATTATTTCATTGCTACAACAAATTTAAAATAATTTATTACTGTTACTCTTTACAAACAATATACTTGCACAAATAAACAATAACATTGACACAGCTGAGAAACTAATTTACTGCATTTGTTGTTTGTGATTAGAATCACTTAATATTAAAACTAAAATTTCCAGGATATCATTATTGCATATAGTTCATATTAAAGCTCCTATCGTTGTATAGATGAAGGAACTTCTCCAAATCTTATGAAACTTAGCAAAGTACTTACCTTTTTCAAATCCCTTAGTGAGGAAGACCCTATTAATTATAAACCTATATCAATATTACCGACGTTAAATAAAATCTTCGAAAAAAATAATAAATTATAACTTACTAAACAATATGGTTTCAAAAAGGTTGCTCTACTACTGATGCAGGTGTAGATCAAAACTTGGGAGGAGTCTTAGTTCAAACTTTGTAGTTCAGCTGCCTATGTAATACGAAAAATCAGACAACTCACAGTTGTAGATATAGCCAGGACAGTATACTTTAGTTATTTCCATAGCGTTATGTCGTACGGTATTCTGCTGTAGAATATAGACTCTGTAGATTCTGTAGATATAGATTTTGTATTTAATTTTAAGAGGAGTAAGAGCTATTTATCAATGAGGTTCAAGAACATCACTTAGAGATAAATTCAAAGATATGTAAATATTAACAGTGGCCTTCCAATTTATATATAATTGCATACTTTATGTTTACAATATTAATAGTTACGTTAAACATAGTACACAATTTTAATACTAGAAACGAAGATAATCTTGTTTTTCAGTCACACAGGCTAAAGAAAGTTCTCGCAACATTTATGGGACATGGTATACCCTACTGCAAAATTCGTATAGAAATTTTAAATTTGCCATTGCTTAAATTTACGACTCATATTAAAATTGTCTACTTAGTAAAGGACATTGTTAATGAATATTGAAACAACAAATCTCCTAGGTCTTAAATTTTTTTCACAAGTGTGTATTGGTTGGGTTCAGTGTCATGCAGTGTATCGTTTATCATTTTACGTTACATTTATTTGATATAAATCGATTGAACAGGAAATATATTTTTGTTTACTTTTTTAAATTACATAATATTTTAATGAAGTCATTTTTCAAACTTACGACTCTATATGAAAACAAGGAGAAAAAAGCAGCCCTTGCCGAGTGTCTTGCCGTTTCCTCTCCGTACAAAGTCTCCCGCCATAGACTTAAGAATAAATGGCATAAAATTTCGACTTTCTCAGGTGCTTTGTAACATCCTAAACTAACCAAATGAGTTGAGTACTTTACATTGCCCCATCGGTACCAGGAGTTCCAGCACCTGACCTCCTTACTGGGTACTCAGTGGTGTATATTTATACCCTTGATACCTATTAAGGGTATAAATATCGCACACCTAGATCTAAACTAAGACAACTCAAAAAACGAATGTGGAGGTCTGACAATACATTTGTTTACGTGGCAGGAGCGCGACCACTGTTGATTCAACAAAAGAAAGCTAAAATTATCTAGAGGCTCATCCCCGAACCTTTATTGAATCTGTTATGTTGGATAGATGCGTATGATCACCGAGAATTTGAATATTGTACAAAGTCAAAACTTACTCAAATTTTTGAGTTGTCTCACTTTAGATCTAGGTGTGCGATATATAAAATGCAAAGATATTGCACATTTCTCTACTCGCCTCTTCTCTTATACTATAAGGTTCCTTCAAAGTTATTAGAAAGAGATACCTATTTAATTATAAAATGAAATATAAAGATAATATTCTTCATCCAAATAAGTTTCTTTAGAAGCATTTTATCTGTCATTCAAATATCTATTATTCAGGACGTCTATAAGCTAACAAGAAGAATGTCAACGTACCAATTCTTGTTATTATTCGTAATTGTAAGGGGCTATACAGTTTGATTTTTCATATTTTCTATTATTGTAGTATCTGTCTGCGCCGTTTATTATAAATATATATATATATTATTACTATTACATTACACGCATCACAACATACAATATAAAAACTATACAAATAACTCAAACGGTAGATAATAAAACCTCTTTTAAAATTCCACCCGCCCAATATAAAAAAAAGAAGATCTCTCTCTCTGTCATGGTGTCAACGCGAAGATACGTTATAAAATACGCTCCTCTCGAAATTAAACCGCTGTGTTAATATCTCACCAAAAATAAACTGTGCTCAAAATAGTGTTGAGTGTGTGAACTATTTTTTATATAATAATAAGAATTCAAGAAAAAGGAGTACGACCGAAACCTATGGAAAATAACTATGTAAGTCCACTAATTTTCAGATTTCAATCATTGGAAATCCTCCATTGATTTTGTTCCTCACGACCCGGATACTGATCCTGACGGTCGAACCCTTTTCTTTCATTATCTATCGCATAATAAAAAACTCATTAACTGCACAATTCACACGCTCAATACATATACGCAAAACCGCCGCCATTACATGCAATTGCTCACGCTGTGAAAAACATCGTTTCAAATTTTCTATATATATCTCATTCTATATCTATAAAACGCATTTAATATTTATAATACGCATATTTGTCTATTACAATTCGCTCATATTTTTATTCTCACATTCACGATTTATCAACGCATAATAACCGCATATTATTTCAACGCACACACACGCAAATACATCATTATTGTATACATTTATTGATTAACATTTTTAAAGAATAAAAATGACTACTCTCCGCAAAAAGAAAGGTTCTAGTGATGAAGAATATCAGGATGTCGCGACTAATTCTAAGGTTCTACTATTAGAGTCTAAGAAAAATAGTCTTTTTGAAATAATTCAAAATATTTATGACCTCAGTCTAAAGGTTTCCGATCCTCAAATTAAATCTCAATTTCTATCGCGGATGTACTCATTAGATCAGATTCGTTCTAGCTTTATGGAAACATTAGATGACTGGATTTTAGCCCAACTCGAAAGCGATCCGTTGACAAAGCCGAACTACACCGCGTTACACTCGTTTGACGAATTATACTGTTGTATAAAACATACGGCTTCAACGCTCACGCAAAACAAATCATCCAGTAACAGTGACAATAATAAATTTGATTTATTGAACCGAAAATTACCACCTCTTAAATTAGTATCGTTTGATGGTGCACTAAGTAACTGGTCGATATTTTATGAAAATTTCAAAAGCCTTATTCATGATAATTTGCATCTTACTGAGGCCGAGAAGGTCCAATATTTAATTGGTTGTTTATCAGGCAAAGCGTTAACGGTTTGTTCAGGAATTACGCCCACTGCTGATAATTATTTAATTCTATGGAACGCACTTCTTGAAAAATATCAAGACACTCGAGTACAAGCTGCAATTTATATAGATCAAATGTTGAATTTCAAACCATTTCAGTCAATCGACACTTTTATAGAACAGTTTTATTCAGCAGAGGCCGCTTTAAAACGTCTAAATATCGATGATCTGTCTGATTTCATTATTACACATATTGCACTCAGTAAGCTAGATAAAGACATCGTATCTTTATTTGAGCAATCATATAGGCATATTAAAATTCCCACTTTCGAGCTTCTTTCTACATTTTTAAAACAACAAAGTAAAATTCAAACGCTTCGCAATTCTAATTCGTATGCAAGACCTAATTTGTCTCGCAACGCTAATAATTCGAACACTTACAATTATAATAATAAAAGCTCATCTAAGTCTAAAAATACTCTTTCCTTTTTAACAAATACTCATACTCCTCAAACGCAACAATGGCCATGCAAAGTATGCAACGCTCCTTATTCGCACCCGCTTTATAAATGTTCTCTTTTTATTAATTCAGATGCTCAGTCTCGAAACGCATTAGTAAATAAATATAATTTCTGTCATAATTGCCTCGGTTATCACTCTGTTAAATTTTGCAAGTCGTTAAATACTTGTAACGTTTGTCAACGCAAACATCATACATTATTACATTTAGATAATAATATTCGCAATAGATTTGAACCCAGGTCTGCCACTCACGCACCACTGAACCATCGTGGTTACTCTGCGTCCGCGCCTTCGCAGCCGAGCGAACCACGCGCCGCGCCGCAGTCTACGGAGCATTCGTCGTCGCTCCCCGGTCCCACCAGTATACCTACCTTAGTCGAGCCGTTGGTACGCGACCCTAATATAATTACTACGTGTTCACGCGTAGAATTAAATGCAGCAACTAATAACGCGAATAATATTGATAATAATACAACCGTATTGTTACCTACCGCTTCTGTTTTTGTTTATAAAAATAATAAACCTGTTTTTGTTCGTGCTTTTCTAGATACGGGTTCTATGAGCCATTTTATTTCCAAAGCATGTTGTGATAGATTAAATTTAAAAATTACGCCTGATGACTCGATCATTTCTGGTATAGGTCAGTCACAAATTCCTTCACTCGGTTTTACAATTTTTAAAATTTATTCTCGTTTTGATTTCCGTTGCTCGTATGTTATTCGCGCTCGTGTTATTGATAAAATCACAAACGGATTGCCTAGATGTCCTATTGATATTTCTAAACTTGCTCATTTGCATAACTTACCTATGGCGGATGATCAGTTTCATATCCCTGCTGATATTGATTGTCTTCTTGGTAATGAGTTGTTTCCTTTTCTATTAGGTAATAGAAAGGTTAGTATACCGAACTCATCAGTCGTTGCTGTTCAGACTACACTCGGTTACATCGCTATGGGTAGGGCACATTGTGATCCCTTGTCTTTTTCTCGCGCGTGTTACTCAAAAAATACTAACTCGCAATCAGAACAATTATTTTTCTGCGAAACGCATTCTCACTCCTTAGAAACTCTCACTCAACGTTTTTGGGAACTCGAAAATGTCCCTAATAAAACTCATATGAGCCCTGATGATCAGGCTTGTGAATTATTATTCACTTCTACATATTCTCGCGATGATACAGGTAGATACACTGTACATCTTCCATTTAAGTCACAACCTTCAGAATTAGGTTATTCTTATTTTATCGCTAAAAGGCGTCAACTAAATTTAGAAAAGAAATTAGATTCAGATCCTAAAATTCGCGAAAATTATAACGAAACTATTAAAAATTACATTAATCAAGGTTATTTATCAAAGGTCACTGATCCTTCCTTACAAGTACCGCATTATTATATTCCGCACAGAGCTGTTTATCGCTCCGATAAACAAACATCTAAAACGCGCGTAGTGCTTGATGCTGGTTGTAAAACTAGCTCAGGTAAATCCCTTAATGATTTGTTGTATATTGGTCCTAATTTACAGAATAATATTTTTGATTTACTCGTTAATTTACGTATATTTTCTGTAGCTGTAACAGCCGATATTGAAAAAATGTATTTTCAAGTAAAACTTACAAATAATCATCACGCCTTTCAACGTATATTATATAGATTCGATGCTAACGAGGAGATGAGTACTTTTGAATTTAATAGGGTCACATTTGGTATATCTTCGTCTCCATATTTAGCTATGAGAGTTGTACATCAACTCGCATCTGATAGCCGAGATAAATACCCCTTAGCTGCATATGAAGCTGAAAATCATATGTATATGGATGACTATGTGAATTCACTAGATGGTGTTACTGTTGCAGAACAAATTTATCATGAAATGTTCGCTATGTTCAATTCGGGAGGTTTTAATTTAGTAAAGTGGAGCTCTAATAATACTGAATTTTTAAATAAAATACCAGAATCAAATTTGAACCCGCTAAATATTAATTTTGACCCTGACGCAAATTCTAATATAAAAATTGTAGGCATGCAGTGGAATCAAAATAAGGATACTTTTCAATTCAAGATAAACACTTCTTCGCTTAAATGTACCAAACGTAATATTCTCTCAACAACCGCACGTCTGTTCGACCCTTTAGGTTTGATTAGCCCTGTCATCGCCTTTATGAAATTACTCGTTCAAGATTGTTGGATACATGAACTTGATTGGGACAGCCCTGTACCTCCGCATATCGAAAATAAATGGCTTCAATTCCATGACGAACTGATTTTTTTGGAACAAATAGAATTTCCTCGACACGTAGGAATTAATTCTAATTCCCATGTGATACTCCTTGGTTTCTCGGACGCCAGCGAACGCTGCTATGGTGCTGCCGTTTACATCAGAGTTAGTACTGGTGAAAAAGATTATGGATCTGTATTATTACTCTCTTCTAAGTCCCGTGTAGCTACACTCAATAAAATGCCTTTAGCTCGCCTAGAATTATGCGCTGCACTTTTATTAGCTAATTTACTTACCGCTGTTAAAGAAGTATTAAGTAAACGCTGTACTATTCATGACATTTACGCATTTTCAGATTCAACTGTAACCCTTACATGGATTCATTCGCCCGCCTATAAGTTTCATACATTTATCGCAAATCGCATAACTGAAATTAACTCTAAATTACCCGCTAAGCATTGGTTTCATATCAACGGACGTGAAAACCCCGCTGATATAGTTTCTCGTCCTGTAACGCCTAAAATATTATCTAACCTTAAGTTATGGTTTAACGCCCCGGTTTGGTTTACGTATCCCGCTACTAAATGGCCGATTAAGCCATTCGAAATTAATTTCAATAATTCTGATCTCATGGAAATTAAAAATCTTTCTATGACAGCTCAAGTTACCCAAAATGTTACTACGGATTCCATTCAGGCTTTAATAAATCGCATTTCTAAGTATTCTAAATTACTTCGCATACTAGTTTATGTTCTACGTTTTGTAAAACATTTGAATACTCATGGCTCTATTTCTGTCACTGACTTGGAAATCGCTGAATTATATATTATAAAATATGTTCAAAACAAACATTTTTCTGAAAATATTTCCGCTTTAAAATTAAATAAAACAGTCGGTAAAAATATAATTAAACTAAATGCCTTTGTCGATACAAATGGTATCCTTCGTGTTGGTGGAAGGTTAGCTCACTCTCAACTTAATTATGGTCAAAAACACCCCATTTTACTTCCGTCTAAGGAACGCGTGGTTGAACTATTAGTAGATTATTATCACATCATCAATCTTCATACGGGTCCCGCTCTTTTACTGTCGCTCATCAGACAAAAATTTTGGATTCTGTCCGCCAGAAATTTAGTACGTCAAAGGGTACATAAATGCAATATATGTTTTAGAGTTAACCCTAAAAATACTTTCCCTCCAATGGGTGATCTTCCCACCTTCAGAGTAGCTGAAGTAAAACCTTTCGTATATACCGCCGTTGATTACGCTGGTCCCTTCTTTATTACACATATTCGTAGGCGTGGTATAAAAAGCCAAAAGGCATATATTTGTTTATTTGTCTGTCTAACAACAAAAGCTATACACTTAGAGTTAGTTACTGATTTAAGTTCTGACTTATTTCTCGCCGCTTTTAAACGCTTCATATCACGTAGAGGCCCTGTTTCTATGATCTACAGTGATGGAGGTACCAATTTTATTGGTGCTAAACGCAAATTAAATGAAATTTATTCTTTAATACACTCCAAAACACATATTAATTATATTTGTCAGCAATTACTGTCTGACCACCGCATTCAATTTAGGCATAGTCCGCCTTATGGTCCTCATTTCAATGGACTCAGTGAAGTTAATGTTCGTTGTGTCAAAACGCATATTTTCAAGTCAATTGGTTCACAAATTCTCACATATGAAGAATTTAATACTATTCTCGTTCAAATTGAAGGTTTATTAAATAGCCGACCACTCTGTGTCTTAAGCTCTGATCCCTCTGATATTTCCGCTTTAACTCCTAATCATTTTTTAAATGTTACTCCGCTTAAATTCTTACCTGCTGAAGATGTTACTGAAATCTCAGATAATCGCTTATCTCGTTATCAACTCTTAAATAAAGTCACGCACTCTTTTTGGCTTCGCTGGAGTCAAGAATATTTAACTTCTCTCCAACAGAGAGAAAAATGGAACTCTCCGTCAAAACCTGTTAAGTTAGGTACTATTGTCGTAATTAAAGATAATAATTCTCATCCTCTCTGTTGGCCTTTAGGTGTAGTTGATGCGATTTATCCTGGAAAGGACAATATCATACGCACTGTTAAAGTACGTACGGCATCTGGATCTTATATACGGCCAGTGGTTCGTCTTTGCCCACTGCCGTCGCAATAATAATTTTTGTTTGTAATGCATTAGTTTTAAGTATATTCGCTTTATGAAGTCCGCTTATTTTCATCGCATGTTTAGAGGAAACCTCTAGGCCGGGGGAGTTGTCTGCGCCGTTTATTATAAATATATATATATATTATTACTATTACATTACACGCATCACAACATACAATATAAAAACTATACAAATAACTCAAACGGTAGATAATAAAACCTCTTTTAAAATTCCACCCGCCCAATATAAAAAAAAGAAGATCTCTCTCTCTGTCATGGTGTCAACGCGAAGATACGTTATAAAATACGCTCCTCTCGAAATTAAACCGCTGTGTTAATATCTCACCAAAAATAAACTGTGCTCAAAATAGTGTTGAGTGTGTGAACTATTTTTTATATAATAATAAGAATTCAAGAAAAAGGAGTACGACCGAAACCTATGGAAAATAACTATGTAAGTCCACTAATTTTCAGATTTCAATCATTGGAAATCCTCCAGTATCGTTGTTTTAGATTTCCATAAAAAGTGCTCTAGTTACTTCATTTAGGATTTGAGAAATGTTGTTTTATATTTATTTATTTATTTATTGGCAATTATTTAAACCCTCATCCAATAAATATTATATATTACAATAATAGCATAACATACGAAAATGAAAGTTCCGCTAAAATTAAAATATCCACTTAAAGATTTTCTTGAAATCTTTAGTAAAGAATTTGTCGATAAAGATAAAGAATAGATAAAGAAATCTGTATTTTTTTAGTTTCCATATAGTTACGGAGATCAGTAAAGGCAATATTCTTTTACCTACTTCAAAACTTTTTTTTTCAAATTATAAAAGGTATTTGAGATTCTCAAAATAAGCTATTTTACTTACCATGCGGATAATTCCGTGCACAAAGCTACAGTGACCAACTAAAACTGTAATTTAAATTGTTTTTAAGTTAAAAAATATAGTGATCTACAGCAAAGTTTGAAAATAGTATTCATGTATGTTAATTGACTTTTAAAAGTTAAATGGAAGTTTGGTTGGCTTAGGTAAATTGACAAACAATTAATAATGCTAAGCTGAAACTAAAAGCTGCTCACATAAAATTGAAAGCCGTTTTAAATTTTAAAATAAAAACATATATTTTTATATAATACTTTTAAATTACTATGTCATAAATCTAATGAATTATTTATTTATATGTATTTATTGAATAAGGTACGTATCTTTAGCACCAATAGTTAATAATAAAGCTATGATAGTTCCAATAGGGTAAATGACGCGGTTTTTACGATGAGGACCTCGTTTTGGCCTCTCTTAATATTACGAGGAATTGAACTTTGACATATCAGAGTTATTAAACGGCGCAGTTTTGCCATAATCCAAAACTTCAAACCGTACACGGTAAAATAATAGACATGCCCACGACATGCCTATGCGTTAGTTACAACTCTTCTGAGGCCTATAAGGCCGAAACAACGGCAGTACAAAACGGGGTTATCTACCCTATTTGTAGTTAATAATAATAAATATATCTCTTAATAGAAATATTCACATCAGTTTTTGAAATTGGTAGATATCTTTCATTTCGCTGACATTCATATCATTAACTAACTTCAAAAGAATAAGGAGGAGGTTCTCAATTTATCTGTATACTAACTTTCCACCCACGGTTTCGCCCGCGTAATCTCTAGGGAACTGTTTATCGGGATAAATATTAATTAGATTATTTACTCCTGTGGAAACATCAATTTGGAAATCGACTCATATTTTGCCAAGGATAAAATTACAATGACAAATTGAAAAGTATACAATGGTTACTATATTGACGTTTTAATTCCCCGTTCAAACTTCCACACCCATTTTCAACCTTTTATTTGCTGTTTTTGGACTAAAATACGTGTGATGTAGCTTCACATCGGTCTAAGAATTTTTAAAATCAGTTCAGTAATTTTGTAGACTTTTCAGCGCAAACAAAGAGTCCTCTTTAAAATATTTTTTATTGATTTGGTTTGTTATTTTGGTATTTCTTTTGGAATAAATTTTCGGTGGCTTATTTAATAATTCTACATAGACGTGGAACTGGCAAGATAATATTAGTGTAGATTAACTGAAACAATATAAATATTTCTAGCAGAATTATAAACATTTGAAATCGGTATTTATTTAGTGGTCAAAAATATGAAATGAAATAAGAAGTATAACATTTGATCTGAGATAAAAAAAAAAGGAAATTGCCATTACCAAAAATACTTAACAAGAAAATTGATCATCACATCGTTGTGAAAATGTATCGCCAAATATTTACGAAAAAAATAAAACAAGATGTCTTGATTATTCCATCAAACTTACTGACAACGAATTATAGCAAACAATTTTTCTTGTAAGCCTATTTTCTTATCGTATAATCGCATAATGAAATGCAGAGATTTGTTGTAGGTTCCCTCATGGCTCAGCCGTGACTCCTAATCTGGGAGTGCCATCTGCATGGAATTAGCATTGATTATGCAAAATCATAATACCCCAAAGACTTGTAACGAACTGGCATTCAGTTCCCGAATAAGTAGGTGGAAAATGTTGTATCATTGGTATATTAAATTATCTTGTTCACGTGTCAGTTATTCCAAGGATTGATTAGTTGATAAAAAATTAGTCTTTGCTGTCTTTATTTTGAAAATAGACTAATGATTGTAGAATTTCGATAATTAACAACATTGAGTAAGGATGAATTGATGATACTAGGTCAAAATTCATAAAAATCTCTGAAAAAAAATCAAGGTAATTGAATTTATTTTCCTTTTGTAAAACGATTATTTTTTTATTAACAATTTAAATGTCATAAAACATACTTTTATAAATATTTTTTTCTGAAACTTCTTAACTAACAATCTTTTTTTAAAAGTCTATACTATGTTTGTGTGCACTGTAGAGTTTCTGTAATGAATGTTACTGTTTTTTTTATTTGACTTGAGGCAAATAATGTTTCGCTGTCGTCGACAATGTAAGTACCCATTGAAAGTAGTTACGGTGAGCGTCACAATGTTTCTGTTTGTATAAATCTTAGATTAGAACTCCACTATGTCCCTCGCACTCTGACATTGGACTCGAACCCATTACCTTTTGTAATCCGGGCGGCTGCTCTAACCACTGAGCTACCCAGAACGTAACAGGACTGATGAATTTTCCAACTATATAGCATTATGAATGCAAATTCCTCAAATATAATAATAAATATATAATGTTTTAAACAAATTAAATTAACATTTGTAAGTTCTTATGAGAATAGATGTCTTTAAACCTATACCACCAACAACATAACCAAAAATTTCATGACCTATCTTTAAAAATGGAATATAGGCCTGGCGTTTTTCTAGCAACACCTATACCAACAAACGAATCTCCATATTATTACTTATTAATTACTAACATTAATAATTTTAGAAGTTTCATTATTAATATATTCGATAATTTGTAAGTTAGATATTAATAAGATATATCTCAAAGGAGATACGACTAAAAATAGCGAGTTATACTGTCGCATTTGCGCTGCTATATTCGGTTTCAGGATCCATAAATTCTATCCGAGCCTGGAATATATTCTGATAAATGAGAAAGAATATTATTATACTACAAGAAATGATATAACCCCAACGGACGCTGGAAAGGCAATGCTTTTTATTATTCTATATTTCTATTTTGTTCTTTTTATATTTACGTATTATTTATTGATTTTTAAACAATGTTCTATTAATCCCATGCGCAGAGACTTCAGATTTATTAATATTAAATACGCTTTAGTTGAAGCATTCTTTTTTACGATTACGGTTGGTAAGCAACTTTGTCAAAAGTCAGTTATTGTATGGAAGACCACAATTTTTTGCCATTACTTTTTACAGTTTTGGTAAACACGTTAAACTGGTAGTCTCCGCTGTATCTATATTATTTGAGTTTTGGTAGATACAAAGAAGTAAAAATGAAAAATAATAAATGAAATATGAATTAGAATTATAACGAATTCTGAACCTAAGCAGAATTTTAAGATGATAAATTTTGCGTTTACGATGCTCAACTATGTTTTTTAAAAAAAATTATGTTTTTGACTCAGGCCACATAAGAATCAAATCAGTGAGTATAGGTATATCGAAAATAAACTTATATGTATAATTGAACTTATTGACCACCTAAATTTTAAAACTTCCGATACGTTTAGCTTTTATTAGGGTTACTTTTATATTTTTTTTCTTTAAACGTTCCTTTTCTTTGTGCCAGTAACTGTCATAGGTGCGGCATTAAGCGAGACACGCAAGCTTAAGCAACACACCTTTTTTGGTAATCTTAAAGGTCATAGTACATAACGGTTCAGCAGCGCAGCACAGCATTATCTCGACTTTGGATTACAGTTTGCTTGACAACACGATATCCACATGTTGGCTGCGATTGCAAACCACTGACACCGTCGTCTCCAGAGAAGAGAAGGTCAGGTACCGTGATCTTTTCCCAGCCAGCAGGGGGAGCATAAGGTCCCTTAGTAGGGTTGGATCCATTGGGCTCCTTGCTTGATCCCGGATCCTTCTGCCTAGCGAAAATATTCTGCAACGGGTTTTATCAGTTACCGCTTCCAACGACGCTTCAACCTGTCCTTTTCAGTACAAGGTGGTTGGAGAGTCTTAGTTTAACTTGGTTTAAGGCATAAAATGCATTTTTCCTACGTTATAAAAGAAAAAAAAAGCCTGTAAGTACATTGGAGTAGCTCGGTGGCATAGTGGATAAGCCACTGGCGCCGCGGCCAGCGATTGCTGTCTCGAGTTACTCCGTGCTACGGAAGGCATGTTAAGCCGTTGGTCCCGGCTGCATTTGGAGTCGTTAATACCCACCAATCCTCATTGGGGAAGCGTGGAAGGTCATAGCCCATCCTCCTTAATCATCCATAAGGAAGGCTTGAGCCCTTGCAATGAAGACGTAAAAGGGCTGATGATGATGACACTGGAATGACAAGTTTATTCAGTAACATCGTATTCTTTCCATATAATGCGTGCGGTCTGTACCGCAGTTGACGGAGTGCTATACGAATATATGGAAAATGCGTTGCGTGCGTGCAAAGTGAACGTTAAATCACTAAAATTACTCAAATCATTTTAAAAGTGTGAATTGAGATTTTTTTTAAATAATAATAGGAAAGCACTGAAATGTGATGAAATGTAACTTTTCAATAATACAATTTTTTGTTTGTTGACAGGTTTCCGGCAGCGTTTTAGAAGAAATTAACTAACCTTTTTTCCGCAAGGTATTTATATATTTTTTAACATCAATCGTTTTTCTTTGTACAAAGTGCTTATTAAATATTAAAAGTCGTAATTTTAATTTAACATAACTTTTAAAATAGACTTTTTCAACCGAAGACAAGAAGCAAAACAAACCTAAATAATGCCTTTTATAATTTATATCATTCCTTAATTCTTATTTTCATAATACGTTTAAAAATTTCATAAGTTTTGGTGTAAAAGGGTTTAGCCGGATACGTATGACGAGTCGGCCCCCAAATGGGAATCGATATTGAAACTTATGTTTTAATATCGACTTGATGTTCAAACACGATTTATGTACTTTTCGCGACCGACTTCCGCTTTGACCTTGAGATAGAGAGCAAAATATCCGTATGCTTGACTATTACTGAATGTGATATATCTCTGAAGCTAATTAAGATAAACAAGTGAAACTAACGCGAGGTGTTAGGTTACATTACAGAGTATATCACATATATTTTTTTATAATTTTTAGAATAAAAAATTACGTTAAAAAAATAAAAATAAAAAAAAACATGTTTTTTTTTCTGAGTTCTCTGTGACTTACAATCACGAAATTAATATATGTTATGCTCCTTTGTGTGCTCTATTACCCATAAAAATTGCGTGAAAAAAAAGTTGGTGCAACACAACGAAAAAAAATTATATGTGATTTCTGTCTTATGGTATACCCCTGTATTATAAGGTTTTCACATTACATCATTGTTTTTTTTTCAAAATTTCACATCAGCTTGTTTTAAAACATACGTAACTAGTCTTAAAAGATGGGATAATAGTTAAAAAAGAAATGAAAAAAAAAACAGCCAGTGTTCAATACTTATTATTATTACTTTTTCGTGTCTATCAAAATACAAGAAACAAAATATTAATCATCGTCACTGTTGTAATTAATTACAATCGGAACACTTTGAGTCGCAAATAACTTAGTTAGGACCTCAGCAGGACGTACGATTTTGGACAAATATCATCCATATGATAGATAATAAATAATAGCTGCTACATGAGAACAGCATCCCACTGTACGTTTGCCATTGGGGCAATCACAGCAATAACGAAGAATACTATTGTAGTCATTACCTTCGGAAATATAGTGAATGTAAATTCGATAGACTTTTCTATTTATATGTCTTGATTTTACTTCTGCTTTGATGATATTAGGTGCTGATTTCACATATTGTACTGAGAGATTATTTTGATCGTCCATTATTTCGGCCAAGTTAAATGCTGCACATTTAGAAGTAGAAGCTTTTTTGTTAATATATGGGATAAGTCAACACTTCTTACAAAAAATATCATTAACTATTACGATTTTATTCAAACAGTCACTAAACACTTTAGCTTCTTCTTCATTCTTCATAATTTTTTTATAACCAGGAACCTTACACAGGTACTTGTTACAATTTTTACACTTTCTCGACATTATTACTTAATAATGATTTGGTTCGATAGTTAATAATTTAAAAATGCTGATACAAAATACCTATGACAGAATTGAATTCCCAAACTGCCTTCTTGTGTAATACAAATGACTGCTACTTTAGCTAAACAAACGATGCAGTAAACAGCTCGATAACAAGTTCGAACTTGTTTGTTTATACACTTACACTACAAGGCGCGAATCACATATAATTTTTTTTCGTTGTGTTGCACCAACTTTTTTTTCACGCAATTTTTATGGGTGATAGAGCACATAAAGGAGCATAACATATATTAATTTCGTGATTGTAAGTCACAGAGAACTCAGAAAAAAAAACATGTTTTTTTTTATTTTTATTTTTTTAATGTAATTTTTTATTCTAAAAATTATAAAAAAATATATGTGATATACTCTGTAATGTAACCTAACACCTCGCGTTAGTTTCACTTCTTTATCTTAATTAGCTTCAGAGATATATCACATTCAGTAATAGTCAAGCATACGGATATTTTGCTCTCTATCTCAAGGTCAAAGCGGAAGTCGGTCGCGAAAAGTACATAAATCGTGTTTGAACATCAAGTCGATATTAAAACATAAGTTTCAATATCGATTCCCATTTGGGGGCCGACTCGTCATACGTATCCGGCTAAACCCTTTACAACTATACAATTAATAAGATGTTTACGAACAATCCCAAAATGCACCCGGAAAGGGGACAAAAACTTTACTCTCGGGCCTAGTTTAATGGGTTCCAGTATATTTGGACGCGACTAAATTACTTGCTTAATTACTGCATGAAATTAGTTGAACTCGGCCAATTCGGTCCCAAAACCACTAATAAATCGTATCATATTAATTATAATAAACACTTATTGTAAATAACGACTTACAAAACTTTACACAATAGGACTTACTACTCTACGAATTAACATGACACCTGAAGCCCTATTTTATTTTTCCTAAATAATTTTATTGTCTATTTTGGAAATAGTAATACGACTCCGAAAAAACTAATTTTCCGATAATTAAAAAGAGAGGATATGGATGTAGTTAAAAATAATAAGCGAATTGAAATTTTCCGAATGATTCGAAGTTTTCTGAAAAAGAACAAAAGGCCTTCTAGACAAACTAGAGAACGTTTTGTCTATACCCAAATGTCACTTTTTTGATACGCTCATACAATACATATATCCTCAACTCGAGAAAAGTGATATTTAATGTAGACAAATTTTGTCGTGCTATGTGTGCTGGTGTCTGTTAATTTGTACGAGTTATAGATTACTGTTATGGTACTCTATAACTCGTACATTTGGGGTATACACACAATACAATTTTATTTAGGATAGACGAATTTTATTTTCCTAATACATGGAAATATTGCAACTGATATTCTACAATATAGAAACACACGTTTAACCAAATTATGTAAAATTTTCTTAATAAATTAATAATAAAACTAATTTATTCAGTTATTCGAATAGTCTATTACAATTTCATAAAAATGACAAACATGTCATTTCTAGTCAATTTTAAATGTTTTTTTATACTATATCTTATGATTTATTGTTGAAATATTTACATACACATGCATCCAATTGTTATGAAAACTTTTTATCGGAGTTAGTATTTGCAACAACTTCTGAGAGAAAAAATATTTTTTATTTGATTTAACTCATCTACGTAGTGTTTATGAACTTATTAATATGGCACATAAATCATCATTCATAAACTTCACAAAAGCGCGCCTGGCTGCTGACGTGGCTACTACAGTTTTTCATACTGTATGATTTGTGTATAACAAGGGTTTTTTTTATAAACTCTTCTATAGGTTCCGTAGCTTCAATGTGGTAGAAATGAAATCGCTGACTAGGCTTGACAATTATATTCATGGTATAAACAAAACAACTGTAGCAACAGTTCGATTAGGATTCTGAAAATTATAATAGTATAAGTAGATACTTATAAAACAATTACACAACCCAGTCTTCCATAATATGTAGAACTTATTATTTCACTGAAAGTTTTTCTTATATAGATTTACTTTAACACATAATTTAAAATATATTATTAATTTCAATTATCAACATTTTATGAGAATTTTCACGAACTGACATTCAGAAAGAGCATATCATACGAGGGTCAAACTGAAAGTTCTTAGAAAATCAAAAACTGATTACATTAGCCAGTTATTAGTTTTATTATATCTTTTCAAAATATTGTCCATTCACGTCAATACACCGCTGCATGCGATGGAACCACTGGGAAAAGCACTTTGCCCACTCGTCCTTAGGGGTCTCTTCAATGGCATCGCGATACGCAGCCACCGCTTCTTCAGCATTCATAAACCGCTTTCCTTTAAGTTTTTCTTTAATTTTTGGAAATAAATAAAAATCACAAGGCGCGAGGTCGGGGCTATACGGCGGGTGACCCAGTAATTCAACGTTTGATGTCGCCAAATAGTCGATCGTTCGCTTGGCGGTGTGCGACGAGGCGTTGTCGTGGTGAAGGAGGATCCTACTGCGAGGTCGTTTCTCTCGAACTTTTTCCAAGACAAGTGGCAAACAATTGGTAGTGTACCATTCTGCAGAAACTGTTTTTTGATCCTCTAACACAATTGTTGCAAAATGACCTATCCTTCCAAAGAACGAGGCCACCATTTTTTTTCCCGCACTTCGATCTCTCTTCACTTTAGTTGGCAACTCCTCGAAAGGAAACACCCACTGAGCAGATTGTCTTTTGGTTTTAGGATCATAACAGTAAATCCAGCTTTCGTCACCTGTTAGTATGTCGAACACAGCATTTGAGTCACCTCCGTTAAATCTTTCAATCATTTTACGACACCAATCCACACGATGGAGTTTTTGAGCCTCAGTCAAATTATGAGGTATCCACCGGGCGCAAAGCTTCCTGACCGCTAAATGTTCGTGGAGGATTTTGTGCACTTGACTCATACCGATGCCTAAGCTTGTCCGAATCTGTTGATAGGTCACTCTTTTGTCAGTCTCTATCATACGCCGCACAACACAGATGTTATCTTCAGTCGTCGCCGTAGAAGGCCGTCCCTCACGTAAATCATCAGTGAGATTAGTGCGACCACGTTTAAACTCATTAAACCAGTTGTAAACAGTCGCACGAGATGGGGCTTCATCGTGAAAGGCCAATCGTAGTCTATCATAACTTTCTTGTTGACTTAAATGACATCGAAAGTCATAAAAAATCATTGCACGAAAATTTTCTCGTGTTAAATTCATGATGACGTGACACAGACAATTTTCAATTTGCCGCCAAATCGTAAAACAAATGACAAATGAATGAAATATATACTCAGTAATATTGGCAAAGAGTTATATTTTCAAATTTTAGAATTATTTTTTTATTATATTGTTTATAAGTGGCCAGTTCTAAGAACTTTCAGTTTGACCCTCGTATCACTCAAATTACGAAAATCGAATAATAAAATATAAATTATATCAAAGATTGAACACAAAAAGTTTGGATGCGGCTACCTACTACCCAGCCACGGGCTACTGTACTCATATGGACAAGCAATTACTTATAACTATCCTATCTTTCAAATTAGTTTAAATAACAGATACGTGTAAAATTTGGTTATTATCAGTTGTGTAGTTTCCAATTTTATTAATGACATATATCATAACACGATAGTTTTATCTATACTTGTATATAAATAGATAATTGTCTTATAAAATCGAAAAAGAGCTCAGTAGTCGGACTCTAATAAGAAGGTTAAGCAACTTTCGCAAGTGTCGGTCTTGATACGGGTGACAAGATATTTGATTTCTCTAGCTTCTCTATGCTTCGGAAGGCATAGCTGCAATAAATAAATAAATATTAAACATACCCCATATATACCAATGAAGTTGCTAAATTATGACATTCTCTTCTTTATTTTAATGGCGGATTGTTTCTGCGAACCGTAACCAGTCCTCCGACCGTAAATTTTAGGTCCTCCGATCTTTTTTTTTTTTTTTTTTTTTATTTATTATAGGTACACTGACAGATTACAATCATTACAATAGGTATAATATAGAGTATTATTAAGTTTATATAAAGTCTAGACGGCAATCCTTAATAAGTGTACACAACATGATTACAGTGTTGATATCACAAAAAATAAAAAAATAAAAAAACAATCACAACAAATTAAAAAAAAACGATATAAAAATAATAATGATAATAATATGATAATGCTGCTGTGACTGAAGTTAGGAAAATTTTGCATCTATAATAATATTGGATACATTTTTTTTATATTGAGAGAAACTTGGGTTAAATATGTCTAGATCGGTATTATTGCGAGTATATTCATTGTAAGTCCGGCACATTCTCACCACTGGGTTATAAAATGAAGTGTTATTTTTAAAAATTTGTATTGCAAAAGTATTAGGACGACGAGATCTATGTCTTATATTGATGCTAAGCGACGAGAGCAGACTCGGTGCATCGATAGCAGAGTGAAGTGCTTTGTGGAGTATCAAAAGATCATACCTTTCGCGCCGTGATTGCAAAGAGAGCAGACCAAACCTAGTTAACCTGTCACTGTATTTATCAATTGATCGACCAGGATTCAGTTTACGGGTTACGGGATTCAGGAAACTTCAAGCATCTCCTCTGAACCCTTTCTATATTATTTATATGCAACACATAATAAGGTGACCAGATGGGGCAACAGTATTCTAATGTACTTCTAATTAAGCTGGAATATAATGTTAATGTGCTTTTTGGACTCTTAAAATCCCTAGTATCGTAAATTTGATCAGCATAGGCTTGAATTAATCAATCAAATGATACACGAGGTACTATAATGGATTAGTGGGATCATTAGTTTTGGCATGTCAGTTTTGGTTAGAACTTTTGAAGACTTTACAGTTCTCTCGCATTATCTATGAGTTACCAGGGTATGCAGTCCGTTGTCTTGACTTGACACATATCTGCATGATCTATCCTTCCTCTGGGCATGTACTATTCCGTGAAAATGCTTTAAATAAGACATCAATTCTAGCAATGAATTTTCCAGACGTACCTTTTTAAAGTTTCCATTGCTGACTAAATTAATTTAGAAATAATCTTTTCTATATTGTATCAAATTTAGTAGTAGTAGATTTAGCTGAATATTATACAACAAGCTCGCAATCAAGTTCTGATTTACATTCCGAATATTATTAAAGCAATCGCAACTAGAAGCAATCGTATTGCTATATACAATTAGTAACCAGTTATCGAAGTTTGAGTTCGGTAATAAGTTTACCCAATTGACGGGCAATGCAAAGGGCTATATTCGGTATTTCTCTGCGAAAACAATCTGAAATACGGAAATCTGCAGATGAACCAAAGTGATTAAAATAGCTCGATACATTACGGGTGAATGCATTACGAATGAGCAAGACACATAGTTCGTAAAAAATATTCTGGAGCAGGGAAGTCCTCGAATGGCGATTACTTACTGGAAAACAAAGCGTGGGTAGGCCTCCCAAAAAATGGGTAAACGATATTGTCAGAGTACCAAGGCAACTATGGGTAACCACACACAACTAGACAACGATCTTCTCAGTACAATATCTTCTATTATAAAAGGTAATTTAAATATATCAGTAATTATATTTTACACAAAAATATTTCATAAAAACCGTTATTTCTCCCTTACTTGTATGAGCAAGACACATAGTTGTTGTGTTAAAATATGAATTTGATGGAGTACTCTTTTATATAAATGCACGAAGGAAAGTAAGTTGTATCGGTCTTCACTGGAGGCACGGGCCTGCATTGTAGTCTGTTATAATGACTCGAAGTAGATGACGACCATGACGCTACCACTGCATAAGGATCATTCAAATAAAACCTTATGTATGTTAAAGGTTATAATGGATTTCATATCGAGGTTTTTCTTAACACAACATCATAATTTATTTGAGTGCATTTTGGATCATGTAATCTTAACAATAATATATAGACATCAAGAATTAACTTTAAAGTATATTGGGAACTATTCTCAGTGTTAGTATCAATGGAATAAAAACTTTTGTGTAAACTATTGTTAATTTAGATAAGACGTAAAAATACGTGACACTGTGGACATACCTTAGTGGTTTTTATAGTGTCATTTAAACAATAACATTGTTTATAAATGTTTGGATGGCTAAATAAATAAAAAAAATACTGTAGTGTCCTTAATAAAGGATCTAATGAAAAAAAATGGTGGAATAACTTCGCCGTGATGAGTAGGTGCTTACCTATGAAAAAATACATCAAGAAGACTATTAACTTGACGAGTTCGTATAATGTATATAATTTGAAAGGATCGCGGAAAATATTCTCTGTCTAAGATTGTGTTTAGGGTGTTTCTGAAAAAGATAATACAAAATAAATATATATATTTTTATTAAACTGTACAATCTTCCTTACATGCTATATTAGGAGTATTGATTCGGCTTCTGGTCGGGTCGATGTAGGAAATGGACTTTTAGAAAAATAAAGAAAATGTGCAGATAAGCTATACTTAACGCGATTCCTTAACCTGTATTACCTTTTAGAATAGGATTTTTTTTTCTTAAAAATTCAATACTTCGATAGCATTCTGCGACTGTGTTTGACGCAGAATTTAGCAGAATAACACTGCAAATAAAAAGGTGTTGGTATATTACTGGTTTTTTTCTGTAAAAAAATAAGTATTTTCCGCATGCACTAATAATGATCTAAATGATTTGTTTTACAAAAATCGTTCGTGGTTCTCTAAGTATTATAGACTTAGTCGGAGCGAATTTTCCCTTATATCATTGAAGAAATTATTACAACGGACGTAGGCTGTATGGGCTTAGTTCCTTTCGTCTTTCCTAAATAAATAAAATCGATAAAACATATTTATGGTTCTTAAAAAAATATAATGGCATCGTCGAAGTGGAACTCGTATCGAGTCCATCACTTTTATGGGAGTTTTATTGTTTTTTCTTTTATTTACATCGTTAAGTTCAGTTTGTATGGGAAAAGGAAAGTGTTATTTTATAATTTTTCTCTCTTTTTGTCATTTGTTTTCTTCATCAAAACTTTTTTCATACTTTGACATATATATTGGTGAACAAAATAATTAGACCACATCTATTTTTATGATTAAATATAGATATGGTCTAATATTATGATGGGCCAATCGCCTTAGTGCTGGCCCAATGCGTATTAGAGGGAATTAACACAACTGCAACTCAACAGTTTATTGTGCCTTCTGAAGCACGGAGTAGCTGGAGATAACAATTTTTTGGTCACCCATCCCGTAACCGACTTTTGCGAAAGTTGCTTAACAACAATGACCGTGGAGCTTATCCACTACGCCACCGAGCTACTACACCAGTTAGTTAATATAACCCTCTAACTATAATATATTATGTAGCAACTTCCACACCTAGTTGAGATGATGAGCAAGATGTGCTATACGCCACTCGCACCCAAATTCACGTTTTTTTGGAGGGCCACGAAGCATCATCAAGAGTCGTTAGACCTTTCAGAGCTAAAAACCAATAAGCGTTGTAAAGTGGTGATTTTTTTGAGATTACCGTTTGTACGCGTCAATTTGTGAGCGAGAGGTACACAGCAAGTCTTGCAGGCACTGACAAGATGTGGAAGTCATTAGATATCATAGTTTCACGGTTATAGCAATGGACTTACGCAAAATAAATTTAATAACAAAAAATTGGTGGTTTATTTAAAAATACATTAATCTACTTTACAATTAATACGAATCAATAAAATGAAACACAATTATAAAAATGACTAATCGGTTCTTTAAAACTGAAAGAAATGGTGGCAACAAAAAGTTTATTGACACTTAAATCCTTTGAGCGTGTTGTCGCGAAGTGCTTCTAATGTATCGTAATTGATAAATAATCGCCAATAACCAGTGTAGATGCATCTCAAAAAGTGCTAGACTGCAAGTGATATCCAAAAAATAACTCAAAACATATTTTTGTAATTAAGCAAAATAATAAATAAAGAATAAACACAACATTGGTGCCTTTTTTTTTTATTATAAAAATATAACTTAACTAAAGCCGTTCTTCTTTACTGTCAGTATCTTCTGGAATTGTATTTATTCACGTAGAATCGTGCGTGTGACAGTGTTAGATTGAAATATCCAAATTTATAAGTTATTTTTTAACGCAGAGACGTATTTTCTTCTTTCTAATCATCTTCATAGCTCTCCACATTACATTTCCTTTGGCCTTACCTATAAAATCAAACAGTGAGCAGATTACCTTGTTATGAAACAAGATATAAAAAGAACTAAAAGATGATAAATCAAATTAAATAATTTATTTACATTAAACGAAAAAATATAAAATAAAAGGGACGAGGTGATTAGTGAAGTGAAAAGTATAGAAGTGTGAATGAGAGTGTCAGTGTAGGTGAAGGGGCGTGGGTCAGCGGTGAAATTCCGTTAATGATGTTCTTCAGCAGTCTTGAAGGGCGTCTGGATCCGGAGCGTAAATTCAGCGAGGCGTAGTCTCTCGATGCGTCGAACAGGAGATTCTTCGGCACCCAAGAACTGAGAGTGTAAATCGGTGAGGAGTAGTCTCGATGCGTCGAACAGGAGATACTTCGGCAGCCAAGAACCGAGAGCGTAAATCGGCGAGGCCTAGTCTCGATGCGTCGAACAAGGGATTCTTCGGCAGCCCAGAACTGAGCAGCAGCTCGGGCCTAAGGCGTATACTCGCAGACAGCCTCCAGGAGTGAAGTAGCGAAGGAGGTTATAGTGGAGTGTTGATTTGTTGTCGTCAAGTTAAAGCCAGAAAGATGTCATGCGACTTTGAGACCGTAACTTTGAAGAGTTGCCGGGGCAGTCGGCCCCGGGAAATAGGCCTTTTAAGAATTTAGCTAGCTCTGTACGAGCTCCAAAAAGCTAACTTGGCAACTGTTGCTGTTGAAGTGATCCAGAACTATTTGAGCGAGGCTATTTATACCTGAAGACGAACTCAAATTTAGAAGTAAATGATTTCAAATTAGAACCCTAAAAATTCAAAAACTACAGAGTTTCAATGCCTAAAACTGACAAACAATGAGTCAATTTTCATGAAGAGTATCAAATATAACCATAGCAACGAAGAAAAACTTTGATGTCATTTCTGTCAAAACAATTAAAATTAGCGATAATTTGTGTTATAATACATAAATAAGTGTTTTAATATGATTAGAATTGGTAAAATGTATAAAGAAAAACTATGAAAAGTACAGGTAAGGGTTCACATTAGTATAAGTAGACAAAAACATAGGATGAAAGTTCGTAAAGGTTTGGATAAGTTTATATTACAGAATTTTAATGGTTACAGATATAAAATTGAAGGTCCATTGTTATAGAATGAAGAAAGTAAAGCATATAAATGGAAAACACTAAAAAGTTTATCGATATGAGCAAAATAAGTGATATGAATCTAAGGAATGAAAACGATACGAAAGGTTAGTTACGACAACCTATAAATCAAAAATATTAAATAGTGATATATTCGGTGCTAGATGCTAAAAGTCGAATTACGGTGCTAACCTTATGAATATAGTGCCAGATCTAGCACCGAAACTGTTAAGTTGGCAACACTTATACAATCAGCCTAAATATACTCGATTATTTATATTGAGATTTTATAACGGAACAAGTCCATATTGAAAAAAAAAAAAAAACATGAAAATTATAAACAAATACATACGTGACAGAAAGTTATAGCAGTCAAATTTGCTTGAATTAGTGTAATCATCATCATCATCACCAGCCCTTTTACGTCCCCGCTGCAGGGGCTCAGGCCTTTCTTATGGATGGTTAAGGAGGATGGGCCATGACCCGCCACGCTAGCCCAATGCGGATTGGAGGGTATTAAGGACTGCAAATGCAGCCGGGACTAACGGCTCAACGTGCCTTCCGAAGCACAGAGGAGCTCGAGATAATTTTTTTTGGTCACTATTTGTGTTATGTTCTTCAATAAACATTAACCGAATCTAAAGAAAAACAGTCTCAATCGTCTCTGCACAAGTACAAGTTTTTTTACAACAATACTTGATTATAGATGAAGTTATATTTAAATATTAGAAATAATAAATCAGATGTTTTTTTCGATAATATGCTGATAGCGATAAATAGTTGGATAGCGCAGTGGTTAGCGCCTCCGAACTGCTAAACTTTCGCAAAGGCCGGTTATAGGTTTAATTTATAACCGGCCTTTGCCTTTTAAAATAAAATAGAAATATTTTATTTCAAAACCAGAATTTTATAAACATTTGATAATAAATATCTGTACTAGAAATAGTCCGCTCCTCCACTGGTACATTTAATATTTCGTTTATTACAATCGTTTTCATTTTTCACTTATGACATAGTACACTCGCCTTGTATAGGTGATTAAAAAGGTAATTTTTCGAGATCCTCCGTGATTCGAAAAACAGGACAAGTCCCGGCTGCATCTGCAGTCGTTAAAACCCGCTAATCTACATTGAGCCTGTTTGGTGGTACTTACTTTTCCTTACTTTTCCTATTTGATCCCATCCATTGAGAAGACCCAGCATAGACCGGTGCTGACTATGAAGATATAGATATAACTATATTATATTACAATACACACTATTGAGAGGCAAAACCGGATAAAATTTGCATTCACAATGAGCCAAGTTACTCCAAACGGTTCAAATACACAAACGTCAATAAATTCCCATTAACATTTTAATGGATTTCCTAGATAAGATATTTAGTTAAGTGATCAAGGACAACTTGCTTAAACTATGATAGTTAACATTTAATGGATATGACGTTAAACTATCCTATTATATAGATGGTTTAATGTCATATATAAAAATTGATATTGCTATATTAGATCTTATCGATACCATTTTTGATGGAATCCATAAGGTAACTATAAATAGCAATTAAAGTTAGGTTGGTGCGCAGAGTTACAAATTGCTTTACAAAAAGGCCCTTTAAAAATATGGGACAAGAAAAAAACTTTGCCCCATATTGGTAAATTATTTAGGACAGTCGCCTTATGTATCCGAAGGTACTGAAAACGTAGTGCTTAAATTCTTTTCGATATTGAGGATTGACGCGCACAATTTACCTATGTGACCTGTTAAATGATATTCCTAACCTTGCATCAAGATGTGACTTCATAGTTTCATTCATCTTATCCATCTGAAGATTATAACAATTTTCTAATTTGATGATATATATTTTTTCTCAATAAAAATGTATGTTCCAGTTCTAATGATTTCCTTAACTTGTTTATTCCAATTTCACGCCAAAGCTCACTCATTTCTTTACTATACACACATTTGTTCGTGTGGACTTCAAATTTTTTCAAGCCATTTAATTTTGCTGTAGATATACGCATTTTAATTTAACTTGACTCCAAACTAGTTTTGCCAGTGTCAGCAGTAAAACTTCGTATAAATCAAATATTCAACAAAAAATGTTTTGGAGAAAATATAAGTTTTTGGAGTCTACCACAGATTTCTTTAATTTTCAGACGGATTCGAACATAAATTTGTCTATAAGGTACTATTAAAAACAGATCACTCAAAATTATATTAATATTATAACACCTGGAAGGAACAAAAACTCATCATAAATAAAAATGGACATGTGATGAAAAGAGACCTAAAAAATTGACTTACGAGCATGAACGTGAAAGGTAATTTAAATAGAAGAAGACTGGGGAAAAGATGGATAGACTGTAAAAGATGATATATGTAACAAAAGCAGTGAATGTTGAGAAGAAAGCTCTTCAAAAGGTATGGAAGAAGAATAAATATTTCGCCGGCCCGAGATACATAACTGGGAAAAGGCGAGTAAATCATGAAGACGGACATTAAAAGGAAAATCGGTCCGTATTTCATTAATAATTTTGTTACTTCATTTGACGCAAATATTTCAAAGACATCTATTTTGATTTCCTGGACTACTTTTTCTTCTATAATATCCTCTTTGATAATAAAATATCATCGAAATAGAACACTATCTCTATTAACTAACAAAAATAAATTTTCCATCGTTAACAGTTTACTTAACGAATATGCCATTACTGAGTTGCTTACCAAAATAATTACACCAGGTGTGTCCCATTTTCGTACTTTAATATCAACCAGTCTTAATTCTAATTTACGTCAGTAAATTCAGCGGGAGTGGTTTAGAGATAATGAAGCAATTATCTCGTAGAAACTTCTCCCTTATTTTTTCCTTGAATTATTTAAACATAAAAATTATAATGAAGCATTATAAGTAAAAATTTCCGTCTAGGAATCGAATTCAAATTATTACACTAACATTGGTCATTGTTTATAAGCTTGGCGCAGTTAGAGACCTATCCCGCAGAATCAGAATATTAATTTAAAAAGGAAAAAATATATTATCAAAAAGTACATAATATACTTTTTATTATCGTACTGAATGTCAAATGAAACGCTATTTAATGAGTTTAGTTCCTAGAAATTTAGAAGAGCTGTATAACTTCGATTGTGTACAACCGTAGTTGGATTTAAGTTCAGGTAGATCGTTAACCGATTGTATGAACAGACCAGATTTCGATATTTACTTTAGATTTAAATCAGTTTGTTGAATTCAATTTCAGAGTTCGAAGCTAGTTAAAGATTTAAAGAATATGTTTGAGATACTTACAATAAGACCTTTAATTGTATGTTGTTTCAAGTGGAACATGCATAACACATGCGCTAAAAAATATTGTTATCTCTTTGAAATGTTATTTTCAGTGCCGTGTTCATGAAAGAGCGGAATCTCTCAAAACAAGCAAAATAATGCTTGAAAAGAGTCTACAAAGACTTATGTGGAAACGTTAATGTTTAAGATAATTAAATAAACATTTTTAACGTAGCGATATTTGGATTGACGGAACAGATATTATACCACTAATTCTCGACAATTTATGAAATATAGAACAATAACAAGAAGGTAGTGAAGTTTTACCTTCCCTTTCAAAATCAAATATTCTCTTAGGATTCTACACCACAACACAAGAGAGTTCATTGATAATGAATAATAATCAAACATCACTGAATCTTAATTACCTAAGTTATAAATTAATTATCCTCGATACGAAACGTGTTGGACAAATTAGAACTTTTCTAATTAGAATTCTGGGCAAAGAAAACTCTCAATGATGGACTTTTATTAATGGATTGTGGAGAAATGGTCTTTGTAGATCTTGCGATTCTAAGTTTATTTTACAAGATACATATATTCTCAATGTTTCAATATTTGTAAAGTAGCAAGTGCCTTAAAGATTCGTCAGTCCTATTAGGTCCTGGGTAGCTCAGTAGTAAGAGCAGTCGTAGGCAATTGTCATTTAGAATATCGTTCAGTATAGCATTGTAAACGCAAAATTGATCAAGTATAATAAGAAACATGTTGTGACGTCTTTGCGCTTCTTTTTTATACTTATTTAAATTATCTCTAAAAAATGTACTCATAGGAAGTCGCAGAACAAAAAGTTAAAACAATCGAAAAATTTTCAAAATATTCATATTATACAATGAATTCACGCTGTTAAAACTGCCAACCAAAAAGTTGTTTCATTTAGACAACAACTAGTTGATACATTTCATTGTTCAGTTCAGTTGGTCGGATGGGAATAAAATCCTTAAGCGAGTTTCATTAGTCGGTAAAAAGCTCTCTCAAATGTTTGTTTATTCATGTCTTTTTATTATTATTGTAAGCTTAGTAACTTTTAATCAGTAGTGCTCTCGATTACGGCAGTTTTAATTTCAAATTACTCGAATCGCTCGTCCGCGTTATTGCTTCATTTCGTTTAGCATTCTTTCTGAATTACTTCTTTCTGTACAGCTCTTTAGAGTCGTAAGAGAGATGTTAATTAAATGTTAAATAGACTGTAACATTCATCAGGAATTGGGCTATTTCATGCAAAAAGAATTTCTGGAATCCGACAAATAGTGGTGCAAGACCTTCAAACAGATATAGAATACGTATATCGCATAGTACCAACATTCAATTTTGATAAAGTATAAAAGAGTACAAAAATAAATAACGTCGAAAATATGAATCAGCATTCAATACCTTAGTTCAATAAATTATAAGCCTTGGGTTAGGTATAGTATGCTTCTTAGAATGCTGATCCCCTATAACAAAGCACTTTTCAAGCTTACTTACATTTGTGTATATCTAAAGAACAATAAAACATACTAGTAACAAAGTAATTTTACTGTATTCACAAGAAATCTCAAAAGATTTGCCTTTGTTCAATTCTGTTTGGATATTTTGATGTTTATATTAACATTACTCGCAACATATGTAACGTTTCCTAATTAAATTACGATTATATAGAAACAATGAGAATCGAACTCCTGGGGTTGAGTTGAAGGTTATAGGTATTAGTAGCTTTTTTCCTGTGACTTGCTATAATTCATACGGGAAGTCACAGGAAAAAAGTCATCCGCAAGTAATATAGCTTCCCGTAGGTGAAACAATTCTATAATGGAATCAGTATTTCCGAAGATTACCTCGTAGAAACAAACAAAGATAGAATACATGGAATCATATAAACACCATAGTTTGAGACATCGCGTAGCATCGATGGTTGTATTGGAGCCTAAAAAATATTAAATTTCAATTAAGTTTTAATACAAAAGTAAAATCCAAATAAATATGTATAAACAACAGCATATATCTTAGGACTAAAGGTAGGTATCTGATAAAAAAAATCTAATTTCGATGTTTATAATATTTATATTACATTATATTTACAAATAAGTCGATTTTGAAACGTAATTTAAAAAAAAAAGCAATAAGAAATGTAGATATTTAACGTCCTTCATATAACCTTTCTATATTTTGACTTCCATGCTAGAGTGGATAACTAGCTCACATCTAGCTCACATCGAAGTCGAACTATAATGTTTGTTGTAATTTATCATGATTTAGAACTATGTATAACTTATGATAAAAGCGTATGATGTAGCGTTCTTTAGCACAAATAATTTTCATTATCGGCTTAATCGTTTTTAAGTTTATCCATTACAAAAATTATATCTTTCCACTTTATAATATAAGTTTTACAGCCAGTTGCACATGCACATGTATTGTTAAGAATTTTTTGGTAGGGTATATTCTGTTTTTTTAAAGGTAAGTAGTATCTTTTTGAAGCGAGATTAAGGAATGAGTAGAAATTTTTTCACATTTTGTTTATCTAAAGAATAGTGAATTAAAATTATCAAAAATAAAACCAAGACTTAAAGAAAAATTTTTGAATGTATCGGATTAATTCTTTTAAGGAAACAAAACCTTAAAATTACATAATATGTTAAACATAATATTTTAGTAAATCACCCTTTTTTTACTTGTATGCGTAACTTAACCTTATATCAATATACCTTAATATCAATCGGCCAAACACCCAATTGTACAAACACCAATTAAGTTTTAAACTCGACTTTAAGCTCTTATGCTTGTTACAATTTGTATCGATTATCAACCAATTGCACAAACGTCCATTAAAATTTTCATTGGTTTAAAGATATTTGTCATTCATTAGAGTTTAAAGGCGTAATTAAACCTAAAAGGACGTTTGTGCTTTAAGATTAGTCTCTTTAAATAATGGCATTTTTATTTCACGTTTTTGCACTGGGTTATATGTTACATACATAAAAATATTGGATAAGGTAAATGCGTCAATGCGCTGTCGCAAAAATGTATTTTGTGACAGGTACTGAGAATATAAGATGAACGCTTGTTTTCTGACACCGCTTGATGTGGAGTGTCGTGAAGAAGAAAATAATAAAAGGAACGAAGTAAATCTAATAAGATAGCGCCTCCTAAACTCATTGTTTTTGAAGTGCCAAATAACCAAATAAAATACATAGGGAAAATTTTGGTATTATCAAAATTTATACAAAGTTTAAAAGATAATCAAACTATTTAAATTATTTATTTAAGATTGGTTATTACCTTGTAAAATTAAATTATTTTTATAATAACACGGATCCTGTAAAGGATCCGAAACGTATACGTACTTAACATGATTATATACATATAAACGTGTTTATATCCGTTGACATCCATATCTTTATTTTCTGTAGTTTTATTTTATTTATTTAGTTGGGAAAGGAATATAATTATATTAAAAGTAATGATATTATTAAACCTATTCTCAAAATATCCATGTCGTATATCTGCTACCATCACTTGGTTTAGTTTGTCAAATCAAACTCAAGTTTTTTCCATGGTAAGTGAAATTTTGTGAATCGAGTTACATAAGAGCAGTAGGTTCGATGCTTCAGAGCTTAAAGTCAATCAAGCTAAGCTCATTCGCGGCCCCTATTCTCTATATTTTAAAACCTCTGCAGTCGAATCGGGGTATTTGCGTAAGGAGGATTTACTATATCCTGTCACAGGAATAAGTGAATATGCAAAAAAAGATTTGTTTTTTTTTTCGAGGTTGTAATTTGTAGGGATGCTAAGCAGCTCCGTAACCATTACTGAAACTATCGTAAATCCGAAATATAAAAATATCCGTAAGCAATGTAAAAAAATCTGAATACTTCTGATCCCTATTTAATTTTTGTTTATTTAAATAAGACATAATAATAATAGTGTTGTGATAAAGTTTACATTGTTAATTATTATTTGACGATGATTTGATACAAGAATAGTTTGATTACAAAATCTAGTACGTCGTATAACAGTCTGCAAAATAAATAGATCACCAAAATGTATGGTGCCCGAAATCATTTTTTATTTGTTTCCATTTTCCGTATCAAATTTTTATTATTTATCAATTAAGGCTATAAATATACTCACATAAGGCGTTAAAAGTTGGCACTAGGAGTGCATAATACAGATAGATATTTAATAAAATATCGATATGTACACGCTACATATTGATTAGCCCAGTATTATAGATTCATTTAGTATCGATATATTTCATTCGATATATCAAATATCGTAAGAAATTAAAAATAAAATACATACATCATTACATTACAAAAAGAGAAATGTTAACCTGAGTAAAAATAAAACGTAAAAACCTTAATTGTAGAAAAAGTAGCTTTTAACGCAGTGACATTGCAGACAGAAATCGACCACACTCTTACCCTACCACATTACTTTAAGAGCAAATAACAACCAAATTTCATTTTTCATTTAAAAGGTTTGCACACTCTTATAACAATTTTAATAACTTTAAGGTTAAAATTTCAAATTTATGCTTTTTCGTTATTTAAATAAAAAAATTATAAATTTTTTGAGTACTTAATGATAATGTTTAACGTAACCGTACTTATTTTCGAAAGAGTATTATGCTATGACTTTTGTGAAACGCCTGTTAGTTTTGTTATCTCTTATCTTGATACTCCTGCTAAATATTGTGAAAGTCCATATTTCCACTCATGAGCTTCACCGTTTGTTTCTATATGCTTAAAGTTATATTTTATAGCTGCGACTGAACGTGATGTCGTTCTATCAATCAATCTCTGATTCCAGCAATCGATGAGTAAGTTGTAGAAACTCAGGAAATCAACAGCTAAGATTGGTCTGCTGACATCTGCTATGGTAAAGGTCCATTTGAAAGAACATCTTAAAACAATATCCGATTGTAAAGCGATGGGACCTTAAGTATGTATCACAGTTCTATTTGTAGCAACTAAATCAAATTTTGTATTTCGACGAGGCCTCTTAACAGCCGACCGTGGATAAACACGCAAGTTAGAATCTGTATCTACAAGGAACGGTAATGAAAAGGCGGCTAAATGATTTAAGGCAGTCGCTGATTGCGTTTCCGACCGCCCAGTGTGTTTTCCGACGACTCGAAATTACATAGCTGCTAGCATAACTTTGCTCGAAAACCAAAAGTATAATTATACTCGTTAATACAATGTGGAAAAGCGACATCTTCCTGGTGGGCGCAAACGTTCCTTTAGACCCACAATTTTTAATTTGACAAAGCTGCGATTTGTTTATTGTGCTTGCTGATTCTATTAATTCATTCTTCATATGAAGGGTTCATAGGATTTGATTTACAACTTGTTGAAGTGAAGTGGATGCGCCTTGAACGTTGGGTGGGGCAATTTCATAAACTTTGTCTACGAGAAATTCTAGTTTATCCAAAGGTATGTCAGTTTGAGAAGCGATGACAGTCTTGATAATTTTGAGGTAAGCGACTTGCCCATAAGGTCTAAAGAATGGTCTAAATGTCTAAGGAATTGTAATGGTCTGCGATCTCCAAGCTCTTCACGCATCAGTAATTGTTTTACGCGCTTTCTTGAAAGGCTGAGAGACATCTTATCAGTTCCAACTTAAGCTCATTATATTTCTCAGAAAACGGTGGGTTTGTTATAAAGTTCTTCACTTCTCTAGCATAGGTTAAATTTAAATGGGATATCAGGTATTTGAGCTTCGTTTCATCGATGGTTATACGGGATAAAATAAATTGTTGCTCCAATTGGGAAAATCATAATGCAGGGTCGCTCATCCGGCCAAAATGGTAGAAGTGGGCTGAATTTTTTGCAAGAAATACTTTTTGTTGTTCAGTCACGAAGTCGAAAAAAAAATCACTCAAAGCTGTCACTTAACCCACCGCCTAATAATTTACTTATTTAAATATATCTATCTATAATATTTTCTTTAATTGGGGTCACCAAATATAGAGGAAGATGCTGGCTGGCACTTATGATAATATTTAATTATTAATTATCAGTAAAAGGCACTTAAATTGCAGGAAGGAAATAATAAACATAAGAACAAAGAGTAAAGTACGTAGCCTAAGAATGACAAACAGAAAATTATTCATAGAAGTTACCCTCGCTCGTCAAAAAGTATTATTTTTTTTTTTGACTTTTTAATAACTCAAAATCTAATATCTAAAACCGAAATATATTATTTCTCTGATATCCGTATCCGGATCCGATATTTTAAAGCCATTATCGTCTTCACGACAAAATTTAATCATTTAAAACTGTTATGTGTGTTATAATCAAGCCGTATTTTATTAAATAAAGACTTTTAGGGATTACTACGAGTATTAATTATTATAAACATATCCCCAGTAAATTCTTGTCCAAACTTACAAATTGTAATTAAAGCTAGATTAGAAAAACAAACATTACTTTAAGTTTTACAAAGATCAATTCTTGATTATGTGGTAATCTAGAAAAAAAATATAAATAAATCTAACTCATATATACTAAAATCACAATGTTACATAAATTTACCTTTCGACGAGCTCTTAAGTTTATTTTTATAGATTTTCTAGCGTTTCTATTCTTAGAAAGATTTTTCGTCTGTACAATTCTGAATTTTGATTACATAACAACCCGTAAAATGCTCGATTGATTAGTTAAATTAAAATTATAGTACGGTTTCTATAAACATTATCTTGTAATGATAAATTAACAGACTCCAATTTAAAGTTTACTAAGTAATTTCTCGCAACTTTTTGCGGTCGAACCTCTCCACTCGCACAATCTATTCGAACATGTTCGCGGCTTCAGTTGCGAAACTTTTGTTATAGATGTAACGTAACTTAACGTGTTTATTGTGTTCGATTTTCGGTTATAGAAGTTAAGCAACTTTCATTGAGACTGATTTTCAGATGGGTGGGAATTTTCAGCTCGATTGAAATAGAGCAGGTAACTATATGGTAGCTTTTATTCTAATAGCTTTCTCATATCCATTATTATCTCTATCTATCATTCTAATAAAGTTAAAAATATAAATATAACGTTTTAAATTCCTCATTTTAACTATTTATATATTTGTTAATCATGAAGAAGTTGAAAATATTTCGAGTTGATAACTATAACAAAAAAAAAATAGGTATGAACAATACCTATTTTTCATGTTTTTAAAAACAATGATACGCGTAGTCTAATATTTCTTTAAAGATTCTTTATTTTTATAAGATTTTTTTTTTAAATAGCGACCTACGATAGTTCTTTGAAAATACTTGGTGCTTAAATAATGAGCTACAATATGAAATTGTTATTTTTTAAGTATTTTAGGTCATCTTCGAAATTTTCATCTGATAGTTTATCTATATAATAATTTTGAAAACTTGTTATATTTTAAAACACATCTAGTCTTATATATTAAGTAGACTTAACTATAATTACATTAAAAATCACATTGACTTTAAAGTCATGTGATTTGTGATTTTTTTATAACACGAATATCATTCATTTCTCTGTCCTGTGAAACACGTATACCCAATTTGGTTATAATAATTATTGACAAGCTAATTACATTGTTTATTAAGATTCTACAGAAATCTGGCAACATTGTGGGTGTCGCTAAGACTGTTTGATGTGCGGATCACATTAATAGTCTGGGGAGTCCTTCTAAATTATAACGTACTATGATCGCACTACCTATAAAATTAACAACAGTGGAACCAAAAATGATGTATATATTTGACGTATGTTTGCTTACGAAACGGCTTGACTTCAGTTTCAGATATATAATATTTATATATATTGAAATATTTGTTTCTTTGCATCTAAGAGGCTCCGAAACTACTGGAGCAATTTTAAAAATTCGTTTACCTATGGGAAGCTTCATTATACACTGTTGACATGTCTATGATTGCTAATAAACAAAGTTGTAAATATGAGCTTGAAATGTGACTGACTAACAGGTCAACCTTGTTTTATTGTATTCAATGAACAGATTATTTTGATAGGCTGCGAAAAATATCTTTGTAATAAAATTGTTGAGCAATGTGGTAAAGAAATTTCTAAACGTTGGGGTTGGTTTCGAATTGATGAACATATCCATAGTAAAAGAACTCCCAATATGAATTATATCAGACAAGATGTTCCAATATTAAAATAGCGGCACAACGCGATCACTCGTAGCCTTAATGCGTAAATCACTCTATCAAATGGCGGTTCTGTATGACAGAAAAGAATAAAGCGATTAGAAAAGTCTCTCGTGTGGTTACCTCTCAACTGCTCAATCGGGCAGCTTCGAAAGCTGCCTCGCTATGTTCAGGTTGTTGTATTTTCGACCGAGTAAGGAGAAATTCAAATAAAGAATAAACGCGACGGCAACGATGAAAATTTTAAACACCTTAGCGAGCGATATATCCATACCACACATTTTCGGTCAGTTTCACAAACGTCCATTAAGGTTTAATGACTTATTTAAGCTCTAATGAATGTCAAATTTGTATGGGTAATGTCGCTTTAAACTAATGGAAATCTTAATGAACGTTTGTGCAACTCGCTGTTTGTCCAGTAGTATAATTATTTATCTCTCCAAAATCAAATAACTAATCATCTCCAATTGTCGTCATGTTTTTTGAAAAATGACACGTATAAAAACATTAGTAATAGGACCTCGAATGATGTCTAATATTAAGGATTTACTCATTGACTCCTTAACATGATAATTTTGTATTAAGGGTACATTTGACTCTACCCCAAAAACGTTAGAGTCGACTTAAATTATACATTATAGCCATTTGAGCCTAAACCATTTACAGTATAGCTTAATTAGTGAAACTGTTTCGAAACATTTGTGATAACCGCCCATTTTCGTTACCAAGTTTCAATCATAATGTTCTTGGTAAAATATTAGTACCAAAAATCTAATTACAACACACAATTTAATAGAGGGGGAATGGTAATATATTTCTAGAACGCTTTTTGGTGACTTCTGTGATGTTTATCGGTTAGATTAATTAGGGTGGAATATTACCTGTTTATAAAATTACCATTTCATGTTATTGTGGGTGTTTGAAAACGGAAACATCAGCTAGTGTTGTTGTGATTCCGATAGCTTATCGATAGTATTGTAAACTTTAGAGTCAGTTGAAATATCGAGTCATTGCTATCGATGTTTTCTTGTTCGCATAAAATGATAAATTCGATAGTTAAACTTTCATGTATGTGTGTATGTATTCGTGTGACTGTTGTGGTTTCACAGATAAACTACTGTACCAATTATAATGATAAATATATAGATAGAGAGAGTCATAATAAATTCAGAAAAGTATAATTCATTCAATACATTCTTGAGCCCTTACACTCAATTTTACTAAGTCGCATTTAACAAATCCCAGTCAATTCAAGTCAAACATTTTCCTTACTTTTTCATCTTCATTTATTTTCAAAGGCTCTTTTTGATATTAAATTGCATACGCCACATTTCCTATTTGCGCGCCTGATTCGTAATCTTATATCTAATGGAATATGTTACGTTCTTAATTTATTTCATAGACAGAAAATTATACGAGAGGTTAAAGAAAGACATAATAAGAAAAAAATATAAAATACAAAGTTATAATGTTTATTACATTGACAATAACTATTTTCTTATTCTCAAGGCTGCAATACTGTCGACAAATTTACTAACTATAGCAACAACCCTAGAAATATGGTCCTTATCTAGACGGTTTTATCTTGCGTCTCGTTTCAAGGTCTCGATGTTTCAAAAAGAAATGACGTGTGCTGGAAAAATATTTCATTCTTCGGAAGTGCGATAAAAAAACGCCTCATCATAAAGGTGGGTCGTGTCGTCGCCACATTCACTGAATACTTAAGAAAATCAATCTTATATCAAGTTACTAAAGTAAATTTTTGATTTATCATCTGTAACTATTTTAATAATATAAATAAACCTGCTATTTAGGTCAAAAAAGTAAAGAAGTTGAAAATTATAGCTCGACATGTATTATGTCTTCCTGTACCAACAATGTAATGAAAACTACTTTAATGTTATGTAGCGATCATATTATTTTGAACTCTCTGTCTACTCTTAAAGCTAATTAGCCGGTGTCTAATTATGAAGTAAGCAAGAATACTTGGTACTTAAGTTGATTTGCTTAAATTAATTGGTGACTTCAGTTTGCTCGTCTAAAAATTATTAAATTATTACTTTTCACTCTGAATAAATGCAAAATTATGAGAGTACAGAGAATAATTTTATTATTAATGTTATTTATAGAGTTTATAAATTTACGTTATAACTTTATTTATCTCAGAAACATGAGATTGAAATATAAATTCAAATCAATTTCACGTTAGCGATTTGTTTTATCCATCGTCCTTAAAATTACCGAATGCTAAAAGAAATTCTTAAAAATAATGAAATCCACGTCTAAATTATAAAAAAAAAACTCTATTGAATTCGAGCGGAGATTTGGTGTAGGTTGTTAATATTAGCCACTTGACTTTGACTTTGAAGATATCTATCTTATAAACATGTAAACCAACTAAAAAGATAAAAAGTGACCTCAAAGTAAACCTTATTTGTGAGCTATTTATTACACAAAACACAACAACCGTCGTCCGATTTTCATGTTCTATTATCTTACGAACGACGACCTCCGTAGCCGCACGCCGATTTCAAGATATCGCCATCTCTGAGGTCCCGGTTTCGATTCCCGGTCGGGTGATCGTAAAAAATGAACTTGTCTATAGGTATTGTCTCGGGTTTGAGTGTTGTGGTATCTTTGTTGTCTCAGATACATCAAAATTCTGGGGCTTTAGCTACTTGTCTTGGAATCTGAGCAATGTATATGATGTTATATAATATTTATTTATCATATTTTGTTAAAAATACAATGTCGCTCAATTGAACGTAGCATCAAACACCGCATTTGAGGTTCGAATAAAAAATAAACTCTTTCAAAAAGTAACAAAGGTTTTATTTTATTGAACCTCTATTGCTGTCAGCGCTGATTGCGACGCTGTGTTTATAGAGAATAGCGAAGCAAAAAACGCTATGGCGATGCTTGAAAAAGATATTGAATTAATTATCAAATATTTTTATTTTCCGTATACAACGACCTCCGTAGCCGAGTAGTTCGTACGCCGGTTTAAAGGTGTCGCTAGATTTCATTTGAGTCCATGAACTTTTCTTTATTGTCTCGGGTCTGGGTATTGAGGTACCTTCATTATCTAGGATACTCCATAATACAAGAACTTTTAGGTTTTTATCTTCGAATGTGAGTATGTCATGTTCTCTAAAATAGCATAAATTCTAATATTATTTACGAAAAAAAAGGAAAAAGTACTGATACCCATTTTCACTAACCTACATAGAATAAGGCATAGCTTTACTTGGAAACGCCTAATATTACGATTCGCCTAGGCAGATTAATAACTTGAAATATTTATGACAGGTCATATAAGCAAACGCCTAGCGCAAAGCGCCGCATAACGAATATCATAACTATAGATTTTGTTTAATTTCGTTAGGCAGTTTCTAGTCAATGGTGAATTACATTTTTACCTTAGGCGATTCCTAAATATTTAGGCGACAGATTTTGGTGACTCCTACATTTAAAACGGGCAAGAATATATCATAATAATGCTATAACCTAACCGAGCGTCATAAACTTAACGTTTCTAACATTATGACAACGTTATTACTCGGATGACGTCACTTTATTGAGGCGAATTTACGGTATAAATATGTTTTCAGAAGAAGGGCATTGTTTGAATTTTAATTGTGCATTTAAGGTAATAACTCGCTGAACAGCTTACTTTCAGATGACATGAAATATACATATTGTACCTTAATGTACAATATAAATGTAAATTACCTTTATTATTCATCACCGACCTATTCATGTCTCCATTGCTGGAGCTTGTCCCTTGGCTATGGATGGAATCAAATTGAATAAGAAGAATGGGTCATAAACACCACACGGACCCAGTGCGGATCGGTGGGTGTTAACGAAACGGCTTATTATACTTTCAGAAGCACGGAGGAGCTCGAGATAATAAATTTTTGGTCACCCATCCCATGAACGACCCATGAAAAGGTTGCTTAACGATCGAAACTGGGCGCACTAATAATCGCGCCATCGAGCTCTTCGTTTAATTACCTTATCAAAATCTCCCTAGAAATGAAAACTTCACCAAAATCCATTCTGTGGTTACCTACTAAGTTTACGCTTTTTAAGTAAAGTCTCTTACATCACCTTAAAAGAATTAATAAGGTGATGTAAGAAGTATTGGTAGATGTCTAAATAGTACGTATCTAATATAAAGAATATCTAATTGAATGTAATTACATCGAAAGAAATTACCGGTAGATATCTCTAAATATTTTTAACGATATACTCTATATATACCGCGACTTCTCTCCCGTAAATTATAGCAATCACCAGCATTATAATTTTTTTTTTTTAAATCGGTAGTTTCTGAGCCTGGATATCGATCCTAAATATATCGACAAAAGCAGTCTATTATCCAATCTCATCATCAAAATAAGCTTGTGAGATAAGATAATCAATTTCCGAGGATCTTATCTCAGAAGCTTATTTTCGTTAAATTTAATAGAAGCATATCGAGTTCTTATATTTATCTATATAAAGAAAATTTGTAGATATTACATTTTAAAATGTCTGCAGTTTTATGAAACATATTTTTTTTAGTTTTTATAGTAGTTTATATAGTACTATAGTATAGTAGTTTTTATAGTACTTCCAAAGAATTTGCCTAAAGATAATTCATTCTACATAGACCCTTAATTAAGACCCTTATATCCTATAGAAAGTTAGCTTTTTATAAGCCTTTTTAACAAGTTAGTCATATAAAAAAAAATACCTGCAATTGTCTATGAAAAGTTTGTCTCCACTGCTGGGAAACGGGCATAATATACGGTCCAATAACAGATCAATAAAAACGAGCCGCAGAAAAAGCCCGTACTTCGCGTGTCATCTAAAACTGTTATTGATGACATACTATATGCCTACATGCAGAACCTTATCGACCTATGTGAAGAATCCATAAAGTCCACTGAAATACAGTTTTAAGATTTACCTTCCAAGTTAAAACGAATCATTGTGAAAACTCGTGACACTGAAGAGGAAATAAGATGAAATCACGAGACTTATAAATATTATAATAGCGTATAGAAAGAAGTAACTCGTTGAGCTACCTTTACAGCTTTTTAAGATCTCAAAGTAGTTTTATTTCTATTTTTTTTTTCAAGTCTCGAATAGAGTCTCCAATCAAATATCGAATAAAGTCCCTAATATGGAATATAGAAATTCTATATTAAATTATTCCTAATAGAGAAAAATATGTAAATGTTCGTTCAATAGGATCAACAAATGTGCTATCTGCTGCAATTGGCTTATTTGTAATTTTATTATCATTTTTCTAAAATGTTACTTCACATTTTTCTAATTTGATATTTAGGTCATTAAATTCTAAGCAAATTATAATAACACTTAAAGTGGCACAACATCTCGACAAATTTAAAAAGTCCAGCTTCAACGTTAACAACCGCAGAGTGTGCAAAGAATCCAAAATATAACCACAGTGCACGGTTTTAATAGCTTTGCTTTGTATGAACTTTACTTTGTTCTGTGCTAATCAAAACGTTTTATATTATTTAATCTTTTTTCTTTTATAACATTAAAATTTAAATCTATGCTGTGCTCAGCGTTGTTCGACGTTATAAAGTAACAATGTCGATAACTTTCTTGAACACACACATTTTGCCAGCCAAAGGGCATCTTCACTTTCGAAAAATAAATAAAAAAAGAATTCTTAAAAATATTAACACGTAATCAAAGAGTTATTTTAGAGAAAGGCCCAGACGTATTCATCAAACGTGACGTTGACGAAAAACCTTGTCACCTCCCTAACTTTGATATACAACCTTGTTACGTACCTAAAATTCTGCTGAACCCTCGATAATAGCGAGCGATAATTATTGTATGTGTCCATCGAACTGTCGACAAAGATTCTGGATTTTGATACGTTCACAATTGTTATAACAGAACAAAAGGTATCTTTTTAAAGGTAAATATTTGGTACCAGATGAAAGAGTAAAAAAAAATTAATGCTTATCTTTAACTGTCGTTCCCAAACATTTTTGCCATTTTTTTGCCGGACGTTTTTCATCTTATTTTATATTTTGGTTCCAGAGGATTTATTCTGGTGGTTATTAAAAATTTAGAAAATTTTAAATTTGGTTACAACCGTGAAGATAATCCGTGCACCAGAGGCAGTATCAGGTTCTTATTCCATTGCATTATAAATTATCGAAGGAAAGGTTTCTTTGGAATCATATTAGTGTTTCGAATATAGACATTTCGGTTTCGAAGAAACAGGCACACTTTTATACCGCATACCGTTCTTTGTTCATCAACTCTTACTAGTCAATGGTTGGTATTACCATATATTCTTGATAAATTTATACCTATATGTATAACTGGGGGATAATATCACATATCCTAATTTGCCATGTTTTGCGGTTTTAAGATAGACTTTGTTACAAAATCGTTGAAGTATTACGTTAGTAGAATTTTTGCAGTGAAAAGAATCTGAAAGCCGATGTCAATAGGTCTACCAAATTTAAATAATGCGTTATTTCAAAGTACAAAAAAGAACGATTTTCTTTAAAAAATTTAAGTCACCATTTTACTAAAGAATTCAGTGGTCAATTATTTATGCTTTTTTGAAAATTTTATAAGTCTGTTAATTATATTTTGAGGATAACACTGTGAAACGAATAATATGTTAGTTATTATTTAATAAAAAGTTGAATTCTACTATGTCTAATAAGTCATCGTTGACCCCTGGGGTCGAAAGAACTTTGTTAAGAATCCGTGCCTTAGAAAGTCGGACAAGTATCCTATGAATTTTAAAAGAGCCATGAAATGATTGTTTATGTTTATTACAAAACCTTGGAAGTATTTCAGAAATTAATGAACTCCGGTAATGACTTGTGTTGATGAATAATAGAGTATTTTTGTGTTACTCATGCTAAATACTATTTAGCATAAGTAACACAAAAAAAGAATTGACTATATTTATGAAACCTTTCATACATGATATAAGGTATGCGTCCGGCCCCAATATTTCAATTGTCTCCAGTTGATTTTAAACTCTACCCTCAAAACGTTAAAGTTTAAAATCGAGTATAGAAATTTGACTCTTTTATATAGCCTGACGTGCTGTTGACTGTACAAACAAACAAAATAGCGTGAGATTGCTGGGATCGTTTATAATGTTGATATGTGAATATTAATTACAGTGTAAGTATATTTCGAAGGAAAGCTACTGTTTATATATTTCAAGAAAAAGCTGTACTTGAGGTTTTATCTTTTACAGCAACAAATGTTTGTTGCTGCGGCTATCTAACAAATCACTTCACCTATATTAATACATAATCCCGTTTATTACATTTATATATTACCACAGCTATAATATGTATGTATCACTTAATTGTAGTAAATGTCTTTGGCGGCAAAATTATTGTTTTGTTTTCTAATACGTCTTTGTGTAATGATTTTTGTTTTCGCTGTTACCTAAATAAGTAGTAAAGAAAAGTAATTATAATTCGAACAGCTGCATCGCCATTTTTATGACGTTATTGTTATAATCTAACATGGCAACCTAGTTATTTTGGTTTGCTGTCATAATTATAAGTATCAAATGAAAAGGTTTGCTAAGAAAATATTTTTTTTTTTAATCCAATATGGCGGGCTGATTATCTTTTATATAGTCTTGAAATATTATGGGTATAAAATGTATGAGTTCAATAAAATAAATGAAAATAAAAACAGAAATTAAAAAATAAATAAAATGTGTTTGTTTAATTAAAAGTTAAAGAAAAATCTGAAATTAATCCTACTCATCATTTTCCTACATTAAAATATTAAACTTATATGCAAGCTTCTCACTATTATGTTTTTAAAAATATCCAATTTTACAGATTCAAAAGAAACGATTGAAATAATTTAACTTACAACGCCATCTGTTAGAAGCTTACTTATTAATCTTAACTTACGGAACTAACAAATAATTCTAACAAGCTATTATTTTTTAACGATTACTATCTTTCCGCCTTTATACATTAAACTTTCTTCTTGAATTACTCTGTAAATTGATGAAATCCGTTATGTACTTAAAAAACTCAGTTATCGGTTATGTACAGAAAGCGGGAAGCGCGCCTTTGTTTTATACTATGTATAGATAGAGAATGTAATATTAGTAATATATGATAATGTTAAAATAAATCTAAATTAAATTTAGAACACTTTTAATTGTATAAATTCACTTCGTTAATTCATTAATTCATCATGCATATTTTAAATGGTTACGCGAGGGTAATTCAGTCTACAATGAATCGCATAGTAGGATATACAAAGCCCAACTAGCCCGACAACTGCACCAATCTGTCCACTGCACGATAACGGAAGATGGTTATTTGCATTGCGAATAGTCTTCAGCTGACCACAACGATATTCTGCCTTACTACAACACGATAGAACGCTTTTTAATTTGCCTGATACGATTCAAAGAGTTCCCAATAGGAGACCACAAACGTTCCAATTGTTGTGTTTTTATTTGAACGGCCAGTATTCATAAATTGCATGGATATGCTGTAGAACATGTCGAAAGTTTTAAAATGTACGTTATTTATTTGAAAAAGGAACTCTTTGTGACATTTTGAGCTACCTGATTTTCGACAAGATGGCTGGTAGCGTTCCATAATTTATTCAAAATCACGAAAGTTATAGCCTTATTTCTCTACAAACTAAGTAGGCCATAACTGCTGCAAACTAAGTAGGCCATATCAATATTACAATAAAATATATAGAAATCTAGAGATCGAATAAAATTAACATTAATAAAACGAAATTAAAATATTCTTTCAACATGTCCTAGACAATGGAGCATGGTTCTGTTGATTTTTACACCGTATCTCGCTCGCTTTCAACCGAATCCGGTCTGCGAGCTTTACTCCGCAAATTCTACGTAACGAAAGCGTCTCGACTGCATTTAATCTACTTACATGCTCTTTCTTATATACTCAACTCTCGTTGCCATAGTTGGGATCAACACCGCATTGCGAATCAATCGCGTGCTCTTAGAAGGTGATGTCAGAAGCCATAAAAATCGGCGAGTATCTATGAAAAGAGAAATGAAAATGGATTAGGCGAAAGATGTGTGTAACGACCGTGTATTGTGGCGTTTAGTCCTCTCTGCCTACCTCGCCTATGAGACGGCATCAAGATAAATAGATAGATAAATGAAAGTATATAAAATGTTTTTTTTTGCCCAATCTACTGATTTATTGCATATTTGTTAGTGCTTCCTTTAAATTCCGTCTGATTGCTGTGCACTGCTGTACCGTGACACAATTTTAATTCTGAACATCTTGTTTTGTATTATTACCAATTATATAAATCGGACTGCGATTCTACGTCCTGGTTTATAATTCGTTTGCTTTTTAATTATCATTTGTTTTATTATCACAGCGCCACAAGTTTGCTACTACATGTTTAGGTTGCAATAACAAATTATAAAGTCCATATTCTACTTCTGTGAAGAGATACCTACCTACTACATAATTACATAATTGTAGAGTACTATATAACAACTTTCAAATACTCGTAGGTTATGATTAATCAACAAAATTAAATATGGTAACGGTGTGCTGTACCATCGTGTATTTTTTTATTTAGTTTTACGCATGCAAACTTTTTGTCTTTGGTATTCAACATCATTCCTTTATAGTAATAATAATAATAATTTATTTGCGTTTGAATAGGGTTTATTCACCTTTCGTAATTTGAAATTTTGAATAATCCAATATGCTCTTTATGAAAATTCTTCTGTTGTGAACATATTATTTTAAAATATAAATATTATAATAATGAAAATATGTGATTCAAATAGGAATTATAAATTATATATAAATATATCAAATTATATCCTGTAATATCGTCCAAGTTTTTATTAAGAAACTCAAAAAGGGTTTTACGACCTCTTTTCTCGGTACTTCTGGGACAATTCTTTATCTAATTTCTATAAATACTAATCATCTTCAAAATATTTAAGCGTTTTTCTTGAATTACATTTTTTTTTATATTTCAATTAATTATTTTTAACAATTAGTTGTTATTAGAAAAAGCTATATGGGTATGGGCATGTATTTGTTTTATTTAGCAATTTTAATTTTATATTTAGTTAAACATACGAACTATTTTGATATAATTTTTTTTTTGTAACAGTTTCTTTTCTTTACCCATTATTACCATAAAATAAATCAATTCTCAAGCTAGTCAGCCTTTCATTAATTCGCCCAAGCCTCGAACCCGTCACAATATAAGGTCCAAATGGCCGTACCTTTATCCTTGATCTAAACCTGATTTTCACGAAACTCCAAGATATCGCAAAAATAAGAATTTGATATTATTTTCAAGTGGATGCCAAGCATTCTTAGGAAAAGGGTCTTGACAGGCGGACTGACAAACGGACAATAATGCGATTCTATAAGGATTCCTCTAAAGAAATGAAACCGTAAAAAAAATAGAATAAGTAACATCTAAAATATCGTATGCAGTGCCAGCTTTTTTAGCCTCGAATTACGGCATGTGTTTTATATTGTTAATTTATTTATTCCATGCATTGCGTGTCATTCTAATCCCTTGCCACCAACTCACAAAACAATTTAAAAGCGAAAAATGATTCAGAATTCCACGCAAAGTTTAACATATTCCCTAGAGTAATAAGAAAGTGTACATGTCAACTTTGTAACGAATAGTGATAATATTATGTAAATTCTCCGATAAAATAGTCGGAGCTACGTAAGTCACTTTTAGGAAATACCGTATGATTTGCAGAAACACTGCATGTACTAATACATTTTCAAAAAGTTTTCACAGCGCTTAAACTAATATAACTTGAAATACAACCATTTCTTTAACAAATAAAGTAGTTATTATCGAAAGCAGACACGTGTACTGTAGTAATGAAAATCAAATAAAAGGGATAAAGTAGCAGGAAAACATATAGTTTTGAAAATACGTATGGTATATACTACTTATTACTAGTATGTTCTATACTACCATGAACTAATCAGTGTCGCCAGTTCAATTCCAACGATTATATAATTTACTTTTCTATATCGAAATACATTTTTCTTAAATTCCTCCGTTAATTCCTCCGTTACGACCCATATCATAAAGCGTCATTAACAAAACAAACGCGTGCTGCTTACTGCTCAGAGCCCGCGTCAGAGCACTTTTGTATGGAATACTGCGTTAAGTTAACGCCCGCGTTCGCTTAACGTAGTATAGGCCATTAGAAATACTACAAATTATTTTGTTGCTTTTTCTTGTTACAGAACCAATTGCAATATTTTAAAGAAATATTTTTGGTGTAAGTGTTATCTTTTAAAACACTAATATATCATAATATTAGTCCCATTACGTCCCCAGTGCAGAGGCTCAGGCCTTCTTGCCTTTAAGGAAGGAAGGAGGTTTGGCCATCCAATGAGGATTGGTGTATATTAACGACTGCGAATACAGCCAGGACGGCTTACGTGCGTTCGTAAGCACGGAATAGCTCGATTTAATAATTTTTTGGTCACCCATCCCGTGACCGACTCTTGCAAAGGTTACTTAATAACAACGACCGCGGGCTGCGGCGCTTATCTTTTAATGAGAGAACTAGTTTCCCTTCATCTCGGACCGCAGTGGGAATAGTGGCTTTGATATTTTCAACAACACATACAATCGCAGTGCAGTACAATAACAGTTTAACACGCAACTAACATTCAGTTCTCATTTTGGAGACAGTCCAAATCCCATAGCGCTTAATGCTGTCAATAAAATTCTTATCTACATAGTGACACCATTAGACCGTCGACAAGTGAATAATGTTTGTTATTTCCATTGGATTTCTATCGTCTATGTCCATTATAAGTTTTATTTTAAAAACTTTAGCCATTGTTTGAATTCATTCAATCGATGTACATTGAATTCTGATAATAGTTTAAAACAACTAATGGCATTTATTACAGTTCGATAGTTTTGCTTTAAATAAATAAGTAACGTCAATAGATGTTAATAAATAAACAAATTAATATTTTTTTAGAAAATAAAATCTACTTAAAGTAATTGGTGGTATACATTATGTAATCATTCACACCTCTTTTATCACTTTTTTTTATCGAATTACTAAAACCAACTTCAAAATTTATTCATTTATAATATTTGTATAACAATCCATTTACGGTTAGGGTAAAATAAATTTTCCTAGTAGGTAATACATACGTATAAAAGTTATGAAAAGAATATGAACCACTGTTTTAGAGAATGCGAACAAACAACTACATAACCATTACATGCGTATTACAATCTATAGGAAGTTTCGATATATTCAATTCATATCTTATCTCACAGTCCAACTGCACATATATTCCAATACGCACATTTGCATAATATTTCAATCACCAACACTCCGTTAAAACTATAAAAAAATTACCTTTTCAATAAAATATGTTTTTCATGTGAAAAGTGTATTTTTTTAGTGTAGTGGATTTGTATTTCCAAAAGTGTATTTTAAGCGTTCCACACTTTAAAAGAAAAACATTTATAGTGTGACGGGTTCGATGCTTGGGCGAATGAAGAGACTGACTAAGTTTGAGAACTTGATTTTATTATATGGTAATAAAAGAAAAGAAAAAAGAAAACTGTTACAAACAAAAAATTAATATAAAAACAGTTCATATTATTACCTAAATATATAATTACAGTTATTAAATAGAACAAATACATACCCCGTTTCTGAGTTTCCTGTAATAGATAAAACTTTTACGATATTTCATGAAGATATACTTTAGATTAATATTTTTCTTATTTAAATTATAATAACTTATTTATTATTAAATTTATATGATTACATTATCATGTTCACACCAGATGTATTTATTACGAATTGTCATACATAAAGAGCACATCGGATTAGTCAATTACGAAAGGTGAATAATAAAAAGAAATTATATTGAAGATAAGGAAGACAAAAAGTTTGCATGCGGAAACCTAAGACGATATAAACTGTGGTACGGCACACCGTTACAATAGGATCACTAGATTGTCTGACTATCTCCTGATTTTCTCCGAAACTACTTACCCAGTTAAGTTGAAATATTTCACACTAGTGGACGCCCGCGACTTCGTCCGCGTGGAAGTCGGTATCCCGTGGGAGTGAGAAGTTTTCCCAGTAAAAAGTACCCTATGTGTTATTCTGATGTATAACCTATATTGCTGTAAAGTTTTATCCAAATCCGTCCAGTAGTTTTTTCGTGAAAGAGTAACAAACATCCATACATCCATACTTACAAACTTTCGCCTTTATAATATTAATAGGATAACATGTTATAAAAATAAACTAGTTTTCTGCCAGCTATTGTGTCCGCGTGGTCCTATATTATACGTATAAACGTTCCTCTCGAATCACTCTATATATTGATGAAACCACATTAAAATCCATTGTGAAATTTAAAATATATCAACATACAGACAGTTTATATGACATTCCATTATGTCATCCTATTAATATTATAAAGGCGAAAGTTTGTAAGTATGGATGTATGGATGTTTGTTACTCTTTCACGAAAAAACTACTGGACGGATTTGGATAAAACTTTACAGCAATATAGGTTATACATCAGAATAACACATAGGGTACTTTTTACTGGGAAAACTTCTCACTCCCACGGGATACCGACTTCCACGCGGACGAAGTCGCGGGCGTCCACTAGTTATAAAATAAGAAAGCATATGATTATATATATTTATATATTATATTTAACGTCGTTTTATTATTAGACACGTCATACCCGTACATTATTGGGTAATAAAACAGCGTAAATTGTATTGTGGTAGGCGTAACATTGTAATACAAACACAATGGGCGCGAAGAAATCAAAGATAGTTATCTCTCTATCAGAACCTTCAGCGTACCTCTTGTTAGAACGAGATAAATATACTTTGAGATGCATAGCTTTAGGTGTCAACTGCTGCGTCCTCATAGAACACGATACACGAAAAAATTTAAGTTTTATTATTTTTATTAAAATAAAAAGAGTATGTACAGTACTTATGCAAAAAATGTATTATCTTTTTAGCTATTCTCATTGTCAATATGTAATTTGTGCATTATTTTACACGGAGGAAGGACCTTTTTCTACAAGTTTTCACAGAAAATTACGATTGAAAATGACATTAGCTACGGCCCTTGCTGAAACGTGACTTAAGTGAAACTCGTGAAAATGTCTTGCTTTTTTGCTGTCAATGTTGGGCGCATATAAACCATTTAAACTTTTTAATACAATTATTGAGTATATTGTCATATAATAAAAATCTATTAAAAAAAGCGATCTTGATTTTAGACTTATCATAAAAATAACTATTAAATATAATATACATATGACATTTACTCGACGAGCAAAGACATTAGCAAGGCAAATAGCACTCGAACTTCATAGAAAATTAGACTGCAAACAAAATTAGTTATGCCTTTGTTTTTCTTTAGGGTGAATTTAGGGCAAAGCTTGAAAATTAACAGTGTTTCTTTATTATTGAATTATGAGCATAGAATGATACGACCGCTTGTTTTGCACACCCGATATTTCTTAATATTTTATAATTTTATAATCAATTTAATTAGATACAAATATTAGATATTCCAAAAGAATAGTTATATAAAATCAAACATTATAAACCTAGTAATAAACCTTGTAAAAAATTAAAGACCCAATAGTTCTATTTGATCTATAGACTTTTGATATTTTTAATGAAAAAAATCATCTTTGTAACTCACCATTCTCTGGTAAAATGCCTGGACATTGATGAAAATTCGCTCACTAGTAGCGAAAAATAAGTAGTACTTGATAAATTCGTTAATCCAAGGGCAACTCAATTATTAGAGCAGCGAATTGCGAAATCTTGTGGGTTGAAGTTATGGGAAGTATTATTCATTAAAAATCTTTACGAGTAGTTATATATATTGAATGCAAAATTGATCAAATATATTACATTTGATTTAGATAAATTTTTGTCTTTTTTAACTTCAAAACCATATTACAACATTTTAGAGCCATACAATTAAGTCCTTTCTTGTAATATACGACATAAAAACCTTTTTGTTTTCTAATTTACCCTCTAAAATGTCGCAACGTTTCAAAGTCAACGATTTACATATGTACCTAATTTCAATACGTTTAGATAATATGCATTAAATTTGAGAAGTGGGGTAGCTCGCTACGTCACAGTTTTTAAGAAATTGTAGAAAAGCATGACGTCATGCAACATTTCAACTCAATGTATCGCCGTAATATATTGATTGCGTAAAAAATAAAATGTACTTAATATTCTTCAATATCGTCTTCCCAATTATCATCATCATCATCATACCTTTTACGTCCCCACTGCAGGGGCTCAAGCCTTCCTTATGGATGGTTAAGGAGGATGGGCCATGACCCTCCACGCGGGCCCAATGTGGATTGGAGGGTATTAACGACTCCAAATGCAGCCGAGACCAACGGCTTAACGTGCCTTCCGAAGCACAGAGTAGCTCGAGATAATAATTTTTAGTCACCCATCCCGTGACCGACCCCTGCGAAAGTTGCTTAACGACAAAGATCGCGGGCCGCGGCGCGCACGTACGAAAATATTTTTATTACATCTTAAATTCTATACAAAACGAATTTAGAAATAAAAATGTAAAGTATGTTAAAAATAAAACAGACAAAGTGTATAAACAGATAACCAAAACTGTGTACCGAGATCTGTAGCAAATGTAGAGAACTTGCGAACTCGGCTGATATAAGGGTGAAAGAGATGGATAGATAGATATAAAAGCGTAAACTGGAATTAATGATCAATTTATTTAATCTTTTTACGTCCCCACTCTACAGTGGCCCTACGGGCTTAAACCTTTCATTTAGAAGGATGACAGGCCGTGACTCTCCACGCGGGCCCAAATATAGATAATTAAGGATTATAGGCCATGATTCTACACGCTGGCCCAATGTGGATTGGAGAATGTTTGCGACTGCAAATGAAGCCGGGACCAACGAAGCACAGAATAGCTCGAGATATTTTTTTAATTACCCATCCCGTGCCCGAACCTTGCGAAAGTTGCTTAACAACAACAATCAAGAGCCTCGGTGCTTATCCACTACGCCACCGAGCTACGAAACGTCGTAATGTGTCACAGTTCTAAAGTAATTCAGAAGAGATTGTCTTGTAGTACTTAGAAGTCTTTGCTCACTACCAATACTACCCTGATATCAAGTAGACTACATAAGTTATATGTATAATGTCCCGTTTCCCAAAAAAAGTTTATAAGTGTTCAACAAGTTAGAGTGACTAAAGTTCCTTCTTTCAAGGAACATTTAGGTAGGTACGCATTGAAAAGTTATATCGAGGCAGAGTTCGTAGCAACCATAGCACACAGTAATACGTTAGAAAGACCTCTTGTAAATGCATGAACAATGATTTTGTTGCCAAAAAACTCTTCAGTATGCCTCGAATCTCTAGCAGCCTTACTTATAAAAATTCATTAAACTATGGTTATTTAATCGTTATACCAAGAATAGTTATACTCGGTATATGCTGATAATAACGGAAGAATATCTTTTGACTTATAAACTTGGTATATCATCGCCGTAAATACTCTACCCTTATATTCGATGCATGTAGCGGCAACGCCGCATTTCATAGACAAAATCGAAAAAAAGAAAGTATTTTGTCTGTGATTCGGTTGAAGTGTCAAATGTCACTGAGTTTGACGTTTGATTGATTGACGTTACATGTGGTTATTGGTCTTTGGTAAAACGATATTTTATACGAAATGCGTCATCATTGTACAAAAGGAAGGGAACATTTCTAGTTCTAAATATTTTAGATTTTCTTCTCGTCCTAAACATTTACGATCGATTGATTAAATTAATAATTTTTTCCACTTCTTGTATTGCTCTAAACGCTATATTTCTTATTTTCAATAAACACACGTTTCAATATTATTAAAAATTATCTAATATGGTAAATATCAATACATCATCAACAATATCAAAATGTCATTTGACCGATGCGTTTTGCTACACCAGAGTTATACTAAGGTGACGGGCAGAATATCGGTGGAATAAGTTTTGTTAGAACATTATGTCCAGGTTATGCTAAGCATAAGTTACACCGAGTTTATAAGTTGACATTTTGCGTATTCTGCACTAATTATCGGTATAACATTTTATACCACGTTTATTAGTAGCGTAAACCTCTTTCAATTAACGCTATTTCCCATGATCTTGTGCAAAATGCATTAACTTGATGAGAAACTTAAGTAACTTCCACAAGGGCCAGTCACAGGACCAAAATGCACCTGCAGTCCCCCATCAATCTGCACAGGACCCGCATGGTGGATCATTGTTCATCTTTACAAGGACAAGGACAAGCTTTAGGACAAGCCTATAACTCAGCAATGGGCACATTGATAGGCAGATAATTATGACATCAATTCTCATATATACTTAAAATGATCGCCATTCTAATTGTTTTTTTCGTTCTGTGGTTACAACTATAAAAGTAAGGAGTTCATTCACGCATGGAGATGGATGAAGCTAATGACTCGAATTTATTACTATAAGAATCCTATTTTACCGTTTATTAGACGTGAATGTACACGGATCATTTGAAAATTTATTATTTTGTAAATACAAATTGACATACTACTGCCATAGAAACAATGTTGCAGGATTGACAGGATTTACTTCAAAATCTTTAGAAAAAACTCTTTTTTAAAAACTTTATTGAATTTTCCTTAAAAGTGCAACATTAAAGGTACTATCTGAGGTGCTCTTGGAAGCCTACCACTCTATGTCGCTGCTAGGGCTATTTCAACTAAAAACAGATTCCATGCATCAATTATCAATAATAAATTGTGGTCGCTATTTATCTCTTTTCCTCCGCTACTAAGATGTTTTTTTTTGATATGCCTACATAACTATTTTAACAATTATATTTAGTAATAATACCTGCAGAAGACGTTATTGATTCGTAAAATGTCAACTAGCAGAAGTTTGAGTGAATAATCCCTCTCCGTCTTTATAATGCAACTTTCCATAGGCGAAACAATTTTTAAAGTCTGTCTAATATGCCAGTAGATTCAGGACCTATTCAATGATAATAACCAAATCTTTTCTCTTTATTATATACGATATAAAACCTTTTTGATATTTTTTTCTAATACAAAAATAATCTTATTAAAAAAATATATATATTGTTCTGATTTCAAAACTAATCGATCTCTGGTTTTACATATGCATAATTTTTGATGTCGTATCGTTAATTCGGTCAGTTATTCGCTTTATCACCAAAGCGAATTGTTATCGCATGACGCCGCGTCAGTTTGAGTTGTTACTTGGCTTGATCGGAATTTTGAATTTTTCCGGTTATTTTTCACTATTTTCACATACAGACAAAGATTGACTAGATGCACTTAAAAACTTTCCAATTGTGGGTATATAGACGCCTGCTGTCTGTAGGCAAGACACAGATGGTGACCAACGTGGATTTTCTGGAATGTATTTACCAAAAAACCGCTCACAATTAAACGACAAAAACTCTTCTACTTGGGTCATGTTCACATCAAAGATACAAACTTCCCCACTGTTGGAATTGAGATGGAAAGAGAAAGAAGACTTGATCAAAACATTAAAAAGTGGACGGGAATAAATTGATCAGTCAAGCATGTTCCGAAACCGAACCAATGAGCTCCTCAAAATAAACAGCCTTTTAAGATAAGTATTTTTATACATATGTTTTCTTATTTGAATTTTAATGACTTTTGTTTTTGTTTATCACTATTCTTACTATCTGTACTTTCATTTTGAGATATTCTTTTGTTTTGTGTTCATTAAGTTGTTTAAAATATATTATTTTACTTGGCTAATTTGATTAATTCATAAGCTGTCTATAACAAAGATGTTTTCTAATAATAAGTTTTTAATCTACTTATCCTTAGAATCTAAAACTGTTGGTAAAAGGTTAGTCTATCGAATGAAACTCTGAATGCAATTACAGAAAAGACTTAGAAACTAGACTTTAACTTCTATAAAGAATTTTCTCGTGAATGCCCGAAAATAATGAAAAACAACGAACTGAGCAGACATTAAGATAGTTCCACCACCATCAACTAGCTATTCTAAGCTATATTATAAGCTAAGATAACTCTAAGCTATCGGCAATGAGTTCTAAATATTTCAGGTGCAATAGTTACGGAACATATTATTGTAACAAATAAATAACCATATCTTTCCTCTTCTCTCAAAAATATTAGGTAGTATAAATATTGCATTTATTCTATTTTTTTACTTTTATACTTGATCTATTTTGAATTTACATGTTTATATTAATCATATTGTTTTTTATGATATAAATTACCGAACCGTTTGAAAAAATCTTTCACCATTTTAAAGCTTATCAAGGTTATCTTTTATTTCCATGCAATTAGGCAGGGTTAGCTAATATTCTTATAAACTTCATCTGACTATAGAAATTTATCGCTTATCACCAACACTCACCAATTCAAGGTTACATTAAGTGCCAAAGCTATATTTTATTACGAACGATTCGAAGTCTGTAGTATTCGAAGTCTGTGGTCTGTAGCTGTTAACTAGTCATCTTATAAACGTCAACTGACTCTACATTTATAGATATCGCTAATCGCCGACACTGGACAGTTGTCTTAAAGTAGAAAAACACCAACTCCCCTCCGGGTAGTTAGCAGCAGTTTCCATTTGCAGAAACAACAACTGTTTCGGCAATTTCGTATCGCCTCGAAAACAGTACGTGTAAAAGAAATACAGACCTATCCGTAAGCGTATCACGCGTGTCACGTAGACGTGTCACGCGCGGATCTGATTAAATACGAACTCGCTATAAGCGACGCACGCAAGACATTGTCAGAATTAGCAGACAAAACTCTATACCTTTTTTAACAGACTTTTTATTAGTTAAGGATGGTTATTAGAGAATGTTTAAACTAAACCTATAGCTATACTATTCAGCCGCCAATAGGCATGATGTCTGCGTAAAAAAAAATCTTCTTAGTCCGTTGGTCAGATAGTAGAAATATGTATTTTTTTTTTTTTGTTTGAATTTATGCTTAGATAATAGGCATTATAGTTAGGAGTTCGCTACGTTACAACTATCTAGAAAATGTACAAAGAAGTAATTTCATGCGACATGATAAATCAATACATTCTAATAATCTATCTGACGAACAGACAAAAAAAATATCACCGGGTAACTACTAGACTAACGTAATAAATGATTGAAAAGACGTTTTTTAGAATTCGAGCTTTTATAAATAGTTAACTTTCTTAATATTATACAACATCACAATATGTCAACAGCACGTCAGACTATAGAAAAATGTGAAATTTCTCCACTTAATTTTAAATCTTAATACATTTAAATTAAACTTCAAAATCAAAAACGGATATCTGACATATTCGAGTAACCAGATCTGCAGCCGTGTGTACTTTGATGATATCCTAAATTACATAAGTAGATTTAGCCCACAACTCACTGAACTGACAATTTAGGGGAGTTCATTATCTAAATTATCTCCACAGAGAATCGAACTTAGGCCTTCAGAGACAGCGACAAAAAGACATGTGAGCCACTTGACCACTAAGGTCGCCATTGTAAAATAGTGTTTATTAGCCTATCAAAACAGACGCTAGTAGAAAAAAAAACTTCAATGCCAACTCGTATCTGCCAAAACAACAAGTTAAGTAATTTTAGACGTGACACAGAAAGGGCGTATCTCGCTCCCATTAAAGTTTAGCGTATATGCATATCCGACAGCTAAAGTTGTGGTCCCAGTGCCTGTGGCGCGGAAGGGACTGTCAACAAGAGTGGAGGGCTAATTTTCCTATTTCCAAAATCTATCGCAATACCTTGTTTGAGATAGCGATTTATTAAATTATAGCTTACGCTTTTGGAACGAATGTTGATTTGAATGGTCAAAAAACATAGTAAAACCAGTCGAATGATTGCAGTTAGCGTACAACTCGTTCTTTTGACATTTCTCACAGCTTTCACAGATATAATAATCTAAAGCTCGCCTATGACACTTCCGCTTAACGTCAAATAAAAATACCGTTCATTTAATATCTCTCAAAACAAACGTTACGATCGTCATCACCATCACATGTCAAAGAAGTTGAAGCGTGAAGTTAGTAAATATCTTTTCAAAATCTAATTGAAAGGGGTTGCGATAGATTTTGAAATTAGACAATTAACCCCCGGGTTCGAACAAAAAGTTTAACTAAGCTATATATGCATAGGTCTGTTTGGAAGACCCCAGTCCATAAGTTTATCTTTGCACGTCATTAATCAACAGTCCCATGATCGAGTTTGCGGTTTCGTCACCAAAAAGGTTTCGCTAACTTGGTATTTTAGAAAGCGTGTTTATTAAATAAATATATTTTAATTCAAAGCTCGATTGTTACCTATTCGCCGTTTATGTTACCTTTCTATTTAGGATACCATAAAAGAAAAAATGGAACTCTTAATCAACTCGGTTGTCTGTATATCCGTCCGTCTATCTAAAACATGACCATTATGATATATTAAAATGCAAATAGTTAAAACAATATCGTATTAGCATAATATACTATTTATATCAAATGGTGTTTGTACAAAAAAGAATTATTAATAAATTCATTCAATTATATTTTTTTATTTATAATTTTTATTTATAAAATATTTCAAGAGTGGATTCAAACCTGTAATTTGACTTCGCTAATGTACTCGTAAAATATATTTTACTATGTTACAGTTAATAGTTAAATACCGCAATTGCCGCTCGTAGGATAAGTAACCAATTTTACTGTCTCGAGTTCTCCATATTTTCGAAGGCATTAAACCGGTGATCCATGTATCAACAGTGGTATCCTGTAATAAAACGCCTCGCACTCGATGACGAGCGCAGCGCAACACCATTAAGGTTATAAACCTATAGCGCGGTTACCGAACAGAAAGAATTTCGTACGTTGACCTGTGTATCCACTGATAGATATTCTTTACTATGACAAAATGGGCTAGACGCATCTGTGCGAACGCAATAGCAATGTTTAAATAGCAAAACGAATGAAAGAGGTGTATAGTGCAACCTTGCGTAAATAATAAAAAAGGTTTTTATTTTATGGAAACTCTTTGCTTGGACAATGCTCTGATTTACAGATTATCGTAACTGCAGTAATTGATACCTAACAATCATAAGCATATGTAGTATGTTATCCCTGTGATTCTATCCATATAGTCGTCTATGCTCCAACAGTAGGAACATTAATCCCAAGCTCGCAAAAAGGTCTTGCTTATGGAAGTTTTAAATGCAAATCTTCCAAATAAAAATGACACTAACCTCCGCTATTGCAGGGCCCACAAACGTCCTAGTACCTTGCAATACCACGGGGACCAAATACCCAAGATACTGAAGGGAAAACAGGAGAAATAAACAAGAAAATATACTACTCTTTCTTATATGTTTTCAGATTATGTATACTCAAATTCCTAATGATTTTTTTTTGCGAAAAATCTAATATGAATTGTTAAAGCCGTTTGTCAAAAGAGCCTTTTTGTGTTTTGAATTGGAAAGGTAATATCTTCGAGTAAAGTCGTTTCCTTCTCGAATTATATTCAATTCTTTATATTTTTTGACAATTTGGAAGCCACAGGCTTCGTTAACAACCGAATATGATTTCCTGTCCATACCAAACAGCCTGCTGGCATGCAAACATAGCCGCGAGCATTGAGCTATTTTACGAGTTCAGGTGAGTGTCGTATTTTTACGAAAACATTTTTTTTTAAATGTGTTCGACATCGTTACAATCGCCATTTGCTCCAGTGTTAACAACGTGAAAAGGTTGTAACCTTTTCACGTTTTTATGTCGTAGTGAGGTACAAGGCTATTCCCAAACTATTGGACTATAGATTTCAAGGTTGTGATCCCCCTAAAGCTTATTAGATGGCGACAAGTCCGTTGTTTGTTGTCACGTTTAACCTAAAGGTTTTAATGAAAAAATGTAATACTTCAAACTGAATGTTTGTAACAAACAATAGGATGTGTTATGTGAATGTGCCAAAATTCAGAGAAACAAATTATTAACCTAAGCTTAAGCTGCATCATTCAGCTAGATGTTTGCTATAAACCTATCATAGTCATGATGGTCGTTAATAATTATCCAAACTTCTACTTCTTTTATTTCATAACGACCAATTTGTTGACTATCATTATTATACCTTCTATAAAATCACTTTCCATTACAATAGTTGATGGCAATTGAACCAAAAAATGCTAATTTAAAAGCTTTCGAGCATATTATAGGCCGCTATTAATGAACTAGCAAGAATAATTCTAGCTCACTATATCACAGTATCGACTTCGGATAACTTAGAGCGCCTCATCAATTTTAACCATTTAAATACCATTTGATTTCAAGGTATTAGATAATTAAATTCAACCGTCGTTTTGTCATTAAAATACCAGACGCTTAGGAATTGCCTATTATAAGATGATCATCTATTCGATCTATTCTCTGACCTATTAGTTTTGGTTCATTAATCTGTTCGAGAAGAAAGGAAGCTGATAACGGAAACTAACTTCCGTGTAGGATTTTCTCGTATAAATTATAATATATTTCCTTCAATAAAAGTCAGGAAGCCTATTTATTATAGTTATATTTGATTTAATGCATGGCAACTACACTAACTTTGGCGTTTAAGATGTCAAAACTAGCGTCCAAAGGGTGGCAGAATTAATGTGAAGGAAAGATTGGGATCGCATCTAGCAACTGAATAAGAGACCAGCCATTCATTTATTAATTACATTGTATGTAACATTTTCAAAACAGTTGTTTGGAAAGTGTTCTCTTTTTTCCAAATACTAATTGTATATCTCACTGCCAAATTCACAATTAAGCCACATAATCATAATAGATTATATATAAAGCTAATATATATAGGCTTCTTTTTGAAAATGTTATTAGATTTATTACAATAGTTTATATTCAATGCTTTTTGGTAAATTGTAAGAAAGATTTTCAGTAAATTTTTGTTTTTGCACCTCATTCCACTTCAAATCGACATCAAATATCACTAGGGCCACTTTTAAACGGAAAATATCGCATTTTTATGAACGTAGAATCAATCTTCAAGTCGAAAACTGGCAAGAGCCCATAGGCCAGAATGATCAATATAGAAAATTATAAAAAATACATACAATAATTTTGGCAACAACTCAATTGCTATTTTGCTCAAGCAAAATCTAATGTTGTTTCATTTTAAAGTTTGGAGAAATACGGTGTGAATTAATTTTTGAAGTTAAAACGACTTAATTTTAAAGCTCCAATCGATTAAGTTGGATTCCTGTAGTTTGTTTTCATTACACAAAAAGCCGCGGTCTTGTTCAAATAACGACGATGGAACAATGGACGGAGAACAAAGAGGCATCGGAGACATGAATAGAATATATTACAATATGTATATCATTCGATTTCACGAACGATTACAACCAATAGACAAAATGCAATAATGAAAAATTACTCACAAATATGTATCAAAATTTCCATTACTAGTTTCTTATCTTTTTGTTTCGCAATTTCTTTCCAGAATTTCTCTTCATTTTATACATCTAAACGAGCATTACTCACTGAACTTTTATACTCACTGCTTCGAGATACCAGAAAAATTCTACCATTCCAAGGTGTCCGAGGTGTTCTTTTATTATATTTTAAGCTAATTTAGGCCTTAATTCTAGATAATGGTCTTAAATAAAAGGAAAAGCGAGCCAAGCGATCGAAGCGAGCGTGCTGCGGCAGCTGTCGGCGAGCTTTATATTTTAGCATGTAATGTAAATTATATTTAAAAAGATCTTACACGTAAATATAATCTACGGTCAAACAAAAATATGCTAATTTATAATATCGCAAACGGATAGAAACCGTCGATATATTTCACTTTTATCGTCAACAACTTTTGAGAATTTACCAACTATTTCACCCACATCCAGAAATCCTATAAAACTTACGCCGACAAAATCTTTCAATACATAAATTTGTCAAGCTTTCAAATAAGAATATATATATATATAAAAAAAAAATCCATGTCGAAGACAGAAATGATAAATGTCTTGACACCTTGAAGAGAGCCCCCACAAAGCCTTTGAATACATTAAATAAGGGTTAAGGGATCGGTCGGGATAAAAAAATGTTGCGTGAAACAGGTCTCGAATAGCTGCCGTCCGCCGATCCATTATGCCCTCATCATGAACGTTTGTGAAGGATACTTCATATGATTTTTGATACAATAATGTGAATGATTTCAACAGATCGCATAAAGGAAACGAATAAGAATCAGTAGGCCAGTCAATAAGATAAATAAAGTCAAATAGCGTCATCATATTACGCAAAATAGCAGTCTCTTTTAGAAATCAATTACAATTACTGTAAAGATTTTATTTTATCTCGCGCGCCTGTGTGTGTGTGTGTGTTTGTGTGTATGTGCGTGCTTGCATGCGTGCGTCCTGCATTAATTTCATAAATATTTTGGATTGAAACGATCCCTGTAAGTCATTATTAAACGTGTGTTAGTATGCCTTGCTTTTAGCCTAAAGTCAATCTTGGAAAATAATTAATGCAGAATATAATATGTAGCTACATGAGTGAGTGTGATTTTTGCGTGCACATATGAGTGTGTATACCGACACACACAATGTGTCGTTATGAATGAATTTGATAAATTATCACCTATAAAATTAGCTACAAATATAAAATAAAAATAAAATGACTGACTAAATTTGATAAGTAGGTATATTTATGGTTTAAATAAAAAAAAAAACTGGGTTTCATGATAAGTAGAACGCAGTAGATACTTCGTATAGATATACGTTTACATGTTTCTTTACAGGTTTATATTGGATTTATATTATTAAATTCTCACCGGGTAATTTTCCACGTACTGACATTCAGAAAGAGCATATCGTGTTACTCAAATTTTCAAATTACGAAAAATGAGTAATAAACAAAAATGATATTAAAGTTCAAAACCATAAAGTTTGGATGTGGGAACCTAGGATAATATAAACGGTGTGGTACGACGCAACGTTAATCGGTTTCTTCATATTTAAGTGTATCTATTACTTTTGATGTAGTGTATATATATATTATTTTATAATAGCACTTCAACATTCTTGTTGTACACATTATTGTTGTGAGGTTCTGCGGCTAGCATTCAGGATATTTTTATTCTACAAAAGAGAGCTGTCCGTTCTATATACAATTTACGGTCTAGGGAATCTCTCAGAGAGATATTTAAAGAAATAAATATTCTGACTGTTGCCTCTCAATACATCTATGAGAATATTATGTACACAAGAAAACATTACGAGTCCTTCACAAAAAAAAAGTAGTGTTCATAATCTTAACATAGGATCATTTCTGGGTAAATATATTGCTATGTTCAATAAAGTTCCACAAAATGTAATTGACCTACCCATAAATAAATTTCAAATTCATGTAAAGAATATACTTATGAGTAAAGGCTATTATAAAGTTGATGATTATTTTAAAGACCACAATGCATGGAATTAATAACCTTCGCTCTGTTCTATAACGATTAATTATAGGTATGTACCAAACTATGTCCTACAGACTTTGAAACTTGTATTTATTATTGTTCAATATATGTATTATTTTGGTAATGACATGATTTATGTAAATGTCAAAACTTATGATAAAAAGCTGGTAAGTTTCTTTCGCTTGTTCTTCTTGTCAGCTAAAAGACGTCCTGGTAGGGGAAAAAATATTTTTGGACGATTCAAAAGTGCTTGTAACAAGCTTACTTGAATAAAAACATTTTCATTTAATTTAAAAACATATTCATTTCATTTCATTTCATACTACACAATTTCAAGCTTAAGAAAGCTTTTGTACATTTTTGGCACGACCTCATAGACTAATGAACGTCCACTGTGTCTGCACGCAGCGGACTCACGGCAAACAAGAATTGCACGAATTTGCCGATGTCATACGTCCACTACATCTGTTTTTTAATAGAGCACCTATTGACAGTTTTCACATAACGAAATAATTATGTTAGCTTTATTGAAGTAAGACAATACGAAATCATCGACATTGCGTTCTCTATATTATGATGATTTATTAAGCTAATAAAGCATTCATAGACAAAAATATATCAAAAACAATGAAAAAAAATTATTTCAGTAAGATTCTAATTACATTTAATCTTTTTTAATCGATACAACAGCGAATCTAACCCCCCGTTTATTGCCGCGATTCTGAGGGTCGTTCAAAAGTTAATTAACTCGTAAAGTTTTAACCACCCCATCATTTTCGAGAAGCCACAACAGAATAGCCCTTGTGTTTGACTATTGACCCCCGAAAGCAATATAAAATTAATTGTTTGATTATTTTATAGACCACCTTTTAATGAAATAGTTGTTTATATGTTTTGTTAGACGAACTTTCTTGTGGCGTGTAACTTAAAATATACAGTCAACAGCTACACAAATCTTTCGCACTCAATTTTAAATCTTAATAACATGGGTGTAGCGTTCGTAATCCATTGCGGAAATTTGAGCAGCCGGTTTCTGATTCACTAGCAATGTCAATAAAAAAAAATATATGTTTTGAGTAACCTGAAAACCAAAATGAATATTTATAGTAGAAAATCTTTATATTGTTTCCAAAAAAATATCTTATTTCCATATAAATCGACTTAGGAACAACACCTTGTTTATTACCATAATAATGTAATAAGTAAATTTACCTTGTTTAAGAAAATAATAAAAGTTTTTTTTGGTCTGAAGAACAATTTTGGTTCTGCGGCTTTACTACGTCTTTGTTTTCCAGCGTCGGTATGTACAATAATTTTCTAAGGAGGTACAATAATATTTCGAGGAGCTCGATGGCGTAGTGGAGTATAAAAAATCTATTTTCATTTAATTGCTCGCAAACGCTCCGAAACTCATACGATATAATAAATTTTTGGCCAACCAATCCTACGACTTCTGTCTTTGATCAACTTAAGTTGCCTATTCTGGTTTATTACACATTTTGTGAAACAAAACATATTAATATGTTTTTTCGGACATTAAATGAAAAAAAAACGGAAATCTTACATAATTCTCGGTATGATAACTATCAAAATAAGCTGTCTCTCTTTACAATATTGGTATAATAATTATAAACTCACAGCACTGAGTTAGAGAAGCCGCGAAGTGGAACGGATATATGAACAACTTTAGCAGTGGTTATCGCTCAGTACGCTCGCAAGCGATGGAAGCGGAAGTGCATCGAAACTTCGACGCTGTCAAAGCTATGTTGAGTAATGTATTAAATTAAATATGTTACTATTAACTAGAACAAACACGGTTTAGTATTTAAATGATCACGAAATAGAACATAATATTATACAGACATTATTATTTGCGTGTAAAACTAATATCATATTAGTATTTTATAGCTGTCATCCGTGGCAAGCGCTGCTATTGCTAAGCCAAGGTGCTATGATATTTCATCTCATAAACATATTAAGCTATTCTCAATGAAATTGCTTGAGAAAACCACTTTGTCTCTGGCACTCTGAGATGTTAGTTCCTGGCTTAGTAGTTAGAGCAGTCGCTCGGAAAACGAAAGGTCATGGGTTCGAATCCCATCTCAGAGTGCCTGGAACAAAGTGCATTTTTCAAGCACTTTTGATTAAGAATGTTCTTCAGTATAGCATTGTGAATGCAAAATTTATTAATATAATATTGAGCTATCAGACACGATAAATGTTATAATGTTTCTTACGCTAACATATTATCTCAACCTACTAAATATATATATCCGTATTGCTTATCTTAAAATAGTAAAATGAAAATATGATATTATCATAGCCGTGTGTGTTTGGCCTTTGAAATATATGACAAGCGACATTTTACCTATAATAGAGCAGCATCTTAACCGTCTTCTACAACATAACGGCGGACATTTGGTATAGTTAAAGAAAAAACTACGGCTCAATGCAGCAAATTTAGCAAGATGAGTTTTTGCGAAGTACAAAACCAGAAAATTCCCCAAATAACACATCAAATCTACGCTCTAGCGATATAATAATTACGAAGATATATTTTCTGCCTTTGCTAATGAATACAAAGCCACCAATTACCTGAAGTAACCACGAAAATTATATGTGACCCGCTTTAATATAAACAGACACATTATTCTGGATCGAAATAGTTTTCGTAAACACATGAAATGTTTGAGACTTAATGAATCTGAGATAATTATCAATAATTCAGCCAGTTGCACAAACTTCCATTTAAATTCTTATTACTTTAAAGCGACATTACCCATACATTCATTAGAGCTTAAAGGCAACATTAAACCTTAATAGATGTTTGTACAACTGACCTATTCACAATTAAATAACCAACAATAAAAATATTACAATGTATTATGAACATTTTTAATTCAAAAAGTTTCCTAATTTAAATTTCTGATAATTTATTAAGATATAATCTTCAGTAGGTATCTACAGGACTTTAAATATAGTTTTATTAATATATCGTACATTCCTATGGTCTCACCCTCTTTACCTCTATAGAGGTGTACGTTAAATTCATATTCATGTTTGCTCCGTTTTCGGGCACGAATTATATGCCTGCAATAATCTGATAAAACCACCATGGTATTAAATGGTTATACGTAACTTTATCGTGTGAGGGTATACGTAAATCCCCTCATTATTAGCTATTTCGAATCACTGCGAATGTTCCAGAAATCTTGCGAATAAATTTTGCAGACGTTATAAATTGTGACTTAAAAGGGATTTCAAGCGCGTCTGACTTCAACGGTTTATCTATTAGATAACAACTGTTGCTTTGATCCTGATTTAGGTCGCTAGAATGTTATGTAAAGACTATGATCTACTTCAAGTAAATTTTATTTTACTTGGAAAATATCGTTATGGGTTTACAGGTGATAGCTCTTAGCTATATACACAATGACTACTATAATACTATAGGAGGCGAAACAAAGAAGTATTTCATAATGTAGATCTAGAAGCCCAGCCTGCATCGCGATCATACAGTCTCTAACCCAAATTAATATACATATATACTTACCTACCTTTCAAGCTATAGCTACGCGATTAGACTACGGTCACTGGCCTAACCCAGTTGCTTTTTGCTAGCAACAGCCAACCCAAAGGAAAATATTATTTCATCTATTGCCTATTATGCCTTAGTTATTTGCTTTCATCAGTAAGATTACATATTACCTAATGCTACTAACACGTAATACTAAAATAAACGTGTAAAATTCTTACTCCTACCCTATAAGATGTTTTAGATCTTTGTATTTCCACTAACTTTTTTTTCATTATAACACAAATGCTTCCTATAATAAATCCCTTACAAATAGGTAGCCAAAATAAAAAAAAAAACCAGTAATAATACAATTTTAAACGCACTCCGAAAACTGCTGGTTAATGGAATGTGCCAATCACAGCTAAAAAAGGGGAGCTCCAATAAAAACAAACGACTTTACGTCATAAATATGGAAGCAGTATCTTATCCTTTACATAAACGATTATCGTCACAGAATTAATTAAATGGATTGAAAGAGAATGCTCTCTGCGCCAATATTTAAACACGCGTTTTACTAAGTTTATCTTTTTTGAACAAGGCAAAAAATAATAATAAAATTGAAACACCAATTTTAATAATGACCAATTTTTTTATTAGACAAATGAGATGAAATAATAATGACTTTATTCGAGTAAGTTTGTTAGAAGTAGTTTTGAATTGTCCATTTTTTTTCCCTACCAGTCGTTCAAGACGTCTTTTAACTGACAAGAAGAACAAGCGAAAGAAATTTACCAGCTCTTTATCTTAAGTAATGACATTTACATAAATCATGTCAATACCATAATAATACGTGTTAGTTATGATAATAATAAATATTGTACAATTTTCAAAATCTGTAGGACATAGGTTCGCACATATAATTAATCGTTATAGACATGACATACCCGTACATTATTGCATTTTAAAACAGCGTAAACATTTTTCTGCTAATCAAACAAACATAAACATACTTGCATAGCTTTACAAGTCAACTGTTGCATCCTCATAAAACACGATGCACGAAAAAATGCCCGCGTTTAATGGCGTTTTATTATTTTTATTATAAAAAAGAGTAATAATTACAGTTTTTCTCATTGTCAGTGTGTAATTTGCAGGAAAGCATTTTTTCTATAACTTTTCACGGAAAATTACGAGTGAAAATAACATTAGCCACAACGCTTGTTGAAACATCAAAACTTTTTAACCTTCATAAGGGCTTCAAAATTACTAACGTTACCGTTACTCGGGTCAAATTTGACCGGGTACTATATTTATGCATATTATGGGTATAAAAATGACAAAAACTTTTTTTATGAAATATTTCTATTTATATTTTTAATTATATTCAATATTCATGAATTACTTTTTAACCAATACTAAGTAAGTATTTAATTTTGAAAACTTTATTAAAATAATTAAAGTTACCAATTTAGCTTTTAATCAAATGAACAAAACAAGAAATATGTTTAATTAATTATTATGACATCGAGTACATATAACAGTTGTATTTGAATGTTGTTTACATATAAACTTTTTACAAATTACACAGATCAAAGATGTTTTATTATCAGTTTTTACACATAGTTGACAACGATTTCTTTTGAAAGCTTTCTTAGCAGTAACAACATTGTTTTCTTCGTGTTGAGTTGAAGTTGATGCAGTTTCACTAGCTTCACGTATCTTTCTCGCAATTTCTAAAGAAAATGGTGCCCTTGGTAAGGTTTTCCTGGATTTTATATATGGTGTAACTAACTGCTTACCTAGGTATTCCAAAAATATTCGTCGTTTTGCTAGACACCCTTCCATCCATCTATCATTGGCAGCTGTGAATAATACAAATGCATTATATGCTGATATATCGACCATGTTGCTGAAGACTACTTGGGGCCATCTATTTGTCTTTCTTTTGCAGGTGTAGCAAGAGACAACTTTGTCCATTGTGTCAACGCCGCCTTTACATTTATTGTAATCTAATATTATTACAGGCTTTTTATCTGCACGATCACTCACTTCTGGGCCGTGATGCAAAGTGCTGAGGAGATTTACCGATTTATTTTTCTTGGGAATGTATAACACAACTGTAGTATTTTCAGTAAATGCAAAATAAGATGAATACAAAGGTCTCCTTTTCGTTTCCAATATTTCTGGTGGTAATTCCGGTTTATTTTTGCGTATAGTACCAACTACAGTAATCTGGTTTTCTAGTAACTTCTGTCCAAGTTGATAGGACGTGAAAAAATTATCAACAGTAAGGTTATGTCCTTTCAAGCCCCGTGTCAAATCAAGGACAACACGCATACCTTGATTTTTTTCAGGCGCGCTTCCCATTTCTTTACTCGTGTATGGTTGGATATTCCAAACGTAACTTGTTGCAGAATCACATAAAACCCAAAATTTTATACCATATTTTGCTGGTTTTGATGGCATGTATTGCCGGAAAGGGCATCTTCCTCTGAATGCGATGAGCTGCTCGTCTACTGTGACATTTTCAGAAGGATTATACAATTTAGGTAATATATCAACCCACTGATTCCACAACTCTCGAATAGGAGTAAACTTATCCACTAATCGCCGTGCAGATCGCGTTTCTCTATTGTCAAACCTTATTACTCTCGATAATTTCTTGAATGTTTTTATTGGCATGACTGCCGCGAAAAGGGGTCTTCCTTTTTCAGTATCCCATAAACTTTCAGTGCTTTCGTTACATGAACGAAAAACTCCAGCTAGCAATATCAGTCCAATAAATGCAAATAAATCAGTACTGTCAATATCATTCCAATCGTCAGCGAAAATACGCTTACCCTCCAAATTAGTATATTTCAAAATAGTATGTAATAAAGGGGGAGGAAAAAATAACTGAAAACTGGATATAACAAATGTAACTACCCACCTCAATCCTAAGCATGGTCAAATCTGACCCGAAGACCGTTAGAGTAAAAAAGTTAAAAAAGCATATTAACATATACATATATATTTTAATTTTATTGAAAATAAGCTTGTTTCAGTGATTAAATAAAAGTCATAGAATATCAATATCTAAAAAGTCTTATTTCTTGAGAAAAAAAATTTTTTTTCGTAAAATGGGTCAAAGTTGACCCGAAGACCTTATAAAGGTTAATACATCATTAATATAGACTGTATCATTGATATAAACATATATTATGGTTAATTTGTCTTTGCAATTTGTTGAAGGGTTACAGCAATGATAGGTAAATAATTAATTTGTAGTTTCACCTAGTTATTACTTGTTTTGTATGATGTTGAGAGGTGTTACGAAGTACATCGGGCCATCTACTCTTATATAAATATATTTATATAACACAACATTTAACCACTTTTTAAAATGATTTCAAGACTTATATCACCTTAAATACAACAGAGATACTTAATTGTTATCCAAATTTGTGTAAAGGGTTACAAAATATTGATAACTAGATAAGTTGACCATCTGCCTACAACATTTATATAGTTCAACAATGATCCTTTACTAGTGACGTTCATTAATGATTTCCAGAATTCTGAAATATTTTCTTTATATATCCTATAAAAAGAATACTTGATGATTTTGTTTGGTGATACAGAAAATCATCTCCCTTTACTTACGTAAAAAAATTAAACGACGAGCTCGATGGCGTAGTAAACGCGTTCGTTCTGCAATAGAGGAATTAATCAACTTTCATAAGGGCTGGTCATAGGATGGTTGACAATCTATCATCTCGAGCTCCTTCGTGCTTAGTAATTGCAGTTCTTAACAGTTACCAATCCGCACAGGGTCCGCGTAGTGGGTCGTGGTTTATTCTTCCTGTTCAACTCCGTCCATAAGAAAGGCATTTGTCCCAACAAAGGGGATATTAATAGGCTGGTAATGATGAAAAATTTTAATACCCATCTAATCAGTTGCGAAATTGGGGCAATGCTTTTAAAATATTTTTTTTTATATATTCACAAACTTTGTGACGTTTTTCTCAGTCTACTTACTATATTTAAAAAAAATCATAAATTAGAGCAGGATAAACGACGAAAAGTTTATTGAAAGTCGATTTTAAAAATGCAAGCTCTAATACACGTCAAAGTATCCATACTAATATGATAAAGTTGAAAGATTTGATTATGTACATTGAGTAGACTCCGAAACTAAAGCTTAAGCCCCCGTATTATGAATTATCTAAGACATCGAAGGTATCACAAGGTCTAGCCCCGGGACAATATAAAAAAGTTCATCTTCTACATTGGGGTCAATCGAACCTGGCACCTTAGAGATGGTAACATCTTGAAACTGGCGTGCGAAGCACTCTGCTGCAGCGCTCGTCATATAATAAAAGCACTCTCAGCATATTTAGAAGCCAAATCACATGTGGAAAAATACATTATCCAAATGGAAAACCTTAAAAACAAATTTGACCTTTATATTGCTTATTAGTGAATATATGTACAAGACGGCAGATTTCCCGAGGGGATGTACTTATTCGCCGTAAAATCTTTGGCGTTCTACGTCGAGTTTATTTGCTGTTCCTCACTCGGTCAAAGAATATCTTATATCGGTTACGAAACGGTTTATCCACTCTCATAATACTTTCATCCCTATATTTCGGTCGAAGATTCCAACCATACGTTTTATAAATCAAATAACTCGAAAAACAGAGACTTTTTATGGATATTCTGACAGACGTTGAAGTATTAATAGTACTTATAAAAAAACCGATCATGTACGAGTCGGACTCGCGCACGATAGGTTCCGAACCATTCTATAAAAAATATATAATGTTTGTAATTTTCTATGGAGATGTTCGAAATTTTTAAGTTAAATACAACTGGTGTGATAATTTTCCTTTTAACTTCCTTATTTATAGGTGTACTGCCGTAACGTTTGAATTTTTACCAATGACCGTTTCGTGGGTAGAGGAGGATACTTGATTCTAAGGAAAATTAACTCTCTAAAGCTCAATAAGTCACAAAAGATTTTGAAAAAACGGCCTTCCCACATCCCCATTGTTTTAAAAGACCTATCCAACGATGCCCCACACTATGGAAAAGACGACAAAAATTCCATCCCGACTTTCCCAAATTTTACTTTACACTTTGTCGGCGCAATTCGGGTGTACTCATTTTCTAGTATTCATTTTCACATCTTCTGCAGACGGATGAACAGATGTACATGGCGAAACTATATGGGTTCCTTATTTACTACGGAAACTAAAAACATTCGAAGGGTTCTAGGCCATTTTCGTCTCATCTATGGTGGAACGAGCTTGCCCAGAAGGAACCTATGGAATGATTCCCTAAATAGACGTGAGTTTTAAACATTTGCACGTTTTATACGTTTTTTGTATGGGAGCCCGTTCATTGAAATTCTCATAAGTTTAAAGCGACATTACCGACGCAAGATTTCAAATTTAGAATGACCATTAGAGCTTAAAGTCTTCATTAATCCACAATTGATATTTCTGCTACTAAGCGTAAATAAATGTCTTAAAGAAGTTTCTTTCTAAACAATAATATGCTTATATCGTTCGAGCCTATGTTTCGAGTCTTTATTTTTGTTATAGGATTATTTTCCCAGTTGAAATACAAGCTTTGTTAGTCGTGTAAGTATTATTTTTCCTCTTTTTTCTTTTTATCAAGTTTCAATTCTTTATGTTAATATAATATCGTTACAATAAATACTACAGTATATTGGTAGTATTATCTCTAAAAGTTTCATCTATCAGTACTTTAAAGTTATTAATTATGAACATATCTATAATATATTGTAGGAATGTTATAGTATCTTACCAGTCGACTCCTATCTGTGCACAGATGTTATTTGAATATTTTATTAATATTAGTCTTTCAACAGATAGTTCGTACTTTATATATGGAAGTGTTAAAGATGTGGCCATATTATGAAAAATACTGTAAAGTCCCCAAACAGAATAAAATAAATTAAATTATAATAAAATGCGAGCTTATTCCATTGTTTGATAAACCACTGATAGATTAGTGAAGATAAGTTACGGTTATCACCCTTCAGTGACCCCATTGACCCATGCCAATTTTAATCCGAAAATTGTTCATTTACTGCTAAATTCAACTTTACGATTATAAAGACACGGATAATGAAACGTTCTAAATCTATAGTAATATTATAAAGAGGAAAGATTTGATTGTCTGTTTGTTTACATAGAATAGACTCCAAAACTACTGGACCGATTTTAAAACTTCTTTCACCTACGGGTGGCTACATCATACGGGGTTAACATATGCTATAATTTACGCCTGCGAAGTCGCGGGTGTAATATAATTAGAACAAATAATTCTTTAATTAATAAACAATCAGCGGTTAGTATCATTATTACTCCAAGGAAACTTCATTATTAATTTTTTTTTTGTATATAGGAAATTTGATCTAAAACTCTTTCACAAAAATTTAATATTTGTGCCGTAAGATAACTTTCCAACAACACTTACTATTTGGAAGCTGTCCAATGCATACTGTATTTGCATGTCTTTAACACTTTAACATTGCATTAGATGCCAAACATATGGTTTGACCATTATGGCATATCGAGGGACAAATTTGGCAGGTAGCCAATGTCGATAAGTTATGATTAATTTTATGTATCACTTCCGATTTAACTTTATGATTAAAACATAAATAAAAAATAAACTAGTTTAACCAGCGAACTTCGTATCGCCATATTTTATTCCTCCAGTCGCGACTGAGGATTTTTTTTATATTATATACGCACCTTGTTCTAAGAATAAGGAAGAGATAAAAAAGAATTTATCCAATTTGGTGCAGTCATTCGGAAGTTATGCGCGTACATAATTTCGGCGATTCATCTATACCTATACTATAAAATTCTGGCGTGACCGAGTGACTGAATGACTGACTGACAGACGTACAGCCGAAACTACTGAGCGTAGAAAGTTGATATTAGGGACTCTACACTCCTTAAGGAATCTTCATTCCTAAATTAGGGGATAAAATGTTATATGAAACTTCGTTACTACAAGTGCTAGGAGTTTCAAATTTTGCATGCAAGTTCTTTTTAGAACGTAGGTGCTCACTAAGTTGGATTTTACTTTCGAAAATAAAATTCGTCTTGGTGAAAAATTCAACGCCTAAGGGGTAAATTAGGGGATGTAAGTTTTTATGTAATTTTCTCATTTCTGGACTTAAAACTAAACCACGCGGGCGAAGTTGTGGGCAAAAGCTATTATATATATATATATTACAGAAGTTTGTTTTAGCGATTGGAGTATTGAATATCTTCCACAATACAGAACACAAAAGTCAGATGTAACAAAAAAAAATCTTAATAAAAATTGCTTAAAAATTCACCAACCCCAGGTACGAGGTGGAACTCGAACCCACAACCGGGTTCGCAATCCGGGCAACTACAGCTCCAATCAGCCTGGATTTTCAAGCATTTTGCAACTTTCATTAAGGCCGATCACAGAAAAGCTTATTATCTCGAGCTCCTCCGTGTTTTGGAAGGCACGTTTACTACCTATTCGTACTGGACCCGCGTCATGGCAAATTTTCCCTATTCGATTTGATTCAATCCCATCTTTAGGGAAGGCCTGAGTCCCAGAGGTGGGGACATTAATAGACTAGTGAAGGTAATGATTAGAGGCTTAACATTAATACCCTTGTAACACGCACGTTGGGCGCCAGTTGTGACGATTTTGGTGCTTAAGTATATGAAAGGCTGACTAAGGTTGATAACTTGATGTATTTTATAGTGTCAATAAAAAAAACTGTAACAACTAACAAAGAAAATATTAAGTTTCAGTTAAAGTTCGTATGGATTTTATAAAATTATAATAAGTTGTAAAACAAATAGTACTTTAGTAATATGTATACAATTTTCTTTACTGATTTATTATACGTGAAAATAACAGAACTAACAATAAAAAATGTATTTTGATAAATTCTTACACTTTTTGTATCACAAATTGATGTAATGTTTTCACTGAATGAATTTTCACGAACATTCAAGAACAGCATATCGAGTTACTGGAAAATTCAACTTACAAAAAGTTAATAATAAGTTTTAAGTTAATAAAAAGTTAAAAAGAAATTATGTAAAAGATTATAGACGAAAAGTTTGGATGCGGGAACCTACGACGAAATAAACGGTGTGATACGACACACCGTTACTCCCCTACGAATAAGAAACTTATACTTTTAAGTTACGCATAGCTCTGTTCACGTCATTTCAATGTGACTTTCAGTTTGAGAAAAAAATGACAAAACACTGTATAACTATACCACCGCTTACACATTAGTTATTAGGAAGGCCAAAAATAAAGATACCTAAACTTCTTGGTGAAGCGTTATACCTTGTCAACTCAAGCAGAGCTTTGGCTAACGAGATTGCACGTCAATGACACACTTAAAAAAATTCGGATTGGAGATTCTCTCATATTTCCGACGAATCCTATTGACACCAATCATTATGTCTCTCCTTATTCGAGATGGATAGATATCGCGAACTTGTCGTCTACACTCAAACGTTACTTGATACTAAATAAAAATCTTTGAGTGAATTTGCAGAATTGTTTACCTATTCAACTATCAAGCAGCGCAGTAGCGTACTGGATAATAAATATAATTATCTGTACACCAAATTTCATCAAAAACCATTCAGTAGTTTTTGCGTGGAAGATTTTACTCGTTCACGCTCAAACTTTCGCTTTTATAATGTCAGTAGGATTTAATCTGATTTAACTTCACAACATCCTATTAAATTAAATTAATAGGCAGTAAATATTGAACCCAATTTCATAGGCTCTGTCTAAAAATTATCTTCTGGTTTAAATTAAAAACTGAACAAAATATCGGACTAAATCTTTAAATTATTTTGGATGTGTTGTGAACACCAATGTATTTCGTCTTACTCTATCGCATTACCAATATACGAATAAAATATAGAAGCAAGATTAAATTAATAGTACGAAAGTCGTTACATATTTAAAAATATAATACAATCAACAGCAGCAATAGTACAGTTAAGTTACCTAAAATTGACAAATTCTTAATCAACCTTGAAAAATTGACATGATATTGTAACCTGACTTACCACACTTCATACAACAGTATTTAAATCCCAAAATAAATTGTGAATTAAGATAATGCTCAAATTTGAGAATATTACAAATAACTTAACGCCGGAAAGCCTAGTCGTAAAGATGTTATGAGTAATTTGAAGATACGGGGCTACGTGGACGAAAGTTGGGGTTTTCTCCGTAGTAAATATTACAAAACCCAACAACTTGTACCGGCACAGCCAAGCCAAACATCATACCGTTGGAAATTGAGATATTAGCATACAAATCCGACAAAATCCTGTTCGCGTTGCCCATCCGTTGTTCGTTCCCTCCGAAATTGGCTATTGCCATCCGGTGTCACTAAGACATTTCTTTATTTGTCGTCTTAATGTAGGAAATAACTTTTTAGGATTCGCATTTGCACAAATATTGTTTTCATTGAGTCAAACTGCTAAAAAATAATAACATAACTTTCATTCAACTGCCGATATCTAGGGCAAGCGAAAAAACTAACAATAACACAAAGTAATAGGTGGAAATGATACGGATACCTATGTATAGTTTTCGCAGAGTAATGTATATTTTGTACGAGGTCGATTCAGCGACCTATAGCGTTCCGTACAACAAGAGTGAATAGGTTCCTTCTAGGCCAGCTCGTCTCTCCGTAGAGCTCATTTATGTTTTTGGCTAGATTGGGGTCAAGCGTGAGCCCATAATAAATAAAAAAAATGCAGTACTACGTGGAAACCTAGAAGACGGAGAGTTCGTGTCAATAATAAATATGCAAGTTTTCGAAAGCTTGATATTTCAGTATCTTGAAGTACCCAGTGCGGAGGTCAGGTGCTGAAACACCTGATGGCGGTGCATATATTGAAGTGTAAAGAATAGGTCCATACTTTATAAGAGTTTCAAAATTTTGTGAATAATTTTTGAATTGCGACTCAGCAATCTCAGATTTGTTGTAAAACGCGGCATCGAAATTTTTTTTTGTAATGTCAGAAATTAAAATAATTACTAAATTATTATAAGTAAATTTAGAAAAAAAAATACTCATACTGTACTGTCGGGGAACGTGCCCCTTAGCACATATAGAAGTTGTTTCGAAAAGTCAGCTCAGCAGCTTTCACCAGTCATTAGTACTGAAATATCAAGCTTTAAAAAACCCTTGTAGATTTTACACTTTAAGACTCGTGTAGCACTATATGTTATATATAAGAAGGTGACGTCAGAAGCCATAAAAACAGTGAGCATTTAGAGTAATGAAAGAAGAGGAGGCGAAAAATGTATGTAAGGACCGTGGCTAGTGTTCTCACTGTCTACCTAAGGGCCCAACGTGATGATATAGACAGATAAAACAAAATATAATCAAGCTGATTCTGAATTCTGAATAATACTTTTTAGAGTGATTTTTGTACAACGAGAGTTCCAGTGTAATGTAATTAAGCTTTGACATTTCGGCATTGTTCATTTGTTTCGTCAAAACAGAATTTGTTGTTTAATAAAAAAAGTTTGATGAATTATCATCTCGAATGTGCTTTTACTTTTATGCGCACTTTTTAGGGTTCCGTTCCTCATCTAAAAAGTAAAACCGGAATACTTGTATGGTCACTCGGTTCTCAGACTGTATGTCTGTCCGTCTGTCACAGCAGTTTTTTTTACAAAACTAATGGATCGTTTGAGGTAAAGATGATTGAAGTAATGTACTTTATTCGAATGGCAGTTTTGAATTTACTAGTAAGTATAAGTTTCCTATTAAAAAATTCTTTTCTAAACCTTTATGTGCATTTTATTGAGTTATTATTATCAGTATCTTTTCGGCGCCATATTTTATTTTATAATTATCTGAGCTATTTGAAGTATTTTTTCCAAACTCGTCAATCCGTTCCAACTACCGCTTATTTCGATAAAGAATGCTCTCCTGGCCCCATCTTCGTGGATATTGTCATGGACCAGAGATCTTGTAAAGGCAAATCAAACCAGCCCAAAATTGACGGAATCAAGTTATTTAATTACAAAGTTCCCATGACCAGTTGACCACCTTCCCTTTCCATGATTAGATCATGAATATTGTTATGTCAGATCAAAGTTCTTGTCAAAACAAATCAAATGTTCCCAAACTTGGTGGGGTTGCTTTGTTGAATCACAAACATCCGATGGCTATCTTCCACCTCGATTTTATGTTAATATTGCATTGTCATCGAAAATATATAGTCGTGCAAAATTTTAGCAAAATCGTCATCTAGGAAGTATGTTTGATTAATCATAAAGTAACACTACATAAAATCTTATATAAAAGAAGCGATATATCAGTTAGTGAGATAGATAAGATAGTATATTGCTCGTAATGGAGTGTCAAAAAATATATTTTATGAATTACTCAAAAAAATCTAAATCCTACTTTTCAGGTACCATTTATCAATTTTGCCTATTAAAAAAGTATAATAATGACAAACCGAATAAATGATAAATTTTGATATTTACTTTTAGAATTTTTAAATTTTCATTCTCACGTGACACGTGTCACGTGACTGGTTAACTTGATAAGAAGTTTATTAACAGTATCTATTTTGATTATTTGATTCAGCTTTAGATTTAAAAAAATGTTTTATTGTTTATAATTACTATCATATTGTTATACATTTTTCTTATGTCATCAATACATTAATTTTAAAATGGCGCTTGCACAGGAAACGTGGAAAGTTTGAGTTTCTTTTGTTCATTATTCTTAACAACAAACGTCCGGGAAAAACATTGGACAATACAAAGGTACTTTTTATAAATTTGTAACTTGTAATTCAAATTAATTCCTGTAGACTGCGTGTTGACTGACAACAGTTAGGGTGAAAGTGTGCTCAAAACTTTCGATATAAAAAAAAACAGTAACACAACCCATATATTATCTACCCTCATATTTTCTAACTCTTGACGACGTGAGTTGGTCTTGTATGGATCAGCTTTTAGACAATAACCAGATATGTCTCGTGAAAAAATAATTTCTGTCAATAATAATTCATCACAACATCCTCAAGTTGTGAATATTGATCTGTCAAATTGATTGACGATCTCCGTTGAGGTAAAGACTGATTATTATCGAAGTCTCGATTTCAATGGTTACAATGCACAAATAATAGTAGAGAATAAATTCATATACTATATCTTAAGTTTATATGGGACATAAACGATTTTTTTAACAAATATTTATTTTCTTTTCCCCAGATGACGAGCACGCCAGATGCAAATAAGGAAAAATTTCATATGTAAACATCTCGAGTATGGTTTACATACAGAGATAAATCACACAAGAAATTCACAGGATGCTCACGTAGACGACAAAAAGCGAAGATGGGTGTGCCACACTCACAGACGAAAACTATCGTAGTGATTTTACTTTGGAACTTATGTTTCTGCAGTAACGTAGTTAGAAGTAAGAGAAAATATCCGGAACTCAATGCGAATGACAATCTAGATAGTGATCTTAGTTTTGAATATAATAAATTAAGAAGTAACACAACCAAAGATAACATTTACGAAACCGATATTTATATAATTAATGGAACCAAAAATGACAAATATAATATGACAGTGAAACTAGATAAATTGTACGATATAGAAGAGACGACAGATAAATACGACATGTTTAATTATACGGAAGAAAAGTGCGTTGGTGATCCAGAATTTTGTAATATGACAAAAGAAGAATACATGGACATGCTTAATGAATATATTTTTCCTCATCCTTACGAATGGGTTCTTATAGCTACACACGCTATTGTATTTATCATTGGACTTATCGGGAATGCTTTAGTGTGTATCGCTGTGTATAGAAATCATAGTATGAGGACAGTGACGAACTATTTCATAGTTAACTTAGCGGTGGCAGATTTCATGGTGATATTGATATGTTTACCTCCAACGGTGCTGTGGGATGTGACGGAGACGTGGTTCTTCGGTACGGCCATGTGTAGGATCGTCTTATACTTCCAGGTGAGTTGTTAGCAGATAATTTATTTTTACCTTTAGTTTAAAGAAATAAATATTTTGACTCTTGCTTCTCAACACGTTTATGAAAATATGATGTATGCAAGAAAACATTACGATTCCCTCACAAAAAAAGGTGTTCATAATCTTAGCACAAGAAATAAAAATAAACTTGCCGTTCCTAACTTCAGACTTCAAAAAACCAGAGGATCATTTCTGGGTAAATGCAATGTTATGTTCAATAAAGTTCCACAAATTGTTATTGACCTACCTGTAAATAAACTTAAAATTCATATAAAAACATAGAGTAAAGGCTATTATAAAGTTGATGATTATTTTAAGGACCGCAATGCATGGAATTAATAGCCTCCGCTTTGTTTTATAACGACTAATTATATGTATGTACCAACCTATGTCCTACAGACTTTGAAAATTGTATTTTTTATTGTTATAATACGTACTATTTTGGTGATAACATGATTTATGTAAATGTCATTTCTTATAATATAGAGCTGGTAAGATTTTTTCGCTTTCTTCTTGTCAGCTAAAAGACGTCCTGAACAAGTGGTAGGAGAAAAATTTTGGACGATTCACAATTGCTTGTAACAAGCTTAAGCTATAAAGACATTTCATTTTCATTTCATTTCAGTTATAAAACATTCACCTACATAGAAACCTATTGAGATCAATTTCATTAACAATTCACTTAGTAAATTTTCGTATGGTGCGTTGTTTATGAATGTTTCGACATTGTTTGTAAATGTGTTGACAGGTATGGAATCCAAATAATATAAAACACGTTTTAACATAAAAGCTTTGCCAGTAATAGGTCAGTAAACTTAGAGCAATTGATGTATTAAAATTTTGCTTAACATTAACTGCTTAAGACGCTGAATAGTGCCAAATCGATAAAATTAATCTAGGATTGTACTAATTCACGGGAAACCTATGGCAATCCAAAAATTTGTGGTTATACTTGATCGTATTTCTGATCTTGTGGTTGAAACCGAAACATGATTGTATTAACTTCACTCGATAGAAAATAATTCCAAAGTAGCATCTAAAAATATTGCGAAAGGCACGTTTCTCAATTATGTGATACATTAGAGTAATGATATTGAGTACAAATATGTATCAAAGGTTGATATAAAAGTTGGTTATTCCCAATTTTTGATAATGTTATTATAATAATTAATATAATTTATTTTGTGATATGGCACATATGGTCATTTTTTTCAAGCAACTTTAAAGTATTGACATTTCTGTCACTCCTACTGCAATTGACAGGGAAGGCTATAGAATAACGCACACTAACTTAGTTAACGCTGAGGCGTGTTGCTAGATGGACCTATGTTGCTTTGTGCAGCGTTCTGACGTACCGAGATCGCTAAAATTGTAAAAAAAAGAACATTTAAAATAAGTATTTTAATTTCGCTCTCATTTTAATAATGTCTTTGGTGTAATATACTAGGGTAGGGACCCGAGTGTCTCGAAGTTGTAGGTTCTAATCCCACTAGAACTCACATTTTTTCAAGTCGTTTTTTTATTATTTTATTCTAATTTTCATTTTTTTTCTGCCCTAATTTTAAAAAGCAACTTTTTTTATTATTATTAAACAGTATAAAATGTGAAAATAAATATTTCTTTAGTATGACGTAGGCGAAAGTCAGACTGACATTTTCATACAAAAGCCCCGATATTGATGAAATAGTTCCAATAAAATACATGTTCGTGTTCCAATCCCATCAAAGAAGCATTTTTGTTTTACTTTTATCTTCTTTTTCCTAATATATTTTCCTCTCTCATTTTTTTATAGGTATATGTTAATCATTAATAATTCGTTAAAATAATTTTGAATATTATTTTATACAGTAATTAAGTATTATTTAATTATTTAGTCTAGTTGATAAATTTAATTGCTGTAAAAATATATAACATAAAAATTGACAATAGGTAAATATTTCCATAAAAGTATGTGTTTGCAAAAGTTTGACATTTTCATGCAAAAACCATCCCGTAGACCGTTACTCTAGTAAAAAATAATTCCTAATCAATCATATTGTCTAAATAAAATAGTTCAATAAATAGGTATTACTTTATAAAACAGATATAAAAAAGGGAATTAGTTACTATTGAATGAATTTGAAAATTATGGTAACAATGTACTAAATAATAATGTACAGGTTTTTCACAAACTTTATTAGTGTTTGGTGTGGCGCAATGTCCTATGTGCTGGTCACTAGGTACTCATTGTGCCGCAGATCAAAACCAAGTTGCATGTTTTTTTTTTACCCAATATTTTTATTATGAGAAATATAATATTAAAAATTATTTATGTGTTTATACTAAAATATAAATTATTATATTTAATAATTGTATAGATATTATTTTTGACATTTTCATGGAAAAACGACTGAATAAATTTCGCGGTAATTTGATACAAAAATACCTCTAGATATCCTTTGTTGCGTTGTTGCAGTACGCAACAGAGGACGAAGATTTTTCTGTAAGGTAAATGTACAGTGTCCCGGACTAGTACACAATTTTAAACGATACTCAATAGACTATAGTTGTATTGCAACCAAAATAATACAATTTTAAGCATACTTGGTAATTTTGATAGTGGATTGGGTAGTTTCGATAGTAATAAAGATTGGGTAGTAAAGAAAGAAATAAAGTTTATTAACCACACCTACATGAACACAATGATTTTTTTTATTTTATTTTTTATTTTATTTATTTATTTCCCAACATCTTAAACATTTATACAGAATACAGAAAAAGTAAATCTTATAAAACAACTTAGTAAATGCAAAGACAATTATAGGTAAATACTGCATGCAATCCAACATCTTAATCTATTTATAAAGACACAGTATATCAACTACATTATATCTATCTTAATTATTAAAATAATTATACAGTATTTCTCTGAATTTATTCTTTGACAACCAATTTATGTCAGTTATATTACTAATACTATTGTATAATCGACTCAAACGTAAAACGGGTGAGTTAAATCCTAAGTTAGTACGACGTCTTGGAAGAGAGAACAACTTGACAGACGAGCGAGGATACCTTAACGGTATCCTGAGCCTAAACTTACTAAGCAACCCGGAGCAATCTTTCATTCCTGATTAAGCCATATAAAAAAATTAAGTCAAGGACATTGCCTCGGATATTTAAGGGTGTCATTTTAAATCTTTTGAGGCTCTCCATATAAGAATAATGTCTATAGGATATCCCAACCCGCCCTGCCAAACTTCTCAGACAGCGTTTTTGTATTCTTTCCATCCTAAGTTCATGAACAGCATAGTGTGGCCTCCAGACAACACTACAATACTCAAGTATACTGCGAACGTAACAGTTATAAAGCAAAATTATTGTTTTCTCTTGTCGGAATAATTAATATATAAGAGAAGAAAAAAAAAAACAAATATACAAATAAAAAAAAATAAAAAAATAAAAATAATATCTAGGCTGATTTTGAGTAATAAAATCGCATAATTATCTTAACATATCAAAATTAAAGGTCCAGTCTTTTTGTTTATTCATCATGTGGCTTAAAAACATAACCCACCATTACGTGACGACACTTCGTTTGAATATTTTCTGAATCTGACATTTATCAGTAGTTGTAAAAAAATAAATAAACAGCAGCCGATTTGACAGTAAAAGCAGATTCCGAGATAATACTGTTCTTACCTTATTTAATATTATTATTTTGTCGAGATCGTTAGATAACACCGTCTTCGTTTGAATAACATCATATTTTTTTTTATATATAGGATCAAACAGTTATGCAAATTTATATGAACATAAAATTGAAACATTAATAAACACATAGTTCCCTACATTACATTTGTTAAATTGGTTGATTGTTAAAAATAATTTATTATCTGTTAATATTATCTGTTTGTACATTACTGTTATTTAATTATTATTATTGATATTTCAATCTGTACATAACAGAATATCGTCGTGAATATGGCAGACGGTGTTTTTATGGGTGTAAAAAAGTGGAATTATGATTTAATTTTAAGAAAAGAAAACGTTTTTAATTTTTATGAATATTTTTGTTGTCGATTATAAACACTTACAAGTACCAAGTAAGTACTTTTACAATCAGAGTATAATACCCTATTATAAAAGCCGTGACAAGTTTTCGAACGTGACTGATACGATCGCACTGCTATTTCGTAAGACGTCGTTCTTTGACTTCCTTAAGATACTGGTAAATTTATTGAAATAAAATTTGTGAAGTCGTTTTAGCCATTAATTGTTATCAACAGAAGGTTTTATAATTAGAGAACTATATTTTGTTTTTTAATCTACTTTCCGCATCACGGACGCAAACCTGTGGCGTATGGTTACCGTAATAATTGAAAATCGCTCCAAAATGTTACTTAATTTTATTCCTGACTGAGGTTGGCATTAAAAAATTAGATGTGAATAATTCGGTAACCAGCATTGATTATTGTGACGTAAGTGTGGTAAAAGTTTTACGGTAAATTTTACAATTCAGTTCAACTCTAAGCACAGAGTTGAGGACAAGCTCGACATTCAAAGAAACGGGTGATTCTCTAGAATATCTAATCAGGACTCTGGGTCTGGGCAATCCCATTCTGAAAAGGGCAGGTTAGTGTAACTGACCTATATGATAAAACTAGCTACGGTTCACCTCACATGGATGCATAACTTCAGTATCGGTATGAATATCAGAATCTTAGAACAAATTGTTGATGCCTGGGAGAATTCACACAACGTTTTAGGTGTTTTCTGTGACGTACTTAAAGCTGTCAATTATGGTGTTCATGAAATATATAACGAATCTTCATATTATGAATTTAGATATAACTAGTTAGATTTTGCTGTCTCTTAGTTCAGTGGCTTTGTAGGAGGTTCATATCGGTGACAAGAAATCCCCTGAATCGATAGATCAACACCTATCATGGGTGTTTCACAGTGCTCAATGCTTCTTTTTAATTTATATAGACAAATTGCCTCATTTGGTAAAGGATAATCACGAAATAGATTTGTTTACAGTGACAATTCCGTGAAGTATAACTTCACTCTTATTTAAAATTAAAAGAGGACGACCAGTTAATGACGGTGTGAATAGTTCTATTCTCAAAGGAGTACATTGGTTTAATATCTTATGTGTTATTCACGTCGAATTTTAAGCCTTTCATCACTCATAATCTTGCTCCATGACTATCGCTTCATTTGCAGATTGAATCGATTCTATGTAAGCACTATGGTAGGTATCATCTGCATAAAGAAAGCAGCTTTAAACTGGCGATCCCAACGAAATTCATAAATTTTATTCTATAGAGGCAACTATTCAAATAATGTGTTGCTCAATAAATATCTTGAACAATCTCAAATAAGGTGAAAGGTTGGGTTATAGTAAGTTTTTGTTATTGTTTCATTTGGTCGTATAACTTTTTACTGAGGTTATGTTTGGCCAAAATACTTGTAAAGATTCATTACACCGTTATATTATTTGCCACTAGCTGGTGCCCGCATCTTCATTCGTGTTGTCTCATACCAAAGATTTTGTAAGCTTAAATTGTATGTTTTGGATTGAGTAGGTTATAACGTAATGAACCTGTAAAGGTAGAATTCTTTTTGTACCAAAATTCTACAGTCTGCTGACGGTGCCAACGGTATATATGATTAACAATAATATTTAAGATGAAATTTATAAACTTTATTGGTGTTTTTTTATTCGGGTGCCAAAATATAAAGCCCAAAGACGTTGCTAACCCTTAAAACAACAAGGTAAAGTTGGGCATTAGAAAAACAGGTAATTTTCAGTTCCACACCAGCAGCTTTTATTCTCTCAACAGCATATCGAAGTCGATCAGAATTCCGTGGTTTACTGCGCTGTTTTTATATCTTTGCGTACTTCAGAAATTGTTTCTATCCCATTTTCTGGTAGATCTAAAGATTTTGGGCAATGTATGATGATGGTCAGTTTTTCACTGGCTTAACTGGATTCTAGAGACCGAAGATTCTATCCGTTTTTATTCTTAGAAAATTTGATCATGTGTCAATGAATTTGATCAAATTCAAAATGGACGTCCATCCGGAAGCGAAGAAGTATGCGTGCTTTAACTACGTTATCCTCTCTGCTGAAATCTCCAAACATTCTTTCTTATCTTAACAGTACTTATGTACCTTTCACACCAAAACTCTTTGTTCCTCCTCTAATCGTCTACTCTGCCCATCTCATTTCTCCGAAATCGTTCACTCTTCGTTCTTCGTCAAATCTATTCCTTTGTGGGATGAATTTCCATTCTACTTGTGTCTACAAGAATTATCAATAAATTAGCTTCTATATTTATGGGATTAATAAAATGATTGTGTTTTAATAGTTTTATCCTAACCGGTCAACCAGTCCTATACTTTGATGATGCGTCAGTATTACAAAATATCATTCCACCTCCATAAAAGGATCATGGCTAGAGGAAAAAATAACTTTTCTTCAAGTTATGAAAACAGGATATGTTTTATTAACTCCAGTCCAAAGATCAGGTAGAGTCCAATTCTTAAAGCATTAATTATTTTTAAATGGGCCATGAAATGTTCGACAGCAAGACAATGGTAGAAACAAGCGCGTCTACCCTATATTCTCATAAAAACGATTCTAAAATTGCTTTTTTTCTCCTCCTCCGGCAAGTTCGATATGGATATGTGTACTAACTACAATGACTTCCAATCGTTTACGTAAAGCCGACCTACCAAAAATTCGTACAATTAAAATGTATAATGACTCTTCTTGTAATGAGAATAAGGTATGAAAGTCCGTCTCAGTTAAACTCGGCGGGGATTAGGTGCCATGACGTGATATTTGGTTTATTCTGATTGGCCGTCATTATCAGGTACACACAGCAGCAAGTCAGGTTACTACAGTCTATCAAATTATCGCAATTATTTTAACTCTACCTTCACTACATTAAGGTTTAAAATCGAGTGAAGAAATGTGATGTGATGTGTGGTATCATAAGTGATTTTATATAGTTATTTCATATATCTTTAAATTTTAAATCTTTTCATTATTCAATGCAAAGCATTTTTTAAAATATCAATGAATTAGAATAAAATTCTGATATATGAAACAGACAAAATAATAGCATGTTATTTTGTCGACCCAAAAAGAAAAAACATACTTGTCCTTTCTAAGCCCCATAAAAATCTGGAGTAAAAAGAAATTATTCCTTTCTTTTAAAAAAATTCAGCGCCACCTATTGTATAAGCACTTTAGACAGCTAACTCAAAGCACTTGATGGTTATAAAACGTCATTGTTATTAGTACAAAGTTTATCTGCTGGCGCTTAACCGATAGGCATTTGTTATTCTTCTGAGGAACGTGCAATGAGCTAACCCACACTAGCGTAGACACCTGTAATTATGTAAGGGGGCGTGTCGATTTCTAAAAATCATTCACTGTCCTCAGCCCCTTAAGACTTACACAATCGGTATCTAAGTAGAAATTATGAAAGTTTTATTTCTCAAACCGTCCGGGTTCGATTCCCGAACTGGGTACTAGTTTTTTTCCAAATGTATGAATGCGGTTTTTCTTTTTACTTAAATCGATGACATGATTCTTAAGAATAGATCTTCGTATGTTTATAGTTTCAGACGTTTCCATACTGACCATTCTTCATGCTACCCTCTATAAAGAACCTCCACAGATATAAAATATTTGATTTATCTAAATCCTAATATATATAACTCAAAGGTGACTGACTGACATAATGATGCATCCTAATCCCTTAAGAAATAATATTGATCAATTCTACCCCCAAGGAGATAAAATAGGGGATGAAAGTTTGTATGAAACTTTGTCAATTTAAACCGATCGGGCTGAGACTTTGCATGCATAAAGCTACCAGGACGTAGGCATGTCCTAAGAAAGGATTTTGATAAATTCCACCCCTAAGGGGACAAAATAGCGATGAAACTTTATTTCAGGTATTTTACACGATATATTGAATAAATATTCGTTAGAAATGCTGCTCAAAGTAACTTTACCACGCGGACGAAGTCGTGAGCAAAAGCTAGTTATATAATCCAATTTATATCATTTCACGATAAGCAATGAAATAAACTACTTCGAAAAGATTAAACAATTACAATACGTAAATAATAATAATTAACACATACACATACACACAATTAATAATAGGTAATTAAAAACATATACACTGATTATTGTATTTGATCAATTTCATAATTTTATACTGAAAAATGCACTTGTTACTTTTTAGCTACTACAGAACGTATTCTCATCAATGTTCAGGCAATCCACTGTCGCCCAGATATCTCAAGGAGCATTTTAAGTTTCTTTCCTCTACTCATAATCTTCGCCTTCGTTCATCTGATAATCAGCGCCTTTACATATCGCCTAACTTTTCTCAATTTTACAGCCAATCTTTTACCCTGCGAGCTATCCATTTATGGAATTCCTTACCTGAGAATGTTAGACGCGCCCAAACGCTGGAGTCTTTCAAATCTCTAGTTGGGAAGTTCTTTTTGTCAGATGAACAGATATCTATTTGAAATGTTGCCTTCTTATTATCTTAAGCATCGTATATTTATTTATTTTATATACCTTCATTATCATATTTATATTTCTATTAATATTATTAAATTTATTTGTAACGCGCACAGCCTACCTACATTATTGTTATCATTGCTTCTTCCAGTATAGGTTGCCTGGAAGTAATCACTGTTAAGCGATAAGGCCGCCTATTGGGCAAATGTTTTTATATTTGTAAGTCACTCTTTATTTATTTCTGTTGTGTGTTGTACAATAAAGTGTTTTTATCTTATCTTTTATCTTTATCCACTCAAACAGCTGATAGAAATATTTTTACAAATATTTAAACTTTCGATAAAGATGAAATTTTGTTTTAATTATTATATTTTGATTAATTTTGCATTCATAATGCCATACTGAAATTATTCTTATTGAAAAATGCTTAAAAAATCCACTTGGTTCCTGGCATACCCTGATTTTCCTCCGTGAACAAACTTTGAGGATCCTTAGAGAATTAAAAAAACAGTTTCCTCACAAGTGATTTCGTAGGCAAGTCATTTTATTTCAGAGGTAATAAGCTGTGAGACTTTCTGCATGTAAATAACAGGAGAGAACCCGGGAATATTTTATTATACTAATCAAGGAAAATGTCCTCAAGCTGGAGTCTCCCCGACCTCTGTCTTATTTTGTTTTACTTTTTAACCGACTTCAGAAACTTCAAAAAGAGGAGGTTATATGCTATTTTTTATGTCCCCACGTATGATGTAGCTTCACGTGAGTGAAAATGTTTTAAAATAAGCCAAGTACTTTCGGAATATATTCAATGCAAATAAACAAACAATCAAATCTTTCATTTTTATAACATTATTATAGATATGTATTGGAGGAGCCTGATGGCGCAGTGGCTAGAGCGCTCGGTTTACAATGCGGTTGCTAAGCAACTTTCGAAGTGGCCGGTCATTGGATGGGTGACCAAAAATTTCGTTCTTGAACTCCTCCGTGCTCGGAAGGTACGTTTAACCGCTGGTTCCGGTTGGCAGTCGTTAATACCCACCAATCCGCATTGGGCCCGCGCGGTGGTGATGGGGAAATGTAATCCTAATTTAATAATTATCGTACAATATAGTAATCGTAGTTTACGATAAATTTAATATTGTAATTATTTAATAAATAAGTAAATAATAAAAAAGTCGATTACAACGTTGTAATCTTCAATCCTGGATGATTTTTACTGAATGTAATCATAAATAATGATTGCGTTTTACCCATCTCTGGCCATAGCCTATTCTCTCTATTCGATTCAATTTCATAGGGAAAGCTTGCTTGCTAGCCCCAGCAATGGGGAGCTGATGATTAATAAGCTGGTGATGATGGATGCATTGGAAATAATTATGTCGTGCAAACAAACAAAAAAGGAGTAGGACGCGGCCCGCGGTCGTAATTGATAAGCAACTTTCGCAAGGGTCGGTCACGGGATGGGTGACCATAAAATTATTATCTAGAGCTACTTCATGCTTCATAAGGCACGTTAAGCCGTTGGTCCCGGCTGCATTTGCAGTCGTTAATACCTTCCAATACGCATCGGGCCATCGTGGAGGGTCACGGCCTATCCTCCTTAACCATCCACAAGGAAGGCCCAAGCCCCTACAGTGGGGACGTAAAAAGGACTAATGATGATGATGATGATGAACAAATAAAATGTCCTTTCCTAAAACTCTCACTTAGTCAACATATTTTTTTATACATATGCATATATAATATTTAAGATTACTGAGCTGTACGGCGTAGTATTAAATTTTACAATTATTGTCCTTTAATTCTCCTTTATGCATTAATTAAATCAGCAGCCACATCTGTCATTCATTTGTCAAGTGTAAAGGAAATTCGTTTCGTCGCTTCCTTCGGCTCTGATAAATATGCCAATCTGTTTATGCATTCACATATCAATTTGCAAGTACCTAAGCCATTTGATTTAACATTCCAAGCAGAGCAAACATAGAAGTCACGTATGAATAATTGAATATTCTGCGTATAACATAATTATAAACAATAACATACGCTTACTATGGTGATACAACACGTAATTATACATGGCTATGATTCCAATTAAGCTTGATAAGTGCTCATTAACATTGGATAAAGATGATCATTAATGATTGCCATAATTATGTCTACAAAAATAACATGTACTCTTTTCCTTAATTATAATATTGATAATTTAACCATGGTTACGTAGACTATATACATTAATAATGACCGATTATTTTTCAAGAAGTAGTGTCAACACGAGTGTAGGTAAAGGAAACACGAAGAATTACAGATAACTATTTTTTGTTTTGCTTAATTTAAAGAAGAATAGGGATGATGACTAATTTTTGTTTGTTTGTCCGTCAGGTAGAGTGTTAAAAAATATTAAACACGTATTTTTTTTATTTTGTTCGTAATCATAAAACTACGGCGTTACATGGCGGTGAAATTTCGCATGATGTCACGTTAGAGTACGTTTTCTACTCAACTGTGACGTAGCGAGCCCCCACTCCTCAACTTTAATGCCTGTTATCTAAGCTATTTCTTGTTAAAATGAAGTAAAAAAAATACGTATCTAATATTTTTATATTATCTGACTGACGGACTAAATAGAATTGCATTTTTTTTACCCAGTCATCATCCCTATTGGCTTACATTATAAGCATTAAATTTGGGGAGTACGGACTCGCTACGCCATAATTATGTAGAATATGTAAAATTTTGACATCATGCAATATTTCAACTAAATGTATTCAAATTCAACTAAAATAAAAGCGACGTATTTAATATATTTTTTTTCTTTAATAATCTTCCTGACGGACAAACAACCAAAAATTAGTCACCATGCTTATTATAGCCTATGCTTATTATAGTCATCCGCATATGATGTAGCTTCCTGCAGGTGAAAGAATTTCCATTATAGAAACAGTATTTCCGATAATTATCTCTCACAAACAAACAAAAAAATTCAAAACTTCACCATATTATAATATATGTATAAATGAGTAAATAAACATAAAGAACTTATTCCATATTCAGGTACTGCATTTACACCTTCCGAAATATCATCGGCAAGAGTGGAAGATGCTAAAAACCAAAAATTCATATGCCAAGTCATTTCTAGATCAATTAATGCATATCATCAATTAACCCTGAAACACGTTAAATCACGGACATATTTGCAAGGTGACTAATGTTTACGTTGAATAGGATATACAGAAGGGTACGTGATACATTACGACCATCCTTCGCCACTTTGTACTAATGTCACGGAATGTCCCCGCCGACGCATTCATTAATTCCACGCGACCGATTTGCTTTACATTTTATTCTAATGATATTATTTCTTTTGACAAAGAAAATCTATGTAAGTTTAGTAGTGACACTGACTGTCATAATATTTTTGCAAAGGAAATCGATCTTGTTCTTTTATGACGTTCAAATGAACCTGAAGCATAGGGTATGGACGATATTTTTTCGACTATCGCAGGCGTGTAATAAAAGATCTATATAATTGATAATAACCTTAACAAAAGCAGCCTAGGCAAACCTTCCTTCATAACTTTAGTCGTATAGTGCAAAGCGAATTAACAAAAATATCTTGTCGGATAGCTCGAGTTAGAAAAGTGATAATATTCACTATGAATTAGTACATCTGTACTATTATATTATTATAACATCTAGTGTAACGTAACAAGAAGCTATATCATGCATATATGTATCGGTGCAGCCAGAGGGGCTGGTGGAAGGCATACTATACTATGAAACTATGAATTATCTAATTATATTAAAGGTAAGATATGGTAATATGTTAAGGCGGCCGTCACCATTTAGTTCAAAAGACGCGCATCAAAGACTTACAAACACGGTGACAGATGAAAAAAGTTACCAGTGCGCGTATAGCTTTAATTTAATTTACCGTTTGTAATAGGTATTAGGGGAACACTATTACAATTCCATTTGTAACACATGCTGTCGTTAATTTTCGTAGAGCAACATGCAAATGAGATAAGAATAAATATGGATTCCTATCGTTTACAATGCAAACTTTGCACATATTTGGCAATTTGACTATAACATTTATGATAGCTGCTTAATAGCGAACAAGATGTATCGTATATTGTTTCACTATGGTTATAACATAGATTTTTTTTTTCTGACAATAATCAATAGATATTGATCTTATAAGTAAAACCTTTTTATTGTAGCTTTCATATTTGATATCATCTTCGTTAATTATATCTATGATAAATGCAAATATCAGTGATTACAGGAAGTTATGTGAATTGTTACTAATATTTTGATATAATCAAAAACTGCCTAAGCCTAACAATCATAATTACATTTTTAATCAGCACTCTGTTTGATAATGAATTATTGGATCTATTTAACTATTATATATAATTGATTGAATTATATTTGTGAATACCGGATGTTCCTTCGTACACGCATTTTTCATAATTTAACAACGATAATAATATTGTTAATTACAAGATCTCGTCCAGACCGTAAAATTAAGTACATTAGCACATTATGTAAATTATTTTAATATAATATAATAATATTTATAAAAATATTTTAATATAATAATATTTTATTACAAGTTAAATAATTGTAAAGCTTTTTATAGATTTATTTAATATCAGCTCTGCTTGTTTAGTATCGTTCATAGATTTTGCTAATTTGCTAACTCTGTACTGAGCAACTGTATGTGTTCTCGGTTTATGTAATAAAATTAATACAAATATTGTTAAATGAATCTATGTCCTTATTTAAACAACAAAATATATCATCAGCTTATATAATATAGGGAGGGGGTTATGTCAGACTCCTACTAACTTAACACTGCCTGGACAGCTGGTTACATGCCCGGAGGCAACGAACCTTCTACCGGAGCGACGTCGACGCCGACTTCGGCGGCGCAGACGTCACTATTCACCTATGTGAATTGTGACATTGAGATGTTAGCCGTTAACCCCGGGGGGCTCGACTTATCGGATTGAAATACAGCTGACTCCCTGAAGGGGAACGATCAGCCAGATCGGACGGGGGGATATAATATATATAGTATTCGCTTCATATACTCATTATTTTCTAATTAGAACACGATATCATGCAAAATCTGCATAGCAGCATTCTACTTGTGCGAAGGAACTTGCATTGCCCATAGCTATAATCTTTCGAATATCCATTTCACAGGGAATATTCCCATAAGTCTAGAAAAAGCTCTTATCACTCCGATACCAAAAAGAAAACACTTCTAATTATCTATTTCTAAACTTTGTGAATTTGGGACATTTTTGAGAAAATTTTTGCTTCTCAAATATTCACCAACAAGGTTTCTTCAAGAAAAGAAGCGTGGATGCTAATATGGTAACATTTGTGGTACCTTCATAGTCTCAGATACTCCATATAATACAGGGCCTTTAACTACTCATCTTGGAATATGAACAATGTATGTGATGTTGTTTAATATTTTATGTAATATTTATTTTAGTTTGTGGAACAACTATCAGGAACCCTTAATGACAACTTTCAAATGGATGTACTTAACACAGATTTTTCGAAGGGCTTTTTATGACTATAAAATAAATGATAAACCTTTGAAAAGAGCAAATATTATCAGAGATTTGGACATAACAATGGACTCAAAATTAACTTTTAATTATATAAAGATCATATATTAGCCTCCGCTTTCCGCAGATTGGGATTTATACTTCAAATTAGTAAACCTTTTAATAAAGTCAAAACCTTTAACATATTATACTCTTCATTCGTGCGATTATTATCGCCTATATATCACTAATGTTTCCTTTGAGTACACATTGAAAAAACACAACTTACCTTCTATCCCTTTGTTCCCGTTGAGTCACACCATTTTCAGAATAGACGAAAAATATTCGATATAGTATTACTATACAAAATATTAAACAACTTAATTGACTCCCCGACTCTCCTGTAAAATCCATTTCGTATCCCAGGTCCGGCTTCCAATGCGCTCATCTCAGAAACGTTTACTTTTCGCTCCTCCAAATCTAAATAAGGTTTACACTAAAAATTGTTTTATATACCGTTCCACCAATATTTCACAGAAATTTTACTGATGTAGATCTTTTTAATATCTCCCTTAGTAAATTAAAGAAAACTTTAGCACAACAAATTGTTACCATTTTTATTTAGATAGGTATAGGTATAACGTGTGAATGTGTTTTTATGTTTATGTCAACTATTTAAAACGTCTCTCCATCAAATATTACGTTAGTCAAACGATGGCACGTTAGGTCTATTAAATAGGGGTATTTCGACGACACATCGAAACATTTATACAGGTCCTTTCTTACTAGATTCAGTTAGAACCATATAACAAATATCATTATTTTACAATAGCCGTAGCAATATCTAAACTATCTTATAAATTATGTTATTTTTATCTTCAGACCCGTTTCATTCCTTGAGGGATAATCAGCGGGATAAATATTTTCTGCTTCTTAAATCACAATAATTGATGGTTACTCGATTCCAGTGGCTTGTGCTATCATACTCTTTTACATGTACCTTAAGGATCAATATTGGGACCTGTTTTATTTCTACCATTGTTATCCGATATACATAAATACACACAAATGCACACTCTCACACTTACGTCAATCATGTAATAATCACGTCAATCATGTACATTACATGATTGACCTTATTGAACCAGTAGCACAAAGTAAATAGAATATTAAAATTTTGTCATAAGCATTTTTCATTTTCATAAGCATTTAATTTTTTTTAAACTTTCATCAAACTGATGACAATACAGGTCAGGTTCTTTTGTTAGTTTGGAACGACTTTCTTAAGAGCGAGGACATTACAGATTCCTTGCCAAAAACTTTGTATTGCAAAGATGAATTTTCACAAAGCAGAATTGAGAACTTATTATTCGATTACGAGAGAAAATTTTTATGCAGGACTTTGAGTATATTTTAAGTTAATGAAAATTCTTTCCTTTGTAACCTTCATCCGTCATTTTACCTAGCAAAACAATTTCAAGTTTCCAGTAAGTGCATCAGCAGTCTAATTGTTAAGGAGTGCAAGAGTCTGCCACTTGTTGAGTCATCTCTTTACTGACAATTTGCCTCATATTTAAGAATATTTTAATATTATTGTAACCAAAAAACAACAGAACCTCATTCGTTCACATAATTTAGTCTATCTGTCTGTCACAGCCGATTTCCTCCGAAACTACTAGATCGATAGAATCGAAATTTAGTACACGTGTATTTGGTGATCTAAAAACGGCTGTATGACGTACATATGTAAATTAATTTGAAACATGGCGACCTTTTTAAAGAGGTAAAGTAGGAAATAAATAAAGTTTTGCAAACTATATTCTTAACAATTCAAATGATAGAACTTATTGTAAGGAGGTAGATGATATAACTTAGCTTACAATTTAAATACTATGATATAAAATTAAAGAGAGCAGAGAGTCCCTTCTTTACTTTTGACGTTTCATTTAAATGTTATATGCACGCAGCGACTTATCTTTCTTTTATCATAAACTAAATAAGGGAGCGACTAGTCTAATATTCAGGGAGTTCTGTGAGTTAAGATAATGCAATCGTACGTTAACACAAGAAGTAGTAAACGGAATAAAAAAAAAAACAAGAATATAGATTTTTGTCTTTTAAATGTAAAATTTTGACTTTTAAGTGCGACAAAAGGTAAATTAAACCTGAAGAAATCTCAAAAGACTAGAATAATAACTTAACTAGATGACAAGCATGCTAATTCTATACCCTTTTTAAAATATTCAGACCCTCAATTTCACTAGTGTTAACTTAATTATGGCGTATCAACGGTATTGATGCCAGTTATTTATTATAATTTAATTATTTCATGCATGGTAAAACTCTGAACTCCTACCTTCCCTAAATAATTTGAAGCAGCACCCATAGCGACATCTGTTGCCATACAACGGCCAAGACAAGATAAGTCAGTTTGATTATGGCTTCGACGTGAACTCGATCTTTCATTGTATGAATTGGCTGAAAATCAATAAAAAATAGTAATAAATAAAAAAGATTGTTGCCCCACAGTATTGAATTTAAGTGGAAACAGTGACTTGCAGTTTAGATCCATAATCTAGGTCTCGCCGGCATGAACGTTTTTGTGTGCACTGACAATAATCCGAACCTTGGAGCTTGCTCTGGTGTAAGTCACTGCATGCTTTCTTTCCTCTTAAATCATACCACGCATCCTATACAGTGCTATTAATAAACAAGGTTAAGCTTCAAAGTAAATTTATGCTAAAATTGCAATTTTACTATTAGTCTAAAGTCATATTATAAAGAGAATAAGCAGACCTACTACTACCTTCTAGGAACAAATAATACTCCTGTAGAACCTCGTACTAGGTTAACCTTTGCTAAATCTCTGTTTAATAAAATGAATTTTGACTAATAAGTACATTCTCAGCTTAAACTTACTCCAACGCTAAAGCTTGTTTATTAATAACACTTATAGAGTTTTACAGTCCACTCAATTCGATATAAAAATCACTAACGAGCGCAACCAAACAGGCTTATGAAATTACGAATATACACTGGACCGCAAAGAAAACGGGTCGGTTAGAAAATCGTCAATATCTTAAAAACTACTTAACTTATTTTTATGAAATAAAAACTAAATTAAAGATTATTTAATTGTAATTTATTGAATATAAAAAAATACAAATTAAAAGTTGTCTATTTTCAATAAATGTCAAACGAATGAAAAAGGTAGTTTTTCTGACATTTTCGTAAATATGAATTGTATAAAGATGTGACGTTTTTACGCATGTTAGTATTTCGTGTTGCCTCCACGAGCTTGCAAAACTGCGGCTATGCGATTCGGCATACCTTCCACAAGGTTTTTAAGGCGATGCTGCGGAATGTTCTGCCATTCCTCGATCAAAGCTCCTTTCAATTCACGCAGCGTGATTGGCGGCGGATTCCGTTGACGTACACGTCGTCCCAGTTCGTCCCATGCATGTTCGATGGGGTTTAAGTCGGGGCTTCGTGCTGGCCACTCCATGCATGTGATACTTACTTCGTGAAAATAGTCGAACACTATCTGAGCTGTATGCGGGCGGGTGTTGTCTTGCATAAAAACAGCATTTTCGCCCATATCTACTAAAAATGGACCAACATAGTCATTAAGAATTTCATTCACATATCGTTCTGCTGTTAAACTGCCATTTTCTATCACTACTAGCTCAGTACGGCTTTCGGAAGAAATCCCAGCCCACACGTGTATAGAGCCACCGCCATATGGTACTTTTTCTTCTATACAAGCTTGGTTATAGCGCTCTCCCGGTCTTCGGTACACTCTTTTCCTCCCATCGTGCTTGTATAAACAGAATCTAGACTCGTCTGAAAACATAACTCTTGACCAGTCATCCAGAGTCCAAGTTTCGTGTTCTCTGCTATAACTCAGCCTTGAGTTTAAGTGGTGTCTTTCTAATTTTGGGCCATTTGCAGGCCTTAATGGTCTCAAATTTGCTTCAGCCAGACGTCGCCTTACTGTATCTGTACTCAGATAGTTTCCTCCAGCTCGTAAATGGTGATTTTTTACCTCAACGGCCGTAAGAAATCGATTTCTCAAAATTGTTGACACCATATAGCGATCCTCCCGCGCAGTCGTGCACCTCGTTCGGCCTGTTCCTGGTCTTCTTAGGTTGGATCCAGTTTCATGGAAACGCTGGAGTACCCGCTGAACTGTGGAAAGACTCACACCAACAGTTCTCGCTGTATTGCGCTGACTGCGCCCATCTTCAAGCATTGTCAGGATCCTGGTGCATCCTTCAGGGGTTAACGACATGATGACTTCAGAATACAATTTTTGTATGACAAACACACGATATTTATTGTAGTTTTTATGTCAAAACTAAAACAAATGCGAAACAAATGCTTTGATTTTTTTAGAACTAAATTGAAAAACAACCATTATCTTCATTGCCAGTTTTCTTACACAATTATCTAAAGTAAATAAAAAGGTTTTATATACTATGTTAAATAACATTAAATATTCTTTAATTGAGTTTTTATTTCATAAAGCTAGGTGAGGTAGTTTTCAAGTTATTGAAGATTTTCTAACCGACCCGTTTTCTTTGCGGTCCAGTGTAAATCCTGGTTTTCGGTGAATTTCAATAAAAAGATCATTGACATTGATTTATCAAGTCCACCAAAATTCAACTCAATCGATTGAGTAGTATATAAAGAAAATCAGCTGCAACAGACGAACGACTAGACAGACAACCGAGTAATATAAGGATACCGATTTTCCTTTTAAAAATGCGAAATTTTAAAAGTATAAAAAGGTTACAAAAGACAAATTTTCAACAATGTTTTTTTGTAAATATCTATTCAAGAAGCTTAATGGCGCAATGGTTTGCCTGTTCAGTCTTTGATGCTGAATTTAAGCAACATACGCAAGGGTCAGTCATAGGATGAATGAACAAAAATAAGACCAGTCGTTAGAACTGTGCCTGCGTGGTGGGTCATTAGATTTCATTCCATCAATAGAGAAAGCCAATACCCCAGCAGAGGGGACATTAATAATCTGATGATCATCCAGACAAATATAAAAGATAATTATAATGTAATGTCTGAAAATTAAAATGTGAAATTGTGTCCATACCCTCGATCTTTCTTCAGACTTTAACCTAGTCTAGACCTAGTCTTGTTTAGTACGCCAATAATTATCAATCTTATTCACTATAAAATACAGCGGGTAGAAGCGAAGATATTACGGCAAATTAATTGACGTTGACATTGATTAAGTGCTCCTTTTGTGCATTCGTGTTGAATTATAGTCATCTATTTGACACCAGACGGTTCCAATGATTGGATGTTCTATCGCTCAAGAGGTACCAACGGAATAGCGGATCGCCTCGAGAAATTAAAAACGATCTATCAAAATTTGGGTTTGACTAATTTATCATCTGAAAAATATTGAAGTAGCAGTAACAGATTTTAGGTAGTAAATGGATTTAATTACTAAGGCAAATAAATAGTGGTTAAGTAAACTAGTTTTTTTTTATCGTTAGATGTATTCTCAAGCAAATTATAGCCTATTTCATTAGAATTTTTAAAATAGCATTGTAATTTTGGAGCCTATTCGACGTAAATAAAAAAAACGATCATAATATTGTATTTAAAATCATATACTGAATTGATTTCAACAATTTCTAATGTAAGTTATTTTTTTTTCAAAATTTCATTGAAATTACGTAAATTATGATCACTTGTACCCATGACACTCATAATATACAAAAAATAAATTAAAGTTATTGAACAAGTTTTTTTTTAAATGCACTGTATTCTTTGCTTCTTTATCCAGCAATACTAAAAGAAATGTTGTCTTACTCTTTTGTTTTTTCGTCTACGCGTTATTTCTTTTATGGTTAATAAAAATACTTCACAAAAATTTGTTATTCCCTGAAGATTATCGATAAAAGTTTGAAGTAGCTTTAGAGCCTGTAATTTACGTTCGCTGGTTACTCCTGTGTCTAATCTCTTTTCTACATCTTGTAATTTGAGATAGGTATTTGCAATCGACAGCTGGCGTGGAGGCTATTAGGCTGAAACCGCAGAGCACAGCAGAAATCATGGTAAAATTAAACCAAATTTTTAGAAGCTCGGTAGCGAGGTGGATGAGCGCCGCGGCCCGCGATCGTTGTTGTTAAGCAACTTTGGCAAGAGTCGGTCATGTAATGGGTGACCAAAAAATTATAACCTCGAGCCGCTACATGCATCGCAGATCACGTTAATCCATTGACCCACGCTACATTAGCAGTCGCTAATGCTCTCCAATCTACACTGGGCCAAAATGGATATCATGGCCCTCTTTAGCCATCCATAAGGAAGGCCTGAGCCCCTGCAGTGGGGACATAAAAGAACTGATGATGATGGTGAACCAAATTTTTGGTTATCTTGATAACTAACCGAATTATAATATTCGGTTGATAATGGTTACATAATCAACTGCCAACTATAAATATTGGTGCTGTGTTTGTATTTTTTATAATTTAACGTAATTTCAAATAAATATGGTACTTTGAACAAAATTCACAGGAAGCGTCAAGGTCTTTTAGTAAGCGCCATGCAAACTGGCCACGCGCAAGTTTGCGTCCCGTGCCCCGATTGATATTCAACACAATTTTGCATTAAACTCGCGATGCGCTTATGGTATTTAACTAATATTGTAATCCATGAACGCCTATAAATAATAACAGTGAAAGAATGAACACAAAACCATTTATAGCTCAGAGTCATATCAAGCGATCCAAGAGAAAAGTCTTTATACAGAGTTATAATTAAGGAGATTTTCTTCCCGAAGAACACATTCCACGTCTCACTTACGCTTACGCTACACATCTGCTTAATGTGATAATGACTACTCAGAGAAAAATGCTCATGATTTAATTTTAAGCCGCTAGCGACATCTAGCGGTGATAATCAATCCATATCAAGCACAGTTAAATAATTAGCTTCGTATCTACTCGTGATTTTAGAGTCATGTATACCAACATAATAAAAAATGGACCTCCAAACCCGCAATATTCGAAAATTACCATTTAGTTTTTCAACACATCTCGTATAGCTGTATAAGCAAATTCTTATACTATAGCTGCCGGCGAAAGAAAAAAAGAGACAGAACAATATTTTATTTAGATAAAAATCCGTATTCAAGATCTTATGTAACAGTTAATGGGCACATTAATAGGCTGATAATAACGATTACGTTAATGGAAAAGATTTATGTGCAATTAATGTTTGTGTGCCTACTCGTTAAGTCGTTTGTCGAAGGACATTAAGAGCACGGTATGATGTTCATTTTTTTAAGCTCCATGTCTTTGCGAATGTTACCATTGAAGTTCGCAATTTATAAATCATGGAGAAGTAAACTTTGATATATCGCAGCTGGTCACAGTATAAGTTTTGACATTATTCAACATTTTAAAGACCGTGTACGGTAAAGAAATATATTTGCCTATGAAAGGGGCGAGTGGTCAAAACCGGGTCACTATATTTAAATAACGGTTTCGTTGCTGTAAATCATAGATGCCTATTTTGTAAATAAGAAAATGTTCGCCAGCTTAAATTACAATAGCCGCGTACGATGAAACTCCTAGTGGATGAAAGATTTTTTTAAATCGATCCAGTAGTTTCGAAGCGTATTCAATGCAAACAATCAAATATTTTCTCTTTATAATATTATAGCTGTTGTCCCTTAAAATATAGTAAATTATAACCTATAAAATAAAGTAAATTATAACCTATAGCAACCCCGTATAATGTAGCTGAAAGAATTCCAGCAGTATCGGAGCCTATACATAATATATAACCGGTTTTTGATAAATAATGCTGTGAGTTGAAAACTAACTAGACTAATAGAAAAATAATAATTTTAATGTGATGCACATTAAATACGCTTACAAAATTTAACATATGAGTTTAGTAGCCTTTATAGACTAACGTATTAGAATACTGTGCCATTCCAACTAAAAATATACATATGTATTAGTAATTTACTTTTTATGATCTCGAATAAGAAACATAAAACACTTATCCAAAGAGTCTGGTAAAGCATTTAAGCACCTCTTTTCTGTATTTTGTGAACGAAGCGGTTCTTGTCAACAGAGTATTAAAAATGTATGTTCTGGAATGCAATATATCTTTCCATGAACATGCTTGATTATTTTTTTTCATCTCTAGGGAGTTATTTGCCTCCATCTTGCCTACGATTCATCATCATTATATCTTTATCATCAATCTATTAACGTCTTAACTTCCCTTCCAAATGGATATAAAAATATTAACGTTTCTACTTATAAGAACTCTATACTGTGACATGCAGTAGCGTTGGAAGACAAGACCATACGGCTCCGATTCTCAAAAAGTTATAATATCTATAATAAAAAATATTTCAAATCTACAGCAATTCTGGTATAAAAACAACATCTGTCTAACTCGACATCGATCGCAGCGCTTATAATGTAAAGAAGTTCAATCAAAACGTATGTACTTCATATGAACTTATATGTTTTATTTCATTGGAGCTTTACGTTATCACAGCGGTGCGTTCTACGTCAAACTCGAGGCTATCTTTTAACAGCATTAGCATAGCAGGCAATAAATTCACAAACTATTATACCTACCTTGGACAAAATATGTAGAACGGCCAATGTGGTCTTAGTGCAAACGTCTTCTACTGTTAAGGATGTTAAAATGTTAAAAAAAAATTGTAGATGTGGATGCGCTTCAATACATAATATAACAAAAACAATGACTTTTATGTCCAAAAAAAAGGAGTGAATAGGATTATATTATATATGTGAGTTTCTTTACTCCACCATAACTTTTGAAAGATTAATCGGATATTAATGATTAGTATATTATTAGAAACGTTTACGTCATAACGAGTGACACTGACTTTGTATAAAAAAATATTAAATATGGCAGAATCTCGAACATACTAACATGTATACATACTTAACTGCTCATTTAAAGGAATAAAATAAAAATATACATTCCATTTAATCATAGTCAGCTGTTTTACGCCTCCACTTTATGGGGACAGATCTTCCTTATATATGGATAAGAAGGTAGGGTTACCCTCCACGCTGGCCCAATGTGGATTGGAGGGTATTAGCGACTGCAAATGCAGCCGGTACCAACGGCTTAACGTGCCTTCCGAAGCACGGATTGGCTAGAGATAATAATTTTTGGTCACAAAGCTACTACATTTTATTTTGCCAAGCCAAAATAAATACAATTTTAGCAGTCATGTTTTATTTTATAAATTAATTTTGGAATAACAATGCCTTGCAACTTCTAAATTATAAATCAAGTCAACAGTTATTATGTAATGTTGATTACTAATTACTGTTAACAAGATTAAAGATTACATGTGTAGTATTCTTAATGAAAAATGTTTGAAAATCTACTTTGTGTCAGACAGGGGTCTGAGATGGAATTCGAACCTACGACCATTCGCGAACCGGGCAACTGCTCTAACCGAGCTACCCAGGACCTAACAGGACTGACGAATTTTTCAAGCACTGGTTACCTACTTTTTCGCTACTACAGAGCGTACTTTCATCAATGTTCCGGCAACCCACCCAAACAGCCGAAAGAAATATTTTGAAAAATATTTAAACTTTAAATAAAAATGAAAATTTGTACTAATTATTATGTTTGATTAATTTTGTATTCACAATGCTAAACTGAAAAATAATCTTAATAAAAGAAGAAGAGATAAGTGAGGTTAGAACAGCCACCCGGATTGCAAAATGTCATGGGTTCGAATCCCATCTCAGAGTGCCAGAGACAAAGTGGATTTTTAAGCGTAATTAATATGTGTGATTCAAACTGACTTAAAGTAATAATGATTATTTGTAATCCAATTATACAAGAATTGGATTAATAATCTGCTTACAAATACGGTTTCTGAATTGAGAAAAGTACAAAATCTCAACCAATTACAACTAGAGCTTTTTACTTTTCACAACGCAAAATGAACTCTATCAACTGATCATTAAAAAACTAAAATCAGAAACAAAAACATGTTTAAGTGACATGTAAGTACAGTTTGGGACGTGCTCAACTAATTACTCAATTCAGAAACCGGGTTTATGCCTAACCCTGACCTTTACTGACCTTATCTTTTATTTCAGTCTGTGTCGGTGACTGTGTCAGTTCTGACGCTGACCTTCATCAGTGTGGACCGCTGGTACGCCATCTGCTTCCCACTCAAGTTCAAGTCAACCACTGGACGGGCCAAGACCGCCATCCTTATCATTTGGCTGTTATCACTATTGTTCAGTGAGTATACTATCTTTATGAGTGCTTAGAAATATTCTGGCTTGTCACCGCTGGCTTCTACAGAATACCAGTTGCCAGAACACGTTCGCAGTTTACAGAAGACCACAGTCCTTTTTTTGGGTGATGTCCGTTCATCCGTCTGTCGCCAGGCTTTATCTCATAAACATTGATAGACAGTTAAAATTTTCACAGATGAGGTATCTTTATTGCCACTAAAACAACAAATGCCAAAAAATCAAATAGAATCATTGCGTTTTTCATAGAAAATGCTATGGAACCCTTCATGCACGAATCCGAGTCACACTTGAACTTTTTTGTATTATCATGATATACACATATCTCTTTAGTAGCTAAGAGATCTTTATTTTATTCTCTAATGTATTTTTATAAAAAATAAACGAAAGTAAAGTTAAAACATGAACGAAGTACTAAGTAATAATATACGTTTAATATACCGAGTCATAAATTCTTTTATCAACTTCTTGCCATATTACAGAAAGGATATATCACGATTAATGTCACGAACCTTTATAAATAATTCGTAAAGAAAACCCAATACATTGTTTTATTATTCCGTATCCATTTTCGCAGGAAATGTAAACAGAATTTATAACTTATTTGTTTATTTATTACAAACGACAGGACCTTTTATTATTTCACGAATAGATGACAAGATCTTAAAGATAATAAAATATTATTAAAAGAAAAATACTTCATAAATATTATATTTAAAAAAATACTTCTAAATTTGGTAATGTATATTTTCCTGATTTATTTATATAAAATATTTAAGTATATGGGAATCCTTTATATCTTTGATATTTACTTGTTTTTCTATCAAGATAATATTATTAATTTTATACTAAAAAAATGTCACTTCATCTTAAAAACGTGCAGCATACAAAAACAACCTATCTAACTATCATTTATATTATGTACATTAAAATTTATAATGAATTTACTACATAACTAATTCCATACTTTTTAAAATCAAATCTAATCAAAAAATGCCTACCGATAACATCATTTCCAAATTATAAATGAAATGAAGTTTTAATTTTTATTCTATAATGTATAAACGGTTGAAAAGTTCACACTCATTAGAATTAAGTTTAAGTCTGTTTTTTGAATACATTTTTTTTCCTTAAATAATTCTTCAGAAACAGGACTATTTATATAACATAATTCAAATCACTAATTTGATCAATAAATAATGGCTTATGGAGTGATAACAACACCAATCTGTATGCATAACATCACATTTTCACAAATAGAATGCTATAATACCATGAATGAATGAATCATTCAAAATGGTTACACATTGCGCGTAAATGTATACATGATCTCTAAATAAATCATAAAAGGAACTCCTTGATGAGATTTCAATAAATGTTCCAAGAATTACAGAAAACATTTTGCACACGTGATTAATTTTCTAATAACATTTATATGAAAATGTTATATTGCATTATAATAATAACGAGGCAAGCAGTCTCTTTCATCTCATGTTAGGGAAACAGAAGAGACGTTTAATTAATTTGTCTTTTATGACAGCAAAGAAATCTATACCCATGGAGCCATGTCTTGAGTTATTTATTCTATCTCTTTTCGATTTGCGCTCGTAGTCTCACTGTACATGTTTATATTTCTTTATAACAGTTCAATATTATTTTTATATTTCATTCAATAATTTAGTTTAAGTTTTCAAAATAGCTTTGGCTAATATCGACTTTGTTTAATTTAGTCAATCTTAATAAAATTTAGAAAACTACAACAATCATTACCATTGATTAAATATGTAAAACATAAGTTAATAACATTTTAAATAATATAAATATGTTTATTGATAAAATCAATAAATATTTTTACTGTGGTTACACTTATAGCGAGAAAGTGTTAGGGTAACGGTTTCCCAAGCGAACTTATATGAATCTATCTTTATATATTTTTTATGAACAGATATACCGGAATTCGTGATGCTGCAAGTGCAAAGGAAAATGCAGCTCCGTTTCAACGTACAATACTTCATGCAGTGCGCGTCCACCTGGTCAGATGACAGTGACCTCAAATGGCACATCATAAAGGCACTTTTTCTCTACACGTAAGTATACATTTGTTTACTTAATGGAAGCAATCCTTCTTTGACTTAGCACGAAAATTATCGAGTGTAAATGGAGTTAAACCAAAAAAGAAATGCCTAAGTACCAGTTAATCTAAATATTATTTGACATTGTGTATCAATGTACATATATGTATCAATTTACATGTATCTAAATTTTTATATAGATTAGTAAACGTGATAACCGTGAACGTCCCAACTTCTCGAACATAGTCTTTGCCCATGAATGAAAGTTTTGGATGAATTGCCTGGAAATTGTTGAAAATACGCACAATAGTAGCGAAAAGTAACGAGTGCTCGAAAAATTCGTCAGTCCTATTGGATATCCGGTAGCTCAATGGCAAGAAGAGCCGCTAGCTTGCGAAAGGTAGTGATTTCGAGTCACATATCCGGATATCTAAAACTGGTGTATTTTTTTAGCATTTTTTGATTAAAGATATAATAAAATGAACATTTTATTCTTATATAAATACTCTAATCATTTTGATGAAACTAGTTTCACACAACTAATTATACCCCAATTTATATGGCAAAACTAGTCTCGCGACACCTTTATACACGTTGTAAGGCTCGACGTTGACGAAACCAATGTGTACTGTTGATTGCACGCCATTACGAAAGTTTCACGTGTGCCGAAATTAGTTTCGTTAAATAGTTTTACTGGTTTTGTTATGTAAATTCGGCTTAAAATTTGGTATGGAATTTCAGTATCGAATCCTAAAACGTTCAATTTCTACCAAGGTTCCCTTTGCTACTAATGACGATCGCCTACTGTCAGATCGTGAGGGTCCTCTGGAGATCTGACAATATTCCTGGTCACACTGAATCACATAAACTGTGCACAACCCCAACTGGTCAGAATAACTGTAAGTATTTTGTTCTTTATATAATTATCATTAAGGATTATTCATTAACACTTTCTTTAGTTATCACCTCATGACCCATACATTGATTAATGAGTTTATTTATATTCATTAAAAATTAATTGCTTTTTTAATTTATATATTTTGTCAATCATTTTGGTTTGTTTTTCTTTTCGAAATAACATTGTTAGTATTAATTCATTTTGTAAATTCTGTTCAACTTTAATGATCCAGTAAATAAAAACAACCAAGAGCATTGATAAAATATGTCAATAATAAAAAACGATTAATATTAAAACAATATCAACAGACTCATGTGAAACAGCTATAAAGCGTAGGTTATAGCTACGACTACGGCTACTTCCATAAGTTAGCCGGTCGCGCCGCTGCTGTGTACCGCCCGCACACAAATTCACATGTACAAACGGCAATCAATCTTGTAAAATCACCACTCTACACGTGTTTCCTGAGAATGATCCGTGGAGGGGCAAAAGAGGGACCAGAATTTGTGTGCGGACGGTACATAGCAGGTCTTGCGATTACTAACTGGGTGTGGAAGATGCAAGATATCATAGATTCAAAGTTATAGATATTACAGTTTCTTATTAGAATTGATCAAATTTAGATTTGCTTTATTGATAAGTCTTTTCCTCATTTCCTAATCACTACATTTCAAAACCGTAATCGTTCGCGATTAGTTAAAAAAAGTTTTCGTCACGCAACACGCCATCATCTTCTTGGCCAAATTCTTGGCCTCTTTTCTTCTTTACGTCTAATTTTAACTTTCTCTGTACCTATGTACTTATGAAATTTTAAACTGGTTCGAACTTCCCACAGCGATAAGTCAAGTTAACTCGCTACTCAAATAGCTTTTTCAGTAGGATGAAAGCAAATGAATTGTAAATTTGAAAGTTACAGCGATTTACAAGTGATCTCACGAGTATAAATAACTCTTAAAAGCGATATTGGAATTTGTTTGATTTTGTTGTACTTGACCTCTGCAAAGCTCGCGGTTAAGAAAGGTCCTAAACAAATACGCTACATAAAATTAAATAAAAAGCTTCTCTGTAAATACCTACAGTACTTGTAGTCAAACCCAGTGAGTGCTGCGTGCACTGTTTTAATGTTATAAAATTATAAATGACAATAATGATTATGATGCCTGGGTAAAAAAAAAAGAAATTCTATTTAGTCCGTCAGTTATTCTATTAGAAAAATATTAGATACAAGTTTTTTGCTTTATATGTATTAAAATTAAGTAGTATGAACTTAATTATGTAGAAACCGAAAGGTGTGATGGTGTTATATCATGACCATTACTGAAATACTAATAAAAAGTATATAACGATAAAGTTTAAATGGCCTAAAAGTTCTCTTTCACTTTCGAACCAACTTGGTAATTTGTCTAACTAAAGACATAAAATTATAATAAAAATAAAAACCTGCCTGCGTGAAAAACAACTAACTGAAATGGCTGAAATGAGATCAAAAATGTATGCAACATTTTACATAACATGCAGTCGGATGCATGCACAAAGAGAGAACGATTTGACTTATTATTCAATTTCATGCCTCCGACTGCATGTTATGTGTATGATGTTGCATATATTTTTAATCTTGTTCCAGCCTTTTCAGTTAGTTTATTTTCACGGAGGTGGGCTTTTACCTGCATACAATGTACACATTGACTCGCACGCCCTCTGTTCGTTTGAGTTAGTACTTCATTTATTTCAGCAACCACAACCTTTGTAAGATCCGAATTCATTACAAAATAAACAAAAATGTTCTAGATTTCTTCGTGATTATTGACAATGATTTTTTATATAATACGGAAACTCCTAATAAGTTTTTGTTTAATTAGAAAAAACATCAGTGATCATGTTTCAAACAGTATTGCCAACCTAGTCTACCCATTTAAACTCCCCTTTCAACGCATATATTTTTTATTTGTTGTTATTTTATACGAAAATATTTTGTTTTTATTTGTTGTTATTTTATACTATGCGTTAAATTTACAATGATTTACCATTGAGGCAAGATATTTTTTGCTTAAAGAAAATCTGATTCAAAACTATTTCAGCATTATAATGTGGGTAATTCTATAATAATTAAATACTGGTATCCAGTCGTTTGAAATAATTTTCTTGTTTCTAATATTCTTTGGCCACAGTATTTGTATTATGCAAGATTTTATTGTTTTTATTTATGATGTTCTGAAAAATTATAAGATGCGAGAAATTATGCGTATACTGTTATGCGTAAAATTAATTAGAGCAAACAGTAGTTCTTCTTCTTGAAGTGCTTCACTAACTAGTGGAGGTTGGCAGTCAGCTTAATGTACTTTGTTCTATCTTGGACAAGACGAAAGAGCTTTAATGCAAATAAATAGGAATACCTTCAATAATGTTTCGTATGAATAGTGTTCAAATAAGGTTATATATATATATTTTTTTTTTTTTTTTTCAATGTTTCTATATATATCTTCACGCCGTATCACTGGGGTAGGCAGAGAGGATCGAATGCCACGATGTACAGTCCTTATATACATCTTTCGTATCATCCACTTTCATTACACTTTTCATCTCACCGGTTTTTATTTTTTGCTTGCATAATAATAAGTAAATAAATGCTTAATAATAAATAAATTAAAAGCGAAACATTATATTATACTGTCATTTTTAGTTTGCAAGTTCCTGATAAAGCAGCATATTAGATTATTAGCAAAGACATCAGATTAATACAAAAGACTAAAGTTCTACTACTAATCAATCTTGAAGTTATTAATGAATTAAAATTGACTTGAGTTTAGCTTTTTGTAGTAACATGCCGTCGTCTAACCGCCTTAATTAATGGTTATTAAAATTTGAATTAACTTATTATACCCACCTTGAAATTATATACTGTATTCGAAACTTTGGAATTTAATTTAGTTTTTTCAAACAATTTGTTTTTGACTTTACTGAGCTAATATCATTAATTTAACTATGTGATAATTATAACTTTTTTGTCAAGGGTTAGCTGTAAACCGTCGAACAGCGCCATCTATACACGCAAATGCATCAACCGAAGGACAATTGCGTTCCCGACGGAAAGCTGCCAAGATGCTAGTGGCTGTCGTTGCTATGTTCGCTGTATGCTACTTTCCCGTTCACCTACTATCTGTATTGAGGTAATTTTTTATAAAAACTGCAAAATTATTTATTTATTAGGATAGTTACAATGTCCTTGCAGGATTAAGATTCATCCATCCGTGTGAGGTAAACCGTAGGGGGTATTATCCGGTAGTCCAGTCACACTAACCTGCCCTTTTCAGGGCGCGGTGGTTCTTTGCAACCTTCTGGACCAATTTTAAAAATTCGCTCACTTACGGGAATCTACATCATATGCAGTAAACTTCAGTAAGTCTATAAATATTTTATCCCGAACAGCAAATAAAGGGATGAAAATGGAAGTGGAAATTTGTAAAGGGAATTAAAACCTTACCATACTAACAATTGTTTACTATTCAATTTGTCATTATTATAATATTCTTATGATAATATGAATTGATATCCAAATAAACAGTTCCCTAGGGACTACACGGGCGAAGCCGCTGGCGAAAAGCTAGTAAATAATATATAGTAAAACATTACGTTTCTTATGAGAAACATATAAATTATTAAACAGATCTCTGTTTCCAAAGCTCATTTCTTCGCAATAAAATAAAACTACCTACTTCTCGAACTTAATACCTACTTCTCGAATTATCAAATACTGAAACTTTTTTTTTACTGTAATAAATTTCAGTAGATTCAAATAATGCTTCAAAAAGGTTTTCCCACTTTTCCGATCCAGTTGGATTTTATCAAAGCAACAAATCTTACGATATCTCTAAGGAGGAGAGCCCTAAAGTTCTTGTGGTCAAATCGGATAGAAATCCCGTGATAATTCTTGTTTTCTGCACTTAAACTTGGTTTTTTGGGACAGAGCCAACAAGATAACAACATAAGAGACAGCAAAGATATTTATATTTAATCAAAACAACCTTTCGAGACTTATCTCGTGAATCTTATTCGGGTGTTCATCGAGGATTCATAGGCAAAATTAATTAAAAGAATTTTCCAGAGAAGAAATCATATCAAAAAGTATCAATATTTATAAGAAAACTTTATTTGAGTAATTTTCAAAATAAACGCAATATATCTAAGTCTAGTGTTAATTTTGCTTAAACTATTTATACCTGTAAATAATTAACACTTGATATAAATTTACTTAAATCAATTCTATTTAAAAACAGCTTAAAGAATTCAAACAAACCAAGTTCAGGAAAAAATAAATTAAGTAACACTCGGTTGATATTTAAATTAAAATTATTCTGCTTGCACTTATAAGTCTTAAAGGCAGTTATCGATTAAAATATTTTTTAACTAAAAATAAATATTTACATGATAATAAAGTATGTGATGATTAGCGATTAGAAAACATAATTTTTATATTTATTTAACTATATTTTGAAATCTGGCAAAGTACAGTATTTGTATAAATGCCAATGTCGATCTACATTATTTTTTCTTGTAGAATAAAGAGTTTATCCAATTATTTTTATTTGTACCTCAAATCTATACTTTATGTTAGTTAAAATATTTTGATTGCACCTTCAAAAAATGAAATAGAGAGCTAGTGGAGTGGGACTGTATTATGAAAAAGAACTATAATAATGGACTAATAATGGGTTTATCAAATAAAATATACAATATAGAACACAAGTACGCCACAAAGAATCGATGACAGTTAAATTTATATTAAAGGTCGACAATATTTATGTAGCTCGGTAGCGTAGAGAATAAGCGCCGCGACCCGCGATCTTTGTTGTTAAGCAACTTTTGCAGGGGTCGGTCTCTGGATGGGTGACCAAAAAATTATTATCTCGAGCTACTTCGTGCTTCGGAACGCACGTTAAACCTTTGGTCCCCGCTGCATTTGCAGTCGTTAATATCCTCGAATCCGCATTGGGCCAGCGTGGAGGGTCATACCCATCCTCCTTAACCATTCATAAGGAAGGCCTGAGCCCCTGCAGTGGGGACGTAAAAGGGCTGATGATGATGATGATGATGATGAATATTTAAGGTGCAATCATTTTGATTGCACCTTCATTTTATATTTTACCTTCATCATTTTACATAACATAAAGTATAGATTTGATGTACAAATAAAAAGATTCAAACGCCCTATAGTCAGTCGTACTAAATTAATGTCGGGAAAAACAGCTTAATCAAAATTACAAAATATAATGTATATATGAAATCCATTTTCTCTAAACTTACACAAAATCTGTGTGGCATCAATAGGGCCAGATTCAAATTCGCCCTAAATTTACTCAAATTACAAGCGTCAAAAAAGTGTCCAAATTGCCATGAGAATGAGATCAAACGGCGAAGAAAAATGCGGCGACTCCAAATATGTAATAACTTAATATAGACCAGGATGTCACTCATATATTGTCCTTGAACCCTCGATAAAGGACCATGTTAAAATTGAGACGTCTTCTTTAATAAACATAATCTTAAATAAACTGATTGCTATGAATAGTTTAGCTTTAAAAGTAGAGATGCCAATATCTCTAAATTCCATACCGTAATCTTGTAACAAAACGTATATTCGCCATTGTCCTCCTGATGTAAGACCATCAAATGATATTATTTATTTATCCCATCTATAGGACATTAAGTTCCAAAAAAACACGGTCTTCACACCACTCCTGCTAAACGTGCATAGCACTTTTCACGGATGGTACTCTCTATTTGCGCCTTACTCTCTCGCTAGCCATAGTATATATATAGAAATGTTTTTTGATTTTTGTAATCAATTAAACTTATAATCAAACGTTTTGGTATATTATATTTTTATGTTCATTATTATTTATATATTTATGTCAATATTTCAGGTTATTTAAGTTTTCAAAATAACTTTCTTTAAAATCATCTTTTTTTAATTTCGTCAAACTTAATTTATTTCAGAAAACTACATCATCCAAAATCATTGATTAAATATGTTAAAAATTAAAACGAAAAGAAGATAAATGTTTTAATTGATAAAACCAATAAGACGTTGTAGCTATGGCTAAATTTACAGCGAGTTAGGCGGAAGCTCTAAAAGTCCTATTGCTTCCCTATTTTACTCTGATGTAATGCGATATTTATGCTTTTGTTTCGTTTTATCTTTCTAAGGGTGGCCTACGACGTACAGCAGACTGATGTGATGACCTGTATCGCGCTCATCTCTCACGTGATGTGTTACGCTAACTCTGCAGTTAACCCGCTTATCTACAATTTCATGAGCGGTAAGTCCATCAATAACCCTTTTATCTGCTTCGCTTTTTCTTTACTCTTCAATACCGTAGTTTATATTATTCATATCATAATAATAATATGCATCAATTTTATTATCTTCAAAGAAACTAATTATTTTGATATCTTAAGAACGTAATATCCTATTTTAATTTTTTTAACTATGAAACATAAATCATTGACAGTATATATTTTAAATGCTTTTCTAATAATCTATAAACATTATCAGTGCTATAAATAAACAAGGTTTATTATCGTCAAAGTAAATTTACGTTAAATTGCAATTCTAGTATCCTTACCGACCTTACCACCCCAACGGCCGTCAGTCCTGCGAGCGATGCGCCCTGCCCACTGCCACTTGAGGTGTACAATTCTTTGGGCTATGTCAGTACTTTCGTTCTTCTGCGGATCTCATCATTTCTGATTCTATCCCTCAAAGAAACCCTGAGCATAGCCCTTCTCATTGCCCTCTGAGCGACCTCGAGCTTCCTTATGAGGCCCATCGTAAGCGGCCACGTCTCAGTTCCGTATGTCATCAATGGCAACACGCACGAATTGAAGACTTTCGTCTTGAGACACTGCGGTAGATGTTCCGAGAATACTCTGCGTAGCTTCCCGAGCGCTACCCAGCCGAGTTGGATCCGTCGATTTACCTCTCTCTGGAAGTTGGACTTACCTAATCGGACTATTTGTCCCAGGTATACGTACTCATCGACAGCTTCCAGTGTAGAGTCTCCAACATTCACTGGAGTGGCTACGACATGGAAGTTTAATTATTTTCGTCTTCTCCATGTTCATTTTCTTCGAGGTCTTCGAGCATTGTGCCTAGATCTTCCATGGTCTTAGCCATAGCTACGATATCATCAGCGAAACGAAGGTGCGTCATGTACTCGCCGTTTATATTGATGCCAAGTACTCTCCAGTCCAAAAACTTAAACATGTCCTCCAGTGCGGCAGTGAACAAACAGTTACGGCAATATAACATCGCCCTGTCTCACTCCACGCTGAAGTCGCATTGCTTTCGAGGTTTGGTCCTGGAGGCGAACTGACAAAGTTGCGTTTTCATACAGTGAGTGCTACACTTGGATGTATCGATAGTCTATTTGGCACCTCTGGAGTGACCTAAGCATGGCCCAGGTCTCGACGGAGTCAAAGGCTTTCTCATAGTCAACAAACGCCAAGCACATTGGCAGAAATATTCTCCTCGGTCTTCTGTATAACCTGTCGCAGCGTATAAATGAGGTCTATGGTACTGTAACCTTTTCGGAAACCAGCTTGTTCGGGAAGCTGGAAGTCGTCAAATCTACGTGCGAAACGATTCGTGATGACCTTCGAAAACAGCTCGTACAGATGACTCAGAAGCATGATGGGTCTGTAATTCTTCAATTGGGCCCTGTCGTCCTTTTTGAAGAAAAGCACCACTACGCTCCTGTGCCATGCTTCTGGCGTCTTGCCCTCGTGTATGGCGGAGTTAAATAGCTTCTGAAGCGCTTTACGAACCCGCTTTCGAAACCACGTACTAGGTTAATTTTTGCTAATTACCTGTTTGATAATATGAATTTTGACTAATACTAAGTGCAATATCAGCATAAATTTACTCCAACGCTAAACCTTGTTTATTAATAACACTGTATGAGCCTGAATGGACTTTCTCAGAGAACTATTAAATCTCATTTAAATTTCTCATCTGATTCGTTTTGTAATTTTGATGTACATTTTTAAAAATTAAATTATTTTTTCTCCTCTTCTCAATATGTTTGTTATAGCATTATTGCGAAGCTTTTTTTCTAGCATTGGCACATGATTGAATAAATGAATGAATACTTTTATTGTACACCATAATTAATGGACCCTGAGGTCCAGCTGCAGTTTCAAATTAAAACTCACTTTTAATACTAATAAGATATTTAATCGACTTAACAATTTTAGATATAGAAACTAAATTTTATAATAATCTAAAAGAATATCCAATGTACTCGTGAATGAGCCCTAAAATTCAATCCATAAAATAAAATTATGATCCTCGTTGATAGATAAGCAAGTACAGTTTAATTACAATTTTAATTAAATCCTATTTTGGTTGGACGGGGTTCAGTATAATTTATTTACGGCTCTATCGAGATATTTAACATTTTAAAGCGTTCGCAAATTGAAAAAGCCTTTTAAATGGAAATTGCTCTTTTCATATTGTTATTCAATGAACAAGTTGTCAGTCGTTAGGGTTCGTTTCGATGCGTGTAATTTATGATATTTATCTGCATATATTATAATTTTACATGTGGTACAATATATTTTCGTAAGTCGACTTATAAAGGAGTAGTATATAGCATTTAAAAAGGAAACACCGATATTTTCAAATCAAACCGCTATGTACCGATATACAGTACATTTTAATTTATTTTTATATTGTTACTTTAAAATATACTCTATGGTTAAAGAGCTGCCTTAAATAATAATTGTTAATTTTGCTATAAAAAAATTTCGCTGACTGAAACCTCACGCATAAGGGTGAGATAAGATGGCGAACTCACTCTCATTGTGATCTGGCATTTACTTTTATTAAATTCTAGGATTCCTTAAAAAGAAAAAGTCTCTTATACGATCGCTTTGTAGTCCATCTGTCAGGAACTCAACACCTCATTAAAATGAAGCAGAGACAAAAATCTGTCCCTGTCTAACTGCATCTGACAAAAAGGAGTTATCACTTGACATCGCGATCTCCACGAATTGTAATAGCAACCTCTTTGTCATGCTGCACGTTAGATTTCAATCTTTGTTAGATTTCAAATATTCATGAGATACAGCCTAGTGACGGACGGACGGACAGCGGAGTCTTATAAAAAGAATCCCGTACCACCCTCTGGATAGGGAACCCCAAAAATATGTTTTTTTGCAACTTCGATCACCAGGTTATTCAAATTCCATATTTCTATGTCCACAAATAAATCACCGAAGTGAGCAAAGTAGACAAAATTTCAATAATACACTAGCGCCATGTTGCCGCTCGACACCACTAGCGACATCTAGAGAACGGTGTGGCGGCCCGGACGATTGATTTTTTAACAGCTGTTTCGAAATAAAAACGTGACAATCGCGATCACCTTTCACTTTCAAACGGATAAGCATCGAAGTTACACGAAAATTACAAAATATAGAAATCGAATTAAAAAGGAGTACCGAAGCCCCCGTTCCTGCACATTTTGGCCACATCGAGCCGCAGCGGAAGTCGAAAATCATCGTGCCAGCGCCTACATTCGAAATCAGTGTAACGGTCAGGTCTTTGATCCCGTTTACTCCTATCCTATACGCATTTGTATTAAAACAGTATTTATTTTGTGTATCCAGGTAGTCTGTATACTTGATTCGGGTTTCAGTTATCCTGCACAAAATCGTAAGTACCTTATTTTTACTTAGACATAGACCTTACAAATGGGTGGTGAAGAAAATTTGTCAGTGCCTTTAGCTGGTTCCTCAGTTTCTCCAACGAGAAAACGGCTAAGCGATCTTTCCGATCTAAGAAAGCAACGCGGTAGTTTAAAAGCGAGGTTAACTAATTTAAATAAATTTAAATAAGTTTTTTTTTGCGGGTAGCTGTTGAAGTGAAAATACTGAAATTTTTTGTGCTCCAAAATTATTTTTAATTAAAGTTGAATAGTACCTTATGGTTATTAACTAACATCTTCGGTGCCATAGTTGAACTCTCATACATCATCACACACGTTATCTCCACTGCACCATGGATACAACAGCTGAAAAACTTCTAAGTAGCCTGAAGGATTTGTCATCAATGTTTAACAACAGAATGACTGAATTTGAGAAGAATCTCCAGCAGCCAGGTATGCGTGAATCCAATACTACTGTCAAGTCCATAGCAGCAGACTTCTCCACATTTAAAACTTTTATATGGAAGTCTCTTAGCATTATCAGATCCCAGATTGAACTCATCATATTGGATGTCGATCGTTTGGATGCTCATTCACGAAGAAAGGTTCTTTTGTTCCACGGAATCAAGGAAGATAAGGATGAAGATGTGCTTCCGAAGATACTTTCAATATTAAGCAACCAAATGAAGATAAAAGGAGTGGATGCTGACAAAGTTGAGACATGTCATAGACTTGGCACTAAAAGGAAAGATTTTTCAAGGCCTATATTGGTGCGTTTTACTGAAATGAAGCCTCGCATGTTGGTGTGGAATATGAAAACTTCATTGAGGGGTTCCAATGTAACAGTGTCAGAATTTCTCACTAAGGCGAGACAGGATATCTTTGCTGCAGCTCGTAAACACTTTGGAAAGAGAAAGTGTTGGTCCTCTGAAGGTACGGTCATTGTTTTGTTGGCTGACGGAACAAGAAAGAAGATCTTCTCTAATAGTGATTTACAACATCTCATACAAAAGTATCCAATTCAGTCTACGGAGGTCACAAAAGAGACGAAATGAACACTTGTTGCATACACTTTGTGATTTTTTTTTTTACTTTGTCGGATTATCATCTCAAATTCGACGGTACGTTGTTATTTCTGTACTTATTTATTTTTCAAAACTGTTTTACTTCTTCAAACGCATTTAGATTTACAATGTATAATATCGACATCCTACGTCAGTGTCATTACTGTCTAATGTCAGTTGTGTTTTTTCTAAGGAAGGCAAAGGAATCCAAAAGTGTGTTTACATACAGCCATACTTAAAATTAAATATAAACTCTTTTGCTTTCCACTTTTTATTATATAATGCGATGAGGATATTATTTCTGTGATGAATTTAAATTAAAGGTATTTTTTTTTTATCTGCCAGATCACTAATTAGATTGTGTATATATAGAATTTTCCATGGTGTTTAGAGTAGTCTTTTCACGTCAACTTAGGCACGTGGAAGATGATTTTGCTTATTCGGTTTCTGTTATTTTTTTTTTTTTGGAGTTATCTTAGTTTTTGTCTTTTATTATAAGTATTTATTTAACTATATACGTATATTTATTTAATATGGATTTGAATGATGATTACTTTTCTTGTTCTTCGGATGAATACGAAAGTGCCAATAGTAGCGTTTCTTCATTAACTGTATCTAAACCGCTTAACATTGAACTGTTAGAGATATTTGGTAAAAATCCTAATTCTCTTTCCTTCGTGCATATAAACGCGCAAAGTATTCCAGCACATCATACTGATCTTCTTGCGTCCTTTAGCAATGGCGTGGTTGATTGTATTCTGATCTCTGAAACATGGTTAAAACCTTCAATCTCTTCTTCAGGTTGCTCTCTCCCAGGGTATAATCTTTTTCGCAACGATCGCATTGGCGTGGGTGGTGGTGGTGTAGGTATTTATCTGCGTAATCACATACCTACCAGGATAATCACTTGTTCGCCATCTAATTATACGTGTTCTATTGAATATATATTTATTGAAGTAGTCACTCACCATAAAAAAGTTCTTATAGGTGCTGTATATTGTCCAAGTGATCAGATAGATTATTTCAACAGTTTGGAAAATACCCTTGAAAATCTGATTCCTGCTTTTGATTACGTTGTACTGATGGGTGATCTCAACACATGTTTGTTGAAAAAGGACATTAGAGCAAATAAACTTCTCAATCTCTTGTTATCCCTTAATCTTCATGTACTTGACATGACGTCCCCCACTCATTATTTCCCCAACTGTAAACCTTCCCTCTTAGATGTTATGATTGTCTCTCATCCTGAGCTAGTTAGCACTCACGGACAAATTACCGCTCCTTTTTCTTATCACGATTTAATTTATGTTTCGCTTCAAGTGCGCCCTCCCAAAATTAAACCACGGATACGACTTCTGCGCAACTTTAAGCAAATGGTTCTTGAACGTTTGAGAGATGATGTAAGAAATAAGGACTGGTCACCGCTGTTGCGTGGTAGTAATGTGGATGATATGGTAGACTACTTCACTTCTGCTCTTGTTGACATTTATGACGTGCACGCTCCGGTTCGTCCAGTTCGTGTGAAACATGTACCTGCCCCCTGGTTAACGTCAGATATCCGAAAAATTATGGCGAAACGAGATAGGGCCAAAAGTAAACAGAAAAGAGCCCCTTCTCCTGAAAATTTACGAATTTATAAAAAATGGCGCAATGTTTGCAACAGAATGTGTAGAGATGCTAAACGTAAATATATTCACAGCCAAATAGAAAGTTTAAATCAAAAGCATTTGTGGGGTTTTTTAAAATCGCTAGGTGTGGGTAAGTCGGAAGAGGCTAGCCAGAGCATCGTGGATCTGAATGTTCTCAATAGGCATTTCTCCTCACCTTCTCTTACTTTAGACATGGCAACTAAGTCTGACACTCTTTCCTTTTTATCACGTCTTAATAACTCACCTGACTGTCCCCCCTTTTCCTTCAGCGTAGTCTCTGAGGAAGATATTACAAAATGTATTAAATCCATCTCCACGAGGGCGATTGGAAGTGATGGCATAAGTCTTGACATGTTACTTCCTGTTCTGGAGGACATTGTTCCAATAATTACTCACATTATAAATTTCTCTTTGGAAAACAATGTCTTTCCTGCATCTTGGAAAAGGGCTCATGTCATACCTCTTCCTAAAACTCACAATCCTTCTTCACTCAGTCAATATCGTCCTATTTCTATTCTCCCTATTCTCTCTAAGGTACTTGAATCTGTCACTCACCAACAACTTTACTCTTTTCTCTTATCTAACTCTCTTTTGTGTCCTTACCAATCTGGTTTCCGTCCTGCTCACGGCACAGTTGGTGCACTGTTGAACATAACTGAAGATATTCGCCATGCTATGGATAATACGAAACTTACAGCCTTGGTTCTACTGGATTTTAGCAGTGCCTTCGATTGTGTTGACTTTGACATTTTGCTTAGTACTCTCCGCTCGCTTAACATTTCCGCCTCTGCTATTGATTGGTTCCGATCATATCTTTTTGAACGCTCTCAGTGCGTAGTTTTCAATTCTTCTTCTTCTGACTGGCTAAATTTGTCAGCCGGTGTACCACAAGGTGGTGTTCTCTCACCTTTACTTTTTTCTATTTTTATTAATAATATCTCTACCGTTATTTCCTCTCCTTTTCATCTTTACGCAGATGACCTTCAAATCTATAGGCACTTCTCTATCGACGATGCTCTGGATACCATTGATGCTTTAAATAGAGATCTTGCTTCTATTCAGAAATGGGCGGTTTCATTTGGTCTTATGGTCAATCCAAATAAATGCCAGGCTATGATTGTCGGCAGTAGCAGACTCCGCAGCAAACTTAACTGGACTTGTATACCTCCAGTCGTATATAACAGTATACCAGTATACCGATTCCATTCACAGACAAAGTAAAAAATCTTGGATTGACTATGGATAGTTCTCTTTCATGGTCCCCGCAAATGGCTGACGTTAGCAAACGGATGCACTATTCTTTCCGCTCTCTCAAACGACTTCAATACTTTCTTCCCCTTAAAACCAAAATTATGCTAGCGCAATCACTCCTGCTTCCTATTCTTGACTACGCTGATATTTGCTACTTGGATGTGAATGAAGATCAACTAAATAAGCTAGAGCGCCTTCAAAACCTGGCAATTCGGTTCATTTTTGGACTGCGTAAATACGATCATGTCTCAGCTTTTCGAGCTCAACTTAACTGGCTTCCTATCCGTCTTCGCCGTGATATGCACATCCTTTCATTCCTTTTCAAAATTCTTAAAGATCCTAATTCACCCGCATACCTGAATTCCCGTTTCCAGAAGCTTCCTCCCCCATCCCGTCCCCGGCGGTACTGTGTTACCAAAACTTTGGAGCTGCCTAAAAGTAACACCAATTTTCTCTTCAACTCCTTTTCTGTACGGGCTGTTAGACTATGGAACAAACTCCCATTAGATATTCGAGACTGCCCCTCTATCATATCTTTCAAAACTAAACTCAAGGAGCACTTTCTAGCACAATGTTAGTATTCATAGTTTTTTGTAATCATTATTATTTTTATTTATATATGTATATTATATGTATTATATAATATTGTTTATTTATGTATTCTTATTTTTTTTATTGTTTTTTTTTTATATCATGCCTATATGTATTAATGTTAATATTCATTCACATCAAATTTAACAATTATGCACTTGTCAGTCTCCCGTTACTGCTTGATCTCCCACACCGCCTGGTTGGCTGGAAGAGATCTCTTATAGAGATAAGCCCACCCTTGCTTGTGATTTACATACAATTGTAATGTTGACTTTGTTTTTTGTGCAATAAAGAGTATATAAATATTTAGACAATTTACAAAATATTAGTTTATCTCGAACACAAGTTAAAGAGATTAAATTTAGAATGCAAGCTGCTAATGATCTTTATAAAAGGTTTAATGACGTTGAAAACCAAATTGAAATTTATTCTAGTGATACAGACTTTGCATCCAACCAGGAATACGTAGAATGTTTCGAGTGTTTATATTTTAGTTTTTTAGCGACTGCTGAAAGTATAAACGATAGTGAGGAGATTACTAATTTGAAATGTAACGGTCACTTATCTCGAGCTAACGTCAAATTGCCTGATATAAAATTGCCTTCCTTTGATGGATCATTCGATCATTGGCTTGAGTATAAGAATTCGTATCTCACCATGATCCACAAACGTTCAGATTTAGACGAAATCCAGAAGTTCCATTATTTACGATCCTCACTCAGTGGCAGTGCATTACAGGTCATTAGTGCGTTAGAATTTACGTCTGCTAATTATGAACACGCTTGGTATTTATTAGAAAACAGATTCCATAACACTAGACTTTTGATACACAATCATTTAAAATCGTTATTCTCCATTCCTCCTTTGAAGCATGAATCCCACACACAAATTAGAAAATTAATAGATAACGTTCTAAGGAATTTACGTGCACTTAAAACTTTAAACGAACCCACCGATTCGTGGGACACGATAATTATTTATTTAATTGTTTCGAAATTAGATTTTTCTACCGAACGCGATTGGGAAAATCACAAAGGATCTATTTCAACAAACTTAGATAAGCGGTGGAAGTTGGAAGATTTGCTTTCCTTCCTTAAAAATAAAGCGGATATGTTAGATATGATAAACGTGAGTCATAATAAATCATTAAATAAATCCGCGAATGTTATAAACGAGAACAAACATTTTCCAAATAAAGTTAATACACAAACACACAGTTATGTAACGACAAACAATTTAAATTCGAAAAGCAAATCATCTAACTCCAATAACCATGTCTCTAATAAACGTATTTGTCCTTTGTGCGATGGGAATCACATTCTTTATACTTGCTTTAAATTTTTAAATATGACGGGTAGAGAGAGAATAAATTTTGTAGACAAGAAACGGTTATGTCACAATTGCTTGCGCGCCGGGCATTCATTTAAAGACTGTATGATTGGTCCGTGTAAGCAGTGTCAAAGCAAACACAATACTTTACTCCATTTAAACGATACATTGGTGCATAGTGAACCGGTTATAACGTTACAAGACAACTCGTCTTCCACCGCGCTTCACTCTTATCATACGTTAGGAAGTGGTGATAATTATTCGATGCATTCGCAGGTATTGCAACCTGTTTTGTTGTGTACGGCGTTAGTGGAGATTATTGATGAGAATAAACGTATTCATACAGCCCGCGCGCTGTTAGACAACGGTAGTCAACACAGTTTTATATCGAATAAATTAAGAAAACGATTAAACGTGCCTTGTATACAGTCCGCTATTCGTATTACTGGCGTTTCACAATCGGTGACCCATTCGAACGAAACATGCGAAATCATTATGCGTTCTAAGTTAAACGATTATAGTAAACGGGTTAAATGTTTTGTCTTGCAGCGTATAACATTCAGTTTACCCTCGACTAGCATAGATACCGATCTTATACGTATTCCTAATAATATACAACTAGCCGATCCCACTTATCATACACCCTCAGAAGTCGATTTATTGATAGGCGCGGATTTGTTTTGGGATATTTTAAACGAACAAAAAATTCGGTTAGCGAACGGCCCGTTCTTACAGAATTCAAAGTTGGGTTGGTTATTGGCGGGACCGTTGTATACGAATAATCATTTAAAAAGAAACAATGAGAGTTATTGCAATTTTCATCAAACTATAGACGAACAACTTAAACGATTTTGGGAAGTAGAGAATATAACAACCGTTGGTAATGTTCTTACACAGGATGAACGGGTGTGTGAGGAGTTATTTACTCAGACAACCAAACGTGACTCTGACGGTAGGTTTTCTGTACGTATACCATTGAAAGAGTTGCCTGAATCGTTAGGGGATTCTTATCATTTAGCAAAAAATAGGTTTCTCTCATTGGAACGTAAACTCGAACGCTCACCGGGGTATAAACGTATGTATTGTGACTTTATGAAAGAATATGAATCTTTAGGTCACATGAGTCGTATAAAAAATATCAATAAACCTAATTTCTTCTTGCCTCACCACGGTGTGTTTAAAGAAAGTAGCACAACTACCAAATTGCGAGTAGTCTTCAACGCTAGTGCAACCTCTACTTCGGGCAAGTCTTTAAATGATATTCAATTGCCGGGCCCAGCTCTTCAAAACGACATTTTTTCTATTCTTTTGCGTTTCCGGCAACATAAATTCGTAGCTTGTGCCGACGTGGAAAAGATGTTTCGTCAAGTGTTGATTCAGCCAGACCAAAGAGCTTTGCAACTTATATTTTGGCGCGAAACTCCTGATATGCCTCTGGATATTTATCAACTTAATACAGTGACGTATGGTACCGCATCAACTCCTTATTTAAGTATGCGCTGTATACGTCAGCTCGCAGTAGACTGTAAGGATGAGGTTATATCGCGACTAATATTAGAAGACTTTTTCGTTGACGACTTAATAATTAGTAATGATAATCAAAATCAGTTATTGGTTATTTGTGAGAAAATATCGAAAGTTTTAGAGTCTGGATGTTTTTCACTTCGTAAATGGACATTCAATACTGACCTCATTCGTAATAAGCCAGGTCATTTATTTGCAAGTGAGTACACGCAAAATAAAACGTTAGGCATAGGTTGGCATAATGATAGCGATGAACTGTACTACACAACTAAGGTTGATGATTGTTGTAATATATCAAAATTAACTAAACGAGTAATGCTATCTATCATTTCACAAATATACGATCCATTAGGTTTGCTCTCTCCTGTAGTGATTTTATCAAAAATTTTATTGCAAAAATTGTGGCTTAGTAAACTCGAATGGGATGATCCAGTGCCATCTGAAATTGCATCGGTATGGTATAACTTTGTGAAGACCTTAAAGAGTTTAAACGTATTAAAAATTCCACGTTACGTAGTGAGTGATTTTGCACAAAATATAGAAATTCATATCTTTTGTGATGCGTCACAGAATGCATATGGGGCATGTACTTATATACGTTCATATAATGACAATTCGGAAGTGGTCATGAAACTTTTATGTGCAAAAACCAAAGTTTCACCTATAAAGACATTAAGTATACCACGTTTGGAACTATGTGGTGTACTTATGGGTGCAAGACTTTATAATAAAATAATAAATTCATCTAGGTTGAAGTTCACTAGTGCCCATTTCTGGACTGACTCAACCATTGTTATTGGATGGTTGGGTATGTCACTTCAGTTACTTAAGCCATTTGTGCAAAATCGTGTCACTGAAATAAACGAATTGACAGGAAATTCCACCTGGTTACATGTACCGAGTAAAGAAAATCCCGCTGACCTGTTATCTAGGGGACTCGCACTAGATTCATTAATTAATTGTGACTTGTGGTGGAAGGGTCCGTCTTATTTACAATGTAATAATAACAATTTTTCTAATAGTTATTTATATAAACATTTAATTGATACAAATGATTTGCCGGAATTGAAATCTCAATCGTTAAACTTTGTTTCTGTTACTCAATGCGATGTAATTCAATTTGATAAATATTCGACATTCAATAAAATCAAACGCGTATGGGCCTATGTGTTGCGGTTTCTGTCTAACTTAAGAAAAAATAAGTGTGCAGATAAAGATCACCGAGCACCGACGTCCGTACGGCAAACCGGTTTCTTATCGGTGAGCGAGTTGAATGCATCATTGTACCTATTAGTTAGATGTGCACAACAACAATCGTTTCCCGAGTTGTATGATTGCTTAATAAATGAATTGCCAATAAAGACAAATTGTAAAGAATTTAATCGTGTCTCAGGTTTAAATGTGTTCTTAGATGAACAACAAATAATCCGAGTGGGTGGTAGGTTATGTAATTCCACTATTTTTGATTATAACAAAAAACATCCAATTTTAATGTCTAGTAAGCATTTATTTTCAATGTTGTTGGTTAGATATGAGCACATACGCTTACTTCACGCCGGTCCACAGATTTTATTGTCTAGCTTACGCGAAGGTTGGTGGTTACTTGGTGCTAGAAATTTAATAAGAAAGATAACACATGAATGCGTTATTTGTAAACGAATGAGAGGTAAGACTTTAAACCCAATAATGGGAAACTTACCTTCTGAACGCTTGGAGCCTGGTTTTCCGTTTATAAGAACTGGTGTGGATTATGCTGGACCAATAATGATTTTAAATGGAAAAGGCAGAGGCGCTCGCTTGATTAAGGGCTATATATGTCTTTTTGTTTGCTTTCTTACACGGGCTGTTCATTTAGAACTTGTTACTAGTCTTTCCACTGAAGATTATATTTTAGCGCTTAAACGTTTTATGAGCAGACGGGGAAGACCGAGAACTATTTATTCCGATAATGGTAGAAATTTCGTAGGGGCCGCAAAAGAATTTTCTTCTTTTCTACATAATAATAATAGGGAAATTAGTGAGATGGCAGCTAATGAAGGCATTAATTTCAATTTTATACCACCCTATTCACCCCATTTTGGAGGTCTGTGGGAGAGTGGGATAAGGTCTTGCAAATATCATCTTAAACGTATTGTAGGTAATTCGAATTTGACATACGAGGAGTTAAGCACTGTTTTGACACAAATAGAAGCTATTCTTAATTCCCGTCCGATGTCACCTTTATCCACTGTTCCTACCGATTTTAATCCTCTCACTCCTGGTCATTTTCTCATAGGCCGACCGTTGACTGTTCCACCAGGCGAGACCATGGTCGACGAGAGGGCCTCAAGGATGAATCGCTATCTCCGCATCGAGCAGTTGCGACAACATTTTTGGAGGAGGTGGTCCAGGGAATACATATCAGAGCTTCAACAGAGGACGAAATGGAAGTCACACCAAGACGACATTACGCTGGGCAGTCTAGTTCTAATTAAGGAAGACAACTTGCCACCTCTGAAATGGCGACTTGGACGTGTGATTCACGTGTTCCCAGGTTCTGACGAAGTCTCACGCGTGGCTGACATCCTTACTGCGAATGGAACAATAAGGAGGGCATTCTCCAAAATATGCCCTTTACTCATCCAGCAACCAATGGACATGCAGCAGCCAGTAGACAACCAGCAACACCCAGTAAATGCTGAGCAGCCTAACGTATCGAGGTTGGAAGGTGAAGCTTCCAAGGCCGGGGGTATGTTGCCGCTCGACACCACTAGCGACATCTAGAGAACGGTGTGGCGGCCCGGACGATTGATTTTTTAACAGCTGTTTCGAAATAAAAACGTTGACAATCGCGATCACCTTTCACTTTCAAACGGATAAGCATCGAAGTTACACGAAAATTACAAAATATAGAAATCGAATTAAAAAGGAGTACCGAAGCCCCCGTTCCTGCACACGCCATCTTTTGACAGTTATAAAACATCCAACCGTGTAATTATATCATCATAACTACATACATATACAAATTAAATCTATAACATAGATAATATGTATGATTTCTGTGAACACGAAAATTAACCATCACAGTCACAGTTGATTAATAATTTTAACTTATCAATATTGATACAAAGGTACAATACAGGGTTTAATTAATCTCGTAACCTCTAATGACCATAGACTCATACCATGGACATAGTTCCAAACGTTAAATATAGTTGAAAACGGATCCTGTCTTTACACCGAAAATTGTTTGACCGATTATTACTTGCCAACCAAAACGTTTCGCTTATCTTTCACTTTGACAATGAACGATTAGTAAATTATTGTATGACAACGTTTCATTTGGTAGTAGATATTATTATTAAGCTGACTATTATTATTTATCTAGCGTGCCGCGGCAATGGCCGGCGAAGTGCCAGAAGCGAATAGCTTCAGTGAAAGGCAACAGTTAGGTTAGTTAAGGTCAAATTAATGGTGACATTATATTATTAATGGTGACGAATAAAAGAGAAGCATGTTATTTTAACATGTACAAACCAAAATCGGCTTAACTAATACAACGTTTGGTAAACAATAAACAACTTAGTGAAAATTATCCAAACCTAAATATTTTACTGCTTGAAACTTGATATCTGAGAAGTGTCATAATAAAAATAACACCAAACGTACTGTTGGTAACGGAGAAGTTGGTATATAAAACAAAATTTTATATTAATTTGGCAAATAATTATTCAGCTAAATAAAATTCTACGAAACGTTTCTTGGCAAATAATAAAGCCAAAAAATTTTCGGCGAAAATGGAAAAGAACCCACGCACTCAACGACGATATCGGTTATCCACAGGCGTGTACGTTGGATGAACGAACCGTTTTTTTAGACTATTTATTGGGTATTAACTGTTAGACTAGTTTACGGTCTACCGATAAACTAGTTAATGCGTGAACGTAAGTTACAAGCGCTGCTTGAACAGTCCAACGCGGCATGAACGATCTGCGATATTTCTCTTTTTTTTCTTCACAACCGATAGCGTGCTATCTGTCTCGCTCGCTCGATTACGTTAAATGACAAATCAGCTTACAAATTTACTGAACCATTTTAGGGTCGACGACAGCAAAGTTGTCTAAACAGTTTATTTTGAAAACCATCTCATAAACTACGTCAACTAGTTACTTCGACAAAATTTCTTGTTCCCTTCAGTCCATCTACTGAGCTTATGGATAACAGATACAGATCTACTTTTAGTGTTTGCTGTGAGTTTTGTTACAAAAAACTTTGCTTACTGAAACCTAACTCACAAGAGCGATGTAAGATTATCATATAACTGTCACTGAGATCAGAGTTTTATTTTTAATAATATTTAGTTCCGTGTCTCAATATGGAAAAATCGGAACCCATATAGAACCACTTTGTTTCCTATCTGTACTAGAGACGTGTTAGTACTGTGAATAATGCATAACACGTAATATGACACGACCGCGACCTTTAACAGTACGTAATACCCGATAAAATCAAGCATGGCACATGGCACTAAACATGACATCGGGCGCTCCCGGCGAGGCAAGGCGTACTGACATTTTCGGCTTAAAAAAAAGTCCAATTAATATTTATTAGCTGTAATTAAAAATATATATATTAAGAATAAAGAAAAAAAATAAATCAAAAAGAGTAAAAAACTATGAAACTTAATTATTTGATTTGAAAAAGTAATTCGTGTGTAACAAAAAATAATCATTATACATAATTGATTGGCTACAAAATAAGAAAAAAACTATTCAGTACAGATATGTGATTGTACTGAATGTTCATCAGTCCGGCTACCCGCTACTTAATAGCGAACCGTACGCATAGCGCATCATCTTAGGTCATGTTTAAAGTACTGAGTAATGCTTTTATGTCATATTACGTGGTACGAAATGTCATGCCATATGGCATTACTTTTCAACATACTGTTTTTCGCATGTCTAATCTGTATGTAAAGGCTCTTTATTTCGGTTGGAGAAATCTAGTTGAAATTAACAGTTCCTTGAAGTTGCAAAAAACCCATACTTCGACACTTTAAGGGAATTAAAATTGATATTGTATAGTATATATTATAGTCTTGTAGTAGGTCGAAATTTGAAATGTCTTAAGTAAGACCTTGATGTGCTTACTTCATAATATCATATTTTTACTGCGCATATTTTTTTATTATGAAAAATATTTCATATTGATACGGGACACTCATGATGCGAGTCCGAATCGCTCTTGGCTGATTTTTTTAAGAATGTGTATATTTGTTTGTTACATTTTTTAAAGAAAAAGGACACATCAATTCTATCCTAATTTGTACAATGTAATGTAGTGTCCCTGTCTGTGTAATTTCGCCAGACCATAAGTTGGACAAAAGTTTTTATGTGTTCACGTTTTAACTATGATTTTAATACGCACAACCTATTAAGATAGTCTTCCTTCTTAAGATAAGCATTTAGACCACTATTTACCAACAACATAATTAAAAAGGTTGTACTGTGTAATAAAAACGTTTTAATTATACTCCATAATTTGTTGTTGTATTTATTTTTTATTTTTTTATGATTGTATTTTTTTTTATTTCTTTCTTCTCTTTTACATTATCATTGTATCTGTTCATGTAAGGTGTGGTCAATAAACTTTCTTTCTTTCTTTCCATAATCGTATTTTCATAGTATTTTTCTTTGCATTATATCCATTTGTGACATTCAATGCTTACAAGAAATATACGCCATCGAATTATTTTGCTTGCAGGATTCCCAGGGTTTTCAGGTTAGTGACGAACCTAGAACCTTTCCCGAAGGAGTTTGCTACACCGAAACGGTTTTAAGGAAAATTGTTTAAGTCTGCACTATCAAAACTCGTGGGAACACTTTTTATGTAACCTCAATAGTACACACTTTAGTTGACCAAAGATTAGCAAATACGATAGTTCAGTAACGTACTTCACTTCGTGTAACTTTAAGGGCTCAATTCTACTATTATATATAACGGCGGGTAGTCAAAAGGGGCTATTACAAAGCCCAAATAGATTGTCCGTATCGCAGGACTATCTTTAAAATAACACTGCAGGCGTGAATACCAACGTGGATTTGTTCCATTTTATCATTTTTCACACGAAAATATAACGAGATGAGCGTGATGTCATCAGATGTCTTTACTCCTCGGCGATCGGAAACAGAATGTGTGCCAAAATGGCGGCAACTTGCTTTTTATTAACGAACTGTCAAAGTCCATTCCATTCTAATAAAATTAAGGGTATCGATGATCACGCTCTCTCTACAATCGAGTAATTAAGTAATCGAGTAACTAGCAATTAAAATAAAAGAAACTTAATCAAACGATCTTCGTAATGATGATGCGACATATATTTTAATACTATAAAGTGTAAAACTTTGATTGTTTGTTTGCATAGAATAGGCTCCGAAACTACTGGAACGATTTTAAAAAGTCTCGCATATGGGAAGCAACATCATATGTAGATGATTAGGCTATAATTTACACGAGCAAAATTATTAGGAGGCGCTAGTGTTAATTAAAAAAAGGTTTAGCGTTTCAAAACTACCTTCTTTGTTATAGTTATTATTACTATACAGCGTGTTTGGTAATACCTGTATAATCCCGAAACATGGCCATACAACCTAGCACAAAGAACACAATTGATAGGTCAAAAAACAATTTCATGTAAATTGATATTTTCATACAAATATTTGAACAATTTGTTTTCAATTACTATGCTACAACCCTGTAAGCTTACACGTGCCGTCCCGGCGCACTCGCTCTTTCTCTCTCTCTCTCTCTCATTACCTCTCACTCTCTCGTTTCCTTGAATACATTTTGATGTTGCCGACGTGCGCACTCGACTACGTATGAGTTTACTTGTAATTAAAACAATTTAAGATTAAATAGGTATAGTACATACCTATAGCGTTCTAATCACTCTTTCAGCTTTCACTTGTCAACATTACCTACACTTCACCTCCACTTTATCAGTCCAGGGTCTCGATATGCCGGCCACCGCATAAAACACACATGTCCATTCGACTCGACACAGACCGTGTCGTGTTACTCTCGACGTAAAGTCATATCCTCTGTCTCGATGGAATAGGTGATCGGCCGGCCTACCTGTGGCACACTATGGAATGAACCAGTTGTATGTAACCAATTCACAAATGCCGCGAATCACCGGTAAGAAGGAAGACGTCGATGGTTTTCAGGTCTTCCTGACACGTGGCGCTCGTCATAACGCCGCCGAGCCGCAGCAAGATTACCGTCACAAGCACCGCCACACATTATCATCTCGTAATATTAGGCATTTGAGTACGAATTCATTGCACTGACCGCACACAAACATAATACACAGGTAAACAGAACGAGAATGAAAAACAAACCAAAAGTCCCGAAAGAACGAAACCGTAAGTTGACCTTCTAAATTCTGAAAACTCACAAGTACGCCGATGAAAGTCACGGACGCGACTGACGCGATGACCAAAACTACATAGGTTATTATTATTGCAACTCGAACACCAATGTACCTAAATCAAAAGTGTACCAATTTTGGGGTTCCGCGTCAAGAAATATTATTTATTATTAGACCTTTCCATTACAACTAACCTTTATTTAATTATCATTTAAACTAAGAATAAGAGAGATACTTAGATTATTAATATCATTGTATAAGTCCGTATTTTATTGTTTCGTGAAAATAACACGGCTTTATGAAAAAAATAACAAAACTTCAAAGCAAATAATCTACAGAACCTTACTGACACATCAGAAACCCGAGTTTCTCAATACACATCGTCGTCGATTTTATGTCTCTCTCGCTCCTTCTTGCATAGACTAATGTGAGCAATGGTGCAGATATTGAACTTCAATCAAAGTATTTGCAATTTCTTTTTTATTTTGACTGTATTATTACAGAAGTTTTCATATTAATAGTTTTTGAAACACCGTTAATCACAAGATTAGTGTTTTTTATAGTTAAAAGTCATTTACTACTAACTTTTTCTTTGTTTGGAAATAATAAATTCCTCTCAGATGCATATTTATTCTAGGCATTTATCTTTAGATTTATTTAACTTCTGTTATTTTTTAAACTAGTTCGGCACATGGAGTCGATGACCAAATACAACACAACAGCTGTTTTTAGGGTTGTCAGCGTACAGTTTTACTTCGAAGAAAAATAGCTGAATATCTAGGTCATGTGCTGGGTTTCAGACTTAGTGATCATTTTTCTGGGTTCTATTCATCAAACCCTATGTGCCATATTCGGGATTATACAGGTATTACCAAACACGCTGTATATATCGCAAAGCAACAAGAATCTGGCATTGATTCATCAAGACGCCAATATTTAGTGCTAGGAGAACAATGCAGTGCGGAAATGCAATTCATTGAGTCGCCATTGAAGTGCCGCTATTGGGTTAACATTAATGGAATCGAGGCCTTGAACGTCGTCGGTCTTTTTGGCCCTAATCAAAGTACTCGGAGCGCTCCCCGTGCAATCCTCGCAAAGCATGAAAGTATAATATTAGACCGTTTTTAAAAATTCTTTTAGCTACAAGAAGATGCATAATACGGAGGTGATATATTTTATATGTACGCAGCAAACTGACTGACTGATCTAACATAACACACAGGTCAAACTCCTGGACAGCAGAGACATCTAAAATTTGTCACAATTATTCGCTGAGGCAGGATTTTGAATAAATCAATTAATTATAGTTTAAAAATAGTTTGGAAATAAATTTAAAGTGCGAGTGGAAAGGTACTAAAAACTTAAAAAGTCAGAAAATCTTATTTCAAAAGAAATATTGACTTTGATACCCAAACATAATGGATCGAGAAACGAGTCGAGGAATAACTCTCAGCGAAACACTTTCGACAATACCGTTTTAATAATTCATATAATAAGTGACGTCGGGTCTCGAATATTATTCAAATTCGGTTCCGTCTAAACTATTGAGAACGAAATATCCTTTTGACCGAAGGCTCAAAGATTCTGTATTACCTTTCCGATAATTTACACTCTATTCATCGTATCTTTAACAATCTGGAATATTTCGGAAAGAAAATTATAATGATCGAATTTATGTACAGTTATCTAAGTAAATTCTGCTCTGCGTAATGTGGATGTATATTTTTTATTCAAATTTTCCGGAGAAAAATTTGAGATAAAACTTTAATATACTAGAATCTAGAATTATTATTCAAGTTAACTATTAATCGTATTATTTAAATGGTGTTTCGATAACTTTCTTATAGAACAGAAATCAAATCCGTTTTGGTGTAACAAATTATTTATAACCTATTTATGTTCTGTAGTTCAATACGCCGCTGTTTTACATATATTTTTTTGTCATTAGTTAAATTTTCATCACGCGTTTTTTTTTCAACTAGAAAGCACATTATACTGTCTGGATTTTGTATGAAACAGCAATGAAATGTATAACAAAAATGCATGATATATAATTTTGATCAATTAATTCATTGATTATGATTCGACGCTGTACAGCAAAGACGTAGTAATCCGCAACGATTAAATTGGTCCTCAAAGCAGCATTCATAAAATAAGGGTAACCATATTGTTGCTGTGGATGTTTTTTTTTTAATATTTAGAATATTTTTTTCTCAATTAAAAAATATCAGCTATGAAGATCAAATTTGCTTTTGCGGGTACGTTTTTGCTCTCCAGATTATTAATGCTATTGACTTTTGATAATATTAAATGCAATCACTTTTAAATATTTTCTGATATGCCATTAATTTATATTACCGATATCAAAAGAAACTCTATTTTAACGACCTTTTTTTTTTGTTCTACGCACCTAACTACATTGTTAGTAAAAAAAATACACATTTCAATAACATCTCCATTGTTACAGGGAAATTCCGGAGAGAGTTCCACAGGTCTTACTTCAAATGCTTTTGCTGTTGCCACAGCGGCGCTCCCCCTGAACAGAACGGGACCTCCTTCGCGCCTATCGGTAGTTCCAGAGCTGGGACTACCAGGACCGTAGTCAGGAGGAACGACTCATGCGCCAGCTATAGACTCACCCATCTCTCCCCTTCCAACCACAACAGCATTCACAGGGACTACGTAAGAAACACCAACACATCTTTCATCGAACAAGTTAATGGCAACAGGCGACCAAAAATAAGAGACGACTCAATCAGCGAATCAGCGACTCGATTTACTCTCACTACAGATGTGGGTAGAGATTGACAGTTGGGCAAAGATTTGTACTATACGGATGTACGCAACAGATCTGAGGGCATTGTAACATATGTAGCTAAAAGCACTAATAGTATTGATTGTAAGCCTTATTACGATTGTTTTAAAGGCGCCGGGGGTAGTGGCCATTGTGATTTTGTTGATGCCAACGCAATAGATGAAAGATATAGTGACACTTGTACAGATTACAGAGAGAATGATACTGATTCAAAGGAGCTTTTCTCTTTGAATGATGAAACAAAGAACGGATTCAGATCTAAGTTTAACCGTAGTCTTAATAGCTGTCAGATTAAGAATAAAAGGAAAGTGAATACAGTGTATTAATAAATTAATTTTGGATGTGTTAAATTATGATTATATCACTAAGTTTAATTTAAAAAAATGAAAAAAAATGTATTGATAAGTAATTGTATTATACTGTTAGTCTATATAACTTGGATAAGTTATCGAAGAGATGTTACGTAATAAAAATGTACCAACACTTGTATTTTTTATTTCATAAATTAATACGGGTATAGCACGTGGTATCGTTTGTTTCCGTGCCTGATACGTTCATACCAGGGTCTTGATAAAACGCTGTAGAATAAAAATAGCCTAAATCATACAGAAAATATGTTTCTACCACAGAATTTAACGATGAACATGCACTTGCCCGCACCGATCGCAACGGACGACACGCACGCAACTTTTATAAATTAGTAAAGCATCGTGCCTACTTTTATAATTCTCTATGTTTCGTTCGATTACTATTAAAGTAGATGTCAAAGTAGTAAAATGAAATGCCTAGTGGATGTTCGGAATTATTATTTTACGCAAAAATAGTTAACAACTTATTCGGCAAGAGGCCGATTAGCTCGTTAACGTTAAGGCTACGCACTGATGACTTTTAAAAATGAAAATTTATTTATTTTATACACTTTTTTAGAACGAAATGTGAACTGCTCCCATATGAGGTTTCCCTGTGTCACAAGAGGCAGGCTCCTTCTTAAATACATCACAAATAATTATATTAAAGTGAAAATATAATATTAATAAAACAACGAATAGATAATATAATGCTTTTTTGTGTTGTGTATAAATAATAGCCTAATAATATTTTTTATAATTTTAGAATAGATTTTACGAAAACTTCAAATAGACTCTTTGTCAAATTACTGAATAACCTATGTCCTTCATGCAAACTTTGTGAGAAAAAATCTTACAAAAGTTAACAATTTGAGAAAATCCTTGTATATCTTAAAAGCACCATATCCCAGTGAGGATTAGTAAGTAATAATGACAGATACATCCAGGGCCAATGGCTCAATGGCACCTTCCAAATCACGAAGAAGTTTCGTTACTTTTACGACTAATTCCTCTGAAATCCCACGTCACAGATCCAGTCAATCCTCTTTCAGTTTAGTCGCCGAAATGGAAACTGTTACGTTATAATCTGAGTGTTTGTAAATAACACTCATTTAAAGTCGCAGGAAACGGCGTGTTTGCACAAATCATAATATACAATATTCAATAGTTTCTTGATTTATTTTTAGTAGACCGATTAGAGATGTTTGTAACAAATATTTATCGATAATTTTGAAGAACATTAGTATAAATTGTGTGATGTATCCGTATGAAATAGTTGTTTTAAATTCTACAATCGTTCTATTAATTTATTTACATACATACCGGGAGGCAAACTAGACATATTAATATAATATCCATATGCTAATCAATGCAAATGCAACAGTGAGGGTGCATACCTGATCGTACTTAGACTGTTCAAGAATAAATGTCATTTCATATCTTTGTCAATTCCACGACGGACAATAATGCGACATCGTTCAAATATACACTGACCATGGACCACTGACCCTAAATTTCTTACCGTATGAAATGACGATCATTATACTTTATGAGAAATTTGTTACTAGCAATGAAATATAGGAAACAAATGAACGCATGCACAAGAACAACTAAATATCTGACAGTAAAATGGATAAGTGCTTATCAAGCCCATTTTTTTTTTTCACTATGTTACATCAATGTATCGGGCCAAGTGTAACTGGAATTAGTACACCCTTAATAACAAGTAACGTAGCTCTCGATAATCGATAACCATTCATGCGATAACATCCCTCGAACGTATTGAGTAATTCTCTAGTTCGGTAACGCTTAATAGTTTGTTGCATTATTGACGATTGGAATTCCAAAACGTCACGGACAATATTTTCAAAGCTATTTTTGGACTATTTTAAGATGATGACCGATCCTATTATTAACTGTTGTGAGTCAAAATAATTTTAATTTTGTTGTGATATTATTCAACAGATTTTTTAAAATCACACGTGCCATATCACTTTCGTTTTTAATGACATGTTTTAGAAACAAATACATAAAAAATTTTGGGAGTCTGTACCTTAAGACGAGAAACTATGACATATAGTAAATTCCACGCCCAGTCGATATCTGATGCCCTACTCTGTTTCTAAGAAAACGTTAAGTCTATTTTAAAAATACTTATGTCTCTCAAGAATCGCATTGTTCGATAATTAACGATTTAACTGATATAAAATCTGGCACTGCCTGATATACATCTGGGCCTTGACAGTCCACGCTGGCCTACTTTGTATTAGGGTATCAATGGCTGCCGGGACCAACGACCTTACGAAGTATGAAGTAGCTTGAAATAATATTTTTGGTCACCCATCCTGTAACCAAACCTTGCGAAAATCAAACAAACTTAACAACAATGATCGTGAGCCGCGGCACTCATCCACTGCGCCACCGCGCTACTCCATCATCAAATCAGACGATATGAATTTGACCTCTCCTACGGGCGTCAAAATAAGAGCAAACCTCTAATTTTGATGACTATAGATACGCTGACATCTATCTGGATCTCTTAAGGATATTCTGCTCTCATCTGAAAATAGTACGGTTTTCCATTCCTCGACAGTCCAGTCTGCATATTCTCGCACAAAACCAAGTCTAGCTCTACGGAGTTGTGGGAGCAGTTCCGGAGCGCGAGCTAGACGAAAAGCCCTTAAAGTACTTTCTGCTAGTCTTCTTCTAATGGTACGTTCACTGACACTGACATTTCTCACCTCAAAAGGAACCATACGAGCTCCAGTAGCGGTCAAAAAGCGATTTCTCAACATATTGGTGACAACGAAACGGTCATCTCGAGTCGAAGTGCATCGATGTCGGCCTTGAACTGATCTGCGGGTGTATAAGCCTGTCTCCCGAAATCGTCTGATAGTATCTCGTTTCGTAAGTTCGAGGTACACAGAGCGTGCGAGCGAAGCGACACTGGCTATACCCCGCATCAGCTAAAGTCACTGCCCTAGCTACATCAGTTGCACCAAGTGACATTTTTTCCAATCATAAACATCGAGCAAACACTATAATTTCAAATTAAACAATATTCGCCAACTATGATAGAAAATAACAAGAAATTTTACCGAGTTAACACAACAGCAACAGTGTAAAACAACGACTAAATTCCGTAAACCCTTCGGTATAAGTGTTTAAAGGCCATATAAAACAGTTAAAAGGCCATAGTTGATGGAACCAAACAGGGTGATGAATGATACAGGAGGGCGCTTAATTGTGCCCGCGAGTGTATTTTTGTATGCGGGCGGTACACAGCAGGTCTGCAGCTACTGACTGGGTGTAAAAGTTGCTAGATATCATAGTTTCACGGTCATATTAATGGACTTCCGCAAAAGAACACCTAATAATAAAATTCATATAACGGAATAGTTATCGGCTATCACAAAAAAAAAGACATTTTAAACTAATGGATCGATTGGATAAAAACGGCGGTTCTGAGACGGGTGTGTAATCTAATTGAATTAATTTTAAACGTTTTTGTACTAAAGTGACATATGTAATGCGTAATTTATTAAACTAATAACTCAATAATATCAGAAAGTATAAAGTGTTTTTTCATATAAATCGATCTAATACTAACACTTCACTGAACTGAAGCATCGGTAGCTATAAAGAGTTTGTAAAGTTATTTTGAAGCAAAAATTTCTCCACGAAGAAATATAGAAATTGGCAGGAGTTTTCGAGTTGCTATCACTTGAAGAACTTTGATTTTCAAAATAAATTCGGACATTCGTCTTCATTGGCGAAGTTTTGTGTTTACGCATCAGAGGAAATTTATTACCGCCAGAGGCCCTACCGTGAAGTCTTTAAAGCCTTGTCCTCATAAAGGAATCACTATCCTTTTCTGTAAAAAACAATCAGCTTCGAGCGGAACTTCGAGTACAACTTCTATTATATTTCAAGAAGGTTTGATTTGACTAAACCTCTGAATGGCACTGCAGATACAATACTATATAGTGTGTACGCATAAAATTATATGTTTCATCTGAAATCATAGGTGAAACATTTTTGCTCGAGACGAACACCGCGTACACCAATCGAGATATCATCAGCTTGTTTCGATCTAATTTACACACTTGCTTACGCGCTTTGATTTTTGATGACAGGTACGAGCAAGAGTATTATGATAATAGCGTGTCTTGTCACACTGAAAACACTGAAACACGTTTTCAAGTCACCATATGAGGCTTTGCAAGGGTATTTATTGCTATTATAATCAGATTTGGCAGTTTGAAAACATACATTATTATTAAAATAGCACATTACTTTCGTAATTTTTAATATTGGATAATTAATGAATTCAATTGTATTTTATTAATTAAATATTATCTAATCGCTAAGTAGTGATATTGAAGACAAACGAAACACACAAAAGCTGTTTAAGGATTAATCGCCAATATATACCCAACTAACCATAAGTAGGCTACAAAAAATACACAGTATCACTTAAATGGACAAAAGAATCTCGACATTGTCACGTTTATGTTACATTTACAGCTTGCTAGTGAGTACGCGGCTTAATACTGCGCAAACAACGTTGTTTGTTGGGGCTCAAGATTTTAAAAGTTCTTTTAATATAATTATAAGGGCACCCGTGCGTGCTCTAAGACGCAGTGGTTAACGCAATCAGTTTGCAATTATAGAGATTAAGCAACTTTCGCAATGGCCGGTTATGAGATGGGTGGCTAACATTTTTTTTTCAAGTCCTTGATGTTCCATGATACTTAGTCCGTACTGCTTCTATTGATGTAAGCATCTACAAAATTGAGGCAAAGAACGCAGCAACCTCTTTTCTGTTTTCTGTGGTGGAAGATTATGAGCCAATCCCAACTAACATTACAGTTGCAAATAGAGCTTACTTTGGAACCTAAAGTGATATAAAGGTTGATTAGTAAATGTAATTATAGGTTGTGGTAACAAAAGAGAGTTAGTAATAAAATGTAACGCTTATAGTGACACAGCAAGTCTATGAGAGCAATGGTATGGAGGCTAAAGGCGTACAGCAGCGATTATTAGATATCCCTACAGTACAGACCAAAGCTTCTGTCTTATAGCTTTGAGCGAATCTTACCACTATAAGATCTATATAAGAAATTATCATTTACTATTCTCCCCAGGTTCTAGGCCAGCTATTATAAACTCATTTGTAGCGCTGATAGTTGCGCAAAGGGAACAATTAACGCTACTAGCTCTATACGTATGTTTCTTAACTCTTTTATAAAACCAAAGTCCTAATGGGATACATAACTCCTGTGTATAACTTAGGGATGTATATTTGAGGTATTTCCCACTATTAATAGATGCCATAGTGTCAAATATAGTTTCTTTATGACCTTAAGTTGCATTTTTGAGTTTATTACCACTTTAATAACTCTATTGGGTCACGTGTTCGCTTATGTAAATCGATAAAATGGTGTCGCAACCTAGCTCGACTAAAAAGTACTTTAAAAGTTGAAAAACTTATGACAATGGAGTTATTTCTCTTTCTAGCGTTTTGATAACAGGTTCATGACATTTTTAAACCAATAGACGAAGTTTTAAAACATTTTTATAAAAAAAAGTTTTGCTTTACTTGAAGTGAAACTGTTTTTTTTACATAAATACACAACTAAGAGTGGGCCCCTTAATTATTTGCCTATAATATATAGCCACATTCACAGTAAAGTTACTTTCGCAATGAAAATTCCGCTTCAGTTTTCTATTAACAAGTTAAGATTTCACCATTTAACTCCGCCATTTTTTTCGTAAAGACCATTAGTGTGGAGATTATGTGTAGTAACAATTTAACGTTAAGGCGAAACGTAATGTTAAGCAGTCTAGGAAAAATATAAAAAAATTATGTCTTTAAATGTTAAAATTTCCTATTGTAGATCTGTACTGCAACTCAAGGTTACAGTTTACCTTATTGCCAACCTATAACCGCTTAAAGAGTTAGTAAGATGCATCTTATATCTACTATAAACCTTACTCAAAGGTCTGAAATTAGCCTGTAGCTCTATTATAAACTCTAACAAAACACTACTAAAACTAACTCTACTATATCGCCATAGTGGAACCTAAGGTCATAAGAATTTGTGCCCAATCCAGGGGTAAAGTAGAGTTATAGCTCCTCCATATGATAGCACTTATTGAACACTACAGGATCTGTTTAGCTCTTTTGTAGATCTGTTCTACCTCTTATGGTAGCGCCTAATGTTATTTGGGATCTAACTGCGTTTCTAAGGCGAAGGCCTTTTTTGGTTAACACAGAAAAAATGAACAAATAACGATGACCGAGTGTCAGCCCAGAGCATTCAGTTCAACAGAAGAAAGGTGATACATTTATATGCGATCCCCTCTCCCTTCCATCTTCTAAGGCATCTTGTGTTTTAACAATGGGTCACGGTGATGATGAACGGGTACAAATGCAATATAAATCCAATAAACTCTTTAAAGAACGCCGAGTCCAAGCCGTATAATTCGATTCTAACTGAATTTTACTATTGCTTTTATATTCTAAAAATAAGTTCAATAACTAAAACACACTACAGCTAAATCACGCTCTAAAAAGTTTAAAACCAAAAATTTATTTCGCAATCGAGAAAAAATATTTGTTCGAGTCCCATCTCAGAGTGCCAGGATTTTCATTTTTCATTTAGATTTTTTTTCAGTATAGCATTGTGAATGCAAGGTTGATCAAATATAATAACGAAAAAAAAATATTTTATAGCGATAGCTGAATTATAATAGCGATGATTAAAGGACAACGTAGTCGTATGCCAACGAACATTACAAAATAAACTGCTTTGGCATATTTGAAATGTGGACCTGCACGTAATGATTTAATAATATTTTTTAGTTTCTTATTTTATGCTGTCTAGAGGGCGCTGTTACCAATTTAATGTAACGTCTCAGCCTATAGCACGCGGACAACAAAGATGCTTCTAATGATACTTTATTTGTCCAGTTACGATGAGTAGTTTCGAAGTTATATAAGGAACAGATAAACATTTTGTTTTATATAAATGTAATATCTGGATCAATTATTTTATTCTATCGCACATAATCAACATGCTTACATTTAGTAAAAATGTTATTCCGATAACAAGACCGTAGTAGTCATAGACAAAGTAACATACTTAATATTAATATTTTAATGACTTACCGAAACATGTAGTTAAATCTTCGAAATATTTCTTCCTTGTCCACTTAAAACTATTATCACAATAATATGCGTCGATAATGGACGAAATGCAGTTTGCAGCTAAAAATAAAGAAACAAAAAATTGTTTCATTCAAGTACGTATCCTTGTACACAGCACTCACGGACAGTTGATTGTGTTATTGGTAGTAGTGCGTGAGTGGGCGGGGCGTAGTAAACGCTGCAAGAGACATGTTCATGCAAACATCGATGCAAAGTGGAAGAGCGCAAATGTCGGCGATAGTACATACCGGCATAATCATAAGCTTCTTTCCGCTTCACCGCTGTAGTCGGGTAAAAATTATGAATGACATTCATTTAAATGGTGAACTTTGAATGAAAATTGCCAAAAAGGTTTGCGTAGTAGGTCACCAATTTCCTTATTTACAGTTTCCTTCAAATTATAAACCAATTTGCTCAAAAGTATAATTAATTAAACATCAATATTGGTAAATAACTCCTTCCATTGGTGAAATAAAACCGCAATGCCGCATGAATTCCGTTCAGTAAACACAATCTTATGCAGTAGTTCAAATTCTATTCAACGAGAGTTGCATAAAGTTTGATTAGCTGTGCGGTAGACCCGAGCCCTCTTTCCAAACATGGATAAGGAGTAAGTTTGAAATACTGCTCAAGATTACATGATCTTTGGTTCAAGCGTACAGCTGGCAGCGGGATTGCAAAATAAATAGTAATATATAATTATTGAATACAAAAGAGACGAAGTTGACATTGCTAATTATCATCGGGAACTCGAAAAATAAGGTACATCAAAGCAATCCTCTATTTCTCAATCATTCTAATTTTTAATTAGTATTGAATAAACATATTAAATTATTGTTTAATACGTCATTATAAGTACTGTTTCTGTAGCTATTACAATTGATATTTATAAAGGTAAATAAAACATTATATGAAAATAATTAAAAATTACAAAGAGAGACATATTGACTTATTTAGCTCGGATAATAGTTAGTAATGGTGTAAGTTTAAGCAGCTCGATGCCGTAGGGGACAACCGCCCAGGATCGTTGTTGTTAAGCCAATTTCGCATGGGCCAAATACAGGATGGGTGGCCAATAATATATTATTATCTCTGCTCCATGCTCCCGAAAGCATCGTTGGTTCTGGCTGCATTTGCAGTCGTTAATACCGTCCTATCCGCATTCGGCCAGAGTGAGGGTCTTGGCGTATCCTACAAAACCATCCACAAGGAATGCCTGAGCCCCTGCAGCGAGAACGTTTAAGTGTTGATGGTAATGATGAACAGTGTAAACCTGGTATATTAAATTAGTATTCATTTTATAATATGACGGGAAGAGTGCAATTTCAGCAAAGGATTTTGACCTCTATCCTCAATATATATTATGTGTTAATCAAATGCAGAAATTTGTCAATTTTGTATGACTCTATACGCTGTAACGGTGCGTTGCAGTAAAACATAGTTCTCGTGAATAAATAGTACACATCATCGTAACATTTATGAACATGGCGCATTATATTTCGGGTCACTCAGAAGAACTTCGAATACTCCCTAAGTATGGGAGGTATTTTTATTTTTAGGAACAGTAAAAAAGTAAAACGTCAGGATTTGTTTAGTTTTATTGATATTTTCTTTTGCTTACAATTTATATCAATGGGATATGTTCGATGTTTTAGATGATTCAAGTGACCAGGAACTTTTGCTTTATATTGAGTGTTAAGAATAAATGAATGAGAAATTAAATCCTTATCATTCCTTTCCTTCCTGCCTTCTTAAACATTTTTAATAGAAGAAAATTTCTAAAGAGTCGAAGTCAAAGAAATTTGCGATCGGTTCAAGAGATCGCTTGGCATGTTCCAAGGCGTATTAAAACTTCTATAAAGAATAATTTTGAAAATATTTTCAGTATTCCATTTTAGATATATAATTCCATATTTATTTATTTTTGATGTGCATCCAATAAATATAAACCTGTGTAAAACTTAAATAAACGGAAAAAAATATCTGGCCACTTTACTCTACTACAATTTCAACTACAGGTTCAAAATAAAAACGTGTAGTATAGAAATGTGTGAAACTAGTTAAAACCTCAATCAATCTTAAATTTTTGGACAATTTTCTTTATGTTGATCTCTGTCTATATCTATATTTACTGTAGTAATGTTACCATTTTTAATTTTTTTTTTAATCGTTATTTTAATATTCAGTATCTTTATATGCTTTAATTATTAATTTAAACCATACAATTTGAAATTAAATTTAACAAGAAATTTAAATATATTTGCAAGAAGAGTAAAATAATCCGTATCATGATTAACGTTATGAAAGTACCGTTCACATAATATCCTACTCGTAGAAGTAAGTTCGGTATCTTTCTTGTTTGTGTTACTTCGGCCTTTTTCATTTATCAATATTCAATATATACTCTACTTTAAAGCACAGTGACACTGATTCAAAATCGAAAACAATTGACACCAGTATGACATTGCAAAATGTTGTTAGAAATTAATTTAGATAGATCGCAATTAATACCTACTAATTCAATATAATGGCAATTTGCTGTAAATCGAAATTTAATATATAGCCCTTTAAGTTTGAAACCTATTGAATAAGCCAGTTTAATTTCAAAAGATCCTTTTCTGTATTAGTACGGGTTTCGACTGAAGCAGTTGTTAATTTGTGGGCCTTGCATAAATATTCACTATTAATTTTCAATGAATAGACTAGTGAAATAGCAGACAACGTAGATATATTAACCCTTCAATGGTTAACTGTTCCTCGATTTTCTCAGGCTTGAGAAAGTTCACTGATTTGGAAATTCCTTAAGCATTATTTCTTTTGATCTGCACTAATATTTTAAAGCTTCTAATTATATTTAATTATTTGTAGGGGGGCTATATTCGGATACCCGATACGATCACGAAAATGCTGTATAAACCTTGTTCATATTACAATTTAAGAATTTAAATTACTTGTGTTATTAAAATCTGAAACAAAGAAAGTTGTTCGTAAATTGAAGTTAAAAACCAGACCTAGAGATTGAAAACACCTCAGACGGGAGCATCACAAAGCCAACTCGTAAGCAAATCGGCCATAGAAATATCAAACTTTCGGCTATATTTCTTTCGGCTGTTTGGGTAGATTGCCTGAATATTGAGGAAAATACACTTGTTAGTATTGAAAATGTAACAAGTGCTTGAAAAATTTGTCAGCCATGTTAAGCTGTCGCCCGGATTACAAAAGATAATCAGTTCGAGTCCCATCTCAGAGTGCTCGAGGGAAGTGGATTTTTAGCATTTTTCATTAATAATATGACGAAATTAATATTCATTGACAGATATTGGACCTTTTTTCGATAATTATCGTTGCATTGTTGGCTGCACAATACTCTGTGACACTAATCTATGCGCCATAGAGTTGTAAAACTTCAGATATTTTGTGATTCCAATTTGTTAAAACATTCGCTCAAATATGTCTTGCCCTTGATACAATGAGTTATTGTGTGTTTCCGAAGTTATCGCAAATAAGCTGTGACATTGTTTAGCTGGGAATAGAAAATTATTATAGTTTTGCAATAAAAAATTGATAATTATCGTAAAGTGAAATGTTTTCAAGGATTTTCAGCTTTCGCAATAGAAATAGACAATTATACAAAATTATCCGGTCATTTAGAGGAATAATACAATATTGTTTTGTGGAGGTCAGACTATGAATAGAAATAATATTTGTTCGCGCCACTTGTAAAGTGACACTTTATTTTTCTTACCCTCATATTTTCATATATTTTCTGATGTCTATACCGCTGCACTAATACTGCTTGTCATTATTTTAGTTTAATAAGTGCACCGCTTAGGTGTTAAGTTACTTCTCACTTTTCTCTTTTTTTTCATACCAGCCTTATTCCTCCGCTAATTTGAAACCGCGCTCGGCTATATTATTTAGCTGCCGCGGTGACAATATTATTTTAAACTTAAAATAAAACGTTATTAAACATAATAAGTTTCCAAAAGTTAATAGACGGATGATTCTACGGAAACAGATGTCAAACAGAATTAATTATTTTTTAAGAAGAATAATGACCGAAATACTAAACGGGAATTAATTTAAATATTACTTGAGCTGGACATACCAAATTATAAAAAAAAATCGTTTATTCAGTCTAGGCTGTTACATAGCACTTTTGAAAGTATAAAACTATGCCAACGGTTCGCAAAACTACGGCAGGAGATCTTTTACTGAGAAGAATTAGAAAAAACTCAGCAAGGATTGCTTTTTTCTCCCTATTTTATTTCACAAATAGAAGTCTTATATAAATATTATATAGAAAATACAATATATGGGCCTCAGAGCCTCATTAGGACGTCATGGCAACGACGATATAATCATCGATAGCATCATAAAAAAACAATTAATGTACCCATAACAAAATCGCATTAGATTTATAATTCAAAAGCGATTGGACTAATTAATTATCATAATTCTTTATTTGTTAAGTTTATTTTTGCGTGTAATAGGAGAATAATTATTGAAAACAGTCAAAAAATATGTTAGCAAATATCAAGATTATAAGTTTTTTTTTAAATTACGGGCTTATTCCGTATCGCATATAGAAATTCTGCGTTTCACCCAGACTCTAGACTCGCATCTCTTTCACTTGTAAATCAAACTGTCCTTTAATTTCGTGTCGATGCTACTAAAGTAAGCCGAAAGTATCGATAGACTTATCGGTAATATAAATAAATATGGTTATATAAGAATTTTGGCTAAATTAAAAAGCGCGCCGAGCAAGCGAAGCGAGCGTATTTAGACAGAGACCGGCAAGCGGCAAATGCAGATTATTTGTTGAAATTATACAATAACACAATAAACTATGAGTTTTGAATGTATTCTATATTAGTATTCGCCAATCGACATTTTGTCAAATACCTAAATGTTATGGTATTCATTATGATATAATTCTACCATAATAGTAAATATTATATAAATATTCCGCAGATGGTATCTATACATAGTATCAAATAAAATTGCATCCCACTGTCTGTACACTGTGATCTATTAAAATACACAACGGCTGTTAATGTGATTTTCGTCAATACACAGATTGAATCAAGAAAAAGGTAGAATGTTTAAGAGAAGACCACGCAGGCGAGCCGCTGATGGAAGGCTACTCGAATATACAACTGTATCTAATCAGATGATTTAAACTATACCAAAATCAAACCTTTCTCACTGGTACCAACCGAACACTTATGTTTTATTATGAGTCATAAATACAATATATAGAATATTTATTCTAGATATTACATCATTTCATCTTAAACACAATGAAAACGTAGTATGTAAGGGAATCAGATTTCAATCGACACAAAGAACCCTTTATCGTATAAAAATAGCGTATGGTGTCGAAACTCGAATGACAATCTATCGAACGTCAACGCCATTGTGGAGAATGACCCAACAGATGGTAGGACATTAAGGGAGTTTATTGTGGATGAATCCATTAAAAGCGAAAGGGAGAAAGGTCACATAGACCCCGAATAGCCGACGCTAAAGAAAGATTCGATGGAAACTAATGTGTGTAAGGAAACTCAAATGAGCCATAACATCGTTGTAATAAAGTTAACAATACAAAAGAATATAGTGTACTAAAGTAATGAATCGAGTTGGTGTTGTGGAAACTTCATTGTTTAGTTCTTTAGCTACTCTTTTTAAGAAACTCAACCAATGGGCCCTATCATAATAACAGCGCCTCTTTGTCATTCTGCATCTTGAAGTAGCACAGGAGCCATCGCTGAGATAGCGCCCATGTTGACTTTTCTGTTGTTTTTTCTTCATTGATTTTTTTCTTACGTAATATTTTACATGCACAGTTGTAGTTCTTTCTTTATTTCTTTCTTTATTTGAGATCTACTATGCTATTCTGTAGTAAAATCAACATCAAACTTGATGACGAGTACAACACTGTGACAGTATACAGGTTCAATGGATGGTTAAATAGAGTTTCAATTGGAATAAAAGCTTTATACATTTGGAAGTAGGTTTTATATGATTTGTCAAATAAATGAACCATCTTTCCATTGATATCAGTTCTAGATTAAGTGATTAACTCGAGGATGTTTAGAAATAAAAAAATCGAATCGGATGGACGGTTATATTGCTGAAATCCCTGAAGGAAATCTGGATTAACATAATAAGATACTTTTATCCCAGTAAAATGTTCCCTAGCGTACTATTGGTATCAGAAAAGTGATGTGAAACAACGAGATGCGGGTAATAGGTGATTTGATAAGATGATATAATAAACTGGCTTTCCGCCAGCGGCTTTCCCCGCGTGGTCATTCATATATATTCATATCGTGTTACGGATTTTTACAATGACAAATTAAATAAAAACAATAATTACTATGATAACTTTTTAATTCCCTATATACATTTGCACTCACATTTTCATACCTTTATTTGCGGTTTCTCGGAATAAAAATAGCCTATGTTCACCGCATATAATGTAGCTTCACGTATGTGATTTTTTTTATAAATCGATCCAGTACTTTCGACGCCTATTCATTGCAAACAAACCAACTATCAAACAACTTTTTCCTCTTTATAGTATTGATATAAAAAAAATGTTAAACAATATTACTACAGAATAGTGCTGTTGGTGTAGGATCTGATTTATAGCAATCAAATTTATTACCTCGAGCTCCCGTGCTTCAGAAAACACGTTAACCATGAATAATTTTGTTTGTCTGTTCGTCTAATAGATTAATGAAGAATTTTAAACACGTCTTCTTTTTATTTTTGGCTTAATCAATAAATTACGATGATACATTGAGTTGAGATGTCGTATGACGTCACACCTTAGTACATTTTCTTCATAATTGTAACGTAGCGGGTCCCCTCAACTTTAATGCCTATTATCTTAGCCATTTCTTGTTTTATTGAGGCAAAAAATATATCTAATATTTCTCTATTATCTAACAGACGAACTAAATAGATTTCTTTTACGCAGGCATTCCTTATCCAAGCTGTATATGCAGTCGTTGTTACCCACCAATCCACATTGGGTTAGCGTCTTCTTATCCCATTCAACTCGATTCCATCCACAGGGAAGCCATCCTATGCTTCATTAGGGAAATAATAAACTGGTAATGACATGCAGTGGATACAATTTGACTTGTAAAGAAAGTCTATTGTCATTATTTTTCATAATGACAATAGACTTTCTCATGCATTGCTATGATACATTATGGTATCCACGTTTGGCTTTAAAAAATTTTAAGCACGGGTATTTTCAAAAATAAATATTCATATTTACTAAGTAAAATACATGTACGATTGTTTGATGTCCCTAAATCTTAAAATATTATAACGAAGTAAAGCTTCTAACTTTGTTTGTTTATAGATGTAATCTTTAAAAAATATGATATGATAATGAAAATTGTTTGTCCCACAGAAAACTAAATCATACGGTCGCATAAATTCGGTTACTAAATTGAGAATTGAAACGTAACTTACAAGGTTTCGTTCGCTTGTGATTTTAGTTTCGTTTGTAAACGTAAAAAACTTAATTTATCGAGAATGATCATTTTAGATTTTGTACCTTTCTCAATTCACAAACCGGCTGAAATTCTATAAGTTACGCGGGCGAAGTAGCAGGAAAACAGCAGGTTTAATAATAAAATAAAAAACCTCCCGTATGGTCTTAAGTCTATGGTATCGTTATGAAAGCTCTATTCATATGTTTGCTTTGGTGCATTGTTCCCGGCTAGGGAGTCTTGTTTTCAGTATTTTTACGACGTAGCTGTGACAAAGGCGTAAAATATGCAAAGCGATATTTAGACTGTGTTACTTTTTAAAGTAATTTAGACTAAGAGCTTATATTCCAATATCTTCTTTTCAAACAAAATATTTTTTGTTTCTCACACTTTTAAAAACCTTCGAAGGTTTTTATTAAGGCTTGTCATAGGGAACGCATCCAAAGAGTTATATTCACCAGTCGTTGAGGGCCGTAAACGCGTTCAAGATAAGATAAGAAGCGTAAGATATAAGTAGGTATAACAAATGCGTTTTTTTTTATTTTTGAGTTTCAGAATAAAAAGGCGCTTTCCAGAAGCCATAAAAATCTGAAGAAAAAAGAAACTATTCCTATATTTAAGTCAGATCAGTCAGCGCCATCTACAGAGTTACGTAAGTAGCAGTTTTAAGCTAGTGATGATGATGCAGTGGTAACGCTAGTGATGTGTAGGGCGGATTTAGTGTCTACCAACACAAGTGTAGATAGCTGTAGTTGTAATTATATAATATAAGGTGGCGTGTGCATTTATCGAGATCTTTCGGTAAGGTTAAACCGGACTCAGACCGGAGAAAATATGGTATTATTTTCTACATTGACCCCGCCAAGAATCGAATCCGGACTTCAGAGATATATATTAATTAATATTCAACAATAATATATTACTCATATTCCAAAATAAGTAGCTAAAGCCCCCTGTATTGTGGGCTACACCCAGACCCAAGACAAATTAGAAAGGTATAGAAGTACATCCAAGCGCCCCTATTTTTGTGAACGCTGCCTTAACGGTAAAAGATATACGAATTTTTTCTAAAGAAAAGTTGGAGAGCTTTAAAATATCTGTAAAACGTTCACGACGGCATATATATAAATAAAAAAAAACTTTGTAAAATCGTATTTTTTTGTCCATCTTTAGATATTTATTTGAATAGTTGATATTGAATCCTTATCAAACATATATGGTTATCGTCAGAAAATTTAATGCAAATAAAAATTGTCTTTTATACCAAATCAATTGGGGAAGTAGTTTGGATTTTACTACGATGTTTTTGAGAAAAGAAAAACACACACCCTGCCGATTTTTTAAATGCTATTTCATGTGTATGTATCTATTATGACTAACAGTTTTATTTTTACATGTATTCGATACCTTTTATATTTATAAGGACTGTAGTAATGATATTATTGTGTTAACGTTGCGTTACGAGAGCGTTTAGTAACAAGAAACACCTATTCAAGGTGAGATTGCCAGTCTTTATACCCAAGAAGATTATCTAGAGTAGTATAAGGCTTTTGTAGTGTTGGAGAAGGATGAAAAAGACTAGCTGAACTGGAATACAATCGATTGAATAAGTATTCGGAATCATCAACGAAAAGAGACGGCTTTGGTTGACATTGGATTGAACTCAATTTTCAATAAGTATTGTTAGATCAAATATTTAATATTTCATTATATCGAGTTAAACCCAATAGGATTTAACGTTCAGTGCATTTTGATTAATCACAATATCAATAAAATCGAAGCCAATTTTGTCACGCGGTTGGCCTGCTGGAAACCATAGAAAACAGATTAGGGAGCATGTAGGGACACTTCATTCGACTTCTTTACAACCTGACTTTAAGCAAAAATAATCTAATGACAAGTAAAACTATTATTGTGACACTATCGAGAATCATTTAGAAACGCAAGAAAAGTCACGATAAACGCACTAAGCAAAATGTGAATCAACACTAGTTGAGAAACTCGCAAGATAACTTACAGCAGTACATAAGTAGTGCTACTTATGTACATAGGTATATTCTGACCAAAAAAGAAATAGAAGTATACATTAACTGTGTGTTTGGTTATTCTCTAGAAACGACATTGTTAAAAAACCATCCAGTATTGGAAACGAGTAAAAAAATCACGTTTATATGGGAATTTCGATAAACATTTTTTTACTACTATTTGATACCATAGCGGCAACGGAATTACATAATCTGTGAAAATTTCAAATGTCTAACTATAACGGTTCATGAGAAACAGACGAAGGGATGGAAAATGGATTCTTAGACTCTGTGTTTTATTCTTTAGGTACGGAACTCTAACATGAATCTAATTCCGAAAAATCTAACTCTGAATCGTATCGAGGATGCAGTTTCATTTCACTTTCATATTTTCTGTATAGTCCTCTTTCTCAACAAAGGTTAAATCCCCCATTCTTTGTATTTTTATTAGAAAAGGTACTGTTCTATTATTTCTCATATTAGTATGGATTTGTTATAGATTATACTGGCCACACTAACTTAAGTTTATATTATTTTGTCATGGCAACTCTCGCCCCTTTCTTTTGTACAAATTATAACTGCAAGCGTTGCTGTGCGATTCAAAATTGAAATAAAAGATTATATAAATTATACAAAATTTCCCGCTTTTCATTTATACATATACATATAACATGTTTTGCAGTGGGAAATTGTACAAGAGTAACGGTACAGGGTTTAAAATATAATTTTATGCTGGTGCCAGAAAAACCACCCAACCATTAATAAATCCCAAGAATAAACCTTCATTTTGGCATCAAGCTTGTGAGGTTAGTTTACCACGAGTTATGATAAATATTTTTGTAACTCACCTGTTTTACCAGAGAAGTGGTACTTTTTAAAATTATCCTTATTATTAATAATATAACTATCTTTTTAATAATAATATAAAATGCGAAAATAACTCGGTCTGAACCCATTTTGATAAAATTTCATATGAAAAGTATGAGATACTAAACAAGATATATAATTGATTACATACGAATCCTATGGAAAGAATGAAAAAACGGGTAGAAGTTTGTATGGAGACATTTTATTTACTAACATTCTTATACTTGCTTCTGCTTTTCTTTAAAACCAAATTATTAGTTTTTATAACAATCTAAATAGAATGTAAACTTGGAGAAAAAACAACTTCAAAATAATCGAATAGTGGGATGGCGACTAGATTTTTTTTGTCCGCCAAGCAGATTGTTGAAAAATATAAAACACGTATTTTTTTTTTGTAATCTCTGAGTCAAAATGTCACATGACATCACGCTTTTGTATATATATACAAAACTGTGACGTAGCGAGACCCCTTTCTTCAAATTTAATGTCTGTTATCTAAGCTATTTCTTGTTAAATTGTACTTAAAAAAATACGTATCTAATAATTTTCTATTATCTGACTGACGAATTAAATATAATTTCTATAATTACTCTATCGTTATCCCTATTCTTATTTTTATAAATTCAATATATAATTTTTATTCGGGTTACGATTTGATGACAACATTTTTGTACGTTTGACTTCAAACGAAGTCAAATTTGTCATAATAAAAATTATTTTACGATTTTGTGGTCTGTTTATTTATGAAAATTAACATTTAATAATAAAATAATAAAAAATAATAATAATAATAAAAAGTATTTATTTCAATAAATCCATACAAATATGTGGCCGGGGCTTCTCAGAAAGTAGTCTAAATACACTTGTGTTGGGAAAGCCTCGCTCATCCTTTACATTTTATATTAACTTAGATTTATGGATTAAGTACGGTAAGTAGTAACTTAGATTAAGAAAATTACAAAAATAAGATTATATAAAAAGAAAAAAAAATAGGTAGTGTGTGTGCGTATGTGTGTGTGTTAGTGCATGTATGTGTGTTAGTGTGTATGTGTGTGTGTTAGTGTGTATGTGTGTGTGTGTGTATATGTGTATGTGTTGTGCATTTGTGTGCGTTGTGTGTGTGTTGTGCGTGTGTCTGCGTTAGGGTGCTTCACATATGTATAGTTTGTATTAATCTATAAGTCAAGTTATTCTAATCAGAATGTCTTCCACTTCCTCATATGTAAGAGTAAAGAGCCACTCAGTCAAAATTATTTTACACTGGTATAGTTTCATAGGGTAAATACTAAGTATACGGTTTATCTTATTGTAAGCGTGAGGGGCTTGAGCTATATTTTGTCTCCTGGCAAAGACTGTACGTATGATAACAGTGGGGGCTACAATGTCAGACCGTCTTTTTATAAGTTTGTTATGATCAAAAGGTAACGTTTTGTGATATCTAAGTATCATATATAATATATAAAGTTTTCTAACCGAGAGTTTTTATTAACATTTTTATTAAAGGATTCCTATGTGACAACCGCCGTCAAGTTTATTTTGGCGATGTAGTTCTCCCTAAAATAACATTTTCTTTTAGTTTAAAAAAAATATTATAACAAAAAAGTCCTATATAAGAAAACAGTCAACTTGAAAACTAGTCTTAATTTTTGAAGTTAGTTAAAAATAAACCACTGTAAATAGATACTAATACCACGCAAACGCAGATTTGGCCAAAAGCTAGTAATAAATAAATTTAATTTTCAAAATTTCCCGCGAAAACGCCACTTCTGTCATGGCGTCGTTATAAAATTACGGCCCACTGATACTAATCGTATATCGTTAGGTTGAATTCTTTTAGTCCTGATTGTGACGTCAGAAGGCTGTAAGGGTCTAGGAAGGGTATGACGCGTTACGAAAAAAAATATTTGGCTTTCGTAATTACATTAAGCAATAGCATAAATATAATGATCATAAAAGTGTGATTATTGGTAAAAGTATATTAAACACTACCAGAACAAATATGTTTATTTCCGTTTACTGTCAACACCAGTATTATTCTTCTTTAATATTCAAGACAATGAAAATATCACAATGAAAACTGCAAATTCATATTCATCGACAAAAAAAAAAAAATACCTCACGGTGAAGAACATAGAGGTTGAATTACAACGAAGTTTGTTATAAAATTATACTTAAGGCCTACATTACAAAACGTTACCATTCTTTTTATTTTATTTAATAATGCACGTAAATTAAAAAAAAAAAAATAATTTAGACATAAAATTAGATACAAGACAGACTTTTCACTAATATTCAGCTTCTTATTCATGAAACTATAAGGCGATTTTAATTGATTCCTTGTAAACAGTTTCAATTTTTCTAAAATTACTCACGTTTTATTTGTGATTTGCTTCAGACGGTTTACCGTATTTAATGAAGAATCTGTGGCTTCATAGGCGTCACATATGGATTATGAAATAAGGTCAACTTCATAGCATCAATATATATATTTGTAGCTGTTTTGCCGCCACTTTACATAAATAATAGCATAGAGGAACCACGTAAGAATCGATTTTCCGTAGGTCAGAAACTTTAATTCCCGTTTTCACTAACCTAAAACAAGGTATAGCTTTACTAATAATCACATAATATTAAGAATAGCAGAAGCAGATTTGTAACGTTAGATAATGCCTTACAAAGCACTTGCTTAGATAGACAACATTTGTCTATAAATTTGCATGATTCGGTTTTTTTTTTTCTTTAAATATATAGCCTATTTGCGTTTACACAACTCCGGCATTATTAGCCGCCTTTATACATAAAGAGACAATAACAAAAATATATATTTTGAGGTAATAACACAAGAAAAATTGTACGTAGTCTTGTATTTACACGAGCACCCGAGCCGTCATTGTCCATAGATAAAAAGTTCAAAAATTCAAAATATCTCATTGTTTTTATCTTAATTCTAATATATAAACTCCTTGATTCCAATTTACTAAAATTGAATTTATCCCTTCACACATCCGTTATAGCCAAAGAGTAAATGTATCTGTCACATTACGCAAATGCCCAGCGCTACGTGCCGCACTTGCTTGTGCGGCAAATGCTTGTCCTAACTTTAAGCGTTGCTTAATGTCGTTAGGTGGCTACTTGTCTTTGATAAAACGCATTTTACCTTTAACATTGCCCAAACATTTAGGTCACAGATTTGATCGACTTTTAAGTTTAGTGAAAACAGGCATAACTCTTTTATTTTGGTGTACTTTTTTATTTAAACGATTTTGGCGCAGAATACGTCATATTATAAACATCATTTACTTAAGGCGCCATTTCTACTGCTAAGCGTTGTTCATTTTTATATCTACAGAGAATGTCGTAAAATTGCTCGACGTCTGTAAGGAGCCTTAATAGCCTTAAAAGCGTCAGGATGTGGTATCTATTCATAAAAGCTCCCGTTCGATTCGATTGGAGACAATAAACGAACAATATACTGTTTGGTATAAAAATGTTTCATGGCACTCATCGCCCTGAAACCGAATATGTAGCCTTGAGATGCTTACGCAATATCGTTGGTAATAGAATTCGTGGTTGTATTTAATTATCATATTAAATACATTTTTGTACATAATTGAGTAGGTCTATAGGCCTTTTGGACCGATTTGAAAAGTTCTTTCACCTAAAGTAAGCTATCATTTACGCGGAAGAAGTCACGTGTAAATATCCGGTAATAAAATAATTAACGCAAGCACTAAAGGACCCATTTTTAAAATTCTTTCAGAAGTATAAAGCTACGTCTTTAAAAAGTAACATAGCAATGTTTCATTGAAATTGTTATCGGATTTGTTAACCGCCTTTGAAGTTTTTCAAAATATTTTTTAATTTATAATTTTTTAAGACAACGGCATTTTCAAGATAGTTTAGACTTTTTCAACTTAATTTGACAAAAAAAACTATTCCATTTAAATATAATGCGACCCCTTTTAAATATTATCACATAAACAAAGAATCTTCAGAATCGGTTTAAGATTACTCACATACAAATTACCTTCTTTTTTAAAGTAAGTGAATTAAAGTCCTTGTTTCTTTTTTGAAGAAGAAGAAAAATATTTTGCGTTATGTAATGCCATTAAATGACAATAACGTCTTATCTCATAATTACTATAATAGATATCATATAATATAAAACTTCTTACGTAATTATACGTTTAACTGATATTTCCAAGTAAATTACGAATTTAAATTGATTATCGACAAAAGAAATCGGAAAGTAAAGTTACAATACTGAAGACGCTAGACTAAAATGTCAAATAATGAAAGTAACGCGTATTATACCTATTAACAACAGATTATTATATTATTAAATTATGTTATATCATAAAGTAAAGGTGTGAGACATTTAAAAGATATTGAATGAACTATATAAATAATATTACGTTAATTGGAATTGTCTAAAAATATCCTTGAAAGCTTTTAGATGAATAAATATTTATGAGTATAGAGCATTGTGAACAGAAAATTAATCAAATAAAACTTTGAAAGCTATTGAGAAATATTAAATGATATAGATGAATTATTACGTCCGCTCAGGCCCTCCTTATGGATGGTTAAGGAGGATGAGCTATGACCCTCCATGCTGGCCCAATCCGGATTGGAGGGTATTAACAACCGCAAATGCAGCCAGGACCAACGGCTTAACATGCCTTCCGAAGCACGGAGTAGCTCGTGTTAATAATTTTTTGGTCACCCATCCCGTGACCGACCCTTGCGAAAGTTTCTTAAAAACAACGCTATTAACAATAACAACTAAAATGCAAAATTTTTATTATCTATGTCTCTTGTCCATTCAAATCGATTGCTATTTTAAAAGTTATAGATTTTGAAATTAGATAATAAACCCACAGTCTTTCAATGTGGAGACGTGTTTGTCTCACGTAGCTCAGATGAGCAGCCTCGAAATATGGATACGCGCCTTTAAGATTACCTTATGTGATCGTCTGAATAATTTATACATTTATGATTCCTGTAAACTTATAATTATGATATCCAAATTGATATACAGTATTAATTAAGTTTATTGTGACCTAGATAGCGTGCGCTTCAAATTTGTATTCCCGAAGGTTGTGTTAAGAAAGTTAGGCCAATATTAGAAGGGTCCTCAAAAGCAATTCATTTTCTATTCCTATTAGTGAACGATGATCCACTGATCATTAGAATTTAAAGTGAAAGCAAAATATCGCGGTAACTTATCATTCGTGTCGTAGGTTCTTTACACATAGATTTTTTCACTACAATGAAACAAATGAGTGGTTAGTACGCACGCACCAGCCGCACGACACACTCGATTATATTAAAAATTTATATGACGTCACCAGCATAACTCCGACGTCAAAACAGACAATTCTTAGAATTCAAAATTCCAATATTGAATCGGGAACACCTCTCATTAGTCCAGTGAATAGAAGTGTATTTTGAGATGCCTCGCTCCTGTTAAGTTTTCACTTGACAAAAAATAACTAATAGGTACTATTACAAAGAAATGAGAAACATCGTAATCTGCCACCCCGACCCTTAGTGTAATTGTGATTCTGATTATAAACCATTGCCAAACTCTACTCAATATCTCTTTCACACAACTAGTAACTAAAAAGAGTTATACTTTGATAATATTTAGTAACTAAAAAGACTTATACTTTGATAATGCTTAGTAACTAAAAAGACTTATACTTTGATAATGCTTAGTAACTAAAAAGACTTTAATGTTTTATAAGTTGCGTCGAAACTACGTACATTTCCAGATGTTGTTGTGACAATACTAATATCGTTGATAGCTTTGATATATCATAGTTCACTTCCTCTTGTAATAACACTTCTAGATTCAACTACATTTTCACACTGCGCTGGATACACATCTTCACGCCACCGAGTCTCGAACAATAATTCCCCTAAAACAAGCAACTACCTTACAGCATGACTATTCCAACCAGTTTTTTTTAATAAGCCAAGACAAGATCCGTTTTTGGACAAGTAACAATATTTTTTTTTTTAGTACTTAGTTCTGTTCTGTGAATAAATAAATTTGTTTAATTAAAAACTTCAATTTAAATTCTTAATTTTACAAATGAACATTCATGCAACTTTTCCCATATACCTTATATAATTCTAATTTTAAAAGATAGAAGCATTTAATAACTCATTCATTGCAGATGTTTTTAAACGATGCAATATAAAACATAAAACAAATTCATAAATCGTAGGGCAATTTACATTTTTATAACGCTTTAAAGGAACTCCATATATAAACAAAATAAAATAGAATCTCGCCAGCTGCGTAGCTAATAGATCAGGTAAATATCTCCAGAAATGGTGGAACGGAATTAATCAACCTATTTAAAAATAATTTTAAACCCAAATCAAATCGACGGTGGTAAAGTCAATTGATCCTAGCGAATTTATGACGATATTGAGTTACAGCAAAAAAGTTTTTTTTTCTTTTAGTTTGATATAGGTTTCGAATTTATAAAAACTTTTTGGAGTTAATCACTTATATTCGAAATGGATCTGAATTCGAAGATCATTGACGCAACTCTATCATGTGATATTCCAACTCAATTTATCGCAGTAATTATTTGTAGATTACGCAAAAAAAATGTGTTTTTAATATTCTTCAATAAATCTACCCGACGGATGTTTTACAAATTTTATATGAATAATTTAAGAAGGAATTCCAATATTTCATATAAAGGATTATATTCCATATTCGGTTACATTCTTCTACTATTTTTCGATCACCAAAATATTAACGTTTGCGATACAATAAAGTTCCTTATACAAATTGGAGACATTCTAGAACCTTCGCAGCGTCCGTAGCTAATTTATTTGACCCGTTAGCCCTTTAGCAAATGAAACTGTCTATTTGCCTCCTGTAGTCTCCTTAGTTTGACTTATTTTGAGGACAAGGCCAATTTCCATTAGGACGATGAAAAGTGAGGCTAAAATATATTTCCTCTTGAGATCCGTATAATTTTTCATCTTACCTGCCTACGTTCACAATTACGCAACCCCAATTTATAACAAATTCTCATAAAAGTTGATGAGAATCATTTGAGATCCTTCAGAAAGGTTATATTTTGACTGTGAGATATGCACGACTGAAATCCTACCTTAAATAAATCTGTTCTTTATGCATATATTTTTTTTATTTCAAGATACTTTTTTTGAATTCTGTTGAAGATGAATTGCTTTCACCGACTTCAAATTAAGTTACTTGAATTTGTTAATTGCTTTAGTAGTTATTAAGAATTTATATTTTGGTTTTCGACAAACGTGGTTTGAACTGTCACTCATCCAAGTTCCATATGTTTTTTTATGAAACGTATTTTTTCAAATAAAAGAAAGTACATCAAATTCCTCCAACTATTTATATCTGCTCACACGCCGGTTTCTGTTGTCACGGACTCATTACCCGACCGTGTCAATCCATAAAATGAACTTTATTATATTGTCTCGGGTCGGGTGTTTTAGTACCTTGAGTTTTTCAAATTTCCATAATACAAGTGCTAAAAACTACTTTAGGATTAAAAGCAATGTATATGTCGCAGGCATTTTGTATGAATCTTCTGTTTACATATGGCGTCGTCAGTTTAGAAACGCTCGCTGTTAAGTAATTTGCCGAAGGCAAAATGACAACTCGTTCAATTGTTATAATTTTAATGTTGGTTGTAGGTTTAGAGTGACCATGAAGAAAACACATTTTGGAATATCAGATTTTATATCATCAATTATAAGTATGCGCTTTGGTTGTCATAAAGTTACTTACACTTACTTACAAAAACGACATTTATATGATAACCAATAATAAAATAATAATTAAATTTCTTAAGATGATATGATACTATCAAATAAAAACAATTAAGTGGTTACATTAATAATTTTTTGAAGTCTTGACATATTCATATAACTTATATGACATTTCAAAGTTACCAAATGTTACTATTTAAAAATATATTAATTTTAACTTGTCCTTGTTATAATTTTTAATGTTTTGGTTAGTTCAATATGAATGTAAAATCCGTATTTCAACGAAATCACTTAATATTTCCCAAAAGAAAAGGATATTCAATATTGTAAAAAGAAATCATGAATAACAATAGGCGGGTTTCAATAATTAAATCAAGAATTTTATATAAATATTTATTTGCGCATATCAAACTTGAGTGACATTTGGACCCACTAAGAATATTCTTTTTAAAACACGCAGATCGGTTATTTTGACACTGCCTTTTAGCCGACTTGCATAAGCATTTGCTAAAACCTTTTCCGACAAAAAAAGATTCTTTAGAAACAGATTCTCTTAAGGATATATTTAAATGAATTTCTTACACCAAACTTAAACCAGTTTTTAATAATCGCTTGTTGTGTTTGTGTCAATTGTGCCAATTTGGTGAACACCGTGTCTCAGATCCAATACTTTTCCAGATATATTGTTAGTATCTAAAAATTGATAGAGGGTCCCTGTATCAATTTTTAGGAAGTTAAAAGAAAACGTTATCTCCAATATCTAGAGCTGCCTTGATGCAGCAAATTTTACACAAACACAAAACATTTGAGCCATAACCTTCTTTACCAATTGTTTCTCCGCAAATTATGTGAACTGGTTTAAGACAAAAACATCATTTATGGGCACCACTAGTTCCGTCTTTACATACAAAGCTTCTCAAGTCATTTTCAACGGTAGTTAAATCTTTTGAATCATGTATCCCAACAGAATTTGGTAAAATAATGTTGTTTTCATCATTTGATGACTCATTTGTATGTTGAAGAGAGGTGCTGCTATTAGTGATATTTAAAAGGGATTAATTGGCACAGGCAAACTAATTAAGTCATTAGAAAATATGATAAGAGAACTGTTTGCGACTTGGGCAGAATAGTCTTGAGTCTCATCTGATACATTTTTCGAATACACATCCAAAGAACTGTCTAAAACTAAATTCCAATTTTCTACTAGCAGCACAGCGATGGAAGTAAGTTCACCTACGGAAGGTGCATGATTTGTCATCATCGTCTCTTGAGTTATTTTCATTACCTATATTTTTAAAATCATCAATATTTGAAGTCTCTATTGAAGCGTTGGGGTTGTAAATGGGGGGTGAGAAGCACCCCCAGGCTTCAGGTATAAAGAATAAAACTAATAATAAAGTTTAACAATCTTTATTTTTGTTCTCAGGGGGTAGGTTAAGACATTTGCTCGTTATGGTTCTTGTTTCTATAATTACGAGGGGAGGACTTAGCTTTTAAGTTTTGCAAGGGGATTTAGTGAGGACTTCGCGGGTTCGGCATCACGGGCTGGGCAGAGGCTGAGAAGGGTGTAGACCCGACGTCAGCTCCGGTCAGCAGCACCGAAGGTCCATGAAGCTCAGGAGGACTGGAGTAGATGAAGAAGTAGAACTAGCAGTAGAACTAGCAGTAGAACTAGTAGTAGAACTAGCAGTAGAACTAGCAGTAGAACTCCGATTTCGGGGTTATTTAGCACTTACACACAATTTGAAATAATCAAATCACAATGAATCCTTTGGACTCGCGAGAAGTCATTTTAAATACTATAGCACCACTATGAGCCGCGCTGCGCTCCTATGTCTGCCTACCTCCATAGTACAATTGTTAACATTGTACCTACAATTATTTTTAATTATATTTTTCTTTAAATTTATTTGTATTAAAAAAAGAATTCAAAGCAAGAACAGTTTATTAAGTAAACTGTTACACTATAAATATCTTCTAATGTTATTACATGAACCTTTGGACTATCAGAGCTATATTTTTAGGATAAGGTAGTCCACATCACCAATATATGAGTATCTCATGTTTTATTATTAATAATATTGGGCAGGCGTCCTCGGAGTGCCAGATTCTATGGACACCTTAGCATGTTTAAAGTGACGGATTACATCAAAAATCTTCTCACTTGTCCACGGCTTTTTATAGCTCCCGCTTGAATATCTTAATATTTTTTTTAAATTACTTGAGTAATTGTCTTTAAAATCACAAGCATTTTGCAAAAATTCTCCAGAACACGCAGTATTTGCACTGATTGCTGCCATTTTGTTTGTTATCATCAACAACGATGCGAGTTGTACAAAACACTAATTATTTAATTTTTCGCGGTATTATGTAGATGGCGTTTGAACTATCAATCTAATGTTTAGGCATAATATACATATAATGAATCGGCAATATACATTTTTCCTTCAGCATATTACATAATAGCGAGCGTTTCCAAACTGTTGACGCTGTATGTAAACGGCGGTTTCATACAAAATGCCTGCGACATATATAACGTTTTCCAAGTCTAATTATATTCATTTTTTACTAATATATTATGGAATATATATCAATATCAATCAAAATCCGAACTTTATAATTGCTATAAAACGAATCTCCTCAAGTTTCGAGATAAAACTAAAATTTATCCACCAAAGTTCGTTTTATCCAAAATTTGAAGTCACATTTGAAAGCACTAAATTAGGATAACTAACAGATCGGATATCGAAAAGTCAAGAAAGTTATGCACCATAGTGGATTAAATTGTACCCAAAGGTCAAGAGAGAGGTATTAACTACACCTGTCACTCATCCTCGCCCGACCTTGCTACTGTCTTGTATAATTATGATTTACTGCGTGAACTTGGACACAGCATAAAATAATAACAGTGTAAAAAAGGAAGAAGGTTATAATCCTACTTGGGGGAGCAATTGGTTAGAGAGACTAAAGGGAAATTGTCTCTCTCCGAGCTGGGGATTAGTAGCTCGGAGACCGTGGTCCAAACGATATATGCAATACAAAGCAGATGAAGTGCAAAGTCCCTCTAGTCGCTGAGATACGCGTTGCTGCATAGAATTTCGTATAGGAGCACAATGCAGTTTTAAGTGCATCCTAATATTTCATTATCTTTGATTTCTTCTCCTCAATAAGCTTATGAAACCGTTAACAACCACCAGTCAGTCTGACGGCACTTGGCTTACTGTGAACAGTTTTTCCTATGCAATTCTATTCAATATAAATGTCTTTACCTACATACCCAGGAGAGACAACATAGCTTAATATAGGATAATGAATTTAGACGCACTGAAAGGAAAAAATGGCAATTTAATATAAAATTATTAATATGTAAACTTTTTTCATTATTGATACTGTAAATCACCACAACTTTAACACTACAATAAAAACGAGCTTACACACATTTTCGCAAGGTCAATTGCGTAAACCTTACTCTCCACAAGTTCCATAAATTTACAAAAAACAGTAAAGAATGTCGATAATCACTCCTTTTCTCGTCAACTATAAGACAATAGTCTTATAGATTTTTTGTTTACTGTATTTTCCCATCTAAAACATACTCTGAATTATAATATTATCTTTGGACTCTAATTAACGTAATTTTATTTGTGTAAAGTTAGCTATTATTTTATATGCCAGCTGACTTTATTAGTCTGTGGCACGTGATCAAATTTTCGCGTCGGGCAACTTGTAAAAGAAAGGTTGATTGCGTCGTTAGAACTGCCGGCTCGGAAAGGGTTTTGTTTGAGTGTCTCGACATTGACCTTAACAGGAAGCTTTTAAACACTCACTTGGGTTCAGAGCCTTACAGCTATGTACTTTGAGATGTTTTCCAATATTGTAAACTACTTTGTATTTACTATAATATATCTTAGTTTCTTTAGCTTTTTATATAAATGAATAAGAAAGCGTACGTTCAGCGGTGAGCGTCATACGACTCTTGTTTATGATTATGATGAATAAGAATAATAAGTCGATGCGGCCAAATATCGTAGTTAATCGCCAGCTGAGCCACATGCCTTCGCCATGGATTAATCGAATCGAATAGAAAGAATGGGCCACTCCGCGGGCCCAATGCGCATTGGAGTATAAACATCTATAAATACAGACAGGGACAACGGCTGAACGTGCAAGAAGCACGAATTAGCTCGACATCATAAATTTTTGATCACCACCCTATGACCGACTCTTGAGAAAGTTGATCGGCTTTTTTTAATTCGACCTTAATAGCAATAAGTTTGATCTCATGCAATAATAAAACTTAAATAACATGAAGTTTCATACATTAATTAATTGTTTACGTAATATGAATATTATTGATTTCTCCTACTATTCTGCAAATACCAAATTGGCCAAATGCTGCTATGCTATTCTGTTAAATTGCATCGCTATTATTATTCAGAGATGTCTCCGTGATCAATAGGTTTAATACCGGCAGCAATCACCGACTTGTCCGAGGCTCTCTGAATATCGACTTCAAAGCTGAACGTGTCCGCTTGATGAAGGCCAGGCTCCGACCTACTCCACTCCAAACCATGATGGAATCTGAAACGTTCCAGTCAAATCTTGAGAACCGATTCGCTGCCATGGAAACCACAATTGACGTTGACGAGAATCTTGAAAATGTGGTTCGAATACTCAGGGAAGAAGGTACGAAATTTTGTAACATGCAGCGTAAGGGCGGGAAGTCTAAGTTCTCGGATAGAACTTTGGGGCTTATGAAGGAACGACGTGAAAACCCACCTGTCACTTCGTCAGGAAAACGTGCTCAAAACCAGGAGATCAGCAAACGCGTACGATATGACCTCCGGTGCTCCAACACTCACGCTATAGAAAGAGCGATCGAGCAAAACAGGGGGTCAAAAGTATTCGTACAATCTCTTGGAAGAAGCCACTTGACGAAGTTGACCACAGCAAGCGGGGAAGTCGTTGCTTCGAAGCCAGCGGTCCTCTCAGAGGTGGAAAATTTCTATGCCCGGCTATACGCTTCGCATGCACCTCGACCTGATCCCGGAAATGAGGATTCTAGAGCCACATTAACACGCCACTACACCGAAGATCTGCCAGAAGTCAGCATTGGCGAAATCGAGATCACTCTGAGACAGCTTAAAAATGGAAAAGCCCCTGGAGAGGATGGCATTACAACCGAATTATTAAAAGCAGGAGGTAAACCAGTACTGAAGGAGCTCCAAAAGCTTTTTAATGCAGTCCTCTTCGAAGAGAGAACTCCGCAGGCGTGGAGTAGGAGTGTAGTCGTCCTGTTCTTCAAAAAGGGAGACAAAACCCTGCTGAAGAACTATCGACCCATTTCCCTTCTAAGTCATGTCTATAAGCTGTTTTCTAGAGTAATCACGAACCGTCTTGCGCAAAGACTTGACGAATTCCAACCACCGGAGCAGGCTGGGTTTCGGAGTGGATACGACACCATAGACCACATCCACACAGTGCGGCAGATTATACAGAAGACTGAAGAGTATAATCAGCCCCTGTGTCTAGCATTTGTGGACTATGAGAAGGCCTTTGACTCGATTGAGATCTGGTCCGTTCTGGAGTCCCTGCAGCGATGCCAAGTCGATTGGCGATACATCCAAGTGATAAGATGTATTTATGAGGCCGCCACCATGACCGTCCAAGTACAGAATCAGCAGACAAGTCCTATACCGTTGCATCGAGGAGTAAGACAAGGAGACGTTAAGTCTCCGAAATTGTTTACTAATGCATTGGAGGATATGTTTAAGACGCTGAACTGGAAAGGACGTGGCATCAACATCAATGGCGAGTACATCTCTCACTTGAGATTTGCTGGCGACATCGTCATCATGGCAGAAAATCTGCAGGACCTACAACAGATGCTGAATGACCTGGCTGACTCTTCTATGCGCATCGGCCTACGGATGAACTTGGATAAAACCAAGGTCATGTTCAACGAACACGTACTACCGGAACCGATTGCAGTATGCGGTGCCGTTCTCGAAATTGTTCCAAAATATGTATACCTCGGGCAAACATTGCACTTAGGTAGAAACAACTTCGAGAGCGAGGTAAATGGAAGAGTTCGGCTAGGTTGGGCAGCGTTTGGAAAACTACGTCAGGTCTTCACATCGTCGATCCCGCAGTGCCTAAAGACGAAAGTCTTTAATCAGTGCGTCCTACCCGTTATGACATACGGAGCTGAAACGTGGACACTGGCGGCACGGCTGGTCCACAAGTTGAAGGTCGCTCAGCGGGCTATGGAAAGGGCTATGCTCGGCGTTTCTCTGCGGGATCGAATAAAAAATGAGGTGATCCGGCAGAGAACCAAGGTTATCGACATAGCCCACCGGATTAGCAAGCTGAAGTGGCAGTGGGCTGGCCATATTAGCCGCAGAACCGATAACCGTTGGGGTAAACGAGTTCTTGAGTGGAGACCGCGTCTCGGCAAACGTAGTGTAGGACGTCCTCAGGCGCGGTGGAGTGATGATTTGCGCAAGATGGCTGGCAGGAGCTGGATGCGAACAGCCGAAAATAGAAGTAGATTGCGTGCAATTGGGGAGTCCTATGTCCAGCAGTGGACGAATATGGGCTGATGATGATGATGATGCATCGCTATCACAATATTAGAGACTAATCAAATAAAAACAACTACCTATGATAATAAAGATCTTAGATGATTGGAACTCTTATACTGTGACATCGCTGTGTTCAGCAATTTCAGTATAACAGGTACATCTACAACTATCTATCTATACTTTAGTAAAAAAGAAACTGATCCATGTTTGTATATTAAATAATTATGAAAAAGAAAAACTATTATAAGGGCCATTTATAAAAGTAATATACCAAACAATGACTTTATAATTTTTGTCTTTTTTCGGTTTAGGTCAAGAAAATAGTTTCGATTATCGCTAACCGGTGATGCCTTCACCCTGTCTGTATCCCACAGACTTACCGAAAATAAATTGTTACATTATATTATGAAGTATGATGTATAGCTTTCCATGAAAGATTTTTTAAATTGGTCCAGTAGTTCCGGAACCAATTGGATACAAAAAAAAACAATAAAATATTTCCTCTTCATTATATCATAGCATAGATTAAAGGAAGCCGATAGCGAAGTGGGTTAGCGCATTCGGTTAAAAACTCTTTATTGCACAACAAGAAAATGACCAGAACATACAAAAATATTTTACATTGGATGGAAAAATTATAATCTTGAGCTCCTACGAGCTTCGGAATGCAAGTTAAGCCGTTGATCCCGACTGTATCACTAATCGTTAACATTCACCAATTATTTAAAATAATAAATAATAATGTATGGACCATTGATCTTATTCGATTTGTAAATCCATGAAATAAAGAATTCTCCCTCATATACTTTCCCATAAAGACGAAGTGGCGGGCTCAGCTATTTCATTTTGAGAAAGAAACGAAATATAGCTACTTATATCAAAAATGGTCTCATTGTTAAACAGAAATTTATTACTAATGTTCTCATTTATCTCGTGTAGCTCGGTTGTGTAGTGGATACGCGGAACGGCCCACGATCGTTATTGTGTGTTCACTTAGGTCGTTCACAGGATGGATGATAAAAATATGGTACACCGTGCTTCGGAAGGCACGTTAAGCTGTTAGTCCCGGCTGCATATGCAGTTGTTAATACATTGGGTCAGCAAGGAGGGTCAAGGCCTATCCTCCATAACCATCCATACGGAAGGCATGAGCCCCTGCAATGGGGATATAAAAAAGGCTAATGATGATGTTCCCATTAAATCAAAAATTTCTTCCTATTTGCACCTTTTACATAAACAACGCCCAATTCAAATACGTCTCATATAGCTTGTTTTATCACAACCAATATGATAATAGTAATTCTGAATCCTTGATAATATATCTACGTATATTCATTCCTTAAGCCTCTGTGTCATTAACATGATACGTCTAATCATAACTCGTGCATGTTATATACACATTAGCTGTTACCAACAAACGAGGCGAGGCATCAAAACGCCGCAGTCATGCCTCACGTAATAACCTCGGTTAATAACGTTTGCGATAACTCGACTGTCTAGTTAGTAAGGTGAACAAGTATACTTATATTGATTACTTACTTTGGGCCAGCGACTTCGCCCGCGTCATATTTAATTATACTTACAAAAAACCCTCTAGAATTACATACTGATGTATATTTGTATATTGATTAAAATCCAAATTAATATTATTTGTCTATTTTAAAAGATCACTTCGTACAGACTGCGGGGTGTGAATTTATTTTTATACTGTGTATAGATCACTATTTTCCCGAAAAAGAGATTATTTCTGATTTTGTGTCCTCTCGCTATATTATATTTTATGTGACGTCACAACTCTATCAACAGCGGAAGATCAAAATCAAAATGCTTCTACCGCTAAAAACGCTAAAAATCGATAGTTTAGAAGTTAAGAAGGAACAGGTAAAGGAACTCGTCAAAATAATAATCCTCCTTTTTGCATCGCCGTAATCAGGTAAAAAAGGGCATTTTCGTTGACATAAACATAAAATCATTAGATAATATGTCTGAGTTCGTTTATTAACAGTACTAAATCTTTTAATACCCACACGTTGGCTCAGAACACACTCTATCGATCCCTTGAACCATTTCAACGGAGCTATGGTCAGAGGCAGTTTATTTTCTAAACGCTTTTCATGTGAACTCAACAGTGAGAAGTGAAAAAAGTAGATAAGAAAATATTACTTCCACTAGATGAAAACAACAAATGTCACCCTATTGACCGGCCAAATGGAATATACACAGTATCCATCTAGAAAAATAATGTCTTATAATCCATAATCTTTAATAACGCATCGTCTAACTGTCGTTGATAAGATAAGCAAAATTTATCTAATTTCGTAATCTTCATATTCTTTTATGGCTAAGGAATCTAAAACCGTACAGCCATGACAGAAAAAAACAGACAGACGGTTTTAGATTCCTTTTCGATTACATTCGGTTTCCAGGTTCCAGGTTCGATTTTCGTAGATTACATAGGTATGGTATTATTCATCATCATCGGTCGTAAGACGCCCAGTTCTGAGTATAGGCCTTCCCCGTAGATCTCAACCAGAGCTGCCCGCATCCAGCAACTTCCCGCAACCTTTATAAAATCGTCGGTCCACCTGGTGGGAGGCCTACGCACTGAGCGTCGTCTGCTACGTGGTCGCCATTCGAGAACTCTTCCGCCCCAACGGCCATCAGTTCTTTTCACTATGTGTCCCGCCCACTGCCACTTTAGCTGAGCAATTCTTTGAGTAATGTCAGTAACGTTAGTTCTCTTACGGATCTCCTCTTTGCTAATTCGATCACGAAGAGAAATACCAAGCATTACCCCCTCCATTGCCCTTTGGGTGACCTTGAGCCTTCTTATGAGACCCATAATGAGTGACCATGTTTCGCTTCCGTAAGTCATGACTGGCAACATACACCGATCGAAGATTTTGGTCTTAAGACACACACTTCAAAGGAAGTATTCACAAAAAAGTAATGCCAAAAATTTTATTACAAGAAGAAGAAGAAAAATATATTGTACTGAACTCGGCCTTTAAAGTTTCAGACGTCAAAATCGACAAGTTGCAATGGGTGAAGCGAGGTGTAAATAGCAGTGACCTCATGCGGGGTTAATCGAAATACTAGCTAGTAAAATTTAAAAGCGAAGAGAAATCAATAAAGAAAAATTAGATTGTCCCTAGAATACGTGCGATAGTGCTCTGATATACAATCGAGGGAATTTATAGACACCACCGGGTTTTGAACCTTTGCCAGCTGTATTTTATATTTGGGCATATTGCATTTAATAAATAGGTATATAACCTTTATACTGTTTAATATATTCTTAGCGTTATGAAAAAATTACAGATGACGAATTATGTTTTTTCTCCATGACGCTTGAGCAGCTTGCGGCAAGGTTTAGAACGCAATTTCTTTTTAGATGCCTAGCACCTCTAGGCCCGAATTGAGGGGTGACGCAATGGGGGCACTTGCCCGGACGCCAGTGTCAGGGAATCGTAATAATTTAATACCTATTTACAGTTAAAAAAAGAACGGAAATTACAAATCTCTTCCAAGGTAAAAAAAAATGTAGGTGCGATCCTGAGCGCCCATGGCGGTGACTCAAAACAGCAAACCCTGAAAGTACACTAGAATTCTTCCTAGTGCACTCTTAAAAACAATAGTAAAAGGAAATTAGTAAGTAGGTAGCATTTATGTAAGTAGGTAGGTAGGCGGCATTCATTTGTTTTTTTTTTTTCTTCTGTTTGTTCTATTTACGTCACCCAGTATAAAAAATGGAAAACTTGCGGTTAAAGCGAGCAATTTACACTAATATTATAAAGAGGAAAGATTTGATTATTTGCAACGAATCAGTTTCCAAAATACTGGATCAATTATTAAAAATCTTTCATCTATAGGAAGCTACATCATATGCGGTGAATATAGGCTATATATTATCTCTAAAAACAGCAAATAAAAAGACGAAAATGGAATTGGAAGTTTGTATAGGGAATAGGGATGATGACTGGGTAAAAAAAATGCAATTCTATTTAGTCCGTCAGTCAGATAATAGAAAAATATTAGATGCGTATTTTTTTTACTTCAATTTAACAAGAAATTGCTTAGATAACAGGCATTAAAGTTGAGGAGTGGGGGCTCGCTACGTCACAGTTGAGTAGAAAACGTACCCTAACATGACGTCATGCGAAATTTCAACTCCATGTAACGCCGTAATTTTATGATTACGAAAAAATAAAAAAATACGTGTTTAATATTTTTTAACACTCTACCTGACGGACAAACAAACAAAAATTAGTCATCATCCCTATTAAAACGTAACCATTGTTTACTATTCAATTTGTCATTGCAATTATATCCGTGTCATTATATAAAACCTTACCCAATGAGTCATTAAATAAAATTTTAAGCCTGGATAATCTATGGGCTACTTTTTATCCCATTAAACAGTTCCTTAGAGACCACGCGAGCGAAGCCGCTGGGGGAAAGCTAGTGTTTAATAAAATTCCACAGAATGTAAATGGTCTCTAAATAAAAATCATACCAATAACATTATAAAATTTATGATTATTTTAAATACCGCACCGCAATGGTAAAACATCTTAACATGCAGTTTTACTTTCATTTTTACAATTCTTTTTTATATGTAGGCAGGTAACTTACTTAGTTGATTTGTCAGTTTGTCTTGCAAGCTTTTTGATTGAGTTGATTGCTTATAAAACTTAGACGACAATGCAGTGCTTATATGCAATGGAACTGATCTGAAGATGGAGCCGGAAAGAAGTTTTTTTTTTACAATAAAAACTATAGAAAAATCGAAACGGTAATCCAAAAATATATTACCAAAAAAACAAAATCCTAATGGCCGTTTGGTTTTGTTTAATGTCGATGTTTGTCTATTTTAAAACTAATGGATAATATAATTCCGTATTTAAGAATAGGAACAGTCTGACTGTTATTAGAATGTCATAAAACAACAAAATCGATTTCCCCTTACAATAATATTATGATAATGACAATTACCATATATCAGACAATAAGTTATAATTAAGTGCCTAAACTTTATTAGCAAAATCATTGATCTCAAAGAAACTTGTGTAAAAAGAAGTAGACCACTTTATTGCCAGACTGTACTAGAGTGCTTCATAATTTAAATAAACACATTGTGTACATAAACATTTTACGAAAAAATTTTAGAGAATAACGCGATGTTATGGAAAAAACTCACCTTTTTAGTTAAACGAAGTGTTTTTAGATGTTTGTCATAAGTGTATTGTGTTGATAACATTAGTAAAAACGGATCATTCAGCTCGAGAAACAAAATTCTATAAAGATAAGTTTTGACTTTTACTTCTGCTTTATTTCTGACTAGCTATGACCTCGACTTCGTCCGCGTGGAAATTAGCCTAAGTTACCCCTTATTACATAAGCTATCTGCCAGTGAAAATCCCGTCAAAATTGGTCCAGACGTTACAGTGTAATCACTGTTCCGGGTAATGCCGGAACTGCTTATTAGCTCTTTCACGTTGATGGTTTTCGCACCAATCAGTCTAATAGGCAGCTCCTCTTACACCACAAACACTACTTACCTTTTGATTATATTTGCTATATGGATGATTCTATGCTGAGGTTAACATATATGTAGGCCACTTTCTATTCCATTGATGGTTCTCTAGTGATAAAAGAAAAGTGCCGTCATATAGTAAAACACGCGGACGAAGCCGCTGACGGAGAGCTAGTATCTATTAAGTAATAATAACAGTAGTTATGACATATTCTTTCTCTTGTCTCGACTATAAATATGAGTGTTAGAGTTCAATAGTGGTAACATAAAAGTATCTAAAGCATTGCCCGACTTTTATTAGCCTATCACTTAGTACTGTCAACTGCACGGCAGACTGTACAAAACTGTCAAATTGGTTTCTGAGCCTAATCAATAATCAATATTTACTCTTTATAGTCTATTAATTGCATAAATTGAGGGTTAAATGTGTCATGTAATTCTTTTCATTATTTTTGTCTGACAATCCTACTTTGCAGGGAACGCTACTTTTTAAACAAGTGTTTCTTAAATATTGATAATTAAAAAAAAAACAGTTAATATGTGCCTTATTATAACCATGACGTAGAACACAGAACTCGAGATAACAAAAAGGTCAACTACGTTCAGCTTGTTACGACGCCATCTTGTTTACATTAGCATTTCAAATGGCGGATGAATAAATTAAAATGACCACATAATCAATGTGTGTGTTTGATGTTAACAGTAACAATACTAAACAAACAAACTTTCTGAAACTTTGAAAATGAAATATTTAAACATTTTATTTTATTTGTGGATTTTTTTTACTACCACTGAAATGAAAATCACAAACCATTATTCAATCTTATAAATATTTGCCGGCAGGACAGAATCCTGAATCTACCAAACAAATAACACTAAACTAAATAAGCTTCGCTGAATCGAAGAATTGGGGTCTGGACAATAAACTTTGCTCGCAAACCATCTTGGTGGCAACGGCACTTGTAAAGTAAGTCTGAAACACAATCCGCGGTTTAAGAACAAATTCCCACCAAGGTAGCCTTACAGTGTCAACCATCACTGTATGTAACTTCACCTACATTGTACTGTAAGGTCTAACAACTCCTGAGGATGCTGAGAGACGAAACACGTGTAGAGTGGTGATTTGTTGCCAAATGAATTTGTGTTCTGGCGGCAGATGTTGCGGATACTGACGGTGGTGTTGTTAGATATCACAGTTTCACGATTATATCAATGTATTTCCATAAAATAACGCCTGCTTCAATTAAAAATAAGCATCCATTGGTGAAAATGTGTTTATATTCTTTTATGTTCCCAATAAAAATTTAATTATTCATAGAATCATGTTTGATATTTGCACATTGACAATTTTGTAACAAAATAATCTTCTTATTTCACACATCTTCAGATTATTCATTTAGCTTCAAATTTTACGGTGCCTATTCGGGAAAACAAAATAAGACCAACAGTTTTATTTATACTCAAAAACTTTAAAAATTAACAATTAAATATATTTAATTAAAAGGCTTTAAAAATACTCCAGTCCAGTCTAGTCCTCGAGATGGTATTCAAACTCACAACCTTTAGCAATATGGGCGACTGCTCTAACTATTGAGCTACTAGAGACCCAGTAGAGCTGTCGAATTTTTCAAGTATTTATTAATTTTCGCTATTGGTAAGCGTATTTTCATGAATAACTGAGTTAAAAAAATGCTTAAAAATCTACCAGCCCAGGTACCCCGAGATGGGACTCGAACCCACAACCTTTTGCACTACGGGCAACTGCTCTAACCCAAAACCCAACAAGAGTAATATTATTAATTGATTTTTTTTTATCCCTATGGCATTTTGCATGCGAATTTGATCTATATCAATAATACTTAACAGTTATTTACGTATCACCTTTTATACCCATGTCAAATCACACCTGTCTTATCTCTGAGCTAAGTGAAGAACAGATGGCCATTATGAAACTATAAACAGCTCCCTAAATACAAGAAAACAATATACACATTCAGTAGACATTTTGTTTTCGTTTTCAATAAATTAAATCTACTATTTTATTTTTAATATCTTTTTAAAATTAAGAAATATTTACTAAGATTACTAAGGTTTGATTATTGTAAATTCAATAAAAGTATACACTAATCACTAAAATAAACGTTTTATTTAATACTTCTGTACATATAGATTAAAACTTACAAATTTCGTAACACTTATAATTACAGATCGTTCTTCCCAGCACTTACATTGAAAATATATGTATCCTTAATGAAAAATGCTTAGAAAATAATTTTATATATAGCAACACTGCCTGGCACTCTAAGGTGGGACTCAAACTTTGATCGAATGAATGAATCGGATGTATTTTTCTATGTCATTTAAAAAGAACAAAGACCGATCTACTTTGACTCCAATACGCCAAGGTCATCGCATATAACACGGGATTGATCTTAAGTTCAATTTGATTCAATTCCCTTGTATTAAGACTTCAATAAAATTACATTAATAGTTATTATTAGCATTTATAATATAATCTTAATATTCTTATTGAAAAATGCTTAAAAAAAAATCTTCTTTGCTCCTCGTACTCTGAGATACGTACATGACCTTTCGTAATCCGGGCGACTGCTCTAACCGCTGAGAAATACGTATATAGTAGCGAAAAGGTAACAAGTGCTTGAAAAATTTCGTCAGCCCTGTTAGGTCAGTGGTTAGAGCAGTCACCCAGATTGGGAAAAGACACGGATTAGAGTCCCATCTCAGAATACCAGGGAGTGCAAATCGTTTTATAAGACAAACCTTTTACTTAATTATGTAGTTGTAGTTTGCAAATAAATTTACTAAAAACTTAAACAAAATAAACTTAACCAACCATGTGTAAATACAAAAAATGTATGTATTCTGTTATAAAAGTAAAATTTTAACTTCAGTTACATCGCGTGTGTTTTATCTATAGTAATGTTGGAAGTTTTATATAAAAGGTAAGAAGATAAACTTTCAATGTAAATTTGTGCATACATATTTTTATCCTGTGAAGATTTAAACGTTTTATAGTCTTTCTAATAGTGCAAAGGATCATATCAATCCAACAAATAAACCACCACCATTCAATCATTATTTGGATATATATAACAGTATTACAACTTTAATACAACGTCCAATCAAGATTTTCTTATAAAATATTCATGACAAAATTAATATTAGCAAACGAACAAAAGGAACAATTATGAGGAAATTTAAATTTTAAATTTTACGCTTGATCTCTCTTGTAAATTATTCAAAAGCATAATTAGAATCAAATATCTGAATAAAAAGGGTTGCCACATGATTTTTCACCAGAATTAATATAGATGTTATTCGCCAACAACTAAGATACCTCAGAAATAATCTATTAATAAATCACTGAAAATATTTTTCCTTAGCTCAACTGGTACAGATATTATTCTCCTTGTTAATGTATTGTATCAGTGGTAATGATAGTATAGTAATAGATACAAAGACAATGTCGCTTCAATAGGAGCTCATGGCGTAGTGGTTAGCCCCTTCGGCCAGTGTTGCCAACCCCAAGAAACTAGAAAAAGACGGCTCATCAATAAAAAAGAGGAAAAGTAGTTGGGTATGTAAAAAAGACATATTTCATACTGTTCACGTATAATTAAATAATGACATACTTTAATATTATTTTATGATCACTATATCAGGACATACATAAAAATAAAAGAAAAATGAAACGAACTAAAAACCTCAAGTATTTTTTCACTTTCATGCTCAATTATCTTATCTTTTGTATGTATATATAATATTTTTTATATCATTAATTTTTCTAATTAAAACCATAATAGTTTTGTTGAATATATTCATGTGCCTTTCTGTGGCTTCAAATCAGTAGCAATCGGTTATTTCGGATTATATTTACATAGTTTAATAAATGATGCTGAACGCTAATTGAAAAACAGTAAAAATTAGGAATGAAATACAAAACTGGGGCATCAATTTGAAACAGCAAATCCAATGTTAACAAAATACAAATTACTACAATAATTTAACTTTCTTAATTACCTAGTATTGTCCGTTTAGCGGCACACAATTATAACATAAGCGGTTATGTCGATTTTTAAGACATTACAAAAAACCTACTATTCAAACTTTTTGTTTTAATTTTTTTTTTTTTTGTTTAGTTGGTGTATTGGACTCTCCAGAACCCCTAAACACTAGTTTTGGACTAAAAAATATTTTTATTTCACCTTTTTCTGCTTTAAAGTTTAAAACAGAAGAGTTAGTAACACTGCAATCAGCTGCGATACGAAAATTACTCAACTTCAGCAAAGACTAATCATAGGTTGTATCTAAAACCTGTGCTACAGCAGTTGGGATTTTAATAGGCTTATGGAGTAGCTCGATGGCATAGTAGATAAGCGTCGCGGCCTGCGATCGATTCTGGTAAGCAACTTTCGCAAAGGTCGGTCACGGGATGGGAGACCAAAAAAAAAGCCTGAGCCCCTACAGTGGGTACGTGAAAATGATGATTGTGATGAAATAATCAAAATATTTTTACGCCTTAAACCGACACTGTAAACAAACAAAATAAGTTTAACGTTGAATTAAAAAATATGTAGACCTTATTTATTATTATAACATATTATCCAGACAGTAAAGGCGAAGATATTTCTGCACGGTAATTATTTATTATTGCCATAATAGAAAGATAATTGACGATATTTCAAACAAACTTTGCATCCGCATAGAGATAAAACAGACTCTAATGCGCTTTAACAGCGTATCTATCAACGAGTATACTCACAAAAATATGTTGAAAATAAATGTTACTACTTGCGTTCGCTCACGTTATACGCAGAAAGACTATTTGTAAACAAAACCTCATCGCATTATAGCAGGTCGATCTTAGATTAAAGGTATTCGCACATTATATCTCTCTTTCCGCTAATATCATTCACTTATCATTAGAACAAATTTTTATCTTTATCGAAAGTTTGAAATATTTGTAACAATATTTCTTTCAACTGTTTGGGTGGATTGCCTGAACATTGATGAAAATACGCTCTGTAGTAGCAAAAAGTAACAAGTGCTTGAAAGATTTGTCAATCCTGTTAGGTGCTGGGTGGCTCAGTGGTTAGGGCAGTCTCACGGATTATGAAAGGTCATGTACGTATCTCAGAGTACGAGGAGCAAAGAAGATTTTTTTTAAGCATTTTTCAATAAGAATATTAAGATTATATTATAAATGCTAATAATAACTATTAATGTAATTTTATTGAAGTCTTAATACAAGGGAATTGAATCAAATTAAACTTAAGATGAATCCCGTGTTATATGCGATGACCTTGGCGTATTGGAGTCAAAGTAGATCGGTCTTTGTTCTTTTTAAATGACATAGAAAAATACATCCGATTCATTTGCCTTTTAACATTCTGTATAAACTACTTCCCCAGGCTATAAATACTCAGTCACGTTCGGTCATCATCGGATTGGTAGGTCAGATCTACGCAAACGAATATTTACAATGCGCTTTCTAATTTAAAAGTACTGTAGAATGGTATTTTTTCGGGACTGCTCCCATGTACTTTGTATTTATCGAGTGGCCATTATAAGGCACTCTTCAAAGCGTGACCACAAAGTAAATATTAGGCTGATAGCAATCCCATAAATAACTATCATTCGAATGTCAATGACCATGTCAGTTTAAAACAGCACCTCATAAAGAGCAATACGCAGATTACTACTAGTATGAATTAACATGATACCTGAAATCTTATTGTACTTTTCTAAATAGCGTCTGTTTACGAAATACTAATACGACTGCAAAGAAACGCATTTTTCGATAATTTAAAGTGCAACGGAGATGGTACTTGACTGACTCTGTCTCTGATGCTCAGATAATCTTCACATAAATGATTTTAAAAAAAATTATAAGATTCAAAGACAAATAGAATAGTCAGGTGTCCTGTTAATTTGCACGAGTTATACTTTTTATTAAAACAATTACTATACTCTATCTACCTCTTTCTGTGTTCTGTGCTCCTCGGAGATGTAACGCCGGTAAGCGAGTTTCCTACGAATTATCAAGAAGTTGAAAAAGTACTAGGATAGCAGAAGTTTGAAAGAGGTTGACTTGAAATATAATTTTTTAAAAGCTAACAAACATGGAGTGCCGCCGAATGATAGACGACCCAAAAACCCCTTTTTCACAACCCTCTTCTATTACACATCTATTACGTAGATCAAATTGCCAATAAAATACGTGAATATTTATTTGTATGAATGATCATATTTGCTTAGAAATTTTGGAAAGATTAAAAGCCATATTTGAAAGGGCGCATTTTTAAGTTACGACATAGCACTACTAAACTGACAACTGCGTGGACAGCTAGTTTTGGCGTCACATAAAGACAATAGGGCTACTGACGCAGCTAATATGGCCTAAAAAGATATGTATATTCAATCACAAAAAAAAATACCAACGCCATCTATTGATATACAAAAAGAACTGATAATTCTAATTCAAATTATTGTTTATATATTCAGTCTGTTTTTCGATAAGTCGATTCTTATTATTTAGTTCAATGTCAAAATTCTATCTTTTACTCAGGCTCTATATATTCAAGATGTTATATAGCATATATAACGGCTATCAATATAGCCAGTATAATTGTATGCTATCGTTAATACGCCCTAACTATCAGTGTTAATATCCACCGTCCCACTTAGGACCTTAGCTCTAATGCGGTTAATTTATCTTCATAGCTTCCACTGAGTAACTAACACATTTATTAAATTGTGTACGTGTAGTAGCATCATAAATTATGTAATTAAAATTTAAATAGACCGACATCTATGAATCTACTTCAAATTTACAAGCTAATTTATTTCACACGTGTTTTTTTTAATTTCTTTATATACGGAGCTCGATGGCGCTGTTAGCGGGTACGGTTTCCGATGCGCAAATTAAGCAACTTTCGCAAGTGCTGGTGATAAGAAGGAAGACCAAAAATTTGCTATACCGAGCTCCACCGTGCTTGGCAATGGGTCCGTGCGATTGATTTTATCTATTATCTCTATTCGAGTCGATTCCATCTACGGGGAAGACCTGTGCCCCGATAGTGGGGACATTATCAGATTTCCAGAAAGTTAATCCATCACAATCGCAACTATTAGTGTCCTTTTCAACAATCACTGAAAATAATTCGCTGCAAACATTGTTAGCAGCCATTGAAAATAATTTGAGCTTTTGCTTGAACTGTATCGTTGATTTCGTAAGCAAATACTTGAATAAATATATTAATTTTCAAAATTCTATTCTCTATAAAAACAGTTTAATTACAACAAGAAATTGAAAAATTATGAATTTTAGAGGTAGCTTTGTGATTTTTTTCTTTAGAGAAATTTTTATAAATTCGTCTCTAACAGAATCCTAAGAAATATAATGTACCAATATAGTTTTCTCATTTTTAATTACATCTTACTTGGATGTTATTTCATTGTCAAAAAGCAGTTGGAAGGTATTGGTTTTTAATATTCTCGCTCTCTTTATAGAACAAACTTGATCTATCTAAAGAAACTCAAAAAGATTTTTTTTTATATTAAAATTTAAATATGAGTTTTTTTTTTTTGTAACTGACTTCAAATTTAAAAAACAAAGATAATTTATACTTATCGCAAAAGTCTACCATTTAATTAATAAACCTACAGAAGACTTCCGCCCGACCTTAATAGCATTTTCTTGAATATGTTGCTTTTGAGACAGGGGCTTGGCAGACAGCAGACTTTTATCACAAAATTTATCGAAAAAAAATCATCTCTTTCTATTTGAAATCAGCCTCTAGGTTTTAATTAAACCTGTTTACTTATTTAACGTTGTTAAATAAATTATTTCATTATTTTTATTGATACTTGTATGGTAAACTGACGGTAAAAAGACGATCTTTTTATTTAAATCAGTTAAATAATACCGAACGGATTTATGTTTTTTTTTTACCAATAGAAGGATAGAGTAATTCATAACTACGGTGTATGATACATCAAAATTTTGTGTAAATTGACTAAAATACTTGTATTATGATGATTCTTGAAAACTTCTGAAAATATTATGCAACTTGGTGAGTGATTGCATACGTGTAAAGTCAGAGTTTGAGCATTATTTTAGTATTAAGGCTTGTTTTGTTCTGAATAATCTTAACTAAAGGTTGACACCTAGAGAAAGAATAACCTAAACGCCATTTGGACTAAACAAATTTGGACTAAACAAATAAAACCACAAACCTAAGTTATAAACTTCGGGCACCTTATTCGTGCCGGATACAATTCGACCGATATCTAATGGATCGTCGATATAAAATGCATATAGGTACGAATGCAGCGCGATGCAATTCGACGGATTTATTTGAGATACGTATATCAAAGCAGTTTGTGAATTAAATCAATTTATAATTCTTATATAAGGTAAAGTATGTGTGTTTTTGGGTGCATATCCCGCCTCATTTCACCGCCAGCTGGCCCGATGCTGCAGGACATAAGGTCTGTTCGTATAATTTTAAAATCTATAGCAATCGGTTTCGTTTTCGAATGATAAAATTATGTAACTTTTAAACAGATGATTTGAACGATCAAGAAACATTATTTTTAATATTAAATGTGTAAGCTATTAGTGAAAACGGGTGTTATTCTGAAATCCCTGACTATAAACCTGTGGCTATAGACTTTGAGTATTTTTTTTTTATAAAAGCTATTTTCTAATAATTTTTCAGCGAATCTAAATATTAATTATATCACAATTCGTATTTTACGATAACCATGTAGTCATAAAACTTAATAATTTTTTTACAATATGAGTGTGCAAGCGCGCGCTTTACGACGCCATTAAAACAAGATGGCGCCTTTTATTTCGTAACCGTCTAAGAGCAGAACAATAAAAATATCATATGTATTAATAAAAAAATCATATGTATTAATCAAATTCGCTATATATGATAAAACCGAGTTATTTAATGTACCTGCCTATTTAAATGCGAGAAAATAAAAAGTAGCAAACATATTTTTATAGGTATTTTTTTACCAGAATTGGTAGTAATTTAGTAGTCCAATTCGCAGTTGTTCTTTGATCTCAGTATTTGAATACCTCATATAATATATCTGTCTATATGGTGAGATCTTTTTAAACACACAGCGGATAAATAAAACGACTTTTAAACGGTTTTATCGTGTTTGTATTTAGTTATATGACGTTTCGGACCCTTTACAGATTCCGTGTTTACATAAGACTAAGGAGACATCAACACATTAATCATGGATAGGCGTGAAAATATAAGAAATCAATATACACAGCGGATTTAAATACGTTTTTATTAATTTTTCCATCAATATGAAGTAATTCAAGATGAAGGTCTATATGTATAATACAGTACTACGCGGGCGAAGCCGCTGTCCAAAGCTAGTTAAAAGATAATGTTTTTATGAGTTAAGCAAAACAATGAAAAAATGTAACTACACTTTTATTTAAGTTTTACTATTAAGGTTTAGGGGGCGGCCTGCCTCGGGTATCCGGTCCTCGGGCGTCTCCAAATGGGCAGCTGCATCCGCCAATATCATAATAATTGAATAAAGTTAAAAATGTATGCGGCGAAGTAAAAAAAAGTAAACTCAATATCAAGTTTCTGCTCTAGTTGGACAACGTTGTTAATAGACCTATTGCCGCCCCTGGCCTCGTGTACGTTAATCGAAGAAACCATCACTCGCACAATCTTGGAATGCGAGAGTCCGGCAGCACACCAGGGATACATACTTGGCAGCCTATCTACAGGCAGCCAAGCCTGTAAGGATCCTAAGAATCCTAAAAAGTAGCTGCCATACCTAACCGACCTTACAGAGTAGACACATCTGTCTGATTGATTAGGTTTTCTTTATTTTTAAGCACAAGTCTTTTTCACATAAAGCGTCATGTCTTTTGTCTTTAATCATTCAAATAATACACAGTCTTCAACTTGCTTAAAAGCGATACTGCAAAATTATTATTCGGACTGTACAGTAATTGCTATGGAACTCCATTAAACTCCTGTTATACAGTTTCGATGCTGTCTAAACGCAGACTATAACTGAATAATAGGGCACGGAAAGCCCATAAATGGTTTAATGGGTGCTAAATATAAACTATAGCAGTATTTAAAATGGTGTTACGTTCCTTTATAGCGAAAATAATCGAATGCGACTTGAATTCGTATGAAACGCTAATAAGTGTTCATTTTATTTTTAAAAATAAAAAAAGCTTTGTTACTAATAGTACTGTTTTCTCATGATTTCGTCCCAGTAAATTATAGCGAAGATGAAGCTTCCCATATGTGAATGAACGTATATACAAACAAAGTTAGAAAATTTACCTCTTTATAATAAATAATAAGGTGCTGTAGCCTTATAAGGTCCACGTTTATCTACAGCTGGAATGCTTAAAAACTAACTAACATAATATCTGAATAACAATCCCGCACTGGCACATCTTTAAGGACAAAATAATGTAATTTGAAGCTTTGTCAGATAGTTTTTAGCACTTTTACAGTCAAAAACAGTGGACCTTTCTAGGCGATAGTACCTTAGTATATACATATTTCAAATGTTTCGATTATCGTTTTATTGAAAAGGATCAGTTTAAAAGGACACGTACATCCAATTTCGCAATCGTAAATCCATATTGATTAACTGGTTTTGTACAAAAAATAATATTCGAATGAGCTATTATTTAATTTTTTAATTGTTTCGCTGTAAGTTTTTAAGCGATTCTCTATTTAAAAGGTAAAGAACACAGTGGACTAATATATAAGGTGTAATATAATTGTATTCCAAGACTTCGCGTGGTTGTAATATTATTATGTTCCAAGACATCGGGGTCGAGATGAGTTATAAATATTGAATAACTTTTACTACGAGAGCAACACTGAATTCACGAAAAAATTATCAGCTGTTTCATACTTTTTGTATTCTGGGATTGTATGTATTACAATTTTGCATGAAACAGCTCCCATAGTAAAAGTTGATAAGTATATTTAACTCATCCAGACCGAAGTCTTGGCACATAATAATATTACAACTTATAATCAGCCGGAACGTTCGAAAACCTCGAATAAAACCCTTTTCGTATCGCATAATTTTAAAGTACGAATTTCCTTTTTGTAAATAACAGGGCAGGCTTATAGACGATCCATTTTATATAATTGAGACCGCCTCTTTATTGTGGTTAAACGAACTCGCATAAAAACAAACTGTCTTATCTATGGACTGTTGAACTATAGTCGGACTGTATAGTCACGCACATTAATCACGAACCCTTTCTAGCCGCGAGTAATGAAATGAATTACCCTATTACGTGTGAACATAGACATTTCCTCTACGTCAACCCTACTTAAGAAAAGATTTAAAGCGCCTGAAAGCTCATTTTCATTTATCGATAAAACTTTGACCTTATTTTGATTCCCATTCTTCCTATAAAGAAGGAAGTTATACACTAGAGTTTTAATTATAATATTAAATTAAGGATTTTATAAATGTGCTTTCAGATATGGCTGTTTTTGTCGCGCGTCTGTAGCGTACGCGATAATGACCTTACTTTGGGTACTGGTCTGTTTTGGCCTTTTGGGACTTCAAAGCGTTGTAACTAATGCATAGGCAAATATATTAGGCGCTGGTTTCTTAAGCCCGCCACACGCAACCAATGATGTGTGCGGCCGTGTTCTCTGGTAGTCGCAATCGGTCGCAATTGTGAACATTGTTTGAACTACCGTGTTTATAGTGAGCAAAATGAACAAGAAAATAGTAGCGTCTTTACTTTTAGAAGACGAAGACAACAATGATGAACATATATTATTATTAAAAAAAGAAAAATGAAGATACATCATACAAGATACTATTACATCGCCCATCGCGCGCGTCGTTTCTGTGAACCCAGAGTCGAACATTTCCGAACATATAGCATTGAGATGTCGTCGGCCGCAGACACGTGTCGATCGCCCCACGTGTATGCGCCCCAAAAAACCAACGTTTTACTAAAGTAATATATTACTTGCCATGTATCAAAGTTCAATTCCTCGTAACTCTTAAAATGAACAAAACTGGGTCATAATATTTATATGACCAAAACTGGGTTATATGTCATCAGAGTAATGCAATGGCTCGGTTGAGACGCCTATATATGAATAAGTTTGTACAACTCCTTTACAACAATTCGCTTTATGTAATGGGATGCATAGTATGTAATTTTAAGTGTAAGCTGTATAGTCATTGTTGTGAGAGTTGAATATATAAATAAGTTTGGAGATATCTCGGAAAGTGGGTTAACAAGTAATGAAAGTAACGATCAATAATTAAATTGCCTTCAAGTGGCTATTTTACATTGATCGATAGTCTGATTTCATTGGTTTATTGACCGCTTAAATAAGCCCATAGAAATCACCCTCCGACGAACTCCGCAAATTGAATAGTTTTAATTGTAGTAATAGATTGTTAGTAGCTCGGTGGCGTAGTGGATAAGCGCCGCGGCCCGCGATCGTTGTCGTTAAGCAACTTTCGCAAGGGTCGGTCACGGGATGGGTGACCAAAAAATTATTATCTCGAGCTACTCCGTGCTTCGGAAGGCACGTTAAGCCATTGGTCCCGGCTGCATTTGCAGTCGGTAATACCCTCCAATCCGCATTGGGCCAGCGTGGAGGGTCATGACCAATCCTCCTTAACCATCCATAAGGAAGGCCTGAGCCCCTGCAGTAGGAAATAAAAGGGCTGATGACGATGATGAATACATTGTTATATAAATAAAAATTACAAGAAAATATGGATAATATTGTCAAATTTCGCGTGACGAATTTTTTTTTTTTGTATTTAATATACGTTTTCTTCATACGCACTTTATTTACAAGAATTATTTATATTTTAACGGAACTACTATTAAAAAGTATCTCTAGTCATAAATTTCGTAAACTGAATTTTCGGAGCTCGACTTATGCCGAGCAGGACAATGCACATAGTAGAAAATGTCAAATTGAGATGTGTTGACTTAAATTGATAAGATAATGGTATATACCAGGTACTAAAGTAAGTCGTCATTTAATAATAATAACGGTGTTCAAATATATAGTGCTATTTCACTTCGTCGTTTCTGCCGACCAAGGGATTCGACATAAAGATATATTTCAAATATCTTGGTGACTACGGGCCTCAAAAAGGATCTGAAACGTCTGAGTAGAGGTATAAAAATTTACGAGATTCCAAGTCCATTCAAGAATTCTTTTACGAAACCAAAGACTTTATGATATCGACCCTGGAAAGCAAACACGTAGTAAGCCACAAAACCAAAATTGTTCTTCAGAGCAGAAAAGCTTTTATTTTTTTCGATAAATAATTCCTATAAACATCCACCACTCTAAATATCCCAGGTGCAGGTTACAACGTGTTTACTTTCCATGTTATATGCGAGTATTATAATAGTTCCTAATCTTGTTATAGCCTGTCGTCGGTATTGACGTAGCTTCTCGTAAGAGCCTATTCAATACCAACAAAGTAATTAATAAACAAAATTGTGGTTTAACTTATACTACAGCCAAATTCGATGAAGAATGTTTAGTAACAAAGTGTAGCTTAGCAACCAGTAACAGGCAGATATTAATTACCTTTCTAAACTAGACAACATTTTTCTTTTTTATTTCGAGATACTACTATATGAAATATGCTAAGCAATTGAGATAGAATTCAGCATTACTAATTACCTAATCTTTGTAATTTAATGTGCAATATCTTAACATTACAAGGAACATGTCATGTGTAAACAAAAATCAATGAAAAACCATATGTTTTATTTATCAATGTAATACTTCATAAACTTGCGATTTACAAATAATGCCATCAATTCACTGTGCTATAAATGCTATAGATGCATTACTTTTTGTCGTTTTAAACAGTAGAAAGGAACACCGAACTTTCACACGGCTTACATTATACGATCAATTCCAAATGTAGTCAATTTAAAGGAACATGTTTTACAGTAATTGACAACTTTATTTGGAAAGTTAGTTTAACTGCTAACATTTTTCTAATATCTGAATTCTATAAGTCATAGGGTTGTCAAGTAAAAGTAATGTCAGCTTTATTACTATTTTCCATTCTTTTTTTGTCAAAATATTGAAGTTTTATGAGTGTTTCTAGTAATTTAAGGCAGTAAAAAATATTACTCATAAAATTGCGAAGTACTGTGCAGTACCCTGGTGAGGAATTCGAGTTTTATATGTTTTTTTATCATCTAAGTCGTGATGACCCTAATTGAATTGGAGTATAGATAGTAATCTAATAAGTGCCTAGAGAGGAACAAATTATATTATTATCAAAACCAGAGGGTTATGATAATAATGTGATTTCAGTTACCATCAAAGCGAATTTTGCAAATCTTCTAATGAACGGTGAAAACGGATCGTTCAATTTGAGCGGGTCGGTAATTCGTTAGCCATTTCGATACGAGTATTTAAATTAAGCTTAATTACTTTTGGAGTGTTGCCAGCATTCAACTACCGGTTAGAATATTCTTACACTACTTTAGCTCCGACTCATTATTTAATATTTAGACGAATTCTCCGTGATTGGATTAATTAAAAATTCTACAGTTACGACAGAGAAAAATAATAATAAAAGAAAAACCTTTTATTTCTTGCCATTTACATTATTGATAAAAAATAGACTAATTTATATTACATTTACTGATTTATGTAAGTATGTATTAATATTATTAACAAATGAAATGTCTTAATTTATACTAATTATCCTTGATTTTAATTTAATTAAAAATTTTAATCTTGTTGTCAATTGTTTATTTTACATTTATTTATTTATCCCTTGGCCTGTGGAGTCTCCTGTCAATAACGTACTGGGGCGGGAGGTGGATCAATTCTCGTTGCATTCAATTAATTAAAAAAGCATTACCAATTAAAACTGCGCTGAAAACTTAAATCGTAAAAGTAGTATTTGATAATCGGGTTCAAAATTTATAAGTTATTTGGTATTAATTATTCAATGTATTTTTATAATTATTGAATCCAGCTATTATATTGATGACAAAATAATCAAAATATCAGTAGCCTATCTATTTCAAATATATTTTGAGTAATAAGGAAACTCTTTGGTTGCTATCTGTAAGATATCTACATTTTAAAGCTCAGTTTGTATCAAGTTTGTGTTACACGTTGATTTATTTTTTTGTTTGGTTGATAACTTCATCCTTGTGATCTTACTCTTCAATAAATATAAAAGCAAGGCACAGAAGGATATCAAAGCTCAAATCGATCACAATATATTAAGCAAATCATAACAACTCTACTTTAAGCATACCATAGATGGCGGTAAGAAAACATATTAATTAATAATTCCGCTTATTTCCGATTTAGGTTATTTTAGATGTCTTATGGATATTTGATACTATTATCTTAAACTTGCACTCTATTTGCTACTTTACTATCGTATATTTTTTTATTTTCATTTTCGATAATGCATTTGTAAAAGTAACATAAATGTGTTCCGTTTCTTTTTTATTATGCTATTGCCATCACAACACGTAATAAGATCATCGACATAATTTTAAAACCCGCCGTGTCACGTCGGCATAATACCTCAAAATATTATTTTCCTCCGGCCAAAGGGGTTTTATTAAGTTCACTTCAAATTAATTATCTTCGCAAATATTTATTAAGTTGCTTTTCTAGATTATTCGATAGATAACATTAAAAAGCAAAGTGAAAGATTTTTATCAGTTCTAAACTAGTACTTACTAAAACAAAACGGCGAAAAATATACTCATCAGGATATACATGATTGTAATCAGAAATTTTAATAATATCTCATGGTTGATGTCATATTGTCTTGATAGTTGATTATGACAATGGGCTAAAATTACACATTATTACAAGGAATAGTTATTTCCGAACTTTAACGAGGGAGTAAATAGAAACCTAATATAATTGATGATCAAACGAATTTTCCAAGTGAAGTTCGTTTACAATTATGTCAGCAGCTTCAATCGAAGCCATTTAGATACAATGCGTTAATCTTAATTCCCAAAGAATGAAACTCCGAAACATAATGGGTTTTAATGCTATGTTCTACATTTCATATTAATTGCGAAAAGTAATTCACAGGCCACTTCAATGTGATTAGGGAAAAAAATTAAAATCTCGCGCCAACATTTTTTTCCAGTTAAAAAAACACCATAAGAACGTATTATGTAAACTGTGGAGGCTGTATTTCTGAATGCTTTAAAATAAAAGCTGGAGTACTGCAAGGATCTGTTCTCGGGCCTGTCCTATATACAAACTACACTGCATATATGCGCGCTAATTTTTTTAGACTCTCGCAACTGAAATTACATTATGACAATGCTTACATACTTAAGTGTTCTATCACTTATAGGAGGGCACCGCTTGCATTGAAAAATAATTCTAGACTGCTCTCACATAAAGGCGTTCATCCCTGGCTACTGCAATACCATTACTCCAAAGTAGTATTATTCATTTATGCCGTTCGCCGATTGCGAATGGGTGAAGACGGACTTGATTTAAGCGGTCCACGTGTAAGAGGCACAGGCGTTAACTTCCAATACTGTTTTAATCAAAGTTATCAGGGTTTTAGTTTTCCAACAGATATTTTGAAATATTGTCAGGTCATAGAACGATCAATATGTATCGGGCAAGCACAATAGTTTCAATCACAGAACAAAGAGCGACCGCTACAATAGCAACAACAGAGAAATGGCGCAGTTGTTGAATAAAAATAATTTTAGTACAACCAACCATTGTGGCGAAACTATTCAAGACTACGACCTAATGTAAGAAATCGAACAATATACCACTTCGATTTATAAGGTTTGTAAATATGTTTCAAAGCTATCAAAAAGTGTAACGATAAACGTCATTCGAAATTGTATTTATTTAACCAAAACATGACTTCGATTTGGTTACCATTGAATTCAATCAAAATGCACTCAAATGTTCAATATTGTGTTGTTCAACATAGTGTGTATGTTCAATATATCGAATTGAATCAAATGCACTTAACGTTCAATACAGAAAAAGTGAGTGTATTTTGCTTCAATCTGATTACAAGGTAATAGTCATAAGTGTAGATATTTCAAAATATCTTAAAATCATCCTGTAGATTAGTTGATTACCTGCCTATGCCGTTTAACCAACTGTCTAAAACACAGAAAAGCTTGAGATATAACGTTGGTTAAGTCATTTAACTAAAGCAATCTACTAGAGTTCCTCGGTGCATATCATCATGAGTCCATTAATGTTTCCACTGCTGGGGCTCAGGCTTTCTTTTCTTCTTTCGCCACTAAATGCAGGCCACGTGCGGAATGATAGGTAACTGCGGATTCAGCCGAGACCAATTTGTTAACGTGCCTTCTAAAGCACGAAGAAGCTCAAGTTAGCAAAATTTTGGTCATCCACTCAACGCCTTTGCGAGAGTTCCTTAACTTTCCGGCATACCTAACGCGCAAATCACTACGATATTGTATTTCTGAATAGAATAGCAACGTAAAAAAAATTAATGTTGTATTAGAAAATATTGTGCAAAAAAAAATGTACAAATGATTGACAGCGTCGTCTCTCAGTTTCGCCTTCGTCACTCACTGTCATTTACTTTTTTAAAAAACTTTTAGAAAATCCACCGACCATAAGCTATTACATTTTCGTGAGTTCAAGACAGAGCATTTAAAAAAGTTAGAGCGTTTTCTTATTGTCTGAGTTTATTGTTCGTGGTTTTTAAAAATCCATAATTAAACGACTTCAATATAAAACCTACTTTTCAAAAAGAAAATATTTGTTTTTATTTTTTGGAATGCGTCTCGATTCTACTACACACTAAAATGTAAAAAGATCAACTGAAAAGTTCTTAATACCGATATGCACGTTCGCCATGTTATATACACAGGTAGATTTTCGTTATTTGGTTCCAATTATTAGGCAGACCTATGCCCCAATTAAGCTATTAGCTTACGACTCCAATATAGCAGGCCATTGTGAATACAACACCGTTAAACCTCGTAGGCCAAGCCGAGGATCTAAAAGGGTTGTGTGCATAGCTACTAAATTTATTTAATACTAGCTTTCGCTAGCGGCTTCGCCCGCGTGGTCCCTAGGGAAATGTTTAGTGGGTTAAAAATCCTATTAACTAAGTAAGCTAATACCCTATCCGTATACCAAATTTCATCAAAATCCGTTCAGTAGTTTCGGCGTGATTGACGGACAAACATCCAAACATCTAAACATCCAAACAAAGGAACTTTCACATTTATAATATTAATAGAATTTTAAAACAGTATAGTTTTTATTATACTCTACTAGCTTTAGATTGAGAGTTCGTTGAAATATGCATAAAGTATTTATGATGTAAACGCCGGATACGCTAATCTAATGTAAACAAAGGTAAGTACCGAACATTTTGATTAAAAAAAATATCCGCCAATTTGGACAGTTATCAGGCTTCAACTGGACATTATCGATACCAGAATCAATTATTAAGAACTATCTATGTCGATATCAATCGTAACTACGTGCAAACTTTAATAGATTGTATAATGTTTTTCAGCACATCAATAACAAGAAATGTTAGTGATTGTACTGAGAATAACTTTGGGCAAACTGTCTTATCTAATAAAAAATCTAGCGCAATCCCTTTTATGGAATTTTATAACTTTTATAGTCTCCAGTGCTTTTGGAACAAATATGATTTGCATGATTAACAGCCAATTGCCCAAACGTCCATTAAATTTTTTATTTGTTTAAGCGACATTACCGATATAAATTTGACATTCATTAGAGCTTAAATGCATCATTAAACCTTAATGAACGTTTGTGCAACTGACCGTAAGAGACATAATTGTAGTTAGTACTCAACTCTTTCGTATTTGTTTGACATTTGTCTAGCTTTCAAGCATTTTCGCTTTGCTTACAGCCAGTTGCATAAACGTCCATTAAAATTTTCATTAGTTTAAAGCGACATTACCGATACAAATTTGACATTCATTAGAGCTAAAAGACGTCATTAAACCTTAATGGACGTTTGTACAACTGACCGTTAGACAATTCCAATTAACCTCAAATTGGCGATATCGTTCATTTAATATCTCTTAAAAAGCGTTGCGATCGAAATCGCCATCACATGCCAAATAATTGTAGCGTGAAGCTTGTGAAAGATATTCAAATAACATTTGAATAACTTAAAAATTATTATGTTAGATATTAAAATTGGACAATTACGCCTCTGGAAAGAAACTCAGCATGGGCGGCTTTTTCTCCCCATTTTGTTTCATACCAAGACATCTAAATTAAAAAGTATGCTACTTTAACTTTCCGTTACATACACTAGTAAAAATAACAAAAATATAAATACTATATTATTACAATATTGGCATATAGTTAGCAGATATAGAAAAAAGCACATATTTTATAAGCTTTATTCCCTTTATATTACTGACTGTTCCCGCAGCCGCCATTTTTGTGACGTAATTGCGTTCAAAAATCAGTACCGTTAACAAATAAACACTGGTCGACGGGTACGCTTGTGTTCTTCGCTCATCATTTTTGTTATGTTTTTGTTGGTTTCGATTGTTATTGTTAAGTTTTGTTGTTACTTGTTATGATTGACTAAAATAGCAACTGCTATTATGATCTTCACAATAAGTAAACAAACTTTATTTCACTAATAATAATTATTACTACAAAGTAAATGTTATTCTTTTCATATATATTTTATTTTTATTTTACATATAACTCAATATTCAATATTCGAGTAGCCCGGCTGGATTTGCAGTCGTTAATACCCTCCAATCCGCATTGGGCCAGCGAGGAGGGTCATGGCCCATCCTCCTTAACCATTCATAAGGAAGGCCTGAGCCCCTGCATTGGGGACGTAAAAGGGCTGTTGATGATGATGATGATGATAACTCAATATTCACATATAAATTGAATCATGCAATAAAATTACAAACTAAAAAATTTAATATTTAATCAATTTTTCATTCACGATGCTACAGTGAAAAATATTCCTAACGAAAAATTTAAAAAAAAAATCACTTTGTCCCTGGCACCCTGATATAGGACCCGAAACCACGACCTTTCGCAATCCGGGCAACTGCTCTAACCATTAAGCTACCCAAGACCTAAATGGACTGTCGAATTTTTCAAACACTTGTTACTTATCTGCTTCAATCAATGCAATCCAATCAATTCAATGCAATCCACCCAAACAGCCGAATGAAATATTTTTACAATAATTTAAACTTTCGATAAAGATGAATATTTTTTCTGATTATTAACAGACAATTTACAATAATTAACATTACAATGGTGCAGACTAATTAAAAGAAAACAAATCTATCTATTACATAGAGTGTTTTTATGTGTTATAATGATCAGTTGATAGTAGTTTTATAGAACTGGTACATTTTCACTTGTGAAACGTAAAAAAAATAAGTTATTAAAAATAATCTCCTGGGTTTGTGCAATTTTCAGAAACCGACTAGTCGTCCGGATCGTTAATGGCTATGGGTTTGAATCCCGCTCATTCCATGGGAATAATGGGTTATTTAACAATTTTTATAAATTATTTATGACACAAACAGCCATTTCAAATTTATTACAATATAGACTAAAATAAAAAAAAACACCGAGTGCCACTACATTACTTTTACACTAAATATATAGCTATGCCAGCAACTTCGCCTGCGTGGGAAGTATTTTGGTAGAATTCTTTTTTCCTATGAATGAAATCGAATCGGATAAGATCAATGGGCCATAACCCACTATGGGGGCTTAATGCGGATCGGTGGGTGTTAACGTAGCTGATGCAGCCAGGACTAACGGCTTAACGTGCATTGTCCAGTGTTGTTCACAGTGCTCAAGATAATAATGTTTTGGTCACCCATCCTGTCCTTACGAATGTTATTATTTTTCTATCTTTTTTCTTGTTTCTCGCGCTCTGGTTGTCGCTTGTGTCTGAGCATTTTATTAGTACCTTTAAACTGTCCTTCTTTTGTTTTTGATCTTTTTAAATTATTATTATTTGTCTAGTTGTATGCACAATCGGCTATTTATTGTTCTATTTTCCATGTAATGCCTGGAAGAAATCGCTGGCTAGCGATGAATTTGTCGTTTGTACTTAGTTATGTAAAATAAGTATTCATGTATGTCCTTGTTTTGCAGTATTTACTTTCTTATTTAACTGCAATTTAAACCGAATATGCTAACTCACTACGCCATCGGCCCTCTTATACCTAAGCTATACTAATATTATAAAGAGGAAAGATTTGGTTGTTTGTTTGTTTACATCGAATTTGCCCCAAAATCTGGACCGATAGTTTCAGAGCGATTCCGACCTACGCGAAGCGACATCACGGATGTCAAAGGCTATATTTTTTTATAAAATAAAAAAGTCGCGGGAAAATAGCTAGTTCATTATACCATGTGAAAACTTATCTGCAGTACGCCTGTGGAGTATAAAGGCAACACGGGTTGGCGATAGTCGAAACTACTTTCTCGATCTCTATTGTGCAAACTGCAAGCTCTTTCAGAGACCAAGCGCGTTTCTCTATCAAAGGAAGTTTCATACTCATACCATACTGCATGTATGTTACGATCAGTGATTAGACGCGCTATGCGCTTGTTGTATGAGTTCTCCGAGAGCTCAAGACATTATCCCTGGCGGTAAATGCTTTAGAGTCAACTTTATAGTGCATGAGCCTGGCGATGGACAGTTAAATATGCATCGCTTTATCAGGTGTCTCCCGAGACAGAGCGCTTTACGTCCGATCTCTTTGTTTGTCAATAAATGTTGGTCGGTACATTTCTGACGGAAGATACCTACGTGGACTTTTATTTATTGATATAAAAAATATATACATATTTTAATTTTAACTTTCCACACTCATAGGAAATCGTCTACTAATACATAATTTCGAGAGGTACTTAACTGAGCTTCTGTCAGATTTGAACTGCCCTCATCATCATCATCAGCCCTTTTACGTCACCAACTACAAGAGCTCAGGCCTTTCTTATGGATGGTTAAGGAGGATGGGCCACGACCCTCTATGCTGACCAATGCGGATTGGAGGATATTAACTACTGCAAATACAACCGGGACGTTCCTTCCGAATCGCTTTACGTGCCTTCCGAAGCTTGGAGTTACTTAAGATAATATTTTTTGGTCACCCATCCTGTGACCGATCTTTACGAAAGTTGCTTAACAAATACAATCGCGGGCCATGGCGCTTATTCACTACGCCACCGAGCTACTCTGAACCGACCCTCAGACTGGTGTAATATTATATGAGTATCGTGACTAATGACCGAGCGTAGCTCGGTGGCGTAGTGGATAAGCGCCGCGGCCCGCGATCGTAATCGTTAAGCAACTTTCGCAAGGGTCGGTCACGGGATGGGTGACCAAAAATTATTATCTCAAGCTACTCCGTGCTTCGGAAGCCACGTTAAGCCGTTTGGTCCCGGCTGCATTTGCAGTCGTTAATACCCTCCAATCCGCATTGGGCCAGCGTGGAGGGTCATGGCCCATCCTCCTTAACCATCCATAAGGAAGGCCTGAGCCCCTGTAGTGGGGACGTAAAAGGGCTGGTGATGTGATGTGTGATGTGACCAATGTATAAATCATTGTTTCCAGCGAAGACTGAAAATACCAACTTTGAAATACGTATCTACAGCAATTTGTATGTTAAAAAAAAATAGTATTAACATAAAAAATAGTAATAGGAGAAAAAAAATATAACTCTAGTTGTTTACTCTAGTTGTCTTTACGTTCTTAACTTCAGTTGACGTAAATCTAATTTTTTCAACGTCGTGGAAAAGATTCTCACATTGTCTCTGTTACCTGGCAAGCAACAGGGGGTGAGTAGGATTCTCCTCCGTGAACCCAACAGTAAGCTGCACATAGGGTCCCCAGAAGCCTACCTACCAAAACCCATACGCTACACCCTCTCATAGGAGATGAAACCCGGCAAGCTATGGTCAAATCACCAGGTAACTCAAGTATTGGACCATTGGTCCCCTTGCAGATGGAAAACTGGAGAGGTTCGGGTAAATCGAGTGCCTCTCTCAGACAGACGAAACCGTGCAATGCGGGGGCGGCTGCCAACCAACTCCGCTGACCCCGACGACGACGTGAACCTAATCTGATAAAAATATGCGTTCACTGTAAACTACTCGATGCTTAATTACATCAACGGAAGGCTCTATTCGCTTGTTCTCCTACTCGCGTGATCGTATACCACACGTCCATTATAAGCTGAACCCTATATAATATGATTGGCCATATGTACATGAGTTTATAGTATATTATTATAGTATAGATTAAAAAGTTAGTAACTCTGCCGTGCATAAACAGTAAAGTTTGACTGGCGAAAAAACTCCCACAGCATAACTCTTATTCCTTTGCAATAAAAGCGATTAAAACTATTTTTCTTTAAATAAAACGCCATTTTAATTATTCAGGTTTATAAATTTTCCCTAAAAAAATAATTAATTCCAAGTGCTGCTTCATAAATAATTATTTGAATAATAGCGTTTAAGCTGTTTGCTTATTTCAGTCGCCTACGTGATGATAAAAGGATTTCGACATGCGTAAATGACAGAAACGAGAAACGGACCCACATCATTATGGGGAAAGGAAGGAAAGCGAAATAATTAATTTGATGTACAGTGAACATCACCTGGCTCAGTGGCGTAGTGGATAAGCGCTGCGGCACGTTATTATTGTTGTGAAGCAACTTTCGCAAGGGTCGCTCACGGGATGGGTGACCAAAAATTTAATTAAGCACGTTAAGCCGCTGGACGCCGCTTCATTAGCAGTCGTTAATATCCTCCAATCCGCATTAGGCCAGGCTAGCCCAATACGGATTGGATGGTATTAACCATTGCAAATGCAGCCTGGGACCAACGTCATAAAGTGCCTTCCCAAGCATGTAGCAGCTCAAGATAATAATTTTTTGATCACCCATCCCGTGACCGACCCTTGCGAAAGTTGCTTAACGACTACGATCGCGGGCCGCGGCGCTTATCCACTATACCACCGAGCTACTCGTTAAGAAGTTAGGTTTGGTAAATATAAATTTATGTGTCACTAAGTTTAAGAGAGAACGATCAGACGCGTTGATTTATTTTGATCGGATAATGATTTAAACCTGGTTCTGAAGTTGCTCCTCGTTTTATAACAAAACGGTCAACGTCAGCGGTAACCGCTTGCAGACGCTTTAAAATTCTTAAAAATAATTTTTGTCCAGAGTCTAGGGTGTCCAGCATAAATAGGGAAATTTGGTAACACTAGGCGCAGCTTTACATCGTTATATGTAAGAAAGCGTTTCGGGAACGAATACAATATAGTTAATTAATGAATACAATAGAAAGAGGGTGTCGTATACGAGCCCCACTTGGGTTAGTTGATATTTTCAATACAATATAATTTTGATAAAGGTTTATTTGATCCTGATTACGTTTTGTTGGGTCTAAGTTTGTTAATGTTTCCATAGGAACTTCATTGAAGTTTACTTTCCATATTTTTGGACAAAATTGAATGAATGATATATCCTTTTTGTACACAGATTATACTTTTTATATATTTATGTATACTCTTTGTAGATTTTGTAGTTTTATATTTAAATTTAATAACTAAAGTTGTCTTAACCTGATCCTCTTATTACTTCGGCTTTCCTCAGGTTTCACTATTTTTAATGAGCTATCGATAATCGGTTTAATTGGTAGAGATGAAAATGCTATATTATAGACAATAAAGTTTAAATAAATAAAGCTGAATTTTAATGTAGAAATTATAAGACGACATTACATTTAAAAGATCCTAAGTAACTAAAGTGTCTCTTATTCTTGGATCGCGACCCAAGATTTCAATATCTATTGGTATTGAGGCTAGGACGCGGAAATATTCAAAGGACTCATAGCGTTCTTTGAAAATTCCCATCGTAATTAATAAATAAATTATACGTCAGGGTCGCATCCCTCAAATATGGACTTAAAGTATGAAATTACCGTTTTATTGTAATAGGTTCTTTAAATTGATATACAATCTTCATGGTTTGAGGTTTTAGAAAGAAACATTATTCACATGGTTTCTATGATGTTCTTCTTTTAAAAAATGTGAAACATTTGAATATCGACTTTAAATTGTTTTTGTTATTTAACTTAGATAAGAAAGATGAATATTGCAAAAATTCGAGTGATTTTTGAAAACGAGTTCCGACGCAGAAGTAACGCGGCAGAAACAACCCGCAATATTGGATTTTGAATGCGTTTGGAGAGAGGTCTGCTTATGAACGCACCATGCAATTTTGGTGTAAATGCTTTCGTGATGGAAATTTTGACTTGAAGAACGAGCTACGAAGAAAACCGCCCACACACGTGAATAACAATGAATTAAAAGAAATGGTGGAAACCGATCCTAGTCCAACTACCCAGGAATTAGCGGCATTACCTTACCCACAATATTGACTCATTTGCTTTAAATCAATAAAATAAATAATACGAAAAATGGGTGCCTCATAATTTGACTGATTTGCAGAAAGAAATGCGTGTTGAAACTTGTGTTGCCTTGTTGAATTGGCACAGAAATGAAGAAATATTGGATGAAATTGTGACATGTGATGGAAAGTGGATTATTTATGATAACCGTAAAAAATGCAGTGGCTGACCCCAGATCAAACGCCACAACAGTGTCCTAAAGTAAAAACTTAACAATAAAAAGTTAATGGTAACTGTTTGGTGGATTTCAGCATGGCGTTATTCACTATAAATTTCTCCGATCTATTGGCAAAATATTGGCAAAATTAGCAATAAAACAGCCACGACTTTAAAATCGATCTTCACCATTATTGCTCCATGACAACGCGAGACCTCATACAGCACGAGAAAACGCTTTGACCCCAGGAATTGCAGTTAGAAACCATTCGTCATCTTCCGTATTCGCCAGACCTTGCTCTAACGAACTACCATTTTTTTCGTGATTTGGATAATTATCTACGTGACAAGAAGTTTTCTTCCCAGGAGGCAGAAAAAAATGTTTTCACACAGTTTGTGCAGTCTAGATCTAGATCGCAAAGGCATAAATGACCTTCCTATTAGATGGCAGCAATGTATAGATAATAATGGTAACTATTTTGATTAAATACATTTGTTAAAAATTAAAAAATAATCAATTTTGGTTTTTAGTATAAACCGGCAATTTCATTCTTTAACCCCGATTATTTGGGTCGCTAACCGGTTCAAATTTCGAATCACTTTTAATCAGGTTAGGAACCGTTGAACTAAAGCAACCTTTATTTGAAACAGCAAAGGTACAACAACCACCCAAACACGAAGCAATATATAATAGAAAATTGACTCTGTAGACCCCGGAATTGACGATATGAAAATGACACAGTATTGATTCAACACCAGAAGTTGATAAAACCAAAGGTTGGCTTTTTAGAATGAAACGAAATGTCACAAAAGACTTTTTGATCATCCGGCACAATAAATATAACAAAATTGCCACATTTATACAGAATCGCGTATTGAAAAGAAACCAATCAATGTGATTCGTTTACGAAATGCGTCGATTTATTTGAGCGGCGATTTGGTACGCAGTCATGCAAATTATCCTATTAGGCAGATGACACATCGAGCAGTCTCGTAATTCGTTTGCCTCGCGAAGTAATTTTGTCCACGTGTTGTCTGGTGAGGTAAAAAAAACAACGAATTGATTGTAAAAATATGGCACATCATTTGATTGGATATTCTCACTCACGAGTTAAATATTCTTATTTCGAAGCTATTAAATAACATCGTGTTAAAAAATAGAAAAAAGCTATATGTCAATCGCAAAGGCGGATAAAGTCTTTATTGTTTTTATTAAATAATTGTTCCTTTTATTAATAAGTCTCCTTTTCCATATTTTCGTAATGCATCACATCAAAATCATTTACTTTTGTTTATTGTGCCAGCGTTTCCAGTCATTATAGTTCCATTGATAAATATTATTTTTATTATTATTATGCAATCTACAGTTATAACATCATGAAGGAATAACAACCTAATAGTATTATAACTTAATACATCATATTGAAATGCTTCATTTTATTTTTTTCTCTGCATCATCTTCAGAGTTTTATAAGTAATAATGTAATAAGAAATGTAAATAGATTCACTCTGCACCACCTAGGCGCTCATTCATTTCGGATTATACCTAAATATTTCACTAAGCGTCTTTATCCATATAAACTATATCATTAAAATGTAACTTCGTTTATGTGGACATGCCTTATTTTGTTTTGTATCTCTTATAAAGCTTCGAGCAAAACAATGCCTCGCGCGACTACGAGGCTGTGTGTACCGGCTTAATTATTAAATCTGCTTATTCTCTTTGATGCCGAATATATTAAATAGGTAATGTTTTGAGTGTATTTTTTATTGAATAGTATTATTGATTCCGAGTTATCCGAGTACCTCGGTGGCGTAGTGGTTAAGCGCCGCGGCCCGCGATCGTTGTCGTTAAGCAACTTTCGCAGGGGTCGTTCACGAGATAGGTGACCAAAAATAATTATCTCGCGCTACTCCGTGCTTCGGAAGGCACGTTAAGCCGTTGGTCCCGGCTGCATTTGCAGTCGTTAATACCCTCCAATCCGCATTGGGCCAGCGTGGAGGGTCATGGCCCATCCTCCTTAACCATCCATAAGGAAGGCCTGAGCCCCTGCAGTGGGGACATAAAAGGGCTGATGATGATGATGATGATGATGAGTGTTATTGATTCCTCGTTAAAGAAAGATCATGAACACGATAGTTGTAATTTACTTCACACAAAACTTGGTGATCAAATGCTTAGGCAATCTATCGATCATGAAATCTGCTATTTATATACTGCAAAATAAGAAAATCCCGACCCAATATACTTATCGTTGGCCGTAACAATATTTATCCTGAATATTGCGAGTGAAAGTCGGACGCGCTCAATGGATTTATTCAAAGTACCCCTATTGAAAACCAGGAAGATTCAAATGTTTATTATACGGTTGCGGGAGATAGTGGTTAGTGCATTCAGTTTTTAACTAACTTTTAACTAACATCATCATATTCATCATCATTACCATCACCATTATCATCGTTGTAATTGTCATCCTCATCGTCATTTATTATCTCAAAAAGGATTTGGTCCGCATTGGGCCAGCATGTAAGGTCCTCCGTCCTCCTTAACCATCCACAAGGAAGGCCTCAGCCCCTACAATGGAAACATAAAAAAGGCTAATGATGATGTTCCCATTAAAAAAAAAGTTCTTCCTATTTGCACCTTTTACATAAACAACGCCCAATTCAAATACGTCTCATATAGCTTGTTTTATCACAACCAATATGATAATAGTAATTCTGAATCCTTGATAATATATCTACGTATATTCATTCCTTAAGCCTCCGTGTCATTAACGTGATACCTCTAATCATAACTCGTGCATGGTATATAGACTTAAAGTAAATAAACTAATTACAAACTAATTACAAAACATAGTGTCTCTTTCACTGATCACATTACATAATTAAATAAATTTAGATATATTTAAGATCTCGGAATACTGAGCCGTCGATATTCTGCAATATTTGATAGATTGAAAAGTATTAAAATACAATAATGTGCCTAATGAACTATTGTTGAGATAATAACATGACTGTTAAAACAAAGAAATTATCTGACTTGAGACGAAAATGACTACAATAAGATGTCACAAATTACTAACAGAAATTATATTGAAATATGCGTGGTAGTGGTTGATACAAATTTACATAGTGAGATTATAGTAATCATGTTCAAAGGGTCTGGTCAGGGAACCAAACGCTTTAGCGAATAAATATTTTCAGTTAATTATTATACACCTAACTATATGCGGATGAATTTCACATATTCATGGCTTTAGTAATAAACGTGTTGGCGTTGTCTAGTTATTACAATGTTTTATCTCTTTCACTCCAATTCAATGTTACATTGGAATGACGTGAATGGAGTTAAGTGTAACTGTGTAAGCAACTCTTAGTCTTAAACTACATATTAAGTTTTTCATAGGCTTTATCCTTTGCTGTGTGTCAGAATCGCTATTTGCTAGAGAGAGAGAGATGTAATGAGTTTTTTTTTCCACAGATGTAATCCATACTTATATTATAAATGCGAAAGTAACTCTGTCTGTCTGTTACTTAATCCGCCTAAGCCACTGAACCAATTTACATAAAATTTGGTATGGAGATATTTTAATACCCAAGAAAGGACATAAGCTACTTTTTACTGCGGGAAAATGACGCATTCCCACGGGAAAATAATCTAAATATATATAACTCAAAGGTGACTGACTGACATAATGATCTATCAACGCACAGCCCAAATCACAGGATGAAATTTGGCATACAGGTAGATGTTATGACGAAGGCATCTGCCAAGAAAGGATTTTGATCAACTCTATCCCCAAGGGGATAAAACAGGGGATGAAATTTTGTATGAAACTTTGTCAATTTTAAGGGCTGAGACTTCACATGACATAAGACTTTTTTTCAGGTATTTTACACGATATATTGAATAAATATTCGTTAGAAATGCTGCTCAAAGTAACTTTACCACGCGGACGAAGGCGCGGGCAAAAGCTAGTGTTTTGTAATTTTTTAAACTTGTAAAATTATTTCTAATACCGTTATTATAAAATTTATTGTCCGAAAATTAATAAACGTTTTTTTTTTCAAATTATTTCTAAAACCGTTATTATAAAATTGGTAGTTCGTAAACAAATATTTTTAAATATAGATAAACGGCGATGAGTTTAATATCTAGATATAATTTTGTAACATAAAAAAAATATACAACAGCATATATATAATAACAGTTACAATGTATCATTATATAATTATAAAAAATCCTCACATTTTTTTAACCCACCAATTTGCACTGGACTCTGTATTTGATTCCCTCATCCATAATATTACCGTATGATTTAAAATTATTTTATATCAAAAAGAATATTTGTAAGTTATGGAAATCGTCAAGTTAATCACCTATGGAGTTTCTGAATAAATAAATATTTAATCCATCAGTAACACATGAATGGGCTGATGATAATGACGCCTTGCATATAGTCTTTTTCTATAATCTTTATTTAGAGGCCTTAGTCGCTGAGCGATTATGTTAGCCTATTGTGTACAAATATAAAATTACTTCCCATACCTAATTAATTGTTCTATTATTTTGTATATTTCAATTGCGACCTTAGATCTATTAATGCATTAAATTTAATATTATTTTATTCGCACATCATTAACTTAAAAACATTTGTTGCATTCAGTTCCTATTACATATTATTTAAGTCTTATAGTTTAAAAATAATTAATAGTAATAATTTCAATCAATTTATATGTTACAAAAATAATAAGTCAAGTATGCTTAATACATAAATCCATCCATCCATTTGATAATGGTTACCAGCACGTTGCGACAGTATAATATTACAGAAACCTACATCTCTAAAGTTCCCTTTTACATCTAATTCTAGTGATTCGCGTTCAGATTTAATGCGTACACATTCCACTAAAGCGTGATAAGTATCTTCCCTACTAGTAGTAGTAACCATACTTATCACGCTTTAGTAGAATGTGTACACATTGAATCTGAACTAAAGCTAAACTAAACTAGTGGTAGTAGGGAAGATACTTATGACGCTTTAGTGGAATAGTGGACTCCCCCAATTGTACTATATGTGGATAGTACAATTGGGTAATCTCATACTTGTTAATAGCATGGATCTATTCGTTTTGGTATTATTAAACCAGGCTATTTTTGGTGGTTCAGATTGAATTGTATAGTACCAAATGCCCTTCTCCATAGACCTTCTATCAAAATATTCTTTCCACAATGAGTGTGTATGTTTTTTACAGTCTAAAAGAACATCTGTGAAGAAAGGCTACCGGCATACAGTTATTCCATAATAAATGTCACATTTTGCTGCTTTGTCCACAATTACATTATCTGGTATACCGATATGAGATGGAACACACGGAAATTTTATCCTTAAATTGCATATAGTCTATTAACGTTACGCTCACCGCGCCGCTTCTAGCGACGCTCGTTCTCGCTCATTCCTATGATCAGACCTTTACATTTGAACTAGAAAGATAAGGTTTACATAATCTGTGTGGAACATTCATAGACATATCTAGTAATAATGATGTCACAGAGGGAAAACGTGAACTAACTTAATGACTTTTAAGCAACAAACATACTTGCATAATAATGTTTAGGATTTAACGACAACTTTAAGCACTAATGAAAGTTCTGAATTTGAAAATTTGTAATGGTAATGTCGCTTGAGACAAATTACAATTTAAAAGTATGTTTGTACAACTTAATATTTGAGACATGTAGGGCAAAGTTTTGTCGAAATCTCTGAAAAATAGAAAACGATTTAAGAAATATTTTAAGCTTAACCACTGCTTCTACCGCATGGAATACGGTTACTTTGTTACACAAATGTGAGACAGAAAAAATAATTAAGAACTCACGAACTCCTATCCCTATTGCTAAAAGAGAGATAGGAACTCGGGTGTTTTGAAAATTATTTTTAACTAGTTAAATTGTCTTATTATTATCGCCTCTCCCGATTCCCGATAAAAAAACTATCCTATGTTCTTTCCTAAGGTCCTATCTGTCTATCCATTCTTATCCATATACCAAATTTTATTAAAATTGTTTAGTAGTTTAAGCGTGAAAACATAATATGCACAAAGGGAGACATAATTACTTTCGCTTTTATAATATTTATATAGGTTAGGTACTAGACATGCGGACTCTTATCAGCTACGCATACTTTATGCAAGAGAGTTAAAGTATAGAGATTAAACAGTTCCACAGTATAAAAAAAAATTGAGAAGTTCGTGTTCGGTTAGTCGTGTAAAAATAACGTCAACTATGATGTAAGGTACCAGGTACCACAGATGCGATGACAAAAACATCTCTATCACTCTCCGATTTGATGGATACGGAATTTAAGAATGACCTATCATTTTTCAATAACATAAAGTGTATTTTAAATAATTCCTTGAGGGTGTATAATAATACGTTATCTAAATATCTGCGTTTTCTCTCAGTTATCGTTACAGTGTTTGTTATAATCACTTGTTTGTTTATGTTACGCTCAAAGATCGAAGTCACTCATTGAGCGAAAAATAGTTAACAACGTGTTGTGGCCACAGAAAAATATCCAAATAACGAAATTCTTGTTATGACTGTAATGGAAACGCTCACAACATGTTGTGGCAATCACATGTGGCTGACATGATATTCGACCTTAACGCGTTGTAGCAATTAAGAAAAGCAACGACTTTTCCATCTTAGTTAGAGATTATTTCTTAATTCAAAATCAATTTGAAGATAGTAATTTTTAATATACGCGCCTCTTAATAACTTATTTAAGCTTATTTATTGATTGTTTTAGAAGTCTGTTTACGTATTCGTATTTATTATTAAACATTTAGTATATGATGTTTAAAAGAAGGTAGATCAAAAACTTTTAATAACCTCACGAAAGAAGAAATAACGTCACACTTCTTTTCCTTTGATTCTTATTAAAAGTTTTTCGGCGCTTAGGCCTGAACGCGATATTTACTTCATACTAGTATACTAGCGATATTAGTGTAGCTTTTTGTCAGCGCCTATGACCACGTTGTCTGTGTTATAAAAATATATTATACCTTTTTCTTGAATCACTCTGTATATTAACACCAATTGCATTAAAAACCGAAAAAGTATAATACCTATCTGTAAATATTTTTGTTAAAATCCAGAAACTTTCTGTAAATTCTAAGCGGAACTATAAAAACTCGAACTCCAACATCATTCCAATCACCCGAGGTTTTGGCATGTAAATTTGTTATCGAACTCTTTGTCGTGGAATGATTGAAGCGTCAACGCCTGACATTTTATGCAAACATTACTATACAACATATTCAGTAAAGAGACCGGTGTTACCAGATTATAGTCATAATTTTACCAAGTGAATTATTTCAAAACTTTCCCCTAGTTAATATAAGAGGAAAAATTTGAAACCACAACAACCGGTCAATATTGCCTCTTGTACCTGAGATTTGATTTGATTGATATATCACTATGTTGTATATTCAAAAACTCTTTTATTTTCTTACCGATTCCCATAAGTAACCCCATGTAAAACATTTATTTCCATAAAAAAATGTCACTTCAAATGTCCGTCATCAAAATGGCTGTCAGGTTCCGTCAAAATTGATAGTCATTCATTACTCAAATCTTAACATTAAACACCAAAAGCTGTGAAGCAAATATAAAATATATATGCAGAATCTAACTGGACTCATTTTTTATACTATTCATATAAAATTGCGCAGCCATCTCAAGTGGTCGAAGCAGAATATATGCTAGTCGCATTAAATCAAATCATTAGATATAAAATTTTGACATTATAGGTGTGCTACCTAAACCTTTCTTAACATTTTTTCTATAGGATAAATATTAATATACCATTATAAATACAAAATTCATAAATCATAATACTTACTTGTATTGTATCTACTCAACGTTCAAGAAATTAATCTATGAGAAGGTCGATAACACAGTTGATTATTATATTTTGATTACTTTTGCATTCACAATGCCATACTGAAAATTATTCTTAATACAAAATGCTTAAAAAATCCACTTGGTCCCTGACACCCTGAGATGGGAATCGAACCCACGACCTTGCCAGGGACCAAGTGAATGTTTTAAGCATTTTGTATTAAGAATAACACAGTTGATGCGTTCGATTTGCGGTATGGAGGTTAACCAACTTCGCAAGGGCCATCACTAGGGCCAGTCATTGGTTAGGTATTCAAAAATTTACTACCCCGACTTCCTCCGTGCTTTGGGAAATACTTAACGCTATTAACCCCGAGTGCAACTGCAAGCAAAATCATTAATATCCACCAATCCGCTTTGAGCGTGCGTGATACCCACCACGTATGCCGCACAATTTTTTATTATATATTAATGTTATGGCCCATTCCCGCTATTTTATTTTCATATACAGTGTTATGATAAATCTTAAACAATATTATGCGATAAGAAAAAAAAAGATCACCACTAAAATCACCCAACAGTGGGGGACTTTTACCCAAAAATTGGCAACACCGATAGACATATTCAATAAAAGTTTCCGATATATCTCGCATGTACAAAATATTGAGAACAACTTCTCAATATTTTGCACATTTAACTTAGTTCAACTTAGTTGAATAAACCGAACTCTGCCCGGTGTATGTTGCAGGTATATAATAAATATGGAGATTTCATCAAATTACAGCAAATGTTAAAGTTTTCATCATCATCAATCATCAGCCCTTTTACGTCCCCACTGCACGGGGCTCAGGCCTTCCTTATGAATGGTTAAGGAGGATGGGCCATGACCCAATGCAGATTGGATGGTATTGATGACTGCAAATGCAGCCGGGGCCAACAGCTTAACGTGCCTTCCGAAGCACGGAATAGTTCGAGATAATAATTTTTTTGTCACCCATCCCGTGACCGACCCTTGCGAAAGTTGCTTAACGACAACAATCGCGGGCCGCGGCGCTTATCCACTACGCCACCGAGCTACAAGTTAAAGTTAAAGTTATGACTCTATTTTAATCCCTGAAATAATCTCATTATTCGATCAAATTTCGAAATTAGTTTAATCAAAAATAAACATCAAAGCTTTTTTAAGCTTTTTTTTATATTTGATCAATTTTGCATTTACAATGCTGTATTTAAAAATACTCTTAATGAAAAATGTTACAGATGTCCACTTTAAAATGGGACTCGAACCCACGAGCCTCCGCAATCCGGGAGACTGCTCTAACCACTTAGCTACACAAGACCTAATAGGACTAACGAATTTAATTGTAGATTTTTTAAGCTTTTTTCATTAAGAATACAAAAAATATTTCATATGTTTAATATTAGTATGATAAGATTTTAAAAATCTCATCAATATATCCCAAATCACAATATTTCTTTACTAAAATCAATAACGTATGAAACGATGTTCCTGTATTAAAACAACGAAAACTTTAAACATGTATTTGGAAAGATATAACTACAACATTCAAATGACAATGTCTGTATTTACACTACACTCACTTACTCTGAAAGTTGTATCCATCAACGAGTACATTACACTCAAGTGAGTGTAGTAAAGAGTAAGTACTCTGAAAGTTGTATACACAAGGCACGTTCCTAACATACATATTGCGCGTTCTCGACTTTGATTTGTTCTTTTCATACATGCTCGCTGGTTTTTATTTCTTCTAACAGCACGTGATCGATTTTGTCGTTAAAGATGTATCTTGACCTTCCGCGGTTTCTACATCGTTCCACTTTCAGTTGTAGGTATATCAGTTTCTTCGGCATTATTTTTTCGTTCCGAAACCGACGAATCAGACTTCTGTTAAATTATACAGAGACATATTACACAAGAGACAAGAAAGAGAGTTGACTTGAAAGATATTCAAGTCACGCCTCTTCTCTCAAGCGGTACGAGCGTTACTTAACAAATTACAGTGAAAGTACATCATTACCGAACCCAATAACAAAAGTTGGCACAAGTTGCTAAAATTTCTACCTACGGGTTACTAATATTGTTTAAGAATCTTTTGATGAATTAATTTTGTATGGAAATCCATTATCGTATAATAATAGACACTTGTAAATACATAGTTTCATTCAAAACACCCGAAAACGGAGCGAGTTGTCACTCACGGTGCTCATGTCACAGTTTTTTTAGATTGTCACTGTATGCAGTTGCGCGTTAAATGAAAAAATGAAATACTCGGTGATTTTGTATTTTTTTCTCGTAAGTATAGTACAATCACAGGCATAATTAACCGCCCACCTGTATCATTCATCACCCTGTTCGGTTCCGTCACCTATGGCTTCTCAACTGTTTTGTTTTTTGTTAAGTAAGTAAATAAAACATTTATACCATTATTTTCTTTCCTAAATTTGTGTTTTCGGAATTTAGTCGTAGTTTTACATTGTTGCTGTTGTGTTACCGAGTTAACATTTCCTATTATTTTCTATCATAGTGGGCGAATATTGTTTAATTTCAAATTATAGTGTTTGCTCATTGTTTGTGAGTGCATAAAATGCCATTCTATACAGCTGATGTAGCTAGTGGCTTTAGCTTATAGCTGATGCGGATATAGCCAGCGTCGCGTGGTTTTATGATAAACCTATGCAAAAAATTTTGATCAAAGACGTTTGCTTTTTCCGGAGGCCAGCATCTCCTTTTCTTTTTTAATTAGCTGTTCTATATGTTGGTTTGGGTGTTATGTTACTTTCGTTGTTTCAAAATTCCTTAATTCAAGGACGTTAGCTAGGTTTAATTTGGGATTTGGGCAATATATGTGATGTTGTCTAATATTTATTTATTTTTAACAAATTTGTTATATTGAAAATAATAGCTATTCATTCTTCTTTTTTTTTGCAGTTTCATGAGAATATATGTATAAGAGTTTTTAATTTTTTCCAAATTAGGGTTTTTGATCAAAACCTGACTTTATCATAAACTGCGACATATATATACTTATAAGTACCACTTAAAAAGCTCCGTTCGTGTGCTCAAATAAATCTTTACTTCACGCGGATCTTTATGAAATCACAAACAGGTATGTTTGTTTACGAAACTTTTCTCATCAAAAGTATCTGTTTAAATTTTCTTGGGGTAAATTCTAATAGAAGTACTTGTTTTGTTATAACGAACTTCTTTTTATTCGACTTCAAAAAATATCTTCAATTTGTCTGTTTTTCTTATACAAATAAATAAATATTAGACAACTTGACGTTGTCTCATTGCTCTGATTCCAAGACTAGACAGCTAAAGCACTTGTGTTATAGAATGTTTGAACAACACCCAGAACACGAGACAATATAGAAAAGTTCTTAAAGAAAAAACTTATTGATAAAAACTTATTTAAGCCCTTTTTATAGTTTTTGTATTTAGTTTTATCATGTATCATTTTACAAAATAAATATCAAATAACCTACAGCCTTTTATTTTAGAGATTCTCTTCAATAGGTAGGTACAGTCAATAAATAATAGTATATATTAACTACTTAGTATTGTTTTATTTTAAAGCTCTTCAAAATATTAATATCGTTAACGAAACATTTACAAAGTTAAATATAATATTACATTTAACAAATTCAATATTAATTTTGTAAATTACAAATCTCTACAATTAGTTGAAAATTAATTAATGTTTAAGTTTGTTTTTTATATTATTTTATTTTTTATATTATTTTATCAGCAAACTTAATACCAGACTGCATATTTAAACTATTTTAATTTGGCTACGACCATTTTGAAGTTAGTTAAAGTAATTTTACCATTCACTTTGTCCTTCCACACTAATAAGCTAATTAGAGAAAGGGTCTTTGAAGACTGTAAGCGGCTTAAATTGCATTACCTCACAGACGGTTTTATTCAAGAATATATTATATTAAATATTCTCTTACACAATAAACGTATAATTATTAATTTACTCTTCATAAAATATATTTTTAGCAAATATCTAATTCAAACAGATTACCCTATACTAATGGTAGGTATATCACCTGTTTTTGAAACAGTGCCACTAGCTATCACCAATGTTAGATTTAATAAACTGTCACAATAATAAACTTATTAAAATATATTACCTTATTTTATGTGATTAATGATAAATAATTTTAATAGGTATATACATTCATAGACCTATCAAATATATTTGAATAAAATTAATAAAAAATATACAATGAAGAAAAAGAAAATTCCCATTAGGTAAAATGAGAAAAAGATTGTTGTCGTTTCAGAAATAATTTATTTCATGGAAAAGTACCCATTTTATCTAAACAGAGGGTCATTGATACTTCTCATCGTATTTTTACATTTTTGTCTCAAAGATGAAAGAAATAGTGAATATCTGTTAAGGTACTATCCCACTGTTGCGTATGAAGAAGACTGCCTGTAGTAGATTTAGTATTTTAATTCATAGATAAATATGTTTATTAATAATTGTTTACTTAAAAATAAACTAATGGTCGCTATGACCGAGATTCATAAGGTTAAACACTATTAAAGACTGTCCTTTGATTGTTTGAGATGCAGTTAATAAAACTGTCAAACCCATGACAATGAGTACTACAGTATTTTATTAACAAAGTATAATTTTTAAGCATTGTTATAAAAAATATATTAGATTTCTGCACTTGTTCTCCATAAAAACTTTTTTATACTCCTGCGTTTAAGCAATTTATATAAAAAGAGATCCAATCTTTTTTCTTCTCGTATTAATAACTCATGGAGTGTCAAGTAACTTGGTGGCGTAGTGGATAAGCGCCGTAGCCCGTGATAGTTGTTGTTAAGCAATTTTCACAAGGATTGGTCACGGGGTGGATGACAAAAAAAAATTATAATCTCGAGCTACTCCGTACTTCGGAAGGCACGTATAACCATTGGTCTCATCTGTATTTCCAATCCTTAATACCCTTGAATCAGCAATAATAACATGATGAAAAATAATTATCGTTGGTAGGAAACCGGGCCTAGCGACCGGCGATAATTATTTTTACAAATGGTCATTATCAGTATAAAAATATCCCTGCTTAATAACGAATAATCCAGCACGCGAGCACATGCAAACTTAACATAACTTCCAAAACTCGGAATAATAGCCCGTGTAAAACTTGCTTGGTCTCCGTACAACAATCCGAGTATTCTATAGCACAGTATTTATAGAGCTCCTCAATATAAAATGGTGCACAGCTATTATGCGTCGTATACCTTAAAAACAAAGTGTGCGCAGTAGTGGGGTAGAACCTTAAGTTTGTGAAAACGAGATAAAATACCCAATCTACTGAGTAATGAAGTCGTATTAAACCCAGGGGAATTAATAATTACCAACATTAGTCGTTGAGCAAACAAATTACGTCGCAATCGTTGCCGCAACTAAGAAAAAATTATTCGAACCTTTAGAAAGTGGGAGAAAAGCCAAGAGCTTTTTTAGATGACAATAATTATAAAAATTGTAGAGAGATCTTATATCTTTATGTTTTATCATTATAATTCCTTGGAAAGAATATGGGACAAAAGATTTTGTAGGTAAATTTTATTTCTTGTAGAGATATTTCTTTACGTTTTATAAAAATAATTTAGTTAAAGAGATATGAGGCATGTTCAAGCAATATGCCAATAGATAAGGGTACTCTGAAACCAATTTTAATGTATACCGTTAACTTAAACATACTATATGATGTTAAAAATACATAAGTTAGAGCTGCACGTATAAAATAGCATACTCGAGAAACAGTTTTATTTACTGTATTAAATTAAATAGTCCTCCATAAAAATATCGGCGACTATGGGTGATCGAATTAGTTGGCATATACCACCGGCTTGGGATCCAGTAATTAGACAAATGAAATCTCAATCCAGATCATGCATTGCAAAACTTAAATATACACTTAATTAATTCTATAAATATTAAATAAAATGGGAGCAATTCGATTTTCTTGTCGGAGTTTGTTTCGCCAGTTCTTCTAAGATAAGATTCTAAAATTTGAAATTGGTGGTAGATTACGGTTTTTGATAATTTAATTTAATGAATGTACACGGTTTCATATATATGTATGTATATATAAAACCATGTGCAACTATTTTCGTGATAGCATGCAATTAGAGATGCGCCGAATATTCGTTTGCGATTCGGTATGCGTATGCGCATCACACGAAACTACTGATGGTAAAGCCGCTTCAACGTACATATATGTACTTACTAATTTCCTTTTTCTTTTGTCTATTGATTTCCCTATGAGTACACAACCTAAAAAGAGGTTGTATACACGTTTGTAAATAGAAATAAATCGGTAAGTTCTCTCGATTATGTATCAGAGTTCTATTGTACTATAGGGAATATCTAATCTTCCTAATATTTTTTCTTTCTCTTTTCTTTATATTTATAACTAACCGCTATTCGATTAAGCTCCGGTATGAAGACCCGGCTATTTACAGGCCGTCTCACTAACTTTAATGTCGTGAGACTAATGCATGCATGCTTGTCACCTTACTCCGAAACTCATGTTACAGTCAGGCTCGGACTAGGATAGTGGCAAGTGGGGACATTTGCTCCACGTGCCAGTGACAGAGGGGGGCAAAAATCAACTTTATATAACACCTACTTACAGTTAAAAAAAAACAACAAACTTCACAATTCTTTTCCTACGCATTATATGTTACAATGAGACATGCGGACGATGCAGAAAAATATTAGGCGAGAATGACGCGTATATGCAAATATGGTCTCTAATGACGGCTAACATCTAAGTGATACTAAGCAGATCAAATTTTTAGAAAATTGGAGTAGATGTTTCCTAGTATTGTGAAATACCTGATCCGTGACACCTATTCCAGTAAATACGCCTCACCTGTACTACCTAGGTATCTCTTATTCAAAGAGAACTGTGCAGTATAACAAAGTTAACTTCGTCGACGACGGTTACAATTATGATCGACAAAATTCCATATCAGGAAATAACATTATGTAAATGTCCATCAATGCCTTTCGGGTCAACCTAATAAAGATCTTTTTATAGGGCCGAGGCGAAATTAATTTAAAGGATAAAAAATTTGTATCCAAAAGTTACTTTACTCTCTGTTGACTTTTGGTACTATTCACTTAAATTCTATCGAAAATCGACAAAAATAATACGAATACTGTACTTAAAATTTTCTTTTATTAGAAAATCGCTTGAAAATTTATACGTACGTCGTAATGACTTGAGATGAGACTCTAATCATTGATAATAATTTTAAGCTATATTTAGAGAAGTTTTGCTCGCTATATTTTACGTAACCAGCCCTTTTACGTCCCCACTACAGGGGCTCAGGCCTTCCTTATGGATGGTTAAGGAGGATGGGCCTTGACCCTCCACGCTGTCCCAATGCGGATTGGAGGGTATTTATGACTGCCAATGCAGCCGGGACCAACGGCTTAACGTGCCGTAGTAATTTTTTTGTCACCCATCCCGTGACCGACCCTTGCGAAAGTTGCTTAACGACAACGATCGCGAGCCGCGGCGCTTATCCACTACGCCACCGAGCTACTCTTTTACGCATATTTGATTATAATAAAAATATATTTTGATAATTATACTTTATAATTTTCTTAACTATCTATATATTAGGTCCTTACATATGAAATTGGCGTTTTGTCGTACTGGCCGCTTTATTCACAAATTTCTTGCAAGGGAAAAAATTCAACTCCGATGGGGCAGTGCTAATCGCCTTCAAAGATTTTATTGATTCCCGTCTGAATGGTTTTTTTAGTAAGGGGATGAATTAACTACCTATGATATGGCAAAAGTGCATAGATAACAATGGTTTACAGTTTGATTAAATAAATATATTATATTAAAAAATATTCGGCTTTTTGTTCCTCCCATACCAAACACCAATTTCTTATGTAAGGACCTTATATATAAAAAAGCGAAAGGTCACTAACTCACTCAATCAGTCACTCATACGAAATCTCAGAAACTAAAAGTGCTAGAAGTTTCAAATATTGAATGCGGGATCTTTTTAGAACGAAGGTGCTCACTAAGACAGGATTTTATGAAATTCAACGTCAAGAGGGTGGAGATGAAAGTTTGCATGAAACTTCGTTACTGCAAGTGCTAGGAGTTTAAAATTTTACATGCGGTTTCTTTTTAGGACGTAGGTACTCACTAAGATGGGACTTTACGAAATTCGAACCCTAATAGGGTTAATTAGGGGCTGAAAGTTTTTATGTAATTTTCTCATTTTTGGACTTAGAACTGGATCACATGGTCGAAACCGCTGGCGGAAGGTTAGTAATAATATAAATGCAAAACTTATGGAAAATCATATTTTCTGAATGTCTTACATTCATATTCCCGTTTTAATTACACTGACTTACACCCACCACTAGAGTCGTAAGCTCTATGAAACATTTTTAGCAAGATTAAAAATGTTTTAAATTATTCTTAAAACTTTTCTAACTAATCCCAAATAAAACGACTACAAATCATCATACGTAAAAAAAACATACAGAGCGCTTAGGGTAAGTTTTTTTTGACGTTAACGTTCACTGTCAATCGTGAGCGCGTTAAGATTTTTGTATGGAATCCGGTACAGCGCCCGTAGCGGTAACTACCAAGAACTACAAATCTCCATACAAATTCTTAACGCGCTCACTAGTGTACGCGTTAGCGTAAAACTTACACTTAGCACTCAGAAGTAAGAGTGACAAATGTTAGACGATTATAAAAAAACGGTCAGGCCTTAATCTAGAAACGCGGGCTGAACGAGAGAGTCGCTTGCTGACTGGCAATATCTATAAATTAGCGTGAATTCGACGTCGGGTGCAGCACCGTCACAGTATTTTGATCCTATCAAAAAGCAGTCCATGTTCAATACTTTATTAATTAAAAATTGAATGCGTATGTACACACTGTATCGAATATTCTTACACTGTGATTGGATGTTGAGTTCATTTTGATTACATTTGATGTCAAAGAAGTCGATGTAAAGGTAACCTTGGTCATGACTCAAATTCAGTCATATCTATGCAAATTCATTCATAACCTGTCCTCTTGTATACGCGTCATGACTTGGTCATAAAACGAAGCTGCGATGACTATTTCAATGATGGCATACTCTATACATGATATTACAAACAAAAAATGTTTTATTTCGTTTTATTCCATTGTTCATTCTCCCCTCTCTCTCTCTCAACCTCTTCTAAAAACACTCATCTAAAGGATAATTACTCGACACCGTAAACCATTACAATATTCTTTAGATCTGCTAACGATAAAGAATAAAAGAAATGCCCGACCAATGTCAAGCATACCTTTTATAAGTATAACTAAACAAAGATCCGCATTTTTTTTCTCTAGTTCTTGTTGTTCTACTCGCTTGTCAATCAAACATCTGATAATAAAACAAACTCTTGAATTGGTTCCAAGACTATTATAACATACAAGGAATCTTATTACGATAGCTAAACCATTGAATAATAAGAGGAACAGAAATATCATGAAACAAAAGAACATATTTTTTCATAGGGCATTTATACACATAGTACCTAAAGCCCAGCGCGTTGATGAAGAAATGTACAAATTTGACAAAAGATCCGTGAAGCTTTATAGCTTAGCTTAAACGAAATTTCGTCTATTTTCAAAATGCTAATACGACTCTAAAGAAACACGTTTTTCGATAATTTATGATGCAACGAAGAGTAGGACCTGCCACTGCTTTGTCTGCCTCTAATATAAGGATATTTATCACGAATATGATTCTAACGAAATTATACGAACGATTCGAAATTTTCCTAATTTTCTTTGAAGGACGAATAGAATAAGTGCCATGTTAATTTGTACGAGTTATATTAGTGCTTGACGAATCATCTGTCGAATGTCCAAGGTCGAATGTAGGTGTAGGTGATTTCCGTCAGATATGCAACAACCCTGACATGAAAAAAAATCCAATTGCAGTCATTAATATCTTAATCAACCTATAATTAAAATATTAATGACTGCAATGAGGAAGTATTTAAAAAAAAAGAAAGCACTAAAAAAGCTTCTCCACTAGATAGCGACTCTAGCAAAAATTCCTTTTAAGTAACATATTAAAAAATTGAAATTTGCAAAGTTCGAAATTTAGATATCGATACAAATACAAAAAAGTACAAATATTATGTGAGTTGTTTATTGAGTTTTGAAAACTAATTTACTTTTATACATTAAAGAAAACCGGAAGGGTTGTCATGGAGAAATCAAGATAGTACCGTAGCGACATCTAGTTTGATTTCGGGAACTAATGTTTCTTTTAAATACTTCCTTATTGGAAATAGGTGTATTATGATACGAAAAATTAATGGGCATACAAATTCTGTTCACATCGACACGTGTACCAGACCTGAGTATATCAAAGATACCTAATTGTTGAAATAATTTCCTCAACAAAGTTCCCATATCGCGCGAGTGTAAAAAACTGTATTATTATCAATCTAATAATCAGTTTGATCGAGCAATCGCATCTAAAGACCGCTTTTAGTCTTCTAATTGATCATTGTGCGACTACAACAATGTAAGATTGGCGACTCCAATATGGTGTACGCGTTTCTTTGTCTCGAAGTCGATTTTAGTATCGTGCTTTTTTATTATTAAGAACAAATGTTAAATACCACAACTTAAACGCATGTTTTTCTTCATTCAAAGGGAATTTTAACCAATGATAACCAATATATTTGATCCAATTATTGAATATCAAAATTAATATATTACATATTGAGCCATAAAATTGTTTGGCAATCCAATGTCGATATAATTGCCTGATAGCAATAACGTGATACCGTAGTCACTTCTTCTTAATAATATATGCTGTAAATATAATATGTAGTAAAACTGTATAATCAACGCAATTTGATATAGATTTTTCTGTAAAAAGGCAAAGAAACGTGGACAGCTTGATTCGTTTCCAATTCCCGAAGCAGTAAAGAATTTATGTCTTTAGGATCCGATGGACTCTTAACAGCCTTCTGATGAGAATCACAAAATGTTGATTTACTTAACGCGTAAAAATTACGAGCTCATCCGACAAAAAGGTTTATTTAAGGATATTATTGATTAAGAAAGAAAATCTACCGAGGCCTGGATACTCTTCTAAAACAGATTAGACAACTAGTCTGCGATACGAAGTTAAGCAACTATCGCAGGAGGAGACCAAAAGTTTGCAATCTCGAGCTCCTCCGTTCGAAAGGCACGTAAATCCGTTGGTATCGGCTGCATCGCACTGCAGTATTTTATGAATGAATGAATGAATTTTACACCAATATTTTTATTTATTGTACACAAATGGACAAAAAACAAACAAACATAAATATAAATGCACAATTGGCGGCCTTATTACTAAAAAGTAGTTTCTTCCAGGCAACCTTGCAAACTAAACAAAAATTATATCTAGATTTGATTAGGGTAGCTTATGGTGTCTCAAACTTTATTACGATATCATATCTCTACATATATTTAATGAATAAATGAAATACATACACAAAATAATAAGTATGTACATAAATAGTAACTCTTTTATATCCATCAATCCGTACCGGGCTCCCTTGGTAGGTCATAATTCATTCTCCCTATTCGATTCGTATCGTCCTTAGGGAAAGCCATTTAAATCAAAATCAAAATCTCTATTCAAATAAACTTATTTAAAGTAATGTTGAATCGTAAAACATTTTTATCCATAGTTTATTAGTAGATTAGTAGACCCGAGACATTATAAAAGTTCATTCATTATGTGAAACATCGTTTTTATATTTCAATAGTGTTTTATAATAACAGATGTCACCAATCAAAGTTATCATAAAATTAAAAAAGTTAGTATTTCATGAAATGGCTTAAAAGTGACTAGTAGCTGGATTCAGCTTTCATTGAATCATCATCATCATCATTAGCCCTTTTACGTCCCCACTGCAGGGGCTCAGGCCTTCCTTATGGATGGTTAAGGAGGATGTGCCATGACCCTCCACGCTGGCCCAATGCGGATTGGAGGGTATTAACGACTGCAAATGCAGCCGGGACCAACGGCTTAACGTGCCTTCCGAAGTACGGAGTAGCTCGAGATAATAATTTTTTGGTCACCCATCCCGTGACCGACCCTTGCGAAAGTTGCTTAACGACTTCGATCATGGGCCGCGGCGCTAATCCACTACGCCACCGAGCTACTCCCGCACATTGAATGCGAATGTGGAATATCAAAATAGTCTCAAACGAGATTAGTTTCACTTCAGTTGACTGAATGTGTTTTAAATGAAAAGGAAATTGGATCATGTCGAAGACATGCTGCGTATAGACATGGCAGTATAAAATTAGTTTCATATTAAAATTATGGCAATAGAGTAGCTGAAATGGAGTTTTAAGACGGCGCATACTGAAAGAAATCGATATGAAATATAATTATGAGAGTTAGACAAACAAATATAATTACTAGAAGAAATAGAATAGATTAAAAGCTGGATTATAATCGACTTCAAAATAGAAAAAGAGTTTCTATATTCTACTCTATGTATTTTTTATATTCACCGATTTTGCTCGAATTGTACCTCTAGACTCATTTTTATGAAATCCAATTAGCAGATTTATTTTTATAAAAAAGTTAATAGAAGCGTTCTGCCTAATAAGCAAACTACTTATAGTCTAAAAAAGAGGTCGTGACGAAAATGAGATCACGGCCTTTTTCAAGCGAGACTTATCTCGGCCAAAAAGGGGCGAGTATAAAAAGATCTTATTCCAAGTGCTGCAGCGCGAATTTATGCAAGTTCGTGGTGTCAAACGCGAAGCTTTACATTTTTACATTACTTTTGTTTCCGAAAGGGCCTGCTCTATGGATGGTTATCTGGCTAGTATAATAAGAAGATTAGCAGACGATACTTTGGACATTTTGTACTTAAGAAGCTACTTTCAAAATAATTCATAATAATGGCGTATGAGATGAACTAAACAAATCTTTAAATTTATTAATATATTTTGTTAATTATTATCTAATTTCTAATAGATCTCTGGGTGCACATAGTTTTCCCTAATTGATAATAATATTTAAATAATAAATTCAACTTAAATTATGAGTTTTATTATTGTTTTTGATTTCTTGTTGTTTTGTTATATAATAAGAACTGTTTTATTATTAAAAGACTTTTGTCAGATTAGCAGAGAAGGCTGGTTAGTTATTTCATTTTGTATTTGATTAGATACGTCAAAGTTTACTACTTAAAAGTTTAATACCTGGTTGACTGAGCTTTACTTTTAATTTAATTGTTGGAGCCGTTTCCGAGATTCTGATTATCGCAGGAATTGCTACAGGAATCTTATTTATTTTTTAAGTTAGGACACAATACAGTTCACAACGAAATTGACATTAATATACAGTACACAATTCAAGTTTTGAATAATAATTTACAGTAATTCGAGAATAGCTCGTATAAAGGTATAAGATAAAAATAAATATAGATTGGGAAAACAATCTTAAATCTTTATTGAAAATACCCGTAAATATAAATGTTTATTTCATAATAAATATAATTACCATTATTTTTTCTAATTTATTAAAATATTGTGATTATTTGCAACAATAAACACAGAAAAGTGCCAATCTCGCGAGATCTCGCGGTATTGATATTCATAAACTCGCGAAATCTCGCCCGAGCCCCAAACTCGGTACCCAGTACGGGTGGGATACAATTAAAATTGGAACACATGTTAAAGGCGCTTTTTAATTTACCCTTTAATTTAATTACTCACTCAATCAGTCACTCTTCACGAAATCTCAGAAACTAAAAGTGCTAGAAGTTTCAAATTTTGCATGCGGGATCTTTTTAGAACGAAGGTGCTCACTAAGACAGGATTTTATGAAATTCAACGTCAAGAAGGAAAATTTGGAGATGAAAGTTTGCATGAAACTTCGTTACTGCAAATGCTAGGAGTTTAAAATTTTACATGCCGTTTTCATTTTAGGACGTAGGTGCTTACTAAGATGGGACTTTACGAAAATCGACCCCTCATAGGGTTAATTAGGGGCTGAAAGTTTTTATGTAATTTTCTCATTTTTGGACTTAAAACTGGATCACATGGTCGAAACCGCTGACGGAAGGTTAGTAATAATATAAATGCAAAACTTATGGAAAATCATATTTTCTGAATGTCTTACATTCGTATTCCCGTTTTAATTACACTGACTTACACCCACCACTAGAGTCATAAGCTCTATGAAACATTTTTAGCAAGATTAAAAATGTTTTAAATTATTCTTAAAACTTTTCTAACTAATCCCAAATTAAACGACTACAAATCATCATACTTAAAAAAAACATACAGAGCGCTTAGGATAAGTTTTTTTTTTTGACGTTTACGTTCACTGTCGATCGTGAGCGCGTTAAGATTTTTGTATAGAATCCGGTACAGCGCCCGTAGCGGTAACTACCAAGAAGTACAAATCTACATACAAATTCTTAACGCGCTCACTAGTGTACGCGTTAGCGTAAAACTTACACTTAGCACTCAGAAGATTATAACGATTATAAAAAAACGGTCAGGCCTTAATCTAGAAACGCGGGCTGAACGAGAGAGTCGCTTGCTGACTGGCAATATCTATAAATTAGCGTGAATTCGACGTCGGGTGCAGCACCGTCACAGTATTTTGATCCTATCAAAAAGCAGTCCATGTTCAATACTTTATTAATTAAAAATTGAATGCGTATGTACACACTGTATCGAATATTCTTACACTATGATTGGATGTTGAGTGCATTTTGATTACATTTGATGTCAAAGAAGTCGATGTAAAGGTAACCTTGGTCATGACTCAAATTCAGTCATATCTATGCAAATTCATTCATAACCTGTCCTCTTGTATACGCGTCATGACTTGGTCATAAAACGAAGCTGCGATGACTATTTCAATGATGACATACTCTATACATGATATTACAAACGAAAAATGTTTTATTTCGTTTTATTCCATTGTTCATTCTCCCCTCTCTCTCTCTCAACCTCTTCTAAAAACACTCATCTAAAGGATAATTACTCGACACCGTAAACCATTACAATATTCTTTAGATCTGCAAACGATAAAGAATAAAAGAAATGCCCGACCAATGTCAAGCATACCTTTTATAAGTATAACTAAACAAAGATCCGCATTTTTTTTTCTCAAGTTCTTGTTGTTCTACTCGCTTCTCAATCAAACATCTGATAATAAAACAAACTCTTGAATTGGTTCCAAGAATAATAGTAATAATATTACATACAAGGAATCTTATTACGATAGCTAAACCATTGAATAATAAGAGGAATAGAAATATCATGAAACAAAAGAACATAATTATTTTTTCATAGGGCATTTATACACATAGTAAAGCCCAGCGCGTTGATGAAGAAATGTACAAATTTGACAAAAGATCCGTGAAGCTTTATAGCTTAGCTTAAACGAAATTTCGTCTATTTTCAAAATGCTAATACGACTCTAAAGAAACACGTTTTTCGATAATTTATGATGCAACGGAGAGACCTGCCACTGCTTTGTCTGCCTCTAATATAAAGATATTTATCACGAATATGATTCTAACGAAATTATACGATCGGTTTGAAATTTTCCTAATTTTCTTTGAAGGACAAATAGAATAAGTACCATGTTAATTTGTACGAGTTATATTAGTGTGTGACGAATCATCTGTCGATTGTCCAAGGTCGAATGTAGGTGTAGGTGATTTCCGTCAAATATGCAACAATCCTGACATCAAAAAAAAATCCAATTGCAGTCATTAATATCTTAATCAACCTATCATTAAAATATTAATGACTGCAATGAGGAAATATTAAAAAAAGAAAGCACTAAAAAGCGTCTCCACTAGATAACGACTCTAGCAAAAGTTTATTTTTCCAGGAAACTAATGGACCAAAGATTAACTTTATTCCTTTTAACTAACATATTAAAAAACTGAAATTTGCAATGTTCGAAACTTAGATATCGATTCAAATACGAAAAAGTACAAAATATAATGTGAGTTCTTTATTGAGTTTTGAAAACTAATTTACTTTTATACATTAAAGAAAACCGGAAGGGTTGTCATGGAGAAATCAAGATAGTACCGTAGCGACATCTAGTTTGATTTCGGGAACTAATGTTTCTTTTAAATACTTCCTTATTGGAAATAGGTGTATTATGATACGAAAAATTAATGGGCATACAAATTCTGTTCACATCGACACGTGTACCAGACCTGAGTATATCAAAGATACCTAATTGTTGAAATAATTTCCTCAACAAAGTTCCCATATCGCGCGAGTGTAAAAAACTGTATAAATATCAATCGAATAATCAGTTTGATCGAGAAATCGCATCTAAAGACCGCTTTTAGTCTTCTAATTGATCATTGTGAGACTACAACAATGTAAGATTGGTGACTCCAATATGGTGTACGCGTTTCTTTATCTCGAAGTCGATTTTAGTGTCGTGCTTTTTATTATTTAGAACAAATGTTAAATACCACAACGTAAACGCATATTTTTCTTGTTTTAAGGGAATTTTAACCAATGATAACCAATATATTTGATCCGATTATTGTATATCAAAATTAATATATTGCATATTGAGCCATGAAATTGTTTGGCAATCCAATGTCGATATAATTGCCTGATAGCAATAACGTGATACCGTAGTCACTTTCTCTTAATAATATATGTTGTAAATGTAATATGTAGTAAAACTGTATAATCAACGCAATTTGATATAGATTTTTCTGTAAAAACGCAAAGAAACGTGGACAGCTTGATTCGTTTCCAATTCCAGAAGCAGTAAAGAATTTATGTCTTTAGGATCCGATGGACTCTTAACAGCCTTCTGATGAGAGTCACAAAATGTTGATTTACTCAACGCATAAAAATTACGAGCTTATCGGACAAAAAGGTTTGTTTAAGGATATTATTGATTAAGAAAAGAAAATCTACCGAGGCCTGGATACTGTTCTAAAACAGATTAGACTAGTCTGCGATACGAAGTTAAGCAACTATCGCAGGAGGAGACCAAAAGTTTGCAATCTCGAGCTCCTCCGTTCGAAAGGCACGTAAATCCGTTGGTATCGGCTGCATCGCACTGCAGTATTTTATGAATGAATGAATTTTACACCAATATTTTTATTTATTGTACACAAATGGACAAAAAACAAACAAACATAAATATAAATGCACAATTGGCGGCCTTATTACTAAAAAGTAGTTTCTTCCAGGCAACCTTGCAAACTAAACAAAAATTATATCTAGATTAGATTAGGGTAGCTTATGGTGTCTCAAACTTTATTCCGATATCATATCTCTACATATATTTAATGAATAAATGAAATACATACACAAAATAATAAGTATGTACATAAATAGTAACTCTTTTATATCCATCAATCCGTACCGGGCTCCCTTGGTAGGTCATAATTCACTCTCCCTATTCGATTCGTATCGTCCTTAGGGAAAGCATTTAAATCAAAATCAAAATATCTTTATTCAAATAAACTTATTTAAAGTAATGTTGAATCGTAAAACATTTTTTCCATTGCTAATTAGTAGATTAGTAGACCCGAGACATTATAAAAGTTCATTCATTATGTGAAACATAGTTTTTATATTTCAATAGTGTTTTATAATAACAGGTGTCACCAATCAAAGTTATCATAAAATAAAAAAGTTAGTATTTCGTGAAATGGCTTAAAAGTGACTAGTAGCTGGATTCAGCTTTCATTGAATGCGAATGTGGAATATCGAAATAGTCTCAAACGAGATTAGTTTCACTTCAGTTGACTGAATGTGTTTTAAATGAAAAGGAAATTGGATCATGTCGAAGACATGTTGCGTATAGACATGGTATAAAATTAGTTTCATATTAAAATTATGGTAATAGAGTAGCTAAAGTGGAGTTTTAAGACTGCGCATACTGAAAGAAATCGATATGAAATATAATTACGAGAGTTAGACAATCAAATATAATTACTAGAAGAAATAGAATAGATTTAAAGCTGGATTATAATCGACTTCAAAATAGAAAAAGAGTTTCTATGTATTTTTTATATTCTCCGATTTTGCTCGAATTGTACCTCTAGATTCATTTTTATGAAATCCAATTAGCAGATTTATTTTTATAAAAAAGTTAATGGAAGCGTTCTGCCTAATAAGCAAACTACTTATAGTCTAAGAAAGAGGTCGTGACGAAAATGAGATCTCGGCCTTTTTTAAGCGAGACTTATTTCGGTCAAAAAGGGGCGAGTATAAAAATATCTTATTCCAAGTGCTGCAGCGCGAATTTATGCAAATTCGTGGTGTCAAACGCAAAGCTTTACATTTTTACAGTACTTTTGTTTCCGAAACGGCCTGCACTATGGATGGTTATTTAGCTAGTATAATAAGATCATTAGCAGACGATACTTAGAACATTTTGTACTTAAGAAGCTACTTTCAAAATAATTCAAAAAATTGTTTAAAAATTGTAGCTCCTCTGGTGTTGCAGGTGTCCATGGGCGGCGGTAATCACTCACCATCAGGTGGTCCGTCTGCTCGACTGCCCCCTATCCCATAAAAAAAATTTCATAATAAAGGCGTATGAGATGAACTGAACAAATCTTTAAATTGATTAATATATTTTGTTAATTTATTATCTAATTTCTAATAGATCTCTGGATGCACATAGTTTTCCCTAGTTGATAATAATATATAAATAATAAATTCAACTTAAATTATGAGTTTTATTATTGTTTTTGATTTCTTGTTGTTTTGTTATATAATAAGAACTGTTTTATTATTAAAAGACTTTTATCAGATTAGCAGAGAAGGCTGGTTATTTATTTCATTTTGTATTTGATTAGATACGTCAAAGTTTACTACTTAAAAGTTTAATACCTGGTTGACTGAGCTTTACTTTTAATTTAATTGTTGGAGCCGTTTCCGAGATTTCCGAGATTATCGTAGGAGTTGCTAGAGGAATCTTATTTATTTATTAAGTTATTTAGTCTTATTTATTTATTAATACAGTTCACAGCCTAACTGAGTTTAATTTACAGTAAGCAATTCAAGTTTTGAATAATAATTTACAGTAATTCGAGAATAGCTCGTATAAAGGTATAAGATAAAAATAAATATTGGGCAAACAATCTTAAATCGTTATTGAAAATACCCGTAAATATAAATGTTTATTTCATAATAAATATGATTACCATTATTTTTTCTAATTTATTAAAATATTGTGATTATTTGCAACAATAAACACAGAAAAGTGCCAATCTTGCGAGATATCGCGGTATTGATATTCATAAACTCGCGAGATCTCGCCCGAGCCCCAATCTCGCGCGTTTGCAGTCCCTACTTGGTATACCCAGTGCGGGTGGGATACAATTAAAATCGGAACACATGTTAAAGGCGCTTTTTAATAGTTTAAAAAACCCTTTAATTTAATTACAATTATGACTGGTTCGATGGTCAGGCAAATGAATAAAAGGCTGACTAAACTTGAGAACTTGGTTTATTAAAGTCACTCCAAAGAATCAGTTTAAAACCCAGTTGCACAAACGTCAATTTAAATAGCCTTTAATTTAAACCGACATTACCGATACAAATTTGACATTCATTAGAGCTTAAAGACGTCATTAAACCTTAATAGATGTTTGTACAACTGACCATAAGTCCCGTTGGTGTGACGATACCAATATTCGCCTATTTTTGTTTTCTATATCTGCATAAGCAACGTATTTTTGTTGCCGAACCCACTATTAAATCTCTTTCAAATCCCCTTGTATCACAAGACCCACTAAGTTAATTTTCCAGCTGTTAAATGTTGTTCCTTTTCAGCACATTTTATCTAAAATTTTTAACAACAATTATTATATATATATATATATATATATATATATATATATATATATATATTTGTTTTATTAATGACTAGCCTGATTTCCAGCAACTTCGTCCGTGTTAATTATAGCCTCTGTCTACCCGCATATGTATGTTATAGCTTCCTGAAAGAATTTATTTTACCTTCGTTACGAGGGTCAAACTGAAAGTTCTTAGAAAATCAAAAACTGATTACATTAGCCAGTTATTAGTTTTATTATATCTTTTCAAAATATTGTCCATTCACGTCAATACACCGCTGCATGCGATGGAACCACTGGGAAAAGCACTTTGCCCACTCGTCCTTAGGGGTCTCTTCAATGGCATCGCGATACGCAGCCACCGCTTCTTCAGCATTCATAAACCGCTTTCCTTTAAGTTTTTCTTTAATTTTTGGAAATAAATAAAAATCACAAGGCGCGAGGTCGGGGCTATACGGCGGGTGACCCAGTAATTCAACGTTTGATGTCGCCAAATAGTCGATCGTTCGCTTGGCGGTGTGCGACGAGGCGTTGTCGTGGTGAAGGAGGATCCTACTGCGAGGTCGTTTCTCTCGAACTTTTTCCAAGACAAGTGGCAAACAATTGGTAGTGTACCATTCTGCAGAAACTGTTTTTTGATCCTCTAACACAATTGTTGCAAAATGACCTATCCTTCCAAAGAACGAGGCCACCATTTTTTTTCCCGCACTTCGATCTCTCTTCACTTTAGTTGGCAACTCCTCGAAAGGAAACACCCACTGAGCAGATTGTCTTTTGGTTTTAGGATCATAACAGTAAATCCAGCTTTCGTCACCTGTTAGTATGTCGAACACAGCATTTGAGTCACCTCCGTTAAATCTTTCAATCATTTTACGACACCAATCCACACGATGGAGTTTTTGAGCCTCAGTCAAATTATGAGGTATCCACCGGGCGCAAAGCTTCCTGACCGCTAAATGTTCGTGGAGGATTTTGTGCACTTGACTCATACCGATGCCTAAGCTTGTCCGAATCTGTTGATAGGTCACTCTTTTGTCAGTCTCTATCATACGCCGCACAACACAGATGTTATCTTCAGTCGTCGCCGTAGAAGGCCGTCCCTCACGTAAATCATCAGTGAGATTAGTGCGACCACGTTTAAACTCATTAAACCAGTTGTAAACAGTCGCACGAGATGGGGCTTCATCGTGAAAGGCCAATCGTAGTCTATCATAACTTTCTTGTTGACTTAAATGACATCGAAAGTCATAAAAAATCATTGCACGAAAATTTTCTCGTGTTAAATTCATGATGACGTGACACAGACAATTTTCAATTTGCCGCCAAATCGTAAAACAAATGACAAATTAATGAAATATATACTCAGTAATATTGGCAAAGAGTTATATTTTCAAATTTTAGAATTATTTTTTTATTATATTGTTTATAAGTGGCCAGTTCTAAGAACTTTCAGTTTGACCCTCGTATAAATAGAGATAGAGAGGTTAAGGATGATACGCCGGCCCAATGCGGATCGGAGGATATCAATGACTGCAAATCCAGTCGTGAGCAACGGCTTAAAGTGCCTTCTGCAGCATTGAGTAGCTCAAAATAATTTTTGGTCACCCATCCCTTGACCGACCTTTGCCAAAGTTGCTTAATAGCAACGATCGCGAGCCGAGGCGCTTGTCCACTATCGTGCTACTCTTCTCTCTCAACTCTTCCATGCATACAAAAATCAAATCATTTCCCCATTATAATATAAGAATTGAAACACCAAAATCTTTTCGTTTGTTACGTTCGTTGGCAAAAACCGCATAAAGCAGATTAAGTAGTTTTTGAGTCTACGAAATTATTATTTATACAGAGACTGAAAATCTCACAACATTCGCGACAGGATATTGCGAAAAGCTTACCTCTATTTGGTTTAGAATTTTATTTATGTTAGACCGGAGCATGTTTACCCTAGATCCACAGTGTACAGAACTTACAGTGAGTCAACACCTTTGAAGCTGTACGATATGCCACTTGTGTCGAGCTAGATATATGTCATTTCGTAGGGTGTCATTTCATTTTCATTAATTTAGAGAATATTTTTTTATTAATCACTTCAAATAATCATACTACAGAGTTATAGATAAAATACATTGCATATACTTATATGTCGTGGGCCAATCGTTCAATTAGACCGATCGAGATCTGCCTGGGTATATCACAATATGCCGCCATTTCTTAATTTGGCCATCTATCATCCGCCATATCGTTCAATGCTTAATGTTTGACGATTTGCCCAACTTTGCTCAGGCCAATCGATTTTGTAAGGGGACCAAAGTACTATGTAAGCAGAGATGGCCAACAAACCAGGTTTTGTCCTATCGTCCAATTCTACAAATAAAATAAAGTTAAAAAGGCTATATTATTATTGCTTTTTACTATGTTTACTAAAAAGTGTTCAAGGTGTCTGAAATACATAGAATCAGATATTTCTTAATCTTAATTTTCACAGCTTAGTAAATATACAGCAGAAAGCGCTACAGGGCCACCAGTGATGAACTATACTGCGATGCGCTCAGCCATATCACGATGTGCCCAAGTAATTAGTTGGGCAAATCGACAAATACATGCAGTCTCTCACAGCAGATGTATTTCGGACCATTATGATAATAAAAAATTACCAAATAGGTATGCGATTAACATAAGTGTCACTATTCATAATAAATAACACACCACATAGTTAATAAATGGCTTGAACAAGTAAATCATTTCTAAATTTAATATACTCATACTGTAACACCAATATAGTAAATTATTACATAAATAATATAGAACAATCGCAGTCAAATACATTGCTTACTCTTATTTTCGATAGATGGCGCTGTACCATTGTGAATCGCGGTATATCTTCCTTTTTCGTAAAGTACTAGTGTTAAGAAATTATTTTATTAAATTAAGCTTATACCACTAATGTTGTAAGTGCGTACGTTTGCATCCTGCACTGGAACTTACGGACCACTAACACCCAGTCGCGAAATAAGCATATTGTTGTATTGGTTAGTCCTGTATCGATTATTATAGATCGTAATAAGGAGTTTTTGCGTTTCATTCTTACAATCACAAACACCAGCTGTTATAATTGGCGCCTCAACTCGTGGCTTCAACTTTTGACGACCTTTACCAATGATAGAGATGGGTCGTTGACAGATTTTCCGTCGACGAAACGAAGCCGTTCATGGACCTTGATCGACTAGTCGATCAACTAGTTGATTTTAACTATAGTTGACACATAGAACTACGTCAACGGGTACGAACTTTGGACGAAGTTAAACGGTTTTAATTGTTTTATTGAACCGTATATCAATATTGAAAAGTAAACATTGTTGATCATCTGTACCTGGTTATGATTTTTTATTGTCGAAAGATAGCGCTAGTATTCTAATTAGATATTGTTTTGGGTTTTGTATTTTAAACGAAACCGTATCATTAAGTCTTCGCTATCCGTCCGTCTGTCTGTCACTAGGCTGTATCTCATGAACCTTGATAGATAGATAGTTAAAATTTTCACATAAGATTCATTTCTTTTGCCAATAATGAACAAATACTAAAAACAGAATAAATATTTGCTTTTATTTAATAAAATAATGTTTTTGCTCGATATCGATTCTTGCAGCGAGTAGACCCTTGAAAAATCACTTAAAAAATAAACAGTTAAATTAAAATAAAATAAATACTCAAGTTGGTTCTCGTACAAATACAACAGATTTAATTTTTTTGCCGTTTTATAATGGTAAGTACGGATCTCTTCGTGTGCGAGTCCAACTCGCACTTCACTTAGCCGTTTTAAACATACAGTTAAAATAAATATTATGATTTTTTTCTGTAATAGGATAATTAATTAAAATAGTAAATTAATGAATCACTATGTAATTCGGATGCAAAAAAGACTAAAAACTATTTATCGTAGAAAAAGTTAACTTATACTAAGTAGTAAAATTCTTAACACCGCCATGTCCAAAAACGTATAACACCATCTATCGGGGATTAACGTAAACAAACAAAGTCTAACATGTATTTAAACAAGGCCTATGTATTAGATACGCGTGTTCAAATATTTACTTACTTCCTTTGACTTTAGAGTTTAAATTATTTCAGCTGTCAAAGTTACATGAAAATTTAATAATGGAAACAACCGAATTCCATTGTATTATACAGATAAAGTTATGCGTCGCAGTTTCGTAATATGTTTATAGATGAACGGTGCGTTCTTCGTTTAGCCGTCGACTTTTTAACTGGTTGTATTATTGTATTATACGACAAAACTAAAGCGTTGTAGACTAGGTGTACGTTGATCAACGAACGTAACGCTCTTTATCTGATCATTGAAAAATCAACTAGTTGAATTATCAACTATAGTTAACGTATGCAACTACGTCGACAGGATAGACGTGGACGGATGGGAGTGTGCGTTTATTTATGAACTACAACCAACGTACAAATATTAACCGTATTGGATGGACTATATAGACTTTCGCAGTTGGCCGAACTACTTCACGTTAATGGATATAAAAAATAATATAGTATTTATTTTGTGTAAGATCGTAGTTACCTAGGTGTAGGTATAATAGAAGAAATTTACGGTTTCATGTTTTTTAATAATCTAACTAGAAATCTTTAATAAATATTTTATTGTATTTATCAATAAATATTATTTTTCGTTTATAGTGATATGTTTTACTATTTTAACATAATATTATAGATATACTGTACTTTAGGTTTTGTTTGTTTTGGTTCAAAATAAAATTATTAATCTTAATATTAAAAATTATTGATAGAGATATTATTGATAGAGATTTTATTTTAGAGAATTTAATGCCCAGAGTGAATTAAATTCTCTAAAATAAAAAAAAATCTATAAACGTTCTTTCAGAGAAAGAAAGGTTAGATAGATTATCAGACAAAAAAAAATCCCAAGGAAACCCTAATTAAACACACAATTAGACGAGTGTATGCAAAACTAAAAAAAAAGCTTCTTATTGCAACAATAGTTGATCTATACTAACTAGTAAAATTCTTAACACCGCCGTGTAGATAAATACAAGAACTGTATAACACCATCTATTAGAAACAAATGTAAACAACAATCACTTTTGACATTCATATATATATATACAAGGCCTATGTATTAGACGCGCGTATTGAAATATTTACTTACTGCCGTTGAATTTAGAGTTTAAATTATTTCAGCGATCAAAGTTACATCGAATCTTTATGAATGGAAAATGATGCGTTGCAGTTTCATAACATGTTGTTAGACGAACGGTGGGTTCTTCGTTAAGGCGTCGATTTTTCAACTAGTTAACCAAAGAACTGTCAACGGTCGACGCGTTGATTCTACGTTAACGGTTGATTTAACTAGTCCGTTGATTCAACGCCCATCGCTAACCAATGATAAAAGACGAGAACGCCGACACAGAGACTACAATTACGAGTCGTCGTGGATCCGGCCCTTCATACAAAGTAATATCAAAAAGTAAAGATTTGAAGAACCCAAAGCCAAAACCGAAACCAAAAGCTATGGCAGTTACATTTATAGACTACAGGCCCATGTTGAAAAAGTTATGGGTCATTTGAACCACCAGGTGACCTGTCTAGAACGATATAAGAGCATAAAAAAATAAGATTTAGTACTATGCCGTCACTTGTAAGCTGTCCAACTGAGTGCAGGTGAGAATTCGAAAGTTCAGGTAGAGTGAGTACATTTTGGTCACATATTTTTGTACGGCATTTTTACCACCGATAGATCCATTAAAAATAATAAGAAAACGCGCAGTGCCGTAAAAAAATGGTGCGCCACAAAGTCGGATTTTTTTTTTATTTTCCGACAATTACCGGGGTAAATTTGGTCATTTGATTTTGTACGGCATCTGTGTCATACTATTTCAATACTGCTTCTTATCCATTATTCCGCAACGCCGTACAAAAATCATGCGACAAGGGGAAAAAATCGAGGGTTGCAACCCCCTCTCTTTCCGTAGTCCAGGGGGTGATTTGAAAAAGTACGGCTTCGGTTCCAAAACATTATCTAGCACTCAAAAGTACTATTAAAAGTAATGCCGTCAAAAAATGATTGTTCCTTTGAATGTATACCACTAATCATCTTAATTTCATCGTATCCTTGATTTATAGAGCTGTAAAGTCATTTGATCCTGTACGGGAACTTTTTTTTTAACATGATATTGTAAAATACAATTATTATATAGTATTGCCGTTCAAAAGAAACCGTTCTAAAAAAAATTATAGAGAAATGCAAAAACTTAAATTTTGTAAAAGTTTAAATATCATAGATTAATGAAATATAGCAGTTTTCTACATTTTATCCCTTGTTTTAAATAATATTAACATAGATAAATTAGGAAAAAATGATGCCGTACATTTTTATGCAGACCATATCTTTGAGGCTAATGAAAGTGACGCTAGAATTTTAAGGGTACTTTATGGCCATCTGATACAGTGCGGCATTAACATATTTTTGAAGAGAACAATTGTTAATATGATAAAATCACTATGACGTCTAACTGAACTGAAACGGTGTATATTATGTCCAAGAATTGAAACTGTCAATCCCAGTATCAACAGTTTTATATACTTTTTGGTTTAATATATACTTCAAACATTATTGATACATACATATAATTGATTTGTTTCATTGTAATTATGTTTCCAGGCACTTCACTACCCATCTACCGTAATCAGCTATGTTGCTATTTAAAACGGTAATTTCGCGATATTCATTACATTACGTGCTTAGTACGACGCAATGTAATAAATATGCGCACTTCTCCAGCAATGTACGATATATTTTCTTGGAAATATTATTTGTGATTCACACTTTTGATAACATTTCACGATTTTCGACTAAAAATACTAAATTTGAGAAGTGTTCTACTTAATAATGGAAAGAAATCCTTCCTTTGGACCTACTTGAGGATGGGCTTCTTGTTTTGCAATTAATAACTGCGAAAGTCGGCACTTTTAACACTTTTAGTGGCGTGTTTCACAGTACTTACAGCGCGCGCGTACGTGAATGACTAAACATCGCGATCGCGTGGTGAAGTCACGATCCTGTACATTTGTCTAGGATCGTGGCTGCACTGCCACGCCCACAAGGCCCTTCTAACGTCTTTCTGCGTTCTGTGAATCGAACTATGTGTGAGTGTACGCAAACACCTTACTCGGGTCCAAGCCGAGTACATCCGAATAAAATACGATATTCCCTACAAATGCTAAACATCGCACAGTAGTTTAGAATGCACATTTAAATTAGTACAAATAATCTATCTAAATGCCGTATAAAAAAATTTTCACAATATAAATTAAATTCACCTTACATTTCGTTATATGGATTTTTTCTTTTTCAGTTTTTTCCCCTTTGAACCAACGAAAATGTACGGCACATGAAAAAATATTATCTATACATAAAATACTTTCAAAATAAATTTATTTCATGTTGTGTCAAATCACCCCCTGGACTACGGAAAGAGAGGGGGTTGCAGCCCTCGATTTTTTCCCCTTGTCGCATGATTTTTGTACGGCGTTGCGGAATAATGGATAAGAAGCAGTATTGAAATAGTATGACACAGATGCCGTACAAAATCAAATGACCAAATTTACCCCGGTAATTGTCGGAAAATAAAAAAAAAATCCGACTTTGTGGCGCACCATTTTTTTACGGCACTGCGCGTTTTCTTATTATTTTTAATGGATCTATCGGTGGTAAAAATGCCGTACAAAAATATGTGACCAAAATGTACTCACTCTACCTGAACTTTCGAATTCTCACCTGCACTCAGTTGGACAGCTTACAAGTGACGGCATAGTACTGAATCTTATTTTTTTATGCTCTTATATCGTTCTAGACAGGTCACCTGGTGGTTCAAATGACCCATAACTTTTTCAACATGGGCCTGTAGTCTATTACAGAAGACCAATTTGACAAATTGTTATCAACACTATCGATGCCGAGAACGGGGGGCGCTACTTTTACCTCTTGCCCCGCTTCCTTCGATGGCACGAGAAAATCGGAAACTGTCGAAACATTCTTAGCAACCGTTAACGTTTTTAAGCGTGTTGAAAAAATAAGCGACGAAGAGGCACTTCTAGGAATGCCTCTAATTTTGAAAAAAGAAGCTAGCATTTGGTGGCAGGGTATAAAAAATACCATTCATAAGTGGGCAGAATTTGAAAATTGCTTCCGTCATGCATTTGCTCCTAAAAAACCAGCCTACATAATTTATCAAGAAATTATGCAAGAAAAGCAAGGCTCACAGTCTACAGAGACTTATATTGCACGTAAAAGAATGCTGTTTTCTTTACTACCCGCCCCTCCTCACAGTGAAGCACAACAACTCGACATGTTGTACGGACAGCTTACGATCAACATCCGAGAAAAGATCCCACGCGAATCAGTCAAAACATATGATGAGCTATTGGAAGCAGCCCGTGGGGTCGAAAAAATTCGTGAAGAAATTACAGAAGTGTTTAAACCCCAACAGAAACCTTTGAAGCAAGTTAGAAGTCGATGTAAATTTTGTAGACTACCAGGGCATTCCTTCGAAGACTGTTTGAAAAGACTTAAACAACATCCTACATTGAGACCTATGGAACCACCCATCGCCAAGACAGCCGAAGCAAAAGTTCAAATACCTTCTCCAACTACCCCAAGATACTCCTGTTATGGATGTGGAACACCTGGTGTTGTTAGAAGTAACTGTCCCAACTGCCACAAAACAAAAAGTGAACCTATGACAGGAGACATCGGATTTTGTTCTCTAAACGTCAAGACTGATGCTAGACCAAGACCAGTTGTTTTCATTAAGATTGATGGTATTCAGGGTATAGCTCACATAGATACTTGTGCTAAATCTAGCGTAGCATCCTATAGTTTATATTGCAAACTTAAGGATAAAGGTTACAAATTTCTAAATAGTCAAGTTATTGTTACTTTAGCTGATGGTGTTAGGAGAAAGCAATGTGTTCTGACTGTTGATGTTCCTATTACTCTTTGCGATCGTACAATTATAACTACTTTCCTAGTGCTTCCGGAAGCCCGAAATAACCGTACTTTATTGGGGGTAGGTTTTATACAAGATGCAGGTATAATTCTAAATTTACCTCAGTATACTTGGCAATTCATTGATAGTGATCAAACTTACGAACTCTATAGGGAAGATTTCGTTACTTTTCATGAAGATGCAGTTCAACTATCGCCGGTTGTTTTTCATGATTTAAATGAACCTAATCCACCTGAACCTAGCGCTACCGAAAAAAGTTTATGTCGACCTTATGGCCCTTTAATACCGATGGCATCTACACCTTCAAAGAAAATTAAAACTGACGCATTTATAGGATACTCTCCGGTATTGGACTTGTTGTATCGTGATGCGGAACAAGCAATAACTAATACAGAAGTAACATTGTCCCCCCACTCACAGGATATGTTTCCATGCATTGAATTATCATCAGTGGATGTGCAACACCTGGGCAAAACAAAACCTTTTATTATTAAAACAGACGCGAGTAATTATGCTATTGGAGCAGTATTAGTGCAGGGGGAGAAAGAAAATTTACATCCACCTATACAGCCAATAAAGAAACGTGGGCGGCCACGGAGAAGATCAAAATAAACCTGCATACTTTTTGCATATTGTGGTGCTTCTCTAAATTAGATTTTATCAGGTATTTTTGTTTGTTCAATCATTTGTATTTTTTATTTTTATTATAACTTTAGTGAAAACATTTTCTTAACTATTTCATTCGTCGTGACGTCTTCGGAAATAGAGGGGGAGACTGTAACACCAATATAGTAAATTATTACATAAATAATATAGAACAATCGCAGTCAAATACATTGCTTACTCTTATTTTCGATAGATGGCGCTGTACCATTGTGAATCGCGGTATATCTTCCTTTTTCGTAAAGTACTAGTGTTAAGAAATTATTTTATTAAATTAAGCTTATACCACTAATGTTGTAAGTGCGTACGTTTGCATCCTGCACTGGAACTTACGGACCACTAACACCCAGTCGCGAAATAAGCATATTGTTGTATTGGTTAGTCCTGTATCGATTATTATAGATCGTAATAAGGAGTTTTTGCGTTTCATTCTTACAATCACAAACACCAGCTGTTATAATTGGCGCCTCAACTCGTGGCTTCAACTTTTGACGACCTTTACCAATGATAGAGATGGGTCGTTGACAGATTTTCCGTCGACGAAACGAAGCCGTTCATGGACCTTGATCGACTAGTCGATCAACTAGTTGATTTTAACTATAGTTGACACATAGAACTACGTCAACGGGTACGAACTTTGGACGAAGTTAAACGGTTTTAATTGTTTTATTGAACCGTATATCAATATTGAAAAGTAAACATTGTTGATCATCTGTACCTGGTTATGATTTTTTATTGTCGAAAGATAGCGCTAGTATTCTAATTAGATATTGTTTTGGGTTTTGTATTTTAAACGAAACCGTATCATTAAGTCTTCGCTATCCGTCCGTCTGTCTGTCACTAGGCTGTATCTCATGAACCTTGATAGATAGATAGTTAAAATTTTCACATAAGATTCATTTCTTTTGCCAATAATGAACAAATACTAAAAACAGAATAAATATTTGCTTTTATTTAATAAAATAATGTTTTTGCTCGATATCGATTCTTGCAGCGAGTAGACCCTTGAAAAATCACTTAAAAAATAAACAGTTAAATTAAAATAAAATAAATACTCAAGTTGGTTCTCGTACAAATACAACAGATTTAATTTTTTTGCCGTTTTATAATGGTAAGTACGGATCTCTTCGTGTGCGAGTCCAACTCGCACTTCACTTAGCCGTTTTAAACATACAGTTAAAATAAATATTATGATTTTTTTCTGTAATAGGATAATTAATTAAAATAGTAAATTAATGAATCACTATGTAATTCGGATGCAAAAAAGACTAAAAACTATTTATCGTAGAAAAAGTTAACTTATACTAAGTAGTAAAATTCTTAACACCGCCATGTCCAAAAACGTATAACACCATCTATCGGGGATTAACGTAAACAAACAAAGTCTAACATGTATTTAAACAAGGCCTATGTATTAGATACGCGTGTTCAAATATTTACTTACTTCCTTTGACTTTAGAGTTTAAATTATTTCAGCTGTCAAAGTTACATGAAAATTTAATAATGGAAACAACCGAATTCCATTGTATTATACAGATAAAGTTATGCGTCGCAGTTTCGTAATATGTTTATAGATGAACGGTGCGTTCTTCGTTTAGCCGTCGACTTTTTAACTGGTTGTATTATTGTATTATACGACAAAACTAAAGCGTTGTAGACTAGGTGTACGTTGATCAACGAACGTAACGCTCTTTATCTGATCATTGAAAAATCAACTCGTTGAATTATCAACTATAGTTAACGTATGCAACTACGTCGACAGGATAGACGTGGACGGATGGGAGTGTGCGTTTATTTATGAACTACAACCAACGTACAAATATTAACCGTATTGGATGGACTATATAGACTTTCGCAGTTGGCCGAACTACTTCACGTTAATGGATATAAAAAATAATATAGTATTTATTTTGTGTAAGATCGTAGTTACCTAGGTGTAGGTATAATAGAAGAAATTTACGGTTTCATGTTTTTTAATAATCTAACTAGAAATCTTTAATAAATATTTTATTGTATTTATCAATAAATATTATTTTTCGTTTATAGTGATATGTTTTACTATTTTAACATAATATTATAGATATACTGTACTTTAGGTTTTGTTTGTTTTGGTTCAAAATAAAATTATTAATCTTAATATTAAAAATTATTGATAGAGATATTATTGATAGAGATTTTATTTTAGAGAATTTAATGCCCAGAGTGAATTAAATTCTCTAAAATAAAAAAAAATCTATAAACGTTCTTTCAGAGAAAGAAAGGTTAGATAGATTATCAGACAAAAAAAAATCCCAAGGAAACCCTAATTAAACACACAATTAGACGAGTGTATGCAAAACTAAAAAAAAAAGCTTCTTATTGCAACAATAGTTGATCTATACTAACTAGTAAAATTCTTAACACCGCCGTGTAGATAAATACAAGAACTGTATAACACCATCTATTAGAAACAAATGTAAACAACAATCACTTTTGACATTCATATATATATATACAAGGCCTATGTATTAGACGCGCGTATTGAAATATTTACTTACTGCCGTTGAATTTAGAGTTTAAATTATTTCAGCGATCAAAGTTACATCGAATCTTTATGAATGGAAAATGATGCGTTGCAGTTTCATAACATGTTGTTAGACGAACGGTGGGTTCTTCGTTAAGGCGTCGATTTTTCAACTAGTTAACCAAAGAACTGTCAACGGTCGACGCGTTGATTCTACGTTAACGGTTGATTTAACTAGTCCGTTGATTCAACGCCCATCGCTAACCAATGATAAAAGACGAGAACGCCGACACAGAGACTACAATTACGAGTCGTCGTGGATCCGGCCCTTCATACAAAGTAATATCAAAAAGTAAAGATTTGAAGAACCCAAAGCCAAAACCGAAACCAAAAGCTATGGCAGTTACATTTACAGAAGACCAATTTGACAAATTGTTATCAACACTATCGATGCCGAGAACGGGGGGCGCTACTTTTACCTCTTGCCCCGCTTCCTTCGATGGCACGAGAAAATCGGAAACTGTCGAAACATTCTTAGCAACCGTTAACGTTTTTAAGCGTGTTGAAAAAATAAGCGACGAAGAGGCACTTCTAGGAATGCCTCTAATTTTGAAAAAAGAAGCTAGCATTTGGTGGCAGGGTATAAAAAATACCATTCATAAGTGGGCAGAATTTGAAAATTGCTTCCGTCATGCATTTGCTCCTAAAAAACCAGCCTACATAATTTATCAAGAAATTATGCAAGAAAAGCAAGGCTCACAGTCTACAGAGACTTATATTGCACGTAAAAGAATGCTGTTTTCTTTACTACCCGCCCCTCCTCACAGTGAAGCACAACAACTCGACATGTTGTACGGACAGCTTACGATCAACATCCGAGAAAAGATCCCACGCGAATCAGTCAAAACATATGATGAGCTATTGGAAGCAGCCCGTGGGGTCGAAAAAATTCGTGAAGAAATTACAGAAGTGTTTAAACCCCAACAGAAACCTTTGAAGCAAGTTAGAAGTCGATGTAAATTTTGTAGACTACCAGGGCATTCCTTCGAAGACTGTTTGAAAAGACTTAAACAACATCCTACATTGAGACCTATGGAACCACCCATCGCCAAGACAGCCGAAGCAAAAGTTCAAATACCTTCTCCAACTACCCCAAGATACTCCTGTTATGGATGTGGAACACCTGGTGTTGTTAGAAGTAACTGTCCCAACTGCCACAAAACAAAAAGTGAACCTATGACAGGAGACATCGGATTTTGTTCTCTAAACGTCAAGACTGATGCTAGACCAAGACCAGTTGTTTTCATTAAGATTGATGGTATTCAGGGTATAGCTCACATAGATACTTGTGCTAAATCTAGCGTAGCATCCTATAGTTTATATTGCAAACTTAAGGATAAAGGTTACAAATTTCTAAATAGTCAAGTTATTGTTACTTTAGCTGATGGTGTTAGGAGAAAGCAATGTGTTCTGACTGTTGATGTTCCTATTACTCTTTGCGATCGTACAATTATAACTACTTTCCTAGTGCTTCCGGAAGCCCGAAATAACCGTACTTTATTGGGGGTAGGTTTTATACAAGATGCAGGTATAATTCTAAATTTACCTCAGTATACTTGGCAATTCATTGATAGTGATCAAACTTACGAACTCTATAGGGAAGATTTCGTTACTTTTCATGAAGATGCAGTTCAACTATCGCCGGTTGTTTTTCATGATTTAAATGAACCTAATCCACCTGAACCTAGCGCTACCGAAAAAAGTTTATGTCGACCTTATGGCCCTTTAATACCGATGGCATCTACACCTTCAAAGAAAATTAAAACTGACGCATTTATAGGATACTCTCCGGTATTGGACTTGTTGTATCGTGATGCGGAACAAGCAATAACTAATACAGAAGTAACATTGTCCCCCCACTCACAGGATATGTTTCCATGCATTGAATTATCATCAGTGGATGTGCAACACCTGGGCAAAACAAAACCTTTTATTATTAAAACAGACGCGAGTAATTATGCTATTGGAGCAGTATTAGTGCAGGGGGAGAAAGAAAATTTACATCCACCTATACAGCCAATAAAGAAACGTGGGCGGCCACGGAGAAGATCAAAATAAACCTGCATACTTTTTGCATATTGTGGTGCTTCTCTAAATTAGATTTTATCAGGTATTTTTGTTTGTTCAATCATTTGTATTTTTTATTTTTATTATAACTTTAGTGAAAACATTTTCTTAACTATTTCATTCGTCGTGACGTCTTCGGAAATAGAGGGGGAGACTGTAACACCAATATAGTAAATTATTACATAAATAATATAGAACAATCGCAGTCAAATACATTGCTTACTCTTATTTTCGATAGATGGCGCTGTACCATTGTGAATCGCGGTATATCTTCCTTTTTCGTAAAGTACTAGTGTTAAGAAATTATTTTATTAAATTAAGCTTATACCACTAATGTTGTAAGTGCGTACGTTTGCATCCTGCACTGGAACTTACGGACCACTAACACCCAGTCGCGAAATAAGCATATTGTTGTATTGGTTAGTCCTGTATCGATTATTATAGATCGTAATAAGGAGTTTTTGCGTTTCATTCTTACAATCACAAACACCAGCTGTTATAATACTTAATAAAATTCATGGCATAGGTTTCGTCTTACAAGACAAACGAAATGAAGTAAGCTGATATACCTGTCTCGCGCCATTTATTTTGGCCTCTAATAAATTGAAAGCTCGCATTCTCGAGAGTGTTTTCATTTCAGCACTACGAACTCTCGTAATTCGATCAAATACACGTGCCATATGATCTTATTACTGAGCGACAGCCGAGAACTCCTGAACTATCTACCTGGTTATTATATGAGCCTTAAGGAGGCGTATATACACATAAATTACGCCCGAACAATCTGTAAATAAATGAGAGATTTTTTTTAAACACTTAAAAAAAAGTGAGAGATAACACTGTAATAAATGTCGTACCTTACTTATATTTGTCCTCGGTAGGTTCTTAGCTCTTTTTACCAAAGTTATACTTATGAAGCTAGTCCGGACCCCATTTATAATAAAAACCTTAAAAGCGGTTTTATTATTAAAAAAAATGTGACATCAGTACCTTTTAATGAAACTAAAATAACGATTTTACGATATGATCACTAATGATCTGGCCAGACCACATCATGATGTGGACAGCAAGTTTTTTCCATTTCATGAAATGGCTTGCCGTATCATGAATTGGTCAATTATATGATCTGACTATGACATACATATGTAAGCAATAGCACTGCCATAATTATATTCGAAAGAAATAGGTTAGTAATTGCTTGAGAAAACTTCATTATTTAAACAAATATTTTTACCAGTAAATGAGAATTTTAATGAAGTCAAACTGTAAATAGCTTATATTTTAAGTACGGTTCATTCAAATACTTGTTTATTTGGTAAAAACATTTGCTTAAGTTATATGACATATTACCAAGTAGTTGCTTCTCTCGACTATAGATACTTAGGTTAGTGTTTGTTACATATTTAAAATACAAGAAGTTATTTAGATTAGTTATTTGGAGTAATTGGTGTTTTAATGGTTGGTTTCAGTTCTATACAAAAGTATATTATTGATAAAATACGGAGATTAAAATTAATATTTTACAAAACTACCCTTCTTAATTATTAAGATGAGTATTTAGGTTAAAATATTAATTTAGAAGAGTAGTTATATTTACTCAATTTTGCATTCATATGCTGTGCTGGTAAATATTTGTACCCGAGATCGCCATCCACTATATTTTTAAGCATTTTTTATTAAAAATCCTCCCCTTAAATCAGTTGCAATAATGTTTCGGTGGAAAATTATTATCTTCTTAAAATAATATTTCTAAGTTTGTTTTGTGATAGTTACAAAGCGTCCAATGATAATACATACAAAATACTTAACTGAACTTATTTGATATCAGTAGATTCATATTACAAAGCTACTCTGATGTCACATAGGTAAAAAAAATACAGAGCGCGTAGAAACAGACTAACACACTGTCAACATAGTGATCTTATAAAGATTCCGTTAAAAGGACAATTCCCGTTGTTAACACTTGCTTTATTCATTTATCTTTGAAACAGTTATCCAGACATCCTTAATTTCAAATATAATAAATAATATACCAATAAGATACAGGTTTCCGCATATAGATCTAATTAGTTATGACTTACACGAATTACATCTCTATATATATAAAATTCTCGTGTCACAATTATTTTCGTTCACGTACTCCTCCGAAACGGCTTGACAGACTCTCATGAAATTTTGTGAGTATATTGAATAGGTATGAGAATCGGCCACCATCTATTTTTCATACCCCTTAGTGATAAGGGTTGCGGGAAACCGACTTCCACGCGGACGAAGTCGCGGGCGGCCACTAGTTATTGAATATAATCATACGTGCGGTATAAACCAACTAGAGGTAAAATATTATTTTCATTAAGAATATTTTTCAGTGTAGCATTGTGAATACAAATATGATCAAATATAGTAATTAAAAAGTATTCTATTAGTTTCCGCTTAAAGGGATTAATGTTGCAAACGAAGATCTCAACATCACAGCCACACTCACCAAGGATCATTAAGCTTAAGATGGCCTTAACAATGAAGCTATTCTGCCTATAATTTGTTGAAGGGGATTGAACTGAGATTAGTGAGTAATATATTTGCGTCTTTGTCGGGAGTGAAAATTTGATAATATGTATTAGCGAAAAGAACCAAAGATTTTGTTTTTGCTAGAAATAAAAACATTAAACATCGCACGACTTCTAAACAAAAGCTATAAAGACGGAAAATTGCCGTTTCAAATGAAATAACTTTTTCTTTCAATTAATGTTAAGTATGTACAGTTAAGAGAGAATGAAAAAAAATTTTTCATCTTCCTTTTTTCGACTTCCGGAGTTAGGTATAGTCAACTTATTTGGTTGCTAGGCTGGTACTGCAGTATGTGCCAGTATAAAAGTATATCAGCAGTGCTATCATATTTAAAATACATCGTCGAACGCACCGTCAAGCACAGCGCTGCCGCAACTTAAACAATCACTTTGTGCCTCAACTTTGTTATTGGTTACATTTACGCCCCCCTCTCTATTATTAATGTTATCTCACTCCATCCACTGGTTACCTGGAAGAAATCACTTTAAGCTATAAGGCCGCCTTTTAATTTTTTTTAATGTTAGTATAAATGTAATGTTAACAATAAAGAATTTTGTATTCTATAGTATGGTATTGTTCAATTAATAAAATCCACTTCAAAAGATGATTTTGGAAAACAAGAATATTTTTACTATATATTTATTATAATGAATATTTATACCATTGAAAAAATTAAACTGTCTTTTAAAATACCTTAAGCACTAGATACAAGGCTGCTAAAGCTAATCCAACTTTCTAGACGTTAGTCACAGTAGAAACTACTTTCTGATAATTTTTATCCTTTCATTAAAGGCTTGTACCATAACAAAGAGATAAAACTTATTTCTAAATTTTAGAGATAAAAATTAACGTTACTCTCAGTATTTGATAAAGTATATAAAAAAATAACTACACTTTAATAAAGCGCTACACTAAGCTAGGAATAAAATCGGTCGACTGTACCTATTAATTTTTACCGTCTTCTTAAAGACGTTAGAAACTTTTGAGATTCCTTTAACTTTAGAAGAAAATTGGTTACAGACTTTTAAAATTTGCAAACGAAATCAGTGAAAGGCGTAATGAATACCTGCCGTTATGAGGGACATAGTAAAAGTTTTGACACCTTTTAACCTAAGGATAAAGTTGATGTTGCTATTTTACTAACTAGAAGATTATAATATTTTATGATGTAACTATACGTATTTATTATAGGTATTTTATAAATTAAGATTCATATTTATCTTATAAAATATAAATTTTAAAAAAGTATTTCACTTTCTTGTCTTTGTTACCTCAAATCTACTCATCTGAAAAGCTAGAAGTAGATGAGGCTATTGAGGTTGGCAGTCACGTCAGCTGTCATTTGTTATAACAATAAATATGCAAAAGTTTACGCATTTATAAATTAAAGAAAAGTCCGATAGAGCCAATTGAAGGAATCCTGTCAAAAACACAAGCACAGTCGATTTTTTGAAGGATTCTTATATAAAAAATAACGAATAATTCTTAAACGAACGAATTTACTTAAACACTTACTTACCTATCTACTCTAAAATTTTTGTAAGTTGGAGACTCCTCATCCTTATTTACGTTTTCCTCTATGCGTAGTGTGATGAAAAGTAGCATAGCGTAGAATATGTATTGTAATCACATTATATCAGCTTTCTGCAATGGATTTTGATATCTACCCTTCAATATATTCGCTTTAAAATCGATTGGGGAAATTTGACAGCTTTATATAGTCGGATGTGCTGTGAACGGCATCAATGAAGTGAAATTATCTATAAAAAAATTCACTTTTCATTATATTAAGCATGCTTAAAACATTGCGAAATATAATGAAATCAAATCAAATGTAAACTTGACTTTACTCGAACTTGGTCTACCAATTATGAAACCCATTCAATAATTAACAATGACAAGAAGTCAATAGTTAACAGGACTCCAAATGAAGCCTTAAATCCAATACTCAAAAGTGACGCACGAATTACTTCAATTATAACGATATTTACATAACAACTATTCGAGACAACAAAAGGATTGTATACAATAGCCCGATATTAGGTACCTATCAAACTTTCATTGTCTAAGCGTCCTCAACAATACGTATGTTAAATCATGCTAACAATAAACAAAATCTGCTTAGAATCTTCCGAGACTCCTTTCAGATTTCGCAATTCAATTATGTACCCTTCGAGTTCGGCCCTATCAAGCTCGATTGGCTTCAGGCAATGTTTCAGGTATGATGAGGACTTAACTCTATTGCTCAAACCAATTTAGAATAAATTCAGTTATATCAGCAAAGGTCGTATCGGTTTTTAACTCATAAAGTATATTAAATACTTTTTGCTAGATATTTCATCGGAATTTATTGCCTAAGGTAGAATACTTCAACCCATAATTTTTTTTTACTAATGTTTGAAGAGATTTTTCGCCTTAATGGTTGTTTGTTATTTATTTGTTTAATTAACAATAAATTAACCAAAGTTCGGTACATGTGTTTGGAAATCCACTTCAGCTACCTAAATTAACGTACTGTCTGCTATTGCCCTCGTTATCTGCTATTTTTAGTTTTTAAATTATTTACCAAGACCGCCATAACTCTAGCCATAGCTATAAAAAAAAAGTTTTATTGATTTTATCAATAATATCGTATTTATTCTGTAATAATATTTTTATTCATGCTTCGTGTCACTATTTATTTTTGACATTTTACACACAACCCTCAAGTTATATTTTAATATATTAACTAACTATTTATTTATTTTAAAGGTAAAATAATATTAACATCTCTCATATTCGTTAAGTAAGTCCTTATTAGCCCCAAATGGGGTTTGTAGGTGACCAATAAGCGCTTTAGCGTAATAATGTGGCTAAAAAAGCCCTAGGGCGGTAAGTAAATAAAAAAAAACACGTCACTCTTTCAAAAAGTTCGCGTACATCTAACCATCATACTGGTAATAGACATCATGCATTCAGCCCAATGACCTCTTCGCTATTCTTCGTATTGTCTTTTCTTTCTTCTTGTCTTCGTATGAGTATAATAGTAACCAATTTTAAATATCGAACGAAAAAGTTCAATTTCGTTCTTGAAAAAAATAAAAAGTTCTTTACTTGGATCTTTATAATGAAAAAAAGCGAGAATAGAAAACAATTACTTTAAATATTATTGGGTTTTAGGATTATTTTATAATCACGTGCTAATTTGGAAAAACCATGACTTCTTCAAGTGATGAAGATATAACCTACACTCCCGATTCAATGAAAATGGAAGCTGAAGAAGCAATTAACAATAATTTGCCTGACTTCTAAAGAGAGATATTTTAACTAATAAAATCTTTTAATTTTATAATACCGGTTTTTTCTACTTACCTCACAATCAAGATGTAAAGCAGAGTAGTTATAAGCACGGATGTAAGCATTAATTGCACCCTCGAACTAAATATCTCGGGCTGCAATTGATGCCTGCCTTACAGCCCTTGGATACTAGTTAACTATTATAGAATTTAATAATAAAGTTTGCCTGTTACCGAGTGATAACTTAATGGGGTTTACTGAGATTGAATATTTACAAGATATTTTGATATTCCAAGACATGTCGTTATTCATTTTCATTCTATTAATATAATTTGTGCTATTACTTTAAATAAATACTACATTGAGTCACCTTGAATGAAAAGAGCTTAAAAATAAATACATTTATTACTACCAAGCTCCGCCCAAAAACAATTCAGAGTAAAACAAAAAACCATAATTTGTTCCTTCATTGTGACAAAAGTATTCAATTTCTCGAAATCACATGCTATAAAACGAAATGCTTTTGTTACTGTAATTTCATTATTGCGTGTAGTTCTAATAGGTATGTTCAATCAGTATTTACGAACGCCTTTGACGTCACTCACCCATTTTTCTGCAGCTTTAAAAGGCCATTAATTTCTGGAAGAACGACGCGATCTTAATTTGATCGTTCCGTGGGGGGTAGAATAAAATTATGGTAAAAGTTTTGTCTTCAAATTTTTCTTTGTTCTGTAAATTATATTATTTTTTAACCATGGAAATATAAAAATATATAAATGTATAGAAAATAAAAGTAAAATTAATAGTAAATTTAAAAAAACTTAAATTGAAGTCATAGACAGGATAGACAGTTAGTTGCACAAACGTCCATTAAAATTGTCATTAGTTTAAAACGGCATTACCTATACAAATTTGACGTCCTTTAGAGCTTAATGGCGTCATTAAACCTTAACGGACGTTTGTGCAATTGACCGTATGTGTTGTAAATTTGTAATGATATTAAACACCCTACTTCAATACAAGTTTTGCAATTATTATTTTTATTCGGCTTATTTGAAGTCTGTGTTACATTCATTGCTTTTTCGTTTGTCTCTCTGGATAAATATGCATACAAAGACTTACAAATTTTGACACACGCGTTCAGAATCTCAGATAGACTGACGTACCTGCATAAAATTTATACTATTCTAACAACAAATAATAAGGAATAAATATAGTAAATCGTCAAATTAACAACTTTTTGACTATTTTGAAGATCTCCGTCACAGGTACACTTACGTAAAGAGGGTACAGGTACACTCAAAATGGTTGTACTTATTTATTCTTATATTTACTATCACTCTCATATTTTTATATTAATTTTTATACCACAGCTAAAACGCGAATAATTTATAAAATGTTCTTAACAGAAAAATAAATACAAAGTTACCCCTTAAATTCACCGTTTCCGAAGGTAAGAGTGCCATTGACCCCCTCTCATAAAGCTAGAAATACACAAACATTTAGTTAGTTATTGAGCACTCAAAATAAGAGCAATTTCATTCCGTGCTCGTTGAAAATCTCTGTAAGTTCACTAAGAGAAATTCTCGTAATTAACATAAGCGTTTAGTGTATTAAGTTTACCATTGTATCACATAATACTGCTATAACCACTCATGTTCCTTATTCGGAGTTCATTAATGGAAGGTTATTAGTTCAACATCATGATACCTATAAAACAAAATTTAACTAAATGGGAAAACCACGACATTTCTCTGTCCGGTCGACTACGGGCGACAAGTGCTTGAAAATTTCGTCAGTCCTGTTGGGTCATGGGCAGCTCAGTGGTAGAGCAGTCGCCCGGATTATGAAAGGTCGTGGGTTGTAGTCCCATCTCAGAGTACCTGGGGCTGGTGAAATATTTAAACAGTTTTCATTAAGAATATTTTTCAATATAGCAAAAATTGATATAATATGAGATATATTCGTCATCATCGGCCAATTAATATCCCCACTGCTGGGACAAAGACCTTCCTTATGGTTGAACCAAATCGAATCGAATAAGGAGAGTACGCCATGCATGCACGATCTACCACGCGGAAAACGAAAATGACAGTTACACGGAATTGTTTCGTTCCCTCCATCACGAGAAATTTAAACAAATGAATTTTGATATTCTAATAAACTAAAAATTAACATTCCAAAATTAAAATCAGTAAAAAAACAGCCAGTAACATTTTATTTATTTTTTTCAGTAAAAAGTTTGTCTCGAAACTTATGAACACACGAGGTAGGTGGAAGTGAAGCAAAAACTTTTATAACCTCTATAACTTACATAACTAAGATACCGTACATGGCATACAGATAGCGCCATCCTCGAAGACAGGCTCTACTCTTTTTCCAAATCGTATATAGTATAAGTGTAAAAGATTCTGTTGATGTTCGAGTTTTATCGATACATATTAATTATCTTAAATCCTAATTGCACTGACATGCACGCTACAATCATCACCATCATCAGCCCTTATACGTCACAGGAGGGCCTCAGGCCTTCCCCATAAATGGCTATGACACTCCACTCTGGCCCAATGTGGATTGAAGGGTATTAACAACTGCAAATGCAGCCGGGACCGACGGCTGAACGGTGCCTTCCGAAGCACGGAGTAGCTCAAAATTGTTTTTTTTGGTCCCCTATCCCGTGACTGATCCTTACGAAAATTACTCGACAACAAAGATCGCAGTCCGCGGTGCTTATCCACTTTGCCACCAACCTACTTTTCACTATTACTTGTTGTGAGATTACTCTACAATAAAAAACTAATTAGGAAAGAAATTTAAAAGTACCTACCTACCTTTAAACGATTTGAAAGAAGAGCGGGCGCGTCTTCGTGGATGGCGCCATCTGTACCTATCTTTTGTCAAAAATCCGTGACCACTTTTTCTTGATAACTTTTATATCCATTTATCCAATTTTAGACCATCATTATTTTCCACTAGAACAAACTAATTCTCCAGAGACGAGCCGGAGATAAGACACGATTGAATTAGCCACAAAATGTTTGGTCGATAATTTGCGGCGCAAAGGGATTAAATTATCTGTGAGATTGCCGCTTAATTGTATAACGGACTAAATTAACCGCTGGCCGCTAGGATCCGCTAGGTAAAAATGTATTTTCCATCTTAAGATGCCACAGAGAAAATAATTTAATAGTTAACTTGCTTTTCTATTTCAGAAGTAATTTCCCCTTCCTGTTGGTAAATGGGTAGTTAATTTGTGTTGTGAAACTTTGAAACTTTGTCTTGAGAGTTATTTTTCAAAGGCTGCATCATTCTCGCAAACTAAAGGGCATCCTAATTGACTTAACGATAACAGGGATAGGGTGCATTCATAAACTAAAAAATAATAATATCAAAAATTAAAAGATCAATACCATAAGATATAAGATCAGTAGTTCAAAGTCTCAATCCATCAGAATGCCAACAGTTTACTAAGTCTACTGCTTACTATATCAAAGAGTAATACTCTAATAACGCACGGTTTCTGAATTGAGAATTCGAAGTTGAGCACGTCTCAAACCGTACTTAAGTCATTATAAACATCAATTAAACAGGTTTTCATTACTGATTTATGATTTTTTTAATGATCAGTTGATAGCAATTTGATAAAACTAGGACTTTTTGCCATTTGAAACGTAAAAAACTTAAGTTATTGAGAAAAATCAATTGAGACTTTGTGCTTTTCTCAATTCAGAAATCGGCCGTAAGAAAACTAAAAACTAAATACTCTTTGATCTTACTAGATCAAAATTCCAAATATCAATTTAAAAACTTTAACTACAAAAATAGCTAAAACTACACTAGCCCAAAATATACCAACTCAAAAAATAAGAAATTTCCAAAATTATTCATATTTTAAAACATCAGTTTTATGTAGCACGAAACTAATTTTTATATCATCTAAATGAAAGTTCATGATTGCATTGCCGGATTTTGCAAAAAATATCCAAGCTCTTTTTCGCAACCGCAGTAATATCATTATCAACATTGTATTTATGTGTATACCACTATATTTATACAACTTCACAGTATATTGATTTTTATAATCATAATCCTACCGTTGTCAATATATCATTGCTCTTTATAGATATATATTTCGTAATAAAAATACAATCCATATCAATTACATTTTACAATAAATCCAGGAAGGTTTTTATACGAAAAAAATATTATAATTGAATTCATATATGTCGCATCATCTTTACGAAGATCATTTGATTTAGTTTTTTTTATTTTAATTGCTAGTTACTCGATTACTTAATTACTCGATTGTAGAGAGAGCGTGATCATCGATACTTTTAATTTTGTTAGAATGGTGACTTTGACAGTTCGTTAACAAAAAGTAATTTGAAGTAATTTGTAAACCCCCTACGTGGGCATAGTGCAGATTGGTGGGCTTAACGTGCCTTCTGAAGCACGGAAATCGAAATAAAATACATCACCCATCCTGTTACCGGCTTTTGTGAAAGTTGCTTAACAACCGTATCGTAGACCTAACGCGCTAACCAATGCGTCCTCACATTATTTTTCTTATTATTCACATAAATAAAAAGACAATTCTTATTGACATTTTTTATTACAAAAAGTCTACTGCTATTTATACATGATTCTTACCATAATATTTACATTTTGCTAACTAATATATTGCCACAGAATTACAAAAAAAATCTCATTGACTTGGGAATAAAATATTATATCTATTATAAGAGCACAACACTTGCAGCTTTAAGTAAGGCTGGAAGAATAAATATTTCATATCTAAGTCATACATATCGCTTGTCTAACAGAATTAACGTTCAAAATTGGAAAATGTATGGATTTTTGGCAAGACCCTCTGCTAGGGGCAAATAGGGATGACGACTATTTTTTTTTTTTTATCGTAATCATTAAAATATACATTGGGTCAGCTGTCACATAAAGCGTGACATTTTCTACAAAACTGTGACGTAGCGAGCCCCACTCTTATTTAATATGTTTATTATTGATTGCATTTTAACACAAAAGGAGGAATTAATGCCAAAGGCATTCTCTGCCAGTCTACCAGAAAAAGATGTTGGAGTCTGGATGTTAGACGATAAGAATAAAAAAAACCATTGGCCAAAAAAATATTACAACTGAACAAATTAATAAAAGTATAATACATAATACTGTAATACCTAACCATATATACATATATGTAAATTTAAATAAACTATAGATATGTATAAACATACAAAATAGAATACAGACCACATGAGATAATTACGTATAAATAGTGCTCATGCACCAATCTCTTGAAAACCATTCTACTCTGAGCAGTTTTAATATGAGTTGGGAGAGCATTCCAAAGACTGCTGTCAGCTGACTGACTGTGACTATCTGTCAGAGTAAAGGCTTTGGAAACAAAGTCACTATCAGTACTTTTCAACTTTGATACCTGTTATATAAGCTATGTCTTGTTAAATTGAAGTAAACAAATACATATCTATTATTTTTGTATTATCTGACTAACGGACTATATAGAATTTCTTTTTTTTACCCAGTCGTCATCCCTATTGGAAAACTATAAAAAGTTTGGCAGCATATTGAGTGACATATCAAATGAAAGGACTTGACAGTGAGAATCGGAAACATCTTTTTTTATTTCAAGTTAAACAGTTAAGTTATTCAAGAAAATAGGCTCTCTTCCATGAGGTAGTACTTTATATATTGATAATAATTATACCAATAAGAAGTCTATTGTTTTTACAAAAAAAAAAGGAACGAAATCCTTGGTTAAAGTGTTCGGCTCACTTTTGACTTGACTTTAAAATTTCCTGTAAAAGCTTCTTTAATTAAATACACGTACTTAACGTACTATAATAAAAAAATTAACGAATTTACTTTTTAAAGTACATCTCATTTTATATCAAAACTTTGAAAGCTTCTACTGAAAAATGCAATTTACGTAATTTTTCTGTTTGATGATCGATATTTACAAATACAAAAACATCTAAAGTAAAAAAAAAACTTTAAGAAGCTAAATCATTGAAAGCTCCCTTGATCCATTTAACTTTGTTTTGCCTACCGTCAAAGAAAATACGACCTTATTGATTTAGAACATCTGAAACAAATTACTAATGAAATGAGTTTCGAGATCGAACTGTTCAATAAGGACGATGTGAGAATGTACGTTAGCAAATAGCTACTGTCTAATACAAAAGTTATTTTCATCTAAAAATCAACTTCTGTATAAAACAAATCATGACTTACTATTCTTTTCAACATTATAAGTAAGCAGTTAAAAAGAACAGAAATATGCATATAACTGTTACGAATTAATACAACGCCTGCAGATCTATTCTATTAATCCTTGAAAGAAAAATTGATATTTCTAATCGTTCTTATAATTTCTTTCGAGTCGATTTCAGAGAAATAGAATAAACCTTCAAATGTCATCTTAATTAAATACAAGTAGTATAGTGAGAGTCGTCGGAAAGAAAAAGGACAGAAACTAAAAAAGTATAAAAATAAGAAAAATATTTTTCTAGCTTAGTAAATAATATAAGTTTCAAACAGCACAAGTAGTATATAGAACGTATGATAATAACTAAAAAACGCATATTAAAATGTGTCATTTCAGATAGGCCAGTTGCAGTCGCTGGGGGAGTTTCGCCACTTCAACAATTAATTAAGAGCAAATTAGCTCTGAACTAATTAGCTGCCAAAGCGCCAACATCACAACCAGAGAATAGAATACATAATAAATATAAGTGAGTATGAGGCGGCTTGGTATCACTAGCAACCCCACCCCCCCTCCCCCTTCATCATGCGTAACTATAGTGAAAATAAGAGTTACATGTTCTGGAAACTATAAAAAGATCATACTTCGACCGTACGTACATACAAACGTGTTTTAAAGAAAAACTTTCTGACAATATAATAAAAAAAAAATACTGACAATCAAATATTTATGAGTTCATTTTTGTGTTACGTTCCAAAAAGACTTCAATACGATATTTGTATAAAAAATATATTGGAGAATATAAAAGTTTTTGAGATATGAACTGAACTTAATTTCCTATAAGATTCACTACTGTAGGTCACGTGATAGGTTAGAAATAGTTTTTTTTTTTTTCAGACCACAAAATCATAACGCTTACGTAAACTATTTCAGCAAATAATTAAATTTAGTTCTTGGAAACCGTACAATAAGAAGACCAAACGTGGATTGCCATATCATTAAACATGGATGTTTAAACGATATGATCAATATTAGGTGGCCGTTTCATGAAATACAACCCTCTCTACATCATCTTTACGACGTATTTATGTTGTATGTCGTGAACACTTAATACCCAAAAGCCTCTACTCAAGGAGCCGTTTGCGTTTACAACCTAAGTCCTACAGACTTTGAAAGTTGTATTTATTATTGTGATAATAATACATATTATTTTGGCAATGACATGATTTATGTAAGTGTCATTACTTATGATAAAAAGCTGGTAAGTTTCTTTCGCTTGTTCTTCTTGTCAGCTAAAAGAAGTCCTGAACAAGTGGTAGGGGAAAAAAAAATTTTTTTGGACGATTCAAAAGTGCTTGTAATAGCCTACTTGAATAAAGATATTTTCATTTCATTTCATTTCAATGGTCTATCGATATTTATCATAAAGAAAATAAAGAAAAATACTAAAAAATCACGCAGTAACTGGAGTCTCTGAATTTTATAACCGGTTTTCTTTTAGTTAATTGTAGTTTCTTACATGTGCTTATTATATTATCCAAGTTTCCTAACCATGTTAGTTAAATCACAAATCTGTAAAGAAAGACCTTCAGTAACGCAGTAGGGCCGCTGATAAGGACTACACCAACGACAATTTACTTTCGTAAACCGTTATCCAGTTTTAAGGATGTCCCCAATGCGGTATAAAAACAGCCTTTTTGACCAATGATAATATACTCTTATTGCAACGTTTTTTTTTTTAGAATTGCACAGAAAATAAATATAACATTCACATCTTAAATAATGAATAAATACATGATCGGCATTACAAAAAAGTTGTCCTCTAGAAAAAAGTATATATCTTAAAATATTATAGAGATTCGTTAATTTTTACATACAATAATTAATAAAATTTGAAGATATATGTGGGCTTTTTACCGCAGTGCATTATCGTGTCTCCACTGTCATTTTTATAAGTAACGCCGACAAAATTCGTCTGCACATAAAAGAGGAAGTTAAAATCGATGGAATATAAACATCGTTGAAATATAGATTTTAAGACTTGCTAATTTCCAAGGCTTTTCATTTCGAAAAAAAAAAGTCCTTTGCAGGTTCCTCCGTGTAACTTACAAATATGGTACAGTCAGCATAATGAACATCGAAGCGCCCAAGGTGATCAAAAAGATGTCAAGATCATTTTGCTTAGACAACATACAACTTTGGTTGCCTAGACAAAATTGAACCACTGTACTTGGAATATTTTTGATCATCTTGGACGCATCAGCTGACTGTACCCGTAACACGAAAATTATGGAGTTTGAATTGATTTTGTTTTAATCGACCCGATCTGAGTGTAAGTAAGGTTCAATTTGGGCAATATGCTATATATAGCAGCATATATTATTTTTGCCCGGAACAGCTAAATCGCTAGATCGGGTCTTTACAATACAAAAATTTGCCCTATGTTTTCAAAACTAGTACGACTGATACTCGAAATTTCGTGTTAAAGCTTCTATTGTTAATATTGTTTAACTCAAGGTCAGTTGCACAAACGTCCATTAAGAATTAATGACACCTTCAAGCTCTAATGAATCCTATAATTATCCTATTAATATTATAAATGTGAAAGTTTCTTTGTTTGGATGTTTGTCCGTTAATCACGCTGAAACTACAGAACGGATTTTGATGAAATTTTGTATACAGATAGGGTATTAGCTGACTTAGATAATAGGATACTTTTTATCCCACTAAACATTTCCCTAGGGTCCACGCGGGCGAAGTCGCTGGCGAAAGCTAATGTCAAATAAGTAAAGGGTAATGTCGCTTTAAATTAATGACAATTTTAAGGGACCTTAGTGTAACTGACTGTCGATCTGATAACTAATCTCTATTGTTATATTCGATCAATTTGGCATGCTATAATGAAAAATATACTTAATGAAAAATGCTTGAAAAGTCCACTTGGTCCCTGGCACCCTGAGATGGGATTCGAACCCATGACCTTTCAAATCTGGGCAACTGCTCTAACCACCGGGCTACCCAGGAACTAACTGACCTGTCGAATATTTCAAGCACTTGTTACTTTTTCGCTACTACAGAAATTATAAATAAATATGAAAGAAATAAGTCTTTCCTTGACAAGATCTAAGGGACGAGTAAATTAAAATACAACATTCACATGAGATTCTCGACCTTATTTACAATACAAATAAAACATATTACATATACTCACTATATGGCGGTTAACAAATATCTAACAGCATTTGGCAATCCGTCCGGAACTTTTTGAAGTACAACATCTTATCTATATTTATATATGGTATTATATAAAAAAGTACATAATTAGCTATATATATCGTATAGGACGCAATAAAGCCGACGTATATTTTTTCATTTTATAATTCAAAAGCTTACATATATTCAAATAATATTCTACTAAAGGTTTCAGTTTTTATAATCCCCGCAAATTGCTAATGCGCCTGACTGCCATTTTGTTGACGTAATTGCATTCAAAAATCAGTACCGTTAACAGATAAACACTGGTCAACGAGTACGCATATTGACCTGGGGCTGCAGTCTCGACATTAAACTGGCGGCACGCTATGATGGCCGTTTTGACGTTTGTCCGCTCATGAAGTTCCGTATTAATTGATAACGACTTTGAAGGAAATAATTGCATTACTTTATTGACGATAGTGATGTGCAGAGATTCATAAGTTTTATCGAATGTAGTTTTAGGAACCAAAAATTAATTTATTAAATTGATTTCTAAAATGTATACAAGTGTAGAAAAATCAGTTTGCACCATTTAAGGGGGAAATGTACTTGTGAATATGAACAATTTTCACTATGTGACTACCTCTGATCTTGATCGATTTGATCGTGAATCTCAAAATGGAGGGCCAATTTTACCTATAACGTCAGTGGTTGAACGCGTAGCTGATGCGCTTAATATTGGACAACGAACTGTTAGACGAATAACTAAAGAAAAATATGGCGAGACTGGCACAGAAGAAAATAAACTTCACACACCAAAAAAGAGAAAACGAGCAAAACCAGTCGTAGGCATCGATAGCTTTGATGCCGATGCTATCCGAAGACATGTTTACGGCTACTATTTACGGAACAAGTATCCAACAATAAAAAAGTTGGTGCATTCACTGAAGGAAGCTGGATTATTCTTCGGTGGGGAAAGTTCTTGAACGAAGATTTTGAAGACCATAGGATTTCGATACAAAAAATGTAATAAACGCAAAATATTGATGGAAAGATTTGATATAGCGATGGCAAGATATACTTTTTTACGGCAAGTGAAAGAAATAAAAATTGGCAAAATGTTGTGTTCTTGGATGAAACATGGCTTAATGCTAACCATACTGTAGGCCGTTTTTGGACCGATGACACAGCAGCATCTACGTCCAAAGTTCCTGTTGGAAAAGGATCGCGACTTATAATTTGCCACGCCGGAACCATCAACGGGTTTGTCGAAGGTTCTCTCATGGCTTTTGCGTCAAAAACCACTGGAGACTATCATGAAGACATGAATGGAGAAAAGTTTACTGAATGGTTTACCTCAATGTTGTGTAGCCTCCCTGAACCATCTATTATAATTGAATCGGTTATTTTGAAAAGGGCACAAGTCACACTTTTTGCAAAAACGAAATAAGTATGTAGGAGTATTTGTCTATGCTATTTGCACGTTTTCTCAGAAAAGGGCACTAGTACGCTTCGTCTTTACCAAGTTATGAGGTTTGAACATTTTGGTGTATTTTGAAAAAGGCATTAGTCCTGGACTAGTGCCTCTTTCATAACAAATGCCAGTTTTGACACATAACCTCAAAATGTACTAACGCTCATTTGCAAAAATGTCTTCCGATAATGAATGTGAAAATGTGCGAAATGATGCGAAAAAACGAAAGAAAGGTGTGAAAAATGAAGAAAACTACGTGCAAAATGTACGCAAAAGACAAAGAATAAGTGGAAGAGAGTACACAACACAGAAAAACAAACTTGTACAAGCAAAGACTATTGGCGAAAATTGCAGGTATTTTTCTATTCTAGTTCCATTATTTTGTTTTAATATCAGTAGAATCTAGCTGTTACTAATTTAATTTGTTTGTTATCTAGGTGTAAAAAGTAATGTTTCAATAAAACATCTGAAGACCAGCGACAAATGAATTTCGATAAACTTTACAGTATTGAATCGAAAAATGGACAAGACATTTTTTTACAATCCCTTATAAGTTGTACCGAGATCGAAAGGAGAAGGCCCAGAGTTGATGACGAACGTAGCAAGAGTAGGTTCGGAAGCTATACATACTATGTTGAAGTAAATAAAAAAACTCTTCAAGTTTGCAAAAAGGCTTTCATGTCTATATTTGCAGTGAGTGCAAAGAGGATTCGTAGATTATCATACTTAAAACAAATTGGAAAAGTACCTAAAGATGGGCGTGGAAAAGAGGTGACGTCCCGTCGGGCCATTGATGGAAACCTATGTTTGAAGATAAGAGAACACATTGAGTCATTTGATGTTAAATCTGTTCATTATGGCAATTCTGAAAAAAAGTATCTCAGTGCTTCTCTCGACATTAAACAAATGCACAAAATGTTTTTACAGAAAAATCCAGAATGTAACAGCATCACATACAGTTTCTACAGAAAATATTTCAAGGAAAACTTCTCGTTAAGCTTTGGAAGACCTCAAGTTGATACTTGCTCAAAATGTGAGGAATTGAATGCGAAGATTAAAAGTAATTTCTTATGTGAATCTGCAAAAAGAGTGGCTGTAGGAGAGCTTCTTGTGCACAAAACAAGAGCGAAAAAATTCTATAAAAAGATAGAGCAAGTGAAGAATGACATCAAAAATAAACAAAATGCTTTTGCTATATGTATAGACTATATGCAAAATCTTCCTCTACCTCACATTCCTGTTCAAGAAATATTTTATTACAGACAGCTTTGGGTCAATGAGTTTTGTGTTCATAATTTAAAAACAGACGCTGCTGTTTTTTACTCATACCATGAGGGCATAGCTAATAAGGGTCCAAATGAAGTATGTTCATTTTTACTTCATTATATGGAACATTTCATGCCATCTGCAGTTGACGAATTGCACATATTCTCAGACGGATGTGCTGGCCAAAATAAAAATAATACAGTAGTAAGATTTCTTATGGCTTTGACACAGACACATAGATTTCAAAAAAATTATCATTACTTTCCAACCAGGGGCCATTCTTTTCTGCCCTGCGACAGAGACTTTGGTCTTGTCAAAAGGAAGATAAAGAGATATGACAGAGTGTACACCCCAGAAGAATATGAAAATATTATAGTAGCAAGTTCATATTTCAGCAAAATATCAGTCTTTAATGTCACTACTCAAATGGTCATTGACTTCAAAACGTGGTGGACCCGATTATATAAAAAAAACTGTATTTCCATACAATCATTAGGTAAAAAAGTGCCTAAAGATAAGAAAGTAAACTTTAATGTATCACTTTTCCAACAATTTTACTACGATTCCTCAAACCCAGGTGTAGTTCAAACAAGAGAATATATTGATGGCTTCTTAAAATTTGATTTCAAACTGGCGATTGGGCGGGAAAATGTTTTATTGCCCACAGCTCAAGCTTACGGTGATAAAGTTCCAATTAATATTAAAAAAATAGAGGATATTAAGAAAGTCATGAAACATATTTCCACAGAATTTCTGACTTTTTACAATGATATAATTAATTGGCCAGCTAAGTCATCTGAAACCCTTGAAGAAGATGTAGAATGAGTGTGTGAACATTACTGTGTTGATGAGCCAATAAAAATACCATTAATAAATGTAAAATTTTGCTTGTATTATTTACATTAACCGTTTAAATTTTGAAAAGGGCATTAGTCCAGGTCGGAAAATACCCATTATCTTGATAATTAATGGCGTATTTAGCTTACAAATCAATTAATTCAATGAGTTAAAAAGACATTGATCCACTAGATAAACATAAAATTATATGATCATACATTTTTTTTTCAGGGCACAGTTTTTTTTTGTCTCCTGTAAAATTTGCATTTGTGGACTTAGGCCCTTTTCAAAATAAGCGATTCAATTATGGACAACGCCCCATACCACTCGATGCAAATTGACAAGCCACCTGCCCAATCCCAAAAGAAAGCTGACATCGTCGCATGGCTTCGTAAAAATGACGTAGATGCAAACATGAATATGTTAAAAGCGGAATTAGTACGTCTTTTAAAAGAAAACAAACCAACCAAGATCCGATACGTCATTGACGAAATAGCATTAGAACATGGGCACAGAGTTATACGGTTACCGCCTTACCATTGTGAGTATAATGCGATTGAGTTGGAGTGGGCTCAAATTAGGGATATGCTGCAAGACACAATACAGAACCCCCATTTACCACAAAAAAAATGCTAAAATTATTATAAGAAGCTTGTGAACATGTGACTAAAGGAGACTGGGAAAAGGTTGTGAATAGAACTGTTAAATTAATAAGGGAAGATTATGAAAGAGATGTGAAAATAGATAATATTATAGAAAACGAACTTATAATTAATGTAGGTGATGATAGCAGTGACGACAGTGAAAATAGTAGTATGGACGAATCTGATTAAATATGGCCTTTTGTGGCACTTTTTTTGGTATCTTTTGTATTCATATGTTTCTTGTGTGCATATAAAGTATGTATATTCATTTTCATTCAAATATTCAGTTCGTTCAAATATATTAAATAAACATTTACATTTTTGTTTTATTAAACCTATTTAATCAGGTACAAAAACAAAACTTATTTGTTTTTTTGTTCGAGAATAAATTGACATTCCACATCACTATTGTAATATGTCAAAACGGCCATCATAGCGTGCCGCCAGTGTAATAGCGATACGATCGCAAAGTATCGAATGTCAAATATTAACGAAAATTATTGCTTGCGGTAACGATCGTTACAATGCAAGTCTCTATTACCGATTTACCGAGCAAAATCGTAAACTATTCAAACGATAACTTATCGAAAATCTGTATTCAGTGCAGTTCAAGTACAGTTTCCTAAAGGAGAAAATGTTGCCTCAGACAAAAGTATTTTAAATCTAAGGAAATCAGAACAACGAATTTAGTTTTTAAGTAATGATTTCATGTTCAATTTAGCAAATAAAAAATGCGTACTAGAAAATGATTGCTTTTTATTTATTTATTTTATTTATTATTTTATTTCGTGAAAAACTTCACATAATTTATTGAAATAATTTGTGTTGTGAGTCATGGTGGGAGATTCAGATGCGGAGTCGCACGTGTATCAGGCTCCACACGCCTAAATATTGCTAAGTACGCACCTGTTTGAAGTTCTTTTTGAATATAAAATATTGCTAAGTACCTTTTGAATTCACTGTGCTTAATTAATATTATGATATGATTTTTACTTCTCATCTCTTAGAATAATCTAATGCTAAATATACTTCAGCCATCACGTTTTAAATATCTTTATGACTAAATTTCCGATATAAATACCTCGAAATTCCGTAAAAAATCGAAAAAAATATTATTAGCGATTGGTCATTAAAGAGCTAACGAAATTCGTTAATTTGACAGTTGAACTCGCTACGCTACCGGCAAAAATCGATAACTTTAAATGTAGAGACTTGCAAGGTAACATTGCGATCGCAAACTGTGTCGAGACTACCGCCCCTGGGTTGTGTTGAGATCATACATAATTTTTGTTGTTATTGATCGTTATTGTTTTGTTTTGTTGTTACTTGTAATGATTGAATAAGTAACCATAATTTCACTAATAATAAAGATATCTAATGTCTCTCCTTTCGTTATCTGTTTGATTCTGTTTTAAAAATATTCGTCCCGTTTTTTTATCGCGTTATTATTATATAGTAAAAGTTTTTTTTATATTTCCCTTATAACTAAATATTTACACATAAATCGAATCTTTTAAAAAAAACATCATGCAATAAATTAACGAGCTAAAAGTTATTAAGTTATTATAACAACATTTTGGGGCTTATTCCTACATATTTCAATAATTAATGAATAATTTATCTCTTGCCTTTTGTGCTATCTACATTTTACATTTTCATATGACGTCACGCAGATGCTATTTAGACAAGGTTCCATCGCATTAGCTATTTACGAGACTTATAAGTCGATAAGGCAGTTTCCATGGATGATTTTCATTAGTTTGTACAGAAATGAAATTTGCCCACAGAAATCGCCAGCATCCCGCCTGCGAGTCTTGTCGACTAATTTAAATAAGCCATAGTACTGTATATTTAAACTATTATTCACTCGTACGACATAATTTTTGTACTACATTTGGACATATGTACATGTAGTTGTAGGCCGTAATGTATAAACCGGAACCCGGTTATAATCAACGTTTTTTACACGACAATTGCTTTTAAAAGAGTGTAATGTATTTAGAATTTATTTGTGTATATGTTACTTCTTTCCGTCATAATTTTAATGACTAAACGGATATTGAATATAAAGGAATAATTTAGAAACGTTACATCATCCCGAGCGATACTGGCTTTAATTTTATTGAAATTCCAATATGACGGACATGTGGCGCCACGTAAAAAAAATTTTTGGACAACAATAAAAGAAAACAGTTTATCGAAAACCGGGTTCCGAGATTTTTTACACTCCTATGCCTTATTGCATTCCACTAATGAACTCTTGTTTAGCGAAGAACGCGCCGATATTAGAGTCATCGATCTTCTTTTTTCTGTCCCTGGTTAAAAAAATAAATGAAAAGAGTTAACGAAGCAAAGATCAATAAAAAACTAACACAAAACGTATAACCATATGGTTTTCCTGGCAAAAAAATCATATAATCAAATTTAAAGTTGTAACAATTTCTTCATACATTAATCGATTTCTAAATATTTTGTACCTACTTTGTAACAGTTTTTATACATAATTTGCTTGCCCTTTTCGCAATTAATTATTTGGAGTATCTGTTTTTTTTTTCAGTATGTTCACTCCTTCCTTACACACATATACGACCTCCGCAACCGACTGGTTCGCAAGCCGGTTTCAAGGTGTTGCCACCGCTGAATCGATTCCCAGTCGGGTTAATTTAGAAAATTAACTTCTCTATATTGTTACAGGTCTGGTGTCTCAGATACTCTGTAATACGGGGGCATTAGCTACTCATCTTGGAATCTGAGCAATGTATGAGATGACTAATATTTATTATTTACTTATATCACCTTCCTCAGTGTCTCCATCCTTTCTTCAATCTTCTTCCCCTTACATTATAGTCCACATTCATGCTCATAATCAATTTTGTCAAATGCATCACATTTTCAATAAGATATTCTACTCTGTTGGAAACAATACTCTATAGACGTCAAGTGTTTATTTTTATTGTAAAAAGTCATAAAAAATATTTCAGAAGAATAACTGTATTCTTGCCTTTCAATTACAAGTTTTTTATTCCCTACATAAGCCATATCGATGACGTCACATCGATATGTACACAAACCGACGTTTATTGTACGTTATTTAATATATTAAAATGATAGTGAAAAAATGTGCACTCTAATGATATTACTACAAAATAAAAGACAGGTCAATAAGGCTAGGTTAAAGTGTCATTCAGGGAGATACTATATAATTATTTCAGCTCTATTTTATTAAGACTAATCTGACAGATGCAGAAATGTTCTATCGATATGACGTCACGCAATGGCGACTCCTGTTCAAATCACGTGATTCAGAGATAATCCATTCTTAATTTAATAAGACATTAACGCGATTGCATGACACAAAAACAGAATTTTTGCCTTCTCAAATTTTCATAATTATTACCTTATATTATTTTATGAAAATATGATTCGAATTTTATTTACCTGATATAAGGTTGTTTGAGGTGTACAGTGCGATAGTGTAGACTCAAACTGCCGTTTTGTGTGAACCTTTTGCCGCACATATTACAAGCGTAATTCCTTTCACCGGTGTGAGTCTGTAATTTAACAACAAAATCAGTGGCCTTATTCTAATTTTAAAATCCATTACAATTCACGAACTTCACGCCACAACTATTTGACACGTGATAGCAATTGCGATGCGGCGCTTTTTTTTAAAAGATATTGAATGAAAGATAAAGTTTATTTAACGTTAATCGGAACTGTCGGAAGTGATAGTTACAAATTTCTTTGGAAGTTATTGGGAAATGTCACATGAAATAAATTGTCCATGACATTTATATATATCATTCAAATTCGTTACAAAATCGATTTTGATTTTAAAAAGTTACACAACTCGATTGTGATAGATTTGAAATTTAAACAATTATGGCACAGTTCATATGTAAGTGATAAAAAAGTACCATTTTATTTTTAAGTAGCATACCAAAATATATTTGCTAAGTGGTATAATCGTGTAAGCTAATCGGTATGATTTTAACGTAAAAAAAAACTTCTATTATAGCATTTCTTTTAGGGAGGATGTATTTAAGAAAAAAAAACAGGTCTCGAAATCTAAACAGATTTCACTACTCTAAAACATTTGTACTAAACCTAATCCAAATTATCTCTGAAACACATCCCAATTCTTTTTCTGGTATAATAAAAATAATAGATGGCTGTCTTATTCTAAGGTGTTCGTGATTCTTCTTAGTTTTTCTATAACTAATTTCAGTTCTTTTCTCGCATTTATCCATTATGATGACATCAATTTTAGTCAAAAATATACAGAAATATTATTTGACATTTATTTTAATGATTCTTTTAAACACTTAAGAGAGAGATTATTACATTTAAACAAACGAACTAGAAACATCACGTTGATGCTAAATATAAGTTTTTTTTAAATTTTTTATTATGAGAACACAAGAGTACTTTCTCTTACGTTCTAAGAAATGTCATCCGCAATATTTTAGTCTTAAACGTTTAAGCATTAAAGTTTATAATTGACCGACACACAAGGCAGTAAAGATACACATTACTTACCGCCATATGATTTCTAAGCACGTGGTTGGTAGTGAACGATCTGCCACACGTCTCGCAAGTGTATATCTTTCGGCGGGTGTGTTGATTCAAGTGTGCAGCCACGCTTCCAGGCTTTGTTAAGGAAAAAAGAGATTTATTTCAATTAGTCTTTTATCTACTCGTATATTTTATGTAAATAAGGTTTATTATGTCTCCAAAACGGTTTAAAATCCAAGCAAACGGCGACTCGGAGGATGAGGTGGCATTTGTGGGGTTAAACAAACGGGGTTTTCAATGAAATTTAACTATCTTAAAACCAAAAATAAATAAAACACAAAAATAACCTGTTAAACATTCAGAAAATCATTTAGAATGTTTCCTGCGCTTTTCCTAGTGAGTTTTATCGCCAATTTGCCTAGAAATTACGCTCTGGTTGAGACACAGACTACAAATATTGAAAGATTATATTTTTGTTTATTGCTTTTAAAAAAATCAACTATTATTACTTAACAAAAAAATATTCAATTAATAATCTTTAAACTTTATGAACTTTGTAATAAAACACAATTCATTTATTTGTTTGACTCCTATCGAATCCATCAATCTGATGGCATAGAGGATATGCGCCACGGCGCGCGATCGTTATTTTTAAGCAACTTTGGCAAGGGTCAGTCACGGGATGGGTGACCAAAAAATTATTATCTCGAGCTACTTCATGCTTCGGAAGGCACGAAAAGACGTTGGTCCCGGCTGCATTTGCAGTAGTTAATACCCTCTAATTTGCATTGGAGCGTGGAGGGTCGTGGCCGATCCTCCTCTACCATCCATAAGGAAGGCCTGAGCCCCAGCATTGGTGATTTAAAAGGGCTGATGATTGGATCCATCAACAAAAATGTCGCTTCAATATCTCATTTAAGTTATAAGTATATGTATGCAAAATTTCAGCTCCAACTACATTTGAGACACTATCGCATCAAGTGAAATAAAAATTAGTAATCGTGTCAGATTTTTTGAATTTTCTTATGTACAGTCAACAGCACGTCAATTTATACAAATATGTCAATTTTCTCCACTAGATTTTAAACTTTAATGCTTTAAGGGTAGAGTTTAAAATCGATAAATCGAGATTTATACTCACAGCTAACGACGCGCCGCATATCTCGCATATAACCCGATCTTTCTCCGTATAGAAAGGCGCCCGCAAATGTTCAGCCAAATGATGCTTCCTGCAAGCTGACTGCGACGCGAAATGCTTTCCACACTATATATGAAAAAGTTGAAATATTGATCAGTGAGGAAATATTTAAAAAAAGGGAACACTAAAAGGCACCTCCACTAGATGGCGACTCTAGTAAAAGTTGATTTTTGCAGGAAACGAATGGACCAAAGATAGTTATTTGCGTTCCTTTTGACTAACATAATAAAAAACTGAAATTTGCAAAGTTCGAAACTTAGATATCAATACAAATACGAAAAAGTACAAATAGAATATGAATTGTTTATTGAATTTTGAAAAGTAATTTACTTTTATATATGAAAGAAAATCGGAAGGGTTGTCATGGTGAAAACAAGAAAGTACCGTAGCGACATCTAGTTTTATTTCAGGATTTATTTTTTTTATATTTCCTTATTAACCTTGATTGCTACTAATAAATACTACCTTGATTAGAAATGGTAACTTACATGTAAACAATAATTACGTAGAATTTTTGTTATAAAATAAATAGTAAATATATTTTATTTGTGCAAAATTAACTTACAATTCATAGTCAGATGATTATCATATTTAGAATATTGTTTAAATTAATTATGAAAAAGAAATATTTTATGCTTGTTGTCACGTGAGCGCAACAAGCGCGTGACGTCACGACCGTTTTACTCATATCAGAACTTAGAGTATTCAACCTTATGAATACATAGAACGATATTCGTTTCATATTCATTTCATTTATATTATTATTCATTTATATTATTACGTTAAGCTGAAATCTTTGGAAAACCAATCAACCTAAGGGAGGTTGATTGGTTTTTGGAATATAGACTGCCGTGATTTATTCTATCGTTTCCTATGGAGCAATGGCTTAACTTCAAGGTGGCAAGTCGGCAAAATGCCATTCCCCCTTCTAGAGAGGGCCCTCAGTCAGAAGATAATCCTTATTTCTGACATTTATTATTACACAATTAGTAAAAAAAAAATACAATTTCCGATTAATTTGCCACGGGTCTCACAACAGTATAGTTACGCCACTGCTTTGGAGTCAGTATTTCTGTTTCTCAGTTGTTTTTCAATATCGTTGCAAGAGTTTGTCAGAAATTCGAATGACGGTGCTGATCAATGATCTTCTATCTATTTGGGCTAGGATATGATCAATACTTTTTTAATTTGATATTCTCCAATTTCTCCGTGGCCTAACACGTCTGTCTGTTTATTTATTATTATTTTTACATACGTGTTGACACGTGGTAGGTTTCTTCATCCACCCGGCGCCGGCCACTGCTGGCAAGTTACTCTTTCTAACCGCAGACAGAGTCTTCTCTACCTTGGACTTTCTAGAAATATATTAAATAAAACTTTATCTTAAAAATACTTGAAATAACAACAGGCTGCTGATACAAAAGCAACCAAGACGTACCATTGCAAGACTTACAAGTAGTAAATGCTTTTCTGGCTGTGGCCATCTTAGATGGTCCACCATGTTGGATTTAAAAATAAAACAAATTTATATCGTAATCTTTTCAGATTACCCTGTCATTTGATATCCATTTTAAGAGATTACATTTAGATAATCTACTATTCGTACGATTTAAATAACAACTGGCTCGGAACTCCATTCAACCCTATGAGATCGTCGTCGCTGTAAGCTTATTAGTGATAGCATAAATGTTACAGTATCTTTGAGATTTCGAAATTTAGTTATTATTTGTTCCGTTCGATATCCGGAATCCATCTTGAGTCAAGCATCATCCTTTTTGTGACGTTTCCGGTCAAAAACACTACCTCCCCTCTTACTTCCGACGCTTGTGCTGCCATCTAGTTTGCAGGTAGCGAACCAATGACTTTTAGGCACGAACGCTTACCGTCATTATAGCGTCGTTTTTCGTGGCAAAAACATCGGTCTAGTGTTAAAATTAAAATGAAATTAATATAAAATTAACCTCCCTTCGCGATGGAGCAACGGGACAGTGAAATAAACAAAGAAAACAGCATTGAAGCAGGCCTGTTCTATTGTCTTCGAGCTCATCGAACAGCGTCGTCGGATTCCAGCTCCGAGAGAGCAAGTAAGGTACAGAGCCGAGAAAAACTGTAAGTGATTTGCATTCGATTTGTTACCCCAACCAGTGACATTTTTTGATAATGCATGATAAAAACTGGAAAACTAAATCCACCTGTGCATTTTTCCATAACAAAATAGCACATAGTATCCATACCAGGACCGCAATTATGGCAACCACAGCCACCATCACGTTCCCTACGACCCCACGGTCCTGAACAGTTCCTACTTGCAGCGGTTACGACTGGTGATAATTTTTTTTATGTACCTACTACGAGGGTCAAACTGAAAGTTCTTAGAAAATCAAAAACTGATTACATTAGCCAGTTATTAGTTTTATTATATCTTTTCAAAATATTGTCCATTCACGTCAATACACCGCTGCATGCGATGGAACCACTGGGAAAAGCACTTTGCCCACTCGTCCTTAGGGGTCTCTTCAATGGCATCGCGATACGCAGCCACCGCTTCTTCAGCATTCATAAACCGCTTTCCTTTAAGTTTTTCTTTAATTTTTGGAAATAAATAAAAATCACAAGGCGCGAGGTCGGGGCTATACGGCGGGTGACCCAGTAATTCAACGTTTGATGTCGCCAAATAGTCGATCGTTCGCTTGGCGGTGTGCGACGAGGCGTTGTCGTGGTGAAGGAGGATCCTACTGCGAGGTCGTTTCTCTCGAACTTTTTCCAAGACAAGTGGCAAACAATTGGTAGTGTACCATTCTGCAGAAACTGTTTTTTGATCCTCTAACACAATTGTTGCAAAATGACCTATCCTTCCAAAGAACGAGGCCACCATTTTTTTCCCGCACTTCGATCTCTCTTCACTTTAGTTGGCAACTCCTCGAAAGGAAACACCCACTGAGCAGATTGTCTTTTGGTTTTAGGATCATAACAGTAAATCCAGCTTTCGTCACCTGTTAGTATGTCGAACACAGCATTTGAGTCACCTCCGTTAAATCTTTCAATCATTTTACGACACCAATCCACACGATGGAGTTTTTGAGCCTCAGTCAAATTATGAGGTATCCACCGGGCGCAAAGCTTCCTGACCGCTAAATGTTCGTGGAGGATTTTGTGCACTTGACTCATACCGATGCCTAAGCTTGTCCGAATCTGTTGATAGGTCACTCTTTTGTCAGTCTCTATCATACGCCGCACAACACAGATGTTATCTTCAGTCGTCGCCGTAGAAGGCCGTCCCTCACGTAAATCATCAGTGAGATTAGTGCGACCACGTTTAAACTCATTAAACCAGTTGTAAACAGTCGCACGAGATGGGGCTTCATCGTGAAAGGCCAATCGTAGTCTATCATAACTTTCTTGTTGACTTAAATGACATCGAAAGTCATAAAAAATCATTGCACGAAAATTTTCTCGTGTTAAATTCATGATGACGTGACACAGACAATTTTCAATTTGCCGCCAAATCGTAAAACAAATGACAAATGAATGAAATATATACTCAGTAATATTGGCAAAGAGTTATATTTTCAAATTTTAGAATTATTTTTTTATTATATTGTTTATAAGTGGCCAGTTCTAAGAACTTTCAGTTTGACCCTCGTATAGTAAAACAATCGACACAAGTTCAAATAGGATTTTTTTTTTTCCTTAATAACGTTAAAGACCCAGTATATGGTGAAACCAAATTAGATGAAACATGCTCAAATTAAATTATAAGTTGAGGCGATTTGTTTCTGCTACAACAATTGATGATTTAAGATAAGATCTTTATTTGCAATAATAGAAGTCATTATAGTTAAATTTTATAGAAATGGTACAATCTACAGCATTAACAAATACCTTAACAGAATTAAAGTATGAATCAATTAGTTTAGAACTAGTTTACAATAAATTGCAGATTGATCTATTGCTTAATGCTTTTTGATAAAATCTAATCAACATTCAACAAGGATTATATTTTCCAAATATTAAGTGGCAGACGCACTGATGTGTTCAGAGCCGTGGAGAAGTTTTCTGAGGTGTCTTTACAGAAATTTTTGCCAAATTCAGAGTTCAAAGTCAAAGTCAAAATAATATTTATTCAAATAGACTTCTCTTTTGAATCGTCCAACATTTTTCCCCACCACTCGTTCAGGACGTCTTTTGGCTGATAGGAAGAACGAACAAGTTCTTCTTTGATAATAGTATATTGCACCCAAAAAACAAGGGGGTGCATAAAATGGTTGCAACTGCAAGTTGATTCAAGGTAGATTACCAGAAGTACACACCAATATTTAAATGGTAATTAAACCAGTTCATTAAACTTTAGAAATAAATACAATGCATGACATGACACATTGGAGGGGGCTATCTAATGCGATCTGTAAGTTTATGGAACAATCAGGATATGTCGGATCTTGGGCGAGTGGCTCACCAGTTCCAAGGTGTCACCATTTCTGAGATTCTCCCGCATTCCACTCTCAGTCATGTTAATACAGATAATGAGCTTTTCTATATTGTCTCTGGTCTGGGTGTTGTTACCTTCGTTGTTTCAGATTTCCATAATACAAGTGTTTAACTATATCATTTGGTATCTAAACTATGTAGGTATGTGATGGTATAAAAATTATATTTTTGTGCGTGGGATTTTAAGCCATCTTCAAATATCGTTTGCAATGCTCAAATTAATATACTAGAGATTACAAAAACCACCCTGTTTTGTATCATTTCCTCTTCTAATGTTAAAGCCCGACAATTTCATTTAAAACGACACTGATTTGTCAAAATAAAACCTTTTCGACTGATCAATAATTTTCGTATTCCGAACATTCTCATACAAAACGAATGGTTTACGAAAATATATCCGAGCCAAAAGTATTTTCATTTGAGTATCGCCGAACAACATCTGGTTCACAGGTTCTTGAGACTGACATACAACAACCTACCTAATGCAACTGAAGTGTCTCTTTGAACCGCCATCGGTACTCAAAAACTTTGCTGCCTAGACCAACACAACAACTGCGTTACCACAATAGCAGCGCTTAGGGTGGTCTCTTAACTTCGAGCAGTGTGTGCTGGTTCTGAGCTTCCTCGGCGTTGCCTGATGCATCGTGACCAACACGGTCACGAGGTGCCGGGAAGTGCCGGGGAAGTCAGGGGTAAGTCCCTGTCGGAACCGAAGTGCCTTACGCTACGCATGGCACTTCAGCACGAGGCTACTACACGTGGCGGTTAATCCCTCAGACAGGCCCAGTTCCTAATGGGGAGATTCGACTTTGCCTCGTTTGTGATTCGAAGAGGGTGATTACACTGTCGCACACTGCAATACTACCATCGACAGTTGCCCAAAGATCACCATTACCACCGAATCAAACTACCAGACTCAGTACAGAACATTCAGCGAAGTCACTGTTTGAACCGAACGCTTCACGCTACGCATGGCATTTCAGCATCAGATTGTACAAGGCGGTTAGTCCCTCAGACAGGCCCAGTTCCTAATGAGGAGACTTGACTTTGCCTCGTTTGTGATTTGAAGAGAGTGACTACACTGTCGCACACTGCAATACTACCATCGACAGTTGCCCAAAGATCACCATTACCACCGAATCAAACTACCAGACTCAGTACTGAACATTTAGTGAAGTCCCTATTTGAACCGAACCCTTCACGCTACGCATGGCACTTCAGCATCAGATTGTACAAGGCGGTTGGTCCCTAAGACAGGCCCAGTTCCTAATGGGGAGACTCGACTTTGCCTTGTTTGTGATTCGAACAGGGTGATAACACTGTCGCACACTGCAATACTAACACACCTTAAATTACTACCTATTATTACTACCTATTCGGATTACCAGACCCAGTACTGAATGACTTAAAATGGTAAGTATCTGTTGTACCTTCCAATAAATGCAACGCAAATCGCTCAACATCCGAGGACAGGTGCATAGGAAATCTGTTCGAGTGCTCAACTCGAGGCAATTACTCACGCGAGTCTTCATTTCGCGGAATGCCTAGATGTAAATGCTAAGAGAACTGTACTGATTCCCGTACATAAACAAAGATGGGGGACCAAATCTAGGAAATTATTGTAATTATGACACGAACAAGGCAGATTCAGAAATTATGCATAGCCTGAATACTAAATCTAGCAGCCCAATGTACACCAGATGTGAACTTATTCCATCGACAAAAGCACACGTCATTCCCAGGTTCATGACAATGGATGTGACGGACGAGCAAGCTAATATCATAACGCATGACGTCATCAGTGCAAATGCAAGCTGGCCTTATTCAAACATGATTCCGCAAATACTTTCTCGACTCCAGTAAGTGTCAAGGCAAGTAAGTACATTATGATTGTTCCAAAATGGGACAAAGTGTCTTGGCTGACGATTTGTTTCCGCAAATACTGCAATAGGTATGGCAACAGGTGTTCATCCCCCGAAATTCAGAAAATTTATTTAAAAGTCGGGCAGAATAAAATGAAATAAAGAAAATCTTGAAACTATCGAGTTAATGTAAAGCTACTATAAATATCTACTAGTATTAACTCTGCAAATAACAAGTGCCCGGTAGGGAAATTCTGCTAATGTCGGCGTAATGGTGGAGGGTCAATAGCGCTTTGACTACAACCCTTTATGACACATTCTTGTTACTAGATCATATAATAATAAATATATCTGTCAATATTGAATTTTTAGGAAGACATTGCACAAATAATATTAGACTTCAGGTATATAGTACATTGGAAATTTTACGTAGAAATTGGCAGAATTGACTCTATTTAAGTTGCTGGAAATTTAGCATACTTTCACAATCTTCAAGGTCGCAGAATCCATTTTTTAACCCTTTTAACCTTTGAAGTACAGGGACGAAAATGATATTTTGTCTTATAATCCCATTTTGTATTAAAAACAGATAATAATAATTATGACAGCCTGGATAGAAATGATTAACTGACACAAATCATTCGATTGCATGTATTGGACACGCGATCAATTTTTGTATTGAAAGAGCCCCAAAAAGAAGTAATTTTCACGAGTTAACTACTCTGTTCTCAAAAATAAATAGAAGCTAAATAGAAGCACATAATGTAGAAGATTCTTCAGGGTCTATTACATCTGCAGTTCCATCTCTAAATTGACTGGAACTGTTTCCGATGGATAAATTACTGAAACTGTGAACTGGCGCCAAGAACATACTTTTAAGAAGTCCTATCGAAAACTGATAAATCGAACAATCAAGAAAATTCCAATATCTATGTATTTACATTTTTATTATTCTTAATTAATGATATTGACCGATAACAGATAAGCCAATATTTATTTAGCTTAGATTACCGAAACACTTGAATAATTATTATAATTGCATTGTTATGTAACAGCAAAATATATGTACTATGAATGTAATAGCATCATATACTTATAATATGCATTATTTTTTCTCATCAGACTACATTTGACTTTTTATACCTGCAACACATTATAGCGTCACCAATGGCACTCACCAGGAGATAACAAACACATCACTCAAGATGGATTCCGGATATCGAACGGAACAAATAATAGAGAGTTTTAACTACCAATAAAACTTACCTATTATTTTTCCTAAAGATATCCGGAATCCAGGTAAGTTCTACCTGGTGCATCTAGAGTAGGTATAATGACGGTAAGCGTTCGTGCCTAAAAGTCATTGGTTCGCTACCTGCAAACTAGATGGCAGCACAAGCGTCGGAAGTAAGAGGGGAGGTAGTGTTTTTGACCGGAAACGTCACAAAAAGGATGATGCTTGACTCAAGATGGATTCCGGATATCTTTAGGAAAAATAATAGGTAAGTTTTATTGGTAGTTAAAACTCTCTATTTTTTGCTGTAAGTTTTTTTTTATCGGACTTTTGTTAAGTAGATCTTACAAAAAGGATTGAATCGTTTGGTCGAAAGATAAAATAAAATGTTCATACCTCTCATACAGTTGTTTTGGTGCCTGAAACAAAAACGAATAACATAAGTTACCTCATATAATTGAATGAAATAGAGCATAGACTTGAGAACTAAAACACCAGGCGAGCCCAGTGCGGATTTATAGGTGTTAACGGATGCTGATGAAGCCAGGAACATCAGCTTAAAGTTGTTTAACATCTGCGCTCAACCAATGCGCTATTGAGCTCCTCAAGTTGGCCAATCAAACATATAATCGATTTATATAATAATTACAAGATTTTATTAAACTTGCAGTGTATGTATGTACTAGTAGATTTACGGTCTGTTGCACAAACGTCCATTAAGGCTTACGTCAATTTTATAGGTAAACTAATGACTTTATTAACGTTTATGCAACTGGCTGTTAGTGGTTATCCTCAACCGGTCAAGCTGAAATTTTGCATAAAGATTTTATTTAGATGACAATGCATAATTAGGTATTTCAACATTTTAATTCTAATCAACCGTAATTTTTAAGAATTGGATTGTGGTATCTACTACTAGATATAAGTTTTTTTTTACTTCTCTCGTTAAACATAAAATGCGATCTGTTTATTTATAGGTAGCTATTATTAACAGAATAAATATCAGTATTCATAGATTGACATGCCATAATCGAATATATTAGACATAGAGTGAATTGTATTTAACTAGGAACATGTATTTCTACTTCGGCCGGTTTCTGAATTGAGAAAAGCACAAAATCTCAACTGATTATTCTCAATAACTTAATTATTATACGTTTCATGTGGTAAAAAGTCCTAGTTTTATCAAATTGCTGTCAACATATAATTAAAAAATTATAAATGAGTAATGAAAACCTGTTTAATTGACGTTTAAAATGGCTTAAGCACGGTTTGAGACGTGCTCAACTTCAAATTCTCAATTCAGAAACCGGGTGATAGTTACGACTACCATGTCCCGTAGTTTTTTCTAGCATTTATAAAAATGTCATTAACATTGAAACTTATTCTATCGACGATCTCTCAACATTGAACTTACGTCAGTGTCTTTATCTTCGGCCTGATCTTCGCCCTCCTCGAAAACGTCTTCAAGCAAATTTACGTCGGACCCCATACCCCCAGGTGTGAAACTATAGAAAAAAAATATACCATATTATATTTGATACCGCCTTATTAAGATTTTTATATGATGGACTCTTATAGAATAGAATATAAAACATTTTAATAGAAATTGATTACAAGTAACACTATAATGAACTGTTTACATAGATGATACAATGCAGATAAATATAAAAGTAAAAAAAAATGTGTGCTCTATGACTGTATGAGCCTAATTTTTTATACCTCAATAAAATAATGGTTTTCTGTCGTCACATCGTGACGCAAAGAGTACTATGCACATATAAAAAGTGTGCTGCCACGTATTTATTTAATCTTACATAGGAGAGGGGTCAAAAACTAGCAAAAACTTACTAGCCCTCCGTCTTGAATCAGCACATTAACTGGTACCGTCAACAAAGAAATAATATTTTTTAATCGGCTTAATATTAATTACATCAATAAAAAAATATGTGAGTTTCGATTCCCGGTCAGGTCAATATAGAAAATTGAATTTTCTAAAATGAAATTTTCTATATTGGGTCTGGGTGTTGTGGTACTATCGCTGTCTCAATATGAGGGCTTCAGCCACTCATCGTAAAATCTGAGCAATGTATGTGATTTTGTCTAATATTTATTCTTGACATAAAGATTCACAAAGTTAACAAAACAAAAACAACAGACGTAGGTACCTGATTGCAATGTTAACGGTACTCAGGTCTGCAGGGACATCGGTGCGGAGAAGCGGGAGAGGTGAGAGTTGGAAGCAATCGACTAATACGTACAATCAAATAGGACCTTTAAAGTTTAATACTCACTCGTCCGTGTGCATGGCTGAATGCAACAGATGTTTCGTGTACGCCTCTTTGGTCTCAAACGTGATCTTGCATACGTCACAGTAAGTATTGTTTTCACCGTCCGTTACTAGGTTATCCTAATGACAAATGTAAAAACGGATATTAAATTTAGAACATGGAAATTCAAAAACTAAAATACCACTAGTGAAAAATCACGCAACAACTGTTAGGGAAACAAGATAATATAATTTCTATAAATATTCACCGCATTGCGTGAATGCTGTATGAATTATAATAATAATTAATAAATAAATTCTTCTTATATAAACACGGCCTAAGGCGACCACTACACATTCAATCTGATGTCAAATTCATACCTTTTATTAGATTGATATCAGACTGATCATAAATGAATTTGATTTATTCCTAAGAATCACTGTATCTCTGACAGATGTGTCGCGTATAGCTCGTCTCGGTACTAATATTAATGAAATCCGTCGCGTACCAACGCATACTTACGTCATACGCTCAACGGATCTTCTGTCCGTTTTCACTTAAATAGAGTCGCCCAAATTTTCTAAAATGTCTAAAAAACTTTTTTCAATTTCATCGTGGATTATAGAAATGCATGTTACTATAGGACATACTTGGATATTCCCAAAAAAGACCCATACCCATATAGCTTGAGCGAACTTTCCGTGTCTAACACCCGGTTTCCGATTTGAGAATTTAAAATTAAGCACGTCACAAACCGTACTTAAACCATCTTAAACGTCACTTAAACAGTTTTCGTTTCTGATTTTACTTTTTTGATAATCAATTGTTAGCATTTTGATAAAACTAGGACTTTGACATGTGAAAAGTAAAAACTTAAGTTAATGAGTAATCAGTTGGGATTTTAGGGTAGCCTGGGTACGGTTGTAACAACTCGAATATCATCGAAACTATGAATGGTAGGTGAGGGGCAAAAAGGGAAGGGCACGCGGGTAACAAGTCTCGACACGATCGCCTATGTAGAGTCACCTTTCGCGTGGTAATAACTCTTACAAGGAGGCCCCTTGTGTTTTGTCAACCAATAGTAAGTATTTCTGTGGTATTTCTTTATGATATATCTTAAATATTAATATAATTATCGTATTTCGAAATGTGCTTATATAATCTTCGTATTTTTAAGATTATAAAAAGCTCATTTGTTTTTGTATAAGTTATGCTACCTCATCCTTTTGATAGACTTATTATCAAAATGGGAGGGCGGGGACGGTTGTAACGATTTTCATGGGGACGGTTGTAACATTAATTTTATAATATTTTTGTATTTTGGATGCCTAGGAAATGCATAAGAAAGACTTCGAGAGGTGGAAGTGACATTTTTCGTACAAGAACTCTTACGATGAAGTTAAATTAGGGGCTTATTTAAAGCAAGCTGCAGAGAAGTAAGGCGTTAACTATGTATCTCTTTTGAGATACAAGCGAAAACCGTATGTAGTTAATTAAGATAACCAAGAATAGGTTGCATATGTTAGCATGGGATATGTAGCTTATTATAGAGTTTTTAACGAATACCAAGAGCGGTATTATTGTCGTCTTTGCCTAGAGACGTATCCTGCTACTCGGTCTGGAGAGAATTGGATTCAGTGTGAAGGAGGCTGCAAACAATGGTCTCAAGTAGCTTGTACTTATGGGAGTAGATTTTATATATGGCTTAATCGCGATGAGTTTGATTTAATACAGAAAAAAACTATTGTATAACCTCAGATATTGTTAACTCACTTTGATTAATTATTATTATTTAAAAAGACTATTAAAATATTTAAATGTTGTTATTTTGTATTTAGTGCATTTTGTTATTTTTTATGAATAAAACTAATTTATTACGTGGGATTTATATATTATATTTTGGCGTTACAACTGCCCCCATAGGTATTACAACCGCCGCTGGTGTGGGGTCGATTGTAACAATCGCACACACTCTTTAAAACAACTTATTCCTGCTAAACTATCTTACCTAAGCTATTGGTTTTGATATTAATTTAAAGACAAATAAATATGCTTTAATTTCAAAAACTTTGGAGATTGTTTCCAGTTGTAATAGCTGTGCTGTGGACAATTAAAGAAAAATTGTTACAACCGTACCCAGCCTACCCTATACTTTTCTATTAGAAACCGGCTGTTAGGCCATCGTAAGACTGCGCAGGTGAGAGCGGGTTATAAAATGAAGCGGCCTTCGAACACAACTTACGGACGATCACGTTACTTTAAATTTGCAGTATTATACAGCACGGAGGAGGAGGTTATAATGTTTATAAAAAGTAAGTAAGTAGGTATTGTATAATGATAAATTCGGTGCCCTCCTGACACTGGCAGTAGTCAGTGGTCCGTTTACGCAGAGCCTAAGTGGCATACCACAGAGTGAAAAAGTACGTACCGGTGCAATGACGTGCTTCAATCTCTTATGCTGACGTAAACCTAACGGACTGACGAATGACTCGCCGCAGAGTGAACACATATGCTTGCTGCGATGTGTACGCAGGTGAGTGTAAAACGTTGACAGATGTCTGGAGACAACATTATAATGATATCAATTGTCGACAATAGAGGCACAGGTGTACACTTGTCACCTCTATTTATAATACTTCTATGATGTCAATACAGTAAAACCGAATAAATATGATGTATCTTGAATCTCCTTTTGTGCAAACTAGTTCTAACAATTCTGATCATGATCGAATGTAGGATTTATAAAATAATATATGTTAACGATTTCATTCCATACTCCAAGGGATTCCCCGATGGCGCGCTACGTGAATCATTGTGATTTGAAAAACACAAGTACATTGATGAGATGGTGAACCATATTAGTTACTGTAAATAAAAAACTGTAAATTCCATAAAAAAAATTACAATAGACGCTTAATACCCAATAATTTTAAAATTATAACGAACTTTTAAGAATCTACAAATTCATTTGGTCACCAAGTTATTCGACTATTATTCTTCACAAACGTTTAATTAAATAAATGGGTCTGACAATTAGGACTTATGAAATTTTCAATAGCAAAGTCAAGTAAATAAAAAAATATTGAAAATAGCCATTTGCAAACGTTGAAATTCATATATCAATACATTACATATTATCACACAATGCGTAGACCTCTACACCTGTTTCAAAATAATCAACTCGATAAAAAATGAAGGGCATCCTTACTACAAAATTTTGTGTTTTATAAGATATGAGTGAGACAAACAACAACTGCATTGTATTTTACACTTAACGGTAAAGACTACTTTTGTGACTTTACAAAAGAATATATTTAATTCATTGAACTTACTTGAATTCTTTGTCACAGTGTGGACATTTCCTAATGACTCCACTATGATACTCTTCATGAAACAACGCAGTTGTTCTGAAAAAAATATATAGAATAAATCAATGAAAATTGTTTTAAAATACTATTTTACGTTTACTCGCAAACTCGGGAATCTCGAAATGTCAAACATATAGTAATATATGCACATGTTTGTGTACAAACATGAATGCAGCAGCGATGAATGTAGCAGTCGAGCTCGCGACTGGCGCGGCGCGGTCGCCACAATATGAAACATTTGTTCTCTGTGTATTCACTTCGAACTAGTGGCGGAATGTGCAATTCACTCGCATACATCAGATCATACTACTATGTTTACACCTTTGCTGTGCCATACAGTCCTAATGGCTAAAATCTTGGAAGACCTGAACGCCATGCTCGAAATAATCAGTTTCCCAAAGAGTGAGTCAAAGAAAAATCATCCCAAATGCCCATGTTGTGCCCACATCAGTTAAAATAGGGAATACTACAATAGAAGATACCGACCATTAAACGGATACCATAAACAGACAGTCCAGCTAAGTAAGTCCAACTTCGAGAAAGAGGTCTCTCGTCGACTCAAGCTCGAATAAGCAGAGTTTGGGAAGCTACGAAAAATCTTCACGTCAGATCTACCACAGTGCCTCAAAACAAAAGTCTGCAAACAGTGTGTGTTGCCAGTGATAACCTACGGAATTGAAACGTGGTCGTTGGCTCATAAGTAGGCTCAAACTCACCCAACGGGCAATGGAGAGAGCAATGCTTGATGTTTAATTACGAGATCGAATAAGAAAGGTAGATATCCGTAGGAAACCAACCTAATAGCACATAAAGGATTGTTCAACTGAAATGGCAGTGGGCGGGACACAGTGAAAAGAACTGCCGTTGGTGTGTAAAGATTCCGGAATGCCGACTACCTACCGTCGACGCTCAGTGGGTTGATCTCCAACCAGACGGACCGTAACTTTTTTAAAGGTCGCGTGAAACCGCTAGATGCGGGCAGCGCAGAACCGATCGTCACGGAGACCCATGGGGGAGGCCTATGCCCAACAGCGGGCGTCTAACGCTGATGTGATGATGATAATGATAGTTCATTAAGAATAACAATACATCCAGATAAACAAAACATACTAACTCGACATTACACACTAGGTTGCACCGCAGACATTCATATTTAGTAAGATGCTGTTTCATATGCTTGCTGAGGAAACAAGCCCGCCTGAAGCGCTCCTTGCAGAATCGGCAAACTAGCGAACCCACCGCCTGTAAAAACAGTTAGCAATTACATTTTTAAAAAATCTACTGAATAGCTTGATAATTGAAGGATTTGCAAATGATTTCAAGCCCCTACGTGCTCCGAAAGGTATGCTAAGCCATTGGTCCCGACCGCATCTGCATTTATTAACGCCCGCCAATCCGCACTGGGCTCTTTGGAAGGATCGTAATTATCAAAATATTTTTTTCTTTATTTAATAATTATCAGATAGTTATCCGATAATTATCCATAGTTACTGGCAACAATTTTTTAAAAACGTAAAGACAATCATAATTGAATAAATTTATTTTCATTGTTTCAAATTACCTATAATAGTTAGACAAAAAATAACTGTGAAATCACATTGAACTATTTAAAAAAGTATAAAGGGTACTTTGATTAATAGATAGATAATTATCAATGATAATTATCACTCTGAACCCTGAGGGATATGATATGCACTATTTTCTTCATTCGATTCCATCCATAAGGAAGTCCCGTACTTTAGCAGCGGGACCATTATAAGTTGATGATAAACATACTACAAGTTGTAGTTATCAAAATTACTAAACAATAATCCAGATATAATCCAATCAGATATGATAAGCCGTTTATTCTCTATATTAGCCTTGTTGGAGATCAAAAAGAGGCGAGTTGATGGAGGTCCTAGTATCTTAGAAAATTTATTACTATTAATTAAATTTATACAGTGTTATTTACCTCTCCATGTTTTCTTAGTAGATGTCTGTCCAACATATTTTTCTGTGAGAATGCCTTGTGACAATCGGTACATTTATGTGGTGCACGCAAATACTTCTCATTCTGTGCTTTAGCTTGAAATTCCTTCAAAGCTTCATCCTCATTAAGCGTAAGTTTCCTCCAAAAACCTGAATCGAGAAACTGGAGAGCTTTCAACTTACCATCCTTCGATTTTGTAAACTTATATTTGCTGGTCTCTGGCTCATGAACAGCTTTTGTTGCCTTTTTCTTATCAGATGTACTCTTTTTGTTTTTAGACGGCTTTGATAGAAGATTCTGTAGTATTTTAGGCTTTTCTTTGTTCTCTTCTTCTTCTTCTTTCACTGGTTCAGATACAATTGGCTCTTCTAGTTTGTCGCTTGTGTATTCTTCAAATATAAGCTTTGCTGAACTCTCAGCTTTTTTTAATCCTAACGAGAGTTCATTGATTGGCACATCATCATCTGAACTATTATTACTATCAGCATAAAAATCATCATTGCTTTCAAAATTATCACTGTCGCTATCTTTTTTTATTACTTTCGTTTTTATTTTGGATAACCTTTGTCTTTCTTCTTGAAAATTGTAAGTTTTCACTTTTTTGTCTGCTTTTAAAATTTCTATGTTACCACGTTTTATAATTGGATTCTTTCTTGAATACATATTGCATATTTTACTATAGGTAAGCTGTAAATAAACATATTAACGGATTTACGATATTAAATTTTGAGATGGAAACCTAAATTAAATATTCGTATAATGTAAATTAAGTAAATATTGCAAACAATGTAAAGTCCAAGAACTCAACCACTAAATATCTCACACTATACTGAAATTAGATTATAACTCAACATTAATGTTCAGTTTTAACTGATCTTTCGAAACTGGAGCAAAAACTAATTTATTTTTTTAAGGATATTGCCGGGCATTCCGTAACCCACTCGCAGAAATTCTTTCGACATCATGCCAAACTGACCATGATGAGGGCGGTTAATCGGTATGCATTAGTGCAAGCGGTATAAACATTATTAATATTCTTAAAATAGCAAAATACTTGTAATAATAATACATCGGATAGAAAAAATGCCGTCACTTTAGTTTTCAACGAGCCCAAAGATTGTACTCGCCTTATTAAAGTGAGGAATTTACTGTAGAATTTATTAAAGTCCCGAATAACAGAAAGGCAAAAAATATCTGAAGAACGAAAAGGAAGATCGTGAATGGATAATAAAAACCTGAAACGTTACAACACAGAGAAAAGAATGGAAAGAATATACATATCTCAACGTAGTCTAATAAGAAGCCACTTGAGCCTAGTCGAAACTGAATGGCCATATTTCCTAGATCTGAAAATGAAAATGATAGCGGGATTTTGGAGTCGCTTCAGTTTATTGAGCAACTCCTCATAAGTAAGGTCTGGATAGCAGACATCAACGTAATCAAGTATTGACAAGAGGAGACACTGCGCGATAGACATCTTAACACATTAGGTAAAAAGTTACGCAATCGCCTGAGGAACCCGGCAGCCACAAATATCTTATTACCGACCTTAGCAACTGAGGACGCCAAGAGAGGGTTTCATCGAACAGAACTCCCAGATTATGTACTTGATGAGTGTTGGGGATCAAAACACAGTTCGGTGGGATGAGGTGTTTATTATTTCTTCTCATTACAAAGTTGTTATTTGTAGTACAATGTACGAACACGTTCGCAAGCATGCTTACACACGGTTCCGACTTACTTAGGTGGGATTTTGTCGATCGCACCTAGCTACTATTTTAACGCGGTAATTAGCCTAACACTTCTATGTTCTGGTGTTGCCCCTTCCACTCCATGCAGTGGCGAGGTTGCGGGGGGTGCTCCCGTTGCTGCCGCCCGTGACGTGCTTCCTCCACTCGTTGCAGGGATGAGGTCGCGGGGAGGTGATTTTGTGGCCGCCGTCCGTAATAATGAGCATATGGAAATGGAGTACCGTCGAAAATAACTGGCTACAACTGAATCTGCTTCATTTTATACACAAAGTTACTGTATTGGTACTGCCTATAACGATGGTTTTAGTCTTGCTAGGATTTATTTCAAGACCGGAATAGTTACTCCCTGTAATAAGTCTACGGATTACTGCCTGCAGAAATGCTACCTAAATCCGTGTAAACCGATCAATCGCATCGTTAATATGTTCCAGATATTTCATGGCATAAATTTATATAAATCTTATGCGTTCAGGTGGTACGCAAAATTGATGAAAATAGCAAAAACGTTAGGAAGATAGGACACCACCTTGGGGCACGCCGGCAGACACTAAAAACCATGACGAAAGTGAATCATCTAAGTGTATGCGTTCCCGGTGTCCACGCAGATAACTACGAAACCCGTCATTGTATATACGTTTTGAGAAACAATGAGACCCAACAAAATATCAAAACCCAGTAATATAAAGACTGTTAGTTACGATTTTCAATTTCCGCGTGAATATTGTCAGAATATTAGATTGTATAAGACGGGTATTAACGCGATAGTTAGGTATTTTCACCTACACATATTTCCCGACGTTTTAAAGTTTAAAATTTTAAATATCGTCAGAAATTTTCACTTGTGCTGTAATGACCTTGTCGACATCCGCGGTCGCGAGAAGCAGCGGATTGTCGCGGTGGAGAAAATCATTCACCTGTCGATGGACCAAACGTTCCAAAACCTTGGAAAAAATGGAAAATAGCGGTGAAATGGTATCAGGAAAAAATCTGGAAGAGGGATTTTTTTCAAGATAGACGTAATAACTTGAGTGACGATGACGAGTAAATGGAGAATCATGTTGCGGCTGATACAGACATTACCCGCAGAAGAAGCGACAACTCGTATGTTCCTTTCAACACCACAATTGGCAAACTGAGTACCTAAACACAAAAGAGAATAGTCTATATAAATTATGACGAAAGTTTCAAGATCTTAACTGGATCACAGTATTCTAAAGATTTATGAATATGGAGTCTGTGCAACTCTACACACTGCATTGCAGCTATTTCTTATAAAATTATATTTTTGATGATTATGGTTGATGTCAATTTATTTGGTTTTGACTCAATTTTTTCTGTGCGTAAGTGACTTGATGTCATCAGTTAGCCAACTGATGCTTAAGCTTCATAAGTCCAACATATGCATGTACATCAAAAAGTTCAGTCAGGAGGTCATTGAATAGTTTTAACTTGGCTATTTTCAGGAGAAGAATCTTTAATTACTGACCAATCGACCCTCTGGGCATCAGCATGAAGTTTATCAACATCTATGCTACCAAACTTCCATTGCAGCAACACTTTGGGCTTAGCCATAGGAGTACAATTTTTTTATGATAAATAAATCAGATTATGATAATAAAAAAAACATGGATTTATTTGTCAACAGTAGAAGGGAAGTTATTATTAAATCAAGAAGATATGAATAGTTTTGATTTAATTTGATATTTATTACTTATAAAAAAAATATTTTTATATTTTTAAAAATCCTTATTAAGAAATAAAGCTTCCTATCCAAGTATGGTATACTGTACATAGATTAGAAGAGTACCATATAATCTATTCTATATCAATTATATGTTTGTTTGTTTGCATTGAATAGGCTCCTAAACTACTAGACCAAGTTTAATTTCTAAAAATTCTTTCACCTACAGGAAGCTACTCTATATGCAGGTGACATAAGCAAAGTAGTGGGAAAACAGCTAGTAAACTATATACTTACTGGAGCGACTCTTGTCATCTGTATAAGTGTCTTCTGTGCAAAACAGCATTTCTCTTTGAAATAATGGTACTTATTGAGTATTGCCGAACACTGATAACAGAAGTATTTTGGAAGACCATCATTATCATTGACCTAAAAAAAAATTAAACATATGGATCTTAGTTGTCGCCCTGTTTTAATAGTACATCTACATGCCCAGGGATGTAAGAGTTCAAACAAATAGTTGTAAGAATTTGATAAGCAGAAAGAAACAAAGAATTTTTGTTTCTTTGTCCATGAAGCAGATTATTGAAGAATAATAAATACATTGTTTTTTTAATTTTGCATAATCAATTAATTAGGGCAATACATTGAGTTGAGTGACATTAACATGACGTCACATTTGTATATTTTCTAAAAAACTGTGACATAGCAAGCTCCCACTCCTCAACTTCAATGCTTATTAACTAAGTCATTTCTTGTTAAAATTGAATAATAAGAATACATGTAAACTATTTTTCTATCAACTGACCGATGGACTAAATAAAATTTCTTTTTTTACTGTGTTGTCATCCCAATTAATTAGATATAAATTTATTTTTGTTGGACTTCATGACTTATGTACATTTTTACTACTTTAACTCTTTTAATATATTACTATCATTCAAAGACTACAATTAATGTAGTTTTAATACTGTTAAGCTACATTTTCAGTGTTGTAATAACTATGATTACAAAAGTAAATACATAGTATGGTCTTTAAAAATGTACAATTATATTTTTTTTATTTACATATGACTTTTTTGTTTGAATTGCATTAATTGAATTGAATAATATCTTATTGTGCTTTATGATTACGGAAGATAAACAAATAGAGGTAAGTACATTTTAAACCAGCAGAAGGTCCTTTTTTTGTAACATCACACTCAAAAACTTTCAAGTTAATATAAGACTTTAGATATTATTAGCCAATGTATATGCTTAAATACCTATACAATAATATTACAACACAACATAGGATATTTTTCTCCTATGTGCATACTTTACTAGACAAGAAAGGTTTTTTTTCAGTTTTTAAATGAACCACATCTCACAATCTCTGCATCCCAAGATCTATATACAAAGTATTGTACATAGATCTTGGGACAGATATATCACACAGATATAGTGATCATAAATAAATATTTCTTGGATCAAAATAAGTTGGAACATAGTTATTATTTGAATTTAGTTTAGATATCTTTGTATTATACATTATCAAAAACTAGAGATCTTTTTGAGATTAACATGCATGATTAACCATCCACTCAGACTTTTTAGGATATTGGAAAACTTTTAAGATATTGGAAAAAGTAAAAGTAAAGTTTTAGTAAAATATAAAATAAAATTCTAATAGTGTTTACCTGGAATAACTGCAAACAAAAAGCCACTGATTCAGCTAAATATTAATCAATATAATCATTCATATTGCACATTAAGAAACAACAATATGAAAACTTTACCGAAACTTTTAAAACACAAATAGGCAAAAACTTCATAATAATGAAATTAAAATACAGTAGTTTAATTCTCATATGTCCTTGAAAAAACACGAACGGAAGAAACTAATAATGCAATTGGTTTTGTTTATAATGCATATTGAATAAATATTAAACAAAGTATGTGTACATGTATTTAGCCTTCAAATCAAGTTTAATTTCGAGATAATTAATATGCAGGTTTTACAGATAGTATACTGACCGGAGTGGTAGTAATCTCTTCATAATAACACTTCAAGTAAAACTCTTCCAATTTGTAATATTTCGCAAACTTATCAGTCCGAAGACATATCCTACATACTTTTAAATCGTCCATAATATATGCTTTCTTTCAAAAATAGGCTACAGAAATAGATAAATCACAAACAAACTTGATTTCCAACCCCAAATCAATTTCTTTCCTCTCGCTTACGCTTCGTTCGACTCTGTTGACTGCTGTAGACTTACAAAACTAATCGATATGTAGATGATATTTTTATCGATATTCGGTTATCCTTTACAAGTAAGCATTAAATTCGTTTTTTTAACCCAAGTGAGATTGTTTGTATTAGTTAGCAGGTAAGCAATCAGGAAGTCTTACAAAGTTGAAAAAATCTTATAGCTTCTTACACTTCATATGATAGGGTTAATATATTACTCAAAATAGTTTTTATTTGGACTAACGGTTTTTGGTTTTTATATGGAGGGATTATTGTGAATATATTCGATAAAAAAAAAATAAGTTTATTCAGCAGCTATAAATAACAAAAGTAGATTAATAGGTAAACATATTATAAAAATAGATTTTTATACATTGTATGAATTAAAATACGTATTTTTCTTTTGATAATAATAATATAATGGTAATAATAATGTGACCTTTTATATGACCAATCATACGTTAATATTAAATACATATCGTTTAAAAAAATTATTTCGTCAATAAAAACAAAACAGATTGTAAATAGAATTATAAACGTTGTATCGATTTTTTTCACTTGCCCATCTCTATTCCAGAACACTAATGTCAAGTGTATTTTTTAATAATGATTTGGATAAGGAATCTACGCCATACAGCAAAGAGAATTTAAACAGTAATTTTCATATATAAATAAATATTTATGCATTCAATGTGTTATACAATATCTATTTAAATCTCCACGCAGTATAAATTGTGGGGTAAAACCAAACAATATTGTTGTTAATTTGTTTTTCACATTGATTCTACTATACTGACGATAATACCGTTAGGACGGGTCAGTATGGAAAAGTCTGAAACTTAAACCGTATTCATACATTTTTCGGTTCGGGAATCGGACCCGGACGTTTTGAAAAAGTAAAACTTACCATAAATACCGACTATGTAGGTCTTTACAGTTACTATTACTACGAAAATATCTAAAACGAAACAATAGACACTTCACCACTACTGCCTGCACATTCAGCCAGGACCAACGGCTTTAAGTTCGCCTTGCCACGAACCAGGTACGCCGGCCTCGCTAATGAAACTACTGTTAAACCTGTCCTTTTCAGTCCCCTTACTCTCGAACGCAATCGCGATCGATCGACATAGCAATTGTGCCGCTCCCCGCTCCGATTGGTTCACTAGCATACTCTGATGCTAGTGTATCTAATTTAGAGTACGACGGACACGATTACCTTTGGGAGTAAGTACGCAGGACGGGTTCGTGGTCGAAGAGCCCAAGTTTAAGGCTTAAGGTTGCACTTTCACAGCTCGCAGCAGCCCTGGGACAAGTACTAATTATTTTTTCATACTCTGACAAATGCGTCGGAAACAATCATCACTTGAAGTTCATCATTTCAAAATAAGTGTTCTTTATTAATGTTTTATGTATCTGTGGCAATGTGTGCTTAACTATTAATAGGGAGTAAAATTAAAAAAGGTACACTTTATAAGTATTGTACATCTGTTTGTATTTTTTTTCACATATTGGCGGAATAATATAAACTTCTTCTTATCTTATAGTAATATATGTAAAATCAGTACCTACCTTTTTTTTGGCGTTTGTTAGTGTTAATTTTCAACTAACATCGACTTTTTTTAATTTTGATTCATAAAAGAAAAAGATATTATATGTACCTGGAGTTTGATGATCAATTTTCGAATCAGTGAATAAATATTAAAATAAAATTTTGAAAAAAAATCTTACATAAAACTAGAAAAAAAAAATTTACACTAACTTGCAACTTTGTATACTTAATCAAGTATAATAAATAATATTCTTAATGAAAAATGCTTGAAAAATCCACCAAAAGAATATTTTTCAGTATAGCATTGTGAAAACAAAATTGATCAAATATAATAAGTATAATAAACGAAAAAAATTACGCATATCCAATTTATTAGAGTTTTCTTGATTTTTACATTTTTATGACTCATTGCATTCCACCAATGAACTCTTGATTAGCGAATAACGCACCGATATTTTCATCAATCTTCTTTCTTCTTTTCCTGGTAAAAAAAGGGTTCTTTATTGGTAGATTGTTAAAGAAGTAAATCCCAAATAAATAAAATCCGAAAATAGATTATTTACGTAATCATATTTCTAAGTGACGACATTTACATTTGACTAAAACGGATATTTACAAAAAATCTAAGCAAAAAAACATGGAAAGATGCGCTAAAATTTTAATAATTCACAACTTTCTTATAGATTATCATGTAATTTCTCATCTCATCACATCACCAATAGGGAATTCTACAAAAGGTATATTTGTTTACTTTAATGATTTGCTAAATCATACTTATTACTTAAATTATTACTTAAATGATTTGCTAAATATATTGACCTAAAGGGCGATTTGATTACGTGGAAAAATAAAAAAAATAAATAAAAAAAGTCATTCTCTAACATAGCCATTCTCACTACTTTTTGAACACCCCTCGTACTGGCTCACATAAATTGTTATTAGGGCATTTTATTGCAATTATAATTACATACTACGCACATCATTGTCTTCGCTATAAAATACCTTTATTATTTAGTTAGAAATACGTTTATGCATAAACTCAGTCAGTCAGTCAGTAGCTCGTTGGCGTAGTGGATAAAAGCCGCGGCCCGCGTTCCGCGGCACGGGATGGGATTCTATAAAAATTATTATCTCGAGCTACTCCGTGCTTCGGAAGGTACGTTAAGCCGTTGGTCCCGGCTGTATTTGCAGTCGTTTATGCCCTCCAATCCGCATTGCGCCAGCGTGGAGGGTCATGGCGCATCCTCCTTAACCATGCAAGGAAGGCCTGAGCCCCTGCAGTGGGGACGTAAAAGGACGAACAACGAATGTTGAAATATCGGATTCACATTATCATTCATATATTCACGCATTCATTTCACAAGTTATTCGTTTCTAAACAATATCTACATTCATCGTGGGAACTGCGAAGCTGTGGAATTCGCTACCGGACACGCTGTTTCCGGACAAATACAACCTGGGACTCTTCAAGTCAAGAGTGAATCGGTTCCTTCTAGGCAAGCACGTTCCATCTTAGAGCACTTCATTGCTTACCATCAGGTGATCTGTGGTCAAGTGCTTACCTATCTATCTAGCATAAAAAAACAATCAACTGATACCGTAAAACAAATATTTACATTACGTTAGCGCGGAAATTCGTAATGTCGACCGTCCACTGTCCGCCGGGACGATTGTACCGTTGACAAAAAAAATGAACAAAATGATGTAATATTTTTGATGTAATTTCGATTTTGTTGATGTTGAATGAGGATAAATAATTATATCCTAATCAAAATGATATTAATGTTATGAACGTGTTTAGTTTTTTAATAATAATGAAAACGATGAAAAGAGGGTTTTATTGATTTTTTTTTGAATTATGCAAACATTGGTAATTTTCTAATCGTTCCATACCTACTTACTTTATAGGAGAAACTTAATAGCTAAAATTTAATGCGGCTTTAATTTCAGAGTCAAGTAAAAGTAAATACACAGTTGTAACCCTTTATAACGTCAACGTTAGGACAACATACCTGTCATATAGAAGAAAGGTCCCAGCTGAATGCTAGATGATAGCCTTATCTAAAACATTGTTTTTTGCGACATTGTTTATTACGAAATACCTATTTCTTACGACCAGTTATATTTTAAACGAGATAGTATCCACACTTGGCACAGTATTATGGTCAATAAGATCGCAAAGGCAAAACTAAACAAAAATGTCCTGTGTTTAGGGTGTTATGATTCTTTAGAAACAAAATACACGTGCTTGCAGTATAAAGTCTTTTGTCCTGTGTTCTAAACGGATTTTATGAATACAAGAAAATAATAATGTTTTTTCATATTATACGTTTTACGAGAAATAAATAATGCAATGGTTCTACAGAGAATGTTCTCAAGAACCGCATCTCTAAAGCATTCACTCTATATGACTCTTTAACTATACCTACTCACGTCCACTTTCAAACATCAGTGTTTAATAGATAATGTCAATTTATTTTTGCATATGCCTGCTAAAATAACTAAGACAGAATTCTTCATTTACTTACACCAAAAGCTTATTCCATTGTTACTCAGTCTGAAAATAGGACCCATGGTATGAAATAAATTAAATAATCTATTTTATAAATATTTTTTATTTGTAAAAATGAAGGTACTATACAGTAACACAAACTTCACAATAACTCAAATTACAACTTACGAAACATACAAGAAGGCAATACTTTTACATTTTTTTAAGTCGCCAGCAGTAGTGCTAACAGTTTATTTCAAAAGCACGACGGGATTACAAGATAAGAAACAAACAGTGTTATTGATCCTTTATTATTATCTAAGTACTTAAGTAACTACTTGAGGAGCCAGTCAGGAAGTGGCTTCGTCCCCTCTACCCAATTTAAAATTAAAAACAATCCAAGCTCTACTAGATATGATAATAAGTACGTCAGAATTACAAACTGCCGTCTGCAGTTCTGGCCCTGCCACTCGAACACAAAAATCTCTTTTGAGCGATCTGATTGGTTAACTCCTGTTTTATTTTGTCAGCACTTGCATCCACAAAACAATGATTGTTTTATTTGAACTGCAAGTTTTAAATTGTCATCCCAATCGTATCATCACTCTTTGGAAAAAAATATAGTTTTCTATGCAAGAATGAGATCCTTACTAGATTTCAGTTAAGATTTTGTGTTAGGTAATTTTAAAATGGGTAAAGATGGGGTCGGCTAGAGTGGGAACGAAGCCGAGGAAGTGTAGCTCTAGGAGGTAAAAGCAAGCTTAGTACTGATCACAAAACTCATTTCACCGAATTTCATTTTACAACTACCATTTGAAATGTGGCGTTTGTAAAATGACATTAGCTGAAATGAGTTTCGGTGATCTGTCCTAAGCCTGGTAAAGCCATAATGTTTCGAATCCATTCGCCATCATACAATCTGGCACTCATATTAGAACATTCTCAGCAAGTAACACCACTTCTTTTTTATACAATCATTTAACATATTACAGTTTTCTGTTCACACTCATCCATTCTCAATGTCTCCTTTTTCGCACTGGTACTTCTCGTCCTTCAAGATTATTGGAAGAATGCCACTTCGTCCAACAATCCCCAAAGCAAAGATATACCCCACACGTCACACACTGGGAGTGAACCATTTTGTTCACACCCAGTCTCACACAAACCGCACACCTCTTCCTGTTATTCGCTCCTCTCTCGTATTTTGGCTCGTGCAAAATATCCCGCCTCAGCCTCGTGAGTTCCGCTACTGGCCTACTAACCTCTGGTTGACATACGGCATGCCGTCTAATCAGAGAATCAGCAAGCTTATACCGGAACTCACGGTGCGTCACTGCCAATTTATCTCGCCGTTTCAAGGAACTCGCATACATAATAAATGCATTCATAATACTTACATTCAACAACCTTTTAAACATTTTCAAATACCATTTCATACCTCTCTTTCGTTCCAACAAATACATGGAGAGTTTTTGATCTTTGAGATCGATTCCCCCCATGGTTTTGATGTAATCCCTCACACACTTAGGCTTCACCAAAGGTTTGCCTGCTTTCATTCCGGTGAAGGTGCCGTCGTCGTGGTAAGTGGATATCATATTCACCAATTTAGAGTCTTTCCATGTGACAATGGAAATATCTCCACATTGGCGAGATATAATAGTCCCTTTAGCGACATTCTTCGGTACCTTCACAATTTCTCTCGGCACATTACGACGCGAAGGTCGCAGAGTCCCTAAACAATCAAAGCCTCGGCTCTTAAGGTACCGTGCTAACGATGGGCCATTGTAGAAATTGTCCATAGTAACACAGTGACCACGATTCTCAAGGTCTCGTAGAAGTTCAAGGACGACCTTCATGCTTTTTCTTCCCAGATCTACACAAGGCGATAGATCAGAAGGGGCGCATTCTGTCTTACTGGTGTAGATTTGGAATCTAGCCATATATCCCGTCTGTGATTCACAGAGTTCATATGACTTGATTCCAAATCGTGCAGCCTTTGACCTTATTGTTTGGACCCAAGACATGCTGCCCTTGAATAAGGTCAAAGACTCATCGATAGACACATTGCACCCAAGATTATATAAGGAAAAGAATTTCTGTCCGAGGTGTTCAAGTATAGGGGTTAGTTTTTTGAGTCGTTTAGAAAATCCCGATGTTGCTGAAGAAATTTCTCCAATTTGTTGATTATCTACAAAATGGAGAAATTTATTCAACAACACATACCGGTTATAGGGCATTAGACGCCTGAACTTCGGCATTTCCAGAACGTCCAATGTCCAGTACTCATGCTGCGATTTACGCGAATCTAGACCCATATATATGAACATGGCGAAAAGAGACATTATCTCGTCTACATTAGTGTCTGTCCACTCACGCAGACGAGAGAATGGCTTCAGGTTCTCTTTCGCCTCCAAATCTTCGATCGTCTGCTTGGCATATCGATTAGTCTCAAGGACGATTAGCTCTATGATGGTTTTATCCCATATATCGGTAAAAGCATCATAGGGCGAATCGTAATCTTTGATTGGTCCAGGGGTAGGGCCTGAAAACACTTCAGGCATTCCCCTAAACGAATCAAAGCCTTGAACCCACGTGAAATCACTCGATATGCCAACCAGACGATCGGCTTCGTAATCCATCCCCCTCTCGATGTTGTTGACTATATCCCTAACTGTCTCCTCTAACTCTTCGTCATCGGGAATGTCTTTTAAAAGAGCTCTGGCAGTGGTCTCGACAGGAATTACGTCTAACTCGTCGTCGACTTCACTGTCGAGGTCACTGCCGTCGTATATTACATGCCTAAACGGTTGTTTAGATGTTGCTGTCACACCCGAAGTTGATGAATGAGCATCAACTTCGGGAATGAGAGCAGTATCAGCACCAGAGAAAACCTTGGTTATGTTAGCATCAGTAACTTTAGTGTTACTAATGTTAGTACGACCAACGTTTACTTCAGATAAAACGCTAGGCGTAAGACATTCCCGTCGATCCTCCCCCGCCCCACCAACCCTCCGCTGAACATTACAAGGAGCCGTCTTTAATAGTTCCTCGCTTTCTTCCTCCGACATGTCCATCGCCTCCACTTTCACCAATACATCGGAACTGTAAGAAAACATATTAACTATTATTTATATCATGACCTAGATCCCTGAACCTAAATCATTGAGAATTTTACTTACGTTACTTTGTTTACTATGACCAAGATTATATGAGTTCATCTTACGATAGTAGTTATTGTATGGATCACAAATAATAAAAAGGCTTACCACAGTGGTACGTCATCAGGGGTCTGCACTACGTCCAACCTCTCGCCGGGAACGCTTAGTGAAACTCCTGGCGTCGCATCGATGCCCAATGCTCGGATATTGGGTCTGAGATCAAGAAAAAGATTTATGTATTTATTTATTCATTTATTTAGGGACACAAACAGTGCATTGCACAACCTATGACAATTCTCATTTACAAAGTGTTAGTTCAGTAAATACATAATATGTATCCACAGATTATACTATAACACAATTTTGCTTACAAGCTAGATGCAAAAAATAAAATAAAACATAATCCAATACCTTCCCATTTTCACTGACACTTTTAGTTTTAATGTAATATTACAAAGAGAAAAAAAAGGCGAAACCAACGAAATGATAAAAAATTTATAATAATATGCATTCTTATGTGCTATTGGGAGTCTCAAATGTACTTGTACATATAGAATCAAATTGAAGTGCAAATAATATTATTATTCGCTTCTTTTAAAAATTACACATTTTCAAATTTGCTTTGAATTGCACTGATGATTTACAGAAAACATCCAAGAAATTGTTATTTTTCTTATTTGTATAGTGGTACAAGTCACATATTCTGTTTAAAGGCGAGTTTTTTTTTATATAACTGTAAAATTCAAGTACACAGACACAATTTTAAAACTATAATGTTAATTGCTTACCGTTGAGGGAGTCTGGAGACTTCTTTTGGTTCCCTCGCTTCAGCTTTCCCCATAAGGCCATGCAAAAGAACACGACGTCCGGTGGAGGGTCGATGGCGTGTCCGTTCTGGGCCTAGGGTCAATGACCGCGACCTTTCAGAATCTGTAGAGCGCAGTCTAGCCAAACTAAAATATAATATTTAATTTATAATTTATTCCTGGAAGTATCCCTTACACATCTTTTTATCCATCGCATAAAACATGCTCAGGGCGTTAATTTTATTGTCTACCTTAGTATTTATTATGAAATAAAAAACATCAGTTTAAAAAAAAAGTTGTGAGTATTGATTCTTACTACTTTTTATATAGCAATTGTTTTATCTGTTATAATTGAAAATAAAGAGTGTACTTTAAAAATACTACCGGCATCTCGCGGCTTCACCCGCGTGGTGCTCGTTCACGTGCGAAAATCGGGATAAATAATAGCCTATGTGTTATACTGATTATAACCTTTATTACTGTAAAGTTTCATCCAATTCCATCGAGTACTTTTTTCGTAAAAGAGTAACAAACATACATCCATACTAACAAACTTTTGCATTTCTAATGTTATCATAGTAAGACACATCCAAACATTTTTTATGCTGACGGTACTTTATTACGTAATACACCAAAATGGCGGTTGGTTTTGACAAAGTATTTGTTTGAAACAAAGTTATAATATAAATAATTTCGTTTCAATCAAAATATCTCAAAAAAATAGTAACGTTACTATTTTTTTAGGTTATTTAACCTAACTACTAATCATCATTTGAAAGGAAATATAAGGATATTTCACAGTAATATATGACAAAATATGGTCGGCGAAACAATGAAAATAAACACACTTCAAAAGTTACAGCCCTTTTTCAAGCATATTTTTTGCTTTTTTTTAAACTTTTCACACTTTACAAATAAACTATAATCATTTCTCAGTAGGTAATTATAATAATTCTTACCGTTTACGTCTTGAAAACATCACACTAACACTCACAACAACAACGTAAAATTTCACTTCGACAATGAATGACAGACAATTTGTTTTTATAACTTTTGAGTTGGCTTAGCGGTCCGAATCGAGCTAGAATTGTTCCCAGTGTATTAAATATTAAGTAAAGAAACGAAATGTAAAGCCGGATCGTGATTCGGACTAAGCTAAAAATAAAAATCAACGACCAATTACAGCAATCCGCTTATGCACATAGAGTGTGCGACCGACACTTTAGACCATTTTTTTTACGAACATACGTATGTTGCGCACGACACTCAAGGGGTGAATGATATTGCTACAAAATAAAAAGTTCAGTACAGCGTCATCTAGAGATCTGCTATAAAATAAATCGGTAATCGTTTACGACTAATCTGAACAGATTCAGATTATGTGTCTGCCGATATGACGTCATACCATAGCAGGTCGGGTTTCAGGTCACGTGATGCAGAGATAAAAACTCTAATTACAATTTAATAAGATAGTATTGCGATTTCATGCCTCAAAATCAGAATATCTATGTTTATTTCAACGATACTTTTAGTTTTGTCGAATTTCGTGACCCACTTTTCACGAGTTCTTTCTCAATTTTTCCATCACTGGCTCTACCTTGAAACTTTTCCTAACTCCTTCTTTACTTTTTACACAGGCTGTATACCAATTAATTTTCTTTAATTTGAGCCTTATGTTTACCTGATATAAGGTTGTTTGAGATGTATAGTACGGTAATGTAGATTCAAACCGCCGTTCTGCGAGTACCTTTTGCCGCACAAATTACAAACGTGATTCTTTTCACCGGTGTGAGTCTGTAATTAAATAACAAAATTGGTGCATGTAAGTGAAAAACAAGGACACAACAGAGTGAGATCACTATATAAGGTGTAATATTATTATATGCCAGGACTTTATGGAGTAGATGAGGTAAGTATACTGAACATCTTTTACTATTTGAGCAACACTGAATTTAAGAAAATAATCAATTGTGATTTTGCTCTTTTCTCAATGCAGAAACCAGCCTTATTTATTGGTCATATATTTGTCATATGTCAAAGATTCATAAAACTATACATATGTATATAACTACGTTGATGGGACCGTGGTTCTTTTTTTTTAAGTTGTTTCTTTTACACTTACGAGCGTTAAAGAAACAAAACTTTAAAAAATTGTCACCTGCCATGCATTTTAGACTAAAATTTTAACGTATTTAAGATTATAATGGAGATGATGATTGGGTAGAAAAATATTAAATACGTTTTTTTGCTTCAATTTAATAAGAAATGGCTTAAATAATAGGCATTAAATTTGAGGAGTATGGGCTCGTTACGTCACAACCATGTAGAAAATGTATTAAAGTGTGACGTCATGCGACATTTCCACACAATGAGGAAGTATTAAAAAAAATAACGAAAGTTTTAAAAAACAACCTCCACTAGATGGCGACTCTAGCAAAAGTTAATTTTTGCAGGAAACGAATGGACCACAAAGACGGTCATTTCCATTCCTTTTAACTAACATATTAAAAAACTGAAATTTGCAAAGTTCGAAACTTAGATATCAATACAAATACGAAAAAGTACAAATAGAATATGAGTTGTTTATTGAGTTTTGAAAACTAATTTACTTTTAAACATGAAAGAAAACCGGAAGAGTTGTCATGGAGAAATCAAGAGCGTACCGTATCGACATCTAGTTTGATTTCGGGAACAATTTTTTTTTAAATACTTCCTCATTTATTTGTTACGCGGAAAAAAGCGTATTTATTATTAATCTACCTGACGAACAGAAAAAACAAATTTAGTCATCATCCCTATTACCTGACATGCAAGTAGCAAAGATCACTTACCGCCATATGGTTTCTTAGTATGTTCTTAGTAGTGAACGATTTGCCGCACGTCTCGCAAGTGAATACCGTTTGACGAGTGTGTTTGTTCATATGCACTGCCACACTTCCAGGCTTTGGTAAAAAACAAAAAGAAGAGATTTATTTTATTTACTCTCTTATACAACGTGTAACAGAAATAACGCACATCCTTAACACCCCAATTAGAAAATACATTTATAATGAAAAAAAAAATGAAAACTGTTTTTATTTTTATTTTTTTAGCTGAAAATCGACGCAATGTAGTCGTGTAGTCATCTGCGGCTTATGTCGAGCTGGCGCCTTTTGGACACACCACCCTGGAGGGCCCTAGTCCCACATGAAACTGTATCTAACAATTTGTTTTTATTCCTGTGCTATTTCTTGCTGTTATATTGTGATAATGGTGTGTTCAATAAATCATTCATTCATTCATTCATTTTAACGTTTATAAAGTTTCACGTTAGCGCAGTAACTTAGATTGTTTATACTATAAACAATTTCAAACAATCATAATAATGATTTATCAACGCATAGGGTTGAAATTTGGCATACAGGTAGATGTTATGAGGTAGGCATCCGTTAAGAAAGGATTTTGATCAATTCTTCCCCCAAAGGGGTGAAATAGGGGATGAAAGTTTGTATGAAGCTTTGTCAATTTTAAATCCATTGGTCTGAGACTTTGCATAGATAAAGCTACTATGACCTAGGCATCCCCTAAGAAATTATTTTGATAAATTCCATCCCTACGGAGTTAAATAGGGGATGAAACTTTATTTCAGGTTTATTACACGATATATTGAATAAATATTCGTTAGAAATGCTGCTCAGAGTAACTTTACCACGTGGACGAAGTCGCGGGCATAAGCTAGTATAGAATATACTCACAGCTAACGAAGCGCCGCATATCTCGCATATGACACGATCCTCCTCCGTATGGAGCGGCGTCTGCAAATGTTTCGCCAGATGATGCCTCCTGCATGCGTACTGCGACGGGAAATGCTTTCCACACTATATATGAAGTGCATTTATACGTTATATTGAATTTGTTGTTATAAGCTTTCATGGTCATCTACATAAGAATTATAGTTTTTTACGGGAGTACTAACATGTATAAGTACCGTAAATTATTAATACGTTGGAACTTTATTTTAATAACACCCATCATCATCATCATCATCATCAACCCTTTTACGTCCCCACTGCAGGGGCTCAGGCCTTCCTTGTGGATGGCAAAGGAGGATGGGTCATGACCCTCCACGCTGGCCCAATGCAGATTGGAGAGTATTAACGACTGCAAACGCAGCCGGGACCAACGGCATAACGTGCCTTCTGAAGCACGAAGTAGCTCGAGATAATAATTTTTTGGTCACCCATCCTGTGACCCACCATAGCGAAAGTTGCCTAACAACCACGATCGCGGGCCGCGGCGCTTATCCACTACGCCACCGAGCTACGACACCCGCGTGACGTCATATGAAAATGGAAATTATATATAGCGCATAAGCAAGTTTTTTCGCGTGTCCGTTGCACGTGCTTTCATAGCGTCATGCTGCGCAAATGCATTAGTGTTAACATTTTAGTTAGTGTGCATTTTGTGTTAAAAAAGTGCCGATTACCACTCTTGTTGGTTTAAAACTCTAATATTTATTAATGTAATTATGTTTACTTTTTGCGAAAATCATGATAACAGTTGCTATTTTAGTCAACCATAACAAGTAAAAACAAAACTTAACAATAGCAATCGAAATCAACAAAAACATTACAAATATTATGTGTGATGAACACAACCCAACTTTATAAACGTACCACTGTTTATTTGTTAACAGCCCTGCGATTCTGTAAAAATCCAAACCCGAACTCGAATTCACTTAAAAAAATCAGCATCCGCTCAACCTTGAATTGGTAATAACGTTTCCTGGCATAAGTAAAAGTGAGTTTCACAGGAATAGAATATCTGAGACACGTATGTTCAATCAATTTTGTTTTGTATTTTTATACAAAAAATGGAATCAATAGACTTTCTAAACTGAATGACTTGAATTCGGACACATGAGTAAATTCGATTTTTGAACGGTCATCAAAATGACGGCCAGACGCATTAGTAATTTAAGGGGATTGTACGTAGTTTTATTTTATATGTATCACACGTATAAAGGGCTCGAAAGAAGGTAGAACGATATATCTGTATATGACACCCACCCGCAAAAACTTAAGTTTCTCCGTGGTCATTTCACTTGCAACAGCGCCGAAATATCATAAACTCAATAAAAAATTAATGGTATATTGTAGCAATTTCGTAAAAAACTATCATTGTAATATATGAAATTTATTTCTAAAATGACATTTGTTACTACAAATATTGCTAACGTTTAATAGAAAAACTGCGTATAGAAGTTAATTTTTATTTTTGTTAAATTTTCGTTAATATCTGTCTGAATATAGTTAGATTATTTGTTTTTTTTTATTTTAATCAGTAATATGTATGATTTTTGCAGAATAAATATTTTTCTTTAACCTTTTTAATTTACCTTTTTAATTTAACAATGTACAAATATCATCAAATTAAACTTCCCCGGCCGAGTGGTTCGCACATCGGTTAAATGTGTCCCCATCTCTGAGACCCGGGGTACCTTTCCCAGTCGGGTGAATGTTGTCTCCGATCAGGGTGTTGTGATACCTTTGTTTTTTCGGATTTCTATAATACAAGTGCTGAAACCTACTTACTATAGGATTGGAGCAATATGATAAAATAAAAAACGTATAAAAAACGCAATAAATATTAGATAACTAATATTTATTGCGTTTTTATAAAAGTCTAAAAATGTATGACGCTTAAAAACATTTTATTTGATCATATACATATGTATGTTACCGGCTAATCCGATTTTAGGACAATCTAGATTTGCCTAGGCCAAACAAGTTCTTCCTATACACAATAGGATTAACCGGTATAGCCTAGACTAACTCTGGATAAAGTGGTACTGCCTAGTATAAATTAGTACATTAGTTAATCTACATTTAGCACATGTATTATGCACGAGTTACGCTCAAATAGCGAAACCGCTTATTGAGCGAAAAAATAGTTTACAACGCGCTTCTGGAAAAGAATTTTGTATTAAGTATAGCAACAGAAACATATGTTTCTATATAGGTTAAAGTATAACAAACAACTCACGAGCCGAGCGAGCGTGAAGCGACCAGTGGATTGTTTTTGCAAAATTAAATGGTTAAATAGGTTATTATAATGCTTAGACCATACCAGTTTATCCTGGGTATCCTTTATCTTAGGATCAATAGTTTGGCCTAGTTTAAACTGGTTTTCCTTATCGAGCTTAATACAAAGTAGTTTAGTCTAGGCTACACCAGTTAATTCTAACTCATATATGCAGAACTATCGTAGTTAAGCCTAGGCAAAAATCGGGTGTAGCAGGTAACATGCATATTTAACTTGATGATATGTCGTCCCAGATGTACACTGCATTAATCCACATTAATATAATTTCTCTTGCATAACATATCTATATATTTACATATTTATTATTATTTTACATACGTGTTGACACGTGGTAGGTTGCATAGTCCATTTAGGCACCACTGACAAGTTGTTCTTTCTGACCGCAGACAAAGTCCTCTCCACTTTAGACTTCCTATACAAAAAAAATAAACTTTATTATCTTTATCATAAAAATCCTTGAACAAAAGTCCGACTCAAATCTTTCAAAAAGACTCCGAAACGAATTTAATAAAACTAATAAGACCAATAAACTAAAACTAATAAGATCAGTCGTCTGTTCACATTTATTGACATAAAAAGCCAACCGAGGCGTTGCAAGAAAAGATTTCGTGTCGGTGGCGGAATCTTAGATGGTCCGCAATATTGGATTTAGATTCTAAATCTAAACTTTAGAATGAAATCAAATCAAGTTTTCATTTATTCTCTATTTTACGAATACGAGTACTAAAATATAAAGATACTATCTGGATTATCTGCCATAATGGCTTAAAAATGAAGTATTATTATTTTATATGTGGTTTCCTAGCATGCTTTCATGTGATGCCGTAGTGTACAAAGAATAACTAGGCCACTATTATATTTGGGTCATTCGCCATATTATATTTAAATAGTCATATTAGCATACTTTAGCTATTTTTCACAATAGCTAATTCCATATTATTCACTGTAACAGCCACACTATGGAACGAATTTTCAAGCTGATTCCACAAATCAACAGAGAAAACTTTGGTACAGTCAACAGTACATCCGTCTATAGTCTACAAAACTGACATAAATTGATACGCGATGTTTGTAAATAAAATAAAAAGTTACTTACCTCTCATGCAATTGTTTGGGTGCCTGAAACAAAGTCAAAAAATATAAGTAACTTCATATGACTTCTGAACTTTATTAATTTTCACCTATTATATTTGATCAATTTTGCAGTAACAGTTCTATATTTTTAACATTAATTTTAAAGAAAAATACTTAAAAATTCACCAGTCCCAGGTGCCTAAGTCCTGGATTCCAGGAGTCGAACCGATAACTTTTCACGATCCGGCCGATAGCTAACCGTTGAGTTATACCGGGACCTAACGAGACTTGACTAATTTCGCTGCTAGTGAACATATATTACGTCCAGACGATAGGGATAATGCACATTTTTTGAAAATGTTTTCATATGATAATTTACATTGTTAAATAACTGTTTAAAAATACCCGGCACCGAAAAACTAAGTTATAATAAATATTGATCATAAAATGACAAATTCTACGATCTGGCCACGACATATATATGTAGGTATTACATGTAGTAACAATTGATTGTCAGTTAAAATTTGTTTTGATATATTTACTAGTGAAATGTGACACCGTGAAGTTTTGGTTTTTGTTTATATATATATAAACACGAGAGCACATCATCCCAGCTGCACGGCTGTCGCTACCCGGTTGCGTTTAACTTGCAGTCTCGCTCGCAAGCTTCATTGACTACAAGGGGTCCAGCTTTGGCACCATAGCGCCATAGTTGGAACTCACAGTTGTATATTGCTTGTTCGGGGAATACCATTTAAGTGTACGAGGGAGACTACAAATGTAGTTTCATCTGTGCCATTTATTGGTCAATGCAAGTTTTTATTTTAATTAAAGGGACTAATACACTTAAAAACGCTGACCAACAATATACTCACGTCGGGATCTTCGGACTGATCTTCATCCTCGTCCACTATGTCATCGGACCCCTTACCTCCAGGTGTGGAACTACAAAAAAAAACATTATTTATGTATCATCATGTTTGATACCACTTTTAAAGGTTAATCGCGGTGGCTTACTCTTAAATTATACTTGATTCGACATGCCATAAACATTCATTTTTGGAAGAGAGAAGTCAACACAAACCGTCTTTGCCTCTTTTTCTTTAAAATATTATGTAATAAATTAGGACTCTTTATTTGTCTTAAATGAAGGGAAGTCAATAACTGGCCAAGTCGGCCATTGACGACCGCCACTAAATGTAGTCAATAGGAACATTCATTGGTACCGTCAACAAAGAAATAATAATTGAATTTTTAATCGGCTCAATATTCTATCAGCTAAGAACGTATCGACATTGGATATTCTTAACAAAAAGAACGACTCATAAAAAACAGATGCAATAATAACAGTTTTGCTAACGGTACTCAGCGGTGCGACCGCCTAAATTATAAGACATTTTAGCGATGTTATAGCCATATCTATCTCGTTTCGATTTACTACTTCAACATGTCTTTTTTGTGAAACGACTTAATTGGTAAAACTGCTATCAAATCAATCATCACCATTCGTTCGTCGTCATTAAGGTACATGCCAAAGTAATATCATTATAACATTGCTACAATCATATAGTAAGTCGTATGCTATGGCTAGAGTTTAGCGGACGCAATCCAGGTCGGACCGTGCGGTGAAGTGTGAGTAGTGAGAATTAATTTGATTTAATCACAATAAATAAATTCTAATTAATCGACATTACCAATATAATTTTTAAATTAAAGGCTACATTAGAGCTTTAAAAGTCGTCAACAAACCTTAATGAACGTTTGTGCAATCGGGCGTAAGATGATAATTTTAAAGCTTAATACTCACTCGTCCGTGTGCATGGCTGAATGCAACAGATGTTTCGTGTACGCCTCTTTGGTCTCAAACGTGATCTTGCATACATCACAGTAAGTATTGTTTTCACCGTCCGTTACTAGGTTATCCTAATGACAAATGTGAAAACGGATATTACCTCTTAACTTTAGAACAAGGAAATTCAAAACCTAACGCACTCGTGAAAAATCACGCTACAACAAGTAAGAAACAAGATAATATTATATCTTTTAATATTCACCGCATACATCATCAGCCCTTTTACGACCCCACTGCAGAGGCCTAGGTTTTCCTAATGGATGGTTTGGGAGGATGGTCCATGACCTTCCACGCTGGTTCAATGCGGATAATAATAATAATAATCTTTATTCAAAACCAAAACAGAACATGTTTTTATAAATATTAGTAACACAATTTACCGCATTACGTGAAATATTTGTTCTCGTATATATATATGAAATAAACAAACACACCCTATGGCGCCCAAGACTTAATTTAATTCGCACCTTTATCATTTAGGGCAGATGACCCAACTTAGGCCATTTTACGATTAAGATCTAGTTTGGCTCCTTTAAAGAGTTCCTAGAAAATGAATGTTGACTCACATGTTAACGGTATTGATTGATAAAACACCTTTAAGTACCAAATGGCCAATATTCAAGCTAGCACACTCAACGGATAATTCATTGCGTACAGTGGCGTAACTATACTGTTTGAGGCCCGTGGCAAATTCATCGGATATTCGATTTTTTTTACTAATTGCGTAATAATAAATGTCAGGAGTAAGTATTCTCCTCAGACCATGGGCCCCTTCCAGCTGGGGTCCCGTGGCATTTTGCCGACTTACCACCCTGTAGTTACACCACCGATAGCGTACTAACTATAACATCCTACGCTCGATGGATCTTTTGTCAGATTGGAGCGCCTTAATGTCCGTTCTCATTAAACGTAGAAATCATTCAAATCTGACACATAAATAATTTATGAAGCACGTAATATGAAAATGCGTTTTACCAATAACTAAGACGAGTCACCTAACGATATTAAGCAATGTCTTAGATTATGAAATGGGGTTATGCGTTTCTTGCCCTATGTAATAATAATAATAATAATAATAATAATAATTTATTTTCTTCCACAAATGTTCTTAAAAATTACATCAACAAGTGCCAAAGTAAACAGTCATGTGGAAGACTGGTGCCAGAAACTAAGCCTAAAATAAGGCTTGATGTTTTCAAGTCACCAGGCTTCTCCTCCGATATTACAATTTTTTCTAAACCGCACGTTTTTTTTTTAAACTTAAATTAACAAATTAATCATGATTGTCATGCAGCTCACCAAACAATATTATTACTTTAGCCAAAACAAAACTATAGTAAATATTTTTTATATTTTAAAAATCAAAAATATGTATGTTGTAATTTATAATAAACATATATTAATTAATACATACTAAATACATAAAATGTATGATACTCGTTCATTAAATATCAGACAGCATCACCCATAAACATTGCTTAGATCTTACTGAGGTAGCTAAGGTATTCGTTTTATGGAATTTAGGCACGAGACAATGGCATCACCCTGAAACCAGCGTGCCACCAAATCGGCTGCAAACTCGTCAAACTTTACATTATACTTTATTTCAAGAGATTTTCAGTTTCCTCGTATGTTAATGCATTTAACCAGCAAGAGACAGTCTTTTTGCAATTTATGTTATTTTTGTAACTAATCTGTAATATTTTATTAATTTTATTATATAGACGTCCACCTTGGTAGCAAAAGAATCTTTTAATAAATTTGGTGTTAAAAAAGTTAGTTTTACATACAGCGTATTGTTTACAAAGTCTAACAGTTGAGATGTCGTTGTTTTTAATATCTATCAATTTATGCTGTTTAAGTATTATTGTTAGAATATACAGTTGCCTTACGGTGAGCATGCCAGTCTCCTTATATAGTGTCAAAGTCGGATATAAAATAGGCCTGAAAAAACTAACTTTAAGAACGTAACGTTGAGCTCTTTCCAATTCTATTAGGTTAGTTTTAGCGGCGCCTCCCCAGATTGAGATGCAGTATGTAAGTAACGATTGGCATAGTGATTGGTAGATATTTATCATCAACTTCTTATTGGCCACCCCCCGTAGATTGCGAAAAACAAAAGTTAATTTTCGAATTTTTGCAGATAAACTAGCTATGTGCTCATTAAAATTGAGATTCTGGTCTATTACTACTCCCAAATATTTGACAGACTTTACTTTACTTATGGATAAACAATTGCACTCATTAAGTGGTGGGAAAGAGCAAACATGAGCCTTAATTTTCAGAGAGTTACTGTCATTTATTCAACCTCTCGGAGTATAAGTTACGTGATTGGTTTTTGACACGTTAAGTGAAAGTGAATTTGCAGCTAACCAGTGACATACTTTGTTAAATCCTTTTTGAGCCCTATAGTAGACTTCATCCCAAGATTTTCCATGAAAAGTTAAGCTGGTATCATCCGCGTAAGAAATAATTCTACAGCCTTCTATATTTAAGTCACACAATTCGTTTATATAACATAAAAATAATGTGGGTCCCAGTATACTGCCTTGTGGAACGCCACAATTAATAGATGCCTCATTACTCTTATATCCACATATTTTTACGCATTGTGTTCGATTTAAAAGATAATCTTTCAAAATTTCAAGCTGTATACCTCTTATCCCCATGTTTTCAAGCTTCTTTATTAAGAGGGAATGCGAAACGGTATCAAAAGCCTTCGCCAGATCTATAAATATAGTTAAACATTTTTCCCCAGTATCTATTTTTCTTGCAACAAGATCAGTTAATTCAAATACGGCATCTGATGTTGATTTTCCTGATCTAAAACCAAACTGGGCTGCAGACAGGATGTTTTTTGTTTCTAAGTATTTAATTAACCGGTTATTAATTATTTTTTCTAGGACTTTAGAAATAGCTGGTAGTAGAGAAATGGGACGATAGTTCTCAACACGATCCTTTCGACCACCCTTATGAATCGGCACCACAATTGCCTTTTTAAGTAAGGTGGGAAAAATGCCCTTTTGTAGGCAGCCATTTATCAGATATACTAATATAGGCACTAATGAAACCCTAGAGGCTTTAAGAAATTTGGATGTGATCCCATCATGCCCAGCAGCACTATCCGATTTGAGGCTAATTATTAAGCTATCTACTTCTTCAGGAGATGTTTCCAGTAAAACAAAAGAATCAGACTGTGAGTTCGCTTTGTAAGGGAAATCGGGTAAATTTTTTGGAATTTTCTCAGATAGAATAATACCTATGTTTGAGAAGTAAGTATTGACTTCATTAATAGAACTTAATTTGTTAAATTTAATTTTTAGGAGATCCTGTGCTTTTTCGTTTGGTGTTTTTTTAATATTTGCAATATTTTTAATAATAGACCATAATTTTTTGTTATCGTTTTTAGCTGCAAGCAATTGATTTCTTTCATAAGATTGTTTTACTTTTTTTATTATTTTTGTGCAGAAATTACGATAGCGATTATAGATCAATCGAAGGGTAGCATTATTAGGTTGTTTTCTTAACTTTAGGTGTAGCATATCTCTGTTTTTAATACATTTCAAAAGTCCTTTTGTCATCCATGGTTTTTTCAATATTTGTTTTTGCGTGTGTTTTCTAAGTGATGTATTGTTTTCAAGTGTTGTTTTCAAAAAATAATGTAATTTATGAAAAGAATCATGAATATCCCCATTCATTCTCAACTGTTCAAGATCAAATTTTTTAATCTCAGATAGCACCTCTTTATAATTAATTGAGGGTATAAGTCGATCATTAATATTTCTGCTCTCATGGTGTTCAATGATACACAACAAAGTAGAAAAATGGTCAGTGATTGTAGAAGAGATGACAAATGTATAAGAGGGTAATTTTGTTCTTAATACCACATGATCCAAATTACTATCACCTCTGGTGGGGAAATTATGTGCTGGAAAATAACCCATAAAAGATAATATTTCCAAATAGGAATTAGTTGCGTGATTACAATCTAATAGATTTATATTTATATCGCCACTCAACACTACATTTTTGTAATGTGTTAAATTTTCTAGAATTGTTTGCATGGATGTCATAAAATTGTCAATATTTTTAAAAAAGGCTGGTCGATAAATAGCCATTACTACAATTTCCTTCCCTATCTTAACCAGTAAACAATTTGCATCGTTGCAGTTAGGCTCTTCTATTTCATAGGATAATGATTTGTTTACATAAATTACCACACCGTCGTTTTGATTAAAATCGTCATGCGACTTATAACAATTATAACCCTCCAAAGAGGGTAATAACGTTTCTTCATTAGTCCAGCACTCAGACAATATAATTATATCACAAAATATATCTATACGTGTTAACAGTAATCTCAGTTCATTAAAATTTTTATTCAGACTCCGTATGTTTTGATGAAATATTTTAAGATAAGTTGTTTTATCCGGTATTAAAAGTTTGCATTGTTCCGGTTTACACGTTATTGCATCGGATACTTGTAGACAATCTAGTTCATTTATAAATTCTATAGTATTCAAAGTCATTAATAAAAAATAATATAACGAGTTATTAAATATTTAAGGGTCCATTTTTTATGGATGGAAAATAACATATAAAATAATAAATTCACATATTGTAATTTAATGTAGTAGTAATTTATTGTATAAAACCTGATATCATGATAAATTGAAATGTAACTTCTTTGGCATCTAGGGAATTTTAGGCATTTTGCAATTTGTATAGTAAGTAGGTAAAAATTATTGTATATTAATAATTTATTTTTTTCCAATATGTACGAGTAATTATTTATAACATTTATATTTAGTTTTCCCGTCGTATTGGCATAAAAGTACTTGTTAATAGTAACTGAATGACATGTATAAGTAATCCAAAGGTAATTCTGACATTTAAAATAACACACTAATACCTTTATTGAGATACTGTTAGAAAATTCGTAGGTTTTATCCTTGGAAGCTCTCGAATCACTGCCCGAAACAATAAGCCAGTTTAAGATTATAATAGATGCAACAATCATTAGAAGTACATAAGTAAATTGCACTCTGAACGAATGGTAATAAGTTATTAGGTATGAAGAGGTATAGTAATTCAGTAGATTACTTAGGTTTGTGTAAATACCATATTTCACAAGTGTATGGAGATGCATACTAATTAATAAGACATAGCTAGCAATATATATTTGATAAAATAAATAATAAACAATATATAGACAAATGCGTTTATATTTCATATATATTTGTGAGTTAAATATTTTATATACTGTATATTATATTTGCGTAATGAATGAAAAGGAGGGAGGGGAAAAACATTTTCATTATTTCTTTCATTGAAATGAAACAAATTAGCTAAGGCGATTCGTAGTTATGCTCTGCTTTGAGTGCAAACATGATAAATGGCCGTTTTCATTTAATAGTCACCCAAATCTGTCGCCTAAATATTTAGGAAACGCCTAATAGTCCGGTTAATTTAGACATTGACCTTGCAAAAATTTCTAGAAAGCTGAAAATTTGCATAGATGTTAGGGACACCATTGTTATGACATGGTGAAAAGACCCCATCGATCCCATGTCTGCAAAAAAATTTATTCAAGGTCAAAGGTTGCAAAAATGGATTTTTTAAATTTTTCTGCGAAACGGTTAGTTTTATGATAAAATATGTTGGACAAAAATTGTAGATCATGCAATTATCTACAAAAATTTTCCTTGCACATTTTTTCATAACACTAATCATTTTTGAGAAAAAACAATTACAAAATTTTCTTACGCTGTATTGTCTATAATATGTTTGTTTCCACACCACCTATGAGGTAGTGTAACTAGCGCGTTTTTTTAAGTGCGGCTACCCCGGTAGGCCTATTCCACGGTCTATTATAGTAAAATTTAATGAATGTTTAGTTTTTCTTCTTCTTTTCAGTCATTGTACTCTTGTCAGAGTGCTCGTTGTCAATCAGATACAGCTCGAGTGACAAGTTCCGTTATACTTGGTTATAAACATATTTTATTAATCAACATCGTCATTAAATATTTCTTCTTCGTAACCTGGCAGTCATCACTACTTTCAATATATTTCCTCCATGGCGAGATTTAATGTTTCATCTTGAGGATGACAGACATGACCTCCAGTGGTCGGCTTTAAAAATGAAACAAAGCAATCATTATAGTACTTAGCTTCAGCAGCAACTAAATCGTGTTCAAACCCGATGCGAGCAACAATAGTTTTTGCGGTGTCACCAGAACGAGACTGAGCTGCCATCATAACTGAGTCTTTAAATTAAAGAGTTGTAACGTTACAAATTTTACGACGAGATTTCTGTGTTGTTTCTCTTCATATGCCTCATTCAACTTATCGCCGCAAAATAAACAACAATTATTAAAAGAAAAATATGACTCACTTACACATGCTCTAGTACGAGGACTTTTTTGAGAGGTTCTAGCTGATTCCTCTGCATATTGCCGTTTTGCTGCTGCAATTGTACTCTTTCGAGTGTATTGTTTGCGACACTGCACATGAATTGTTACTGAATTTACGTTCTTCAAGTAATCAGTAAATTGATCCGCCCTTTGAATACTCGCGTCAATTAACGTCTTCATGCCGCGATCAACAGTAACACATTCGCTTGAAGATAAAAGTTTACTGCAAATAAAACAGAATTGCGACATATTTTCAACTAAAAGTGAATACATCACAAACTTTAGCAGATAATATTTTTAATAACTACGTGTTTTCACTACGACGGAAGTTACAAGACTAATGGGGAGTTGGTGCGACCTAACAAAAAACAGGTAGACGGAACGGTCACGCAAACAATGGAATGACAGGCAGACTTTTTCAAGGGCACATGGTCCCTTAAAATTAGGGACTCCGTTTTTTTAACATCATATTTTCAGGATTATCGGTCTAAAATGATCATAGGCAGCTTAGTCATGCTTATTATGGAGAATACAGCGTAAAAATGTTCTGTAGGTAATTGTTTTTTCTCAAAAATGGTTAGTGTTATGAAAAATTGTGTATCTACAAATTTGTCTAACATATTTTTTCATAAACTAACCATTTCGCTGAAAATTAAAAAAGCTCATTTTTGCAACCTTTGACCTTGAATAATTTTTTTTGCAGAAATGGGATCGATGGAGACTTTTCGCAATTTCATAATAGTGGTGTCCCTAACATGTATATAAATTTTCAGCTTTCTGAGAATTAATGCAAGGTTACCCCTATTCTTGGGCTAAATTGACCTGACTATATGGTGAAAACGCATTTCACCAATGCCTTATCTAACATGCGTTATGCGACACCTTGCGCTAGACATTAGTGTAATACGACAGATCTCATATGTAGCAAGAACAAAAGAAGAAATATTTATTTGGAATTACATTAATCTGCTTAAGCGATTCGTAAGATTAGGCGTTTCATGGTTAAGCTATGCCTTGCTCTAGGTTAGTAAAAATGTGTGTGTGGCTTACGACAAAGTGAAATAGTACGTACCGGTGCAATGACGTGCTTCAATCTCTTATGCTGATGTAAACCTAACGGACTGACGAATGACTCGCCGCAGAGTGAACACATATGCTTGCTGCGATGTGTACGCAGGTGAGCGTAAAACGATGACATATGTCTGGGGACAACATTATAATGATATCAATTAAGGTCTTATATCCGTAGGGGATCCGTAGGGTTCATACGACATTCGGTTGTCTATAAGCGGAAACATCCCTTGACTTTTCTAGAAGCGATTCAGGTAAATAAGTCCAACAAACATGTATTTATCAAATTCAGTAATTTTTGGACTCCAAATTATCAATGATAGCAGATCACTATAACCTCGTTTTAATACAAAATAATCTATCAAAATAAAATAAGTCACAATCCATCACAGTTAATTTTCAATTTGTTGTAATGCTGTACCTGATGAAACGCACATTAAATCACTGTAGGTATATATAAAAAGATTACCCACACATACCGCCGCGCGCACAGTTGAGTTGATCTTACTATATCAAGTTTAGAAAGTTATTGCACATTTTTTAACGATCTCTTAGTTATACTATAGACAGCTGAATTTGCAAATAGGCTAATTCCATTTTAATAAATTTTTCAGGAGACACGTAAAACGCAATTATGAAGATCGTAAAGACTAAAATTATTCAAGTATTAGGTGTTATCATTATTCTTCACACAAGTGATTAAGGCAATGTCAAATAAGAAATCAAATTGAAGATAGCCACATTGCGAACGCTGGAGTCTATATACCTATAGATTACTACATTACATATAATGTTTTATAATGCAAAGACCTAGGCCACTTGTTTGAACACGATCAACTAAAAAACTTATGAAGGGTACTATTAACACGAAATTTTATATTGAGTATGAGTGAGACCGATAGCTGCGTTGTATATGTATTTTACAATTTAAAGGAAGATTACTTTTATTACTACTTTTCATAGGAAACAGTTTTTCTTCTTAAAAACTTACTTGAATTCTCTTTTACAGTGTGGGCATTTCCTGGTCACTCCACTATGATACTCTTCATGGAACAAAGCAGTTGTTCTGAAAAAAGTATTATCAAATATAAAACGAACAAATAAAGAAAAGACCATTGCCCGAAACATTTATTAATATAAACATATGGCTGTATGGACAAAAGTCCACTGCCTACCCAAAAAAGGCAGGTAAGATGTGTAAGATTGAGGATTCGATTATCATAGTATTGTCTTTATGACAAATATCAATATAACATCGTAAATGCAAAATTGATACAATATCATAATTTCAATATAGAGAAGTTTATTAAAAAAACAAAACATATACTGACTCGACATTACACACCAGGTCGCACCGCAGACATTCATATTTGGTATAATGCTGTTTCATATGCTTTCTGAGGTAACAAGCCTGCTTGAAGCGTTCCTTGCAGAATCGACAAACTTGCGAACCCACCGCCTGTTGAGACATTTTACAACAACATAATAAAATCCACTGAAGAGCTTGATGACGTAACCATCCACGTTTGTTATACAATGCGGAGGTATATGCTTGCAGTGCTTTGAAAGACATTAAGCGCTTCATACCAGCTGCATCTGCAGTTGTTAACACCTTATAATCCAGGGCTTTTGTGGGGGCATGATATGATATCTCCCTATTCGTTTTCAGCCATAGCGAATTCCCATTATCCAGCATAATCCAGGGGATATTTGATCAAATTCAAATTCAATGACCAATTTTGCATTCAAAGGCTATACTGAAAAAATGCTTAAAAAATTCGCGTCAGGGACGCTCTGAGATGGGACTCGGAGCCATGACCTTTCGCAATCCGGACGACTATTCTAACCACCGAGGTACCCAGGATCTAACAGGATTGACGAATTTTTCAAGCACTGTTTTACTTTTTCGCTACTACAGAGCAATTTTCATTAAGGGTCAGGCACTCCACCCAAACAGCCGAAAGAAATATTTTTACAAATATTTAAACTTTATTTATTGTATTTAATTAATTTTGCGTTCACAATCCCACACCAAAAAATATTATTTTCACATTGTAGTGTCATTTTAATAAAAATTGAGTGATAAGCTACAATAAAATGGACTACACTTGTCCTCCAACTCAACAATAGTTTATTTATGATTTAATTTTGGAAGCTTTAATTAAAGCGTCTTCTTAATTTACCGCTGCCAAAATGAGTCTGGCAGTATTAATTTTTATATTTTCTAAAACATACGTCTTTATGGAAAGTTATTACTATTTTTACCTGGTATTTGGAAATTGGAAATCGATACAAGCTAGCAGGTATGCATAACTCATAGTATGACGTCACTACGGAGGGACAAAAATATTTTCAAAATTGGTTCAATCGTCTGAAAAAGTGCATTGACGCAAAGGGAAAAGAATATTTGAGGAACCATAAATTAATTTTTTGATCATTAATGGTGTTTCTTCATTATTGACGACCAGACTTGATAAAAAGTTTATTTTACCAAAGTGGGTTGATGATTGACTTGGAAAATTCATTGAGTTACAGTTTTTATTTACCTCTTTATGTCTTAGAAGTAGATGTCTCTCCAACATATTTTTCTGTGAAAATGCCTTGAGACAATCAGTACATTTGTATGGTGAATGCAAATACTTCTCATTATGTGCTTTTGCCTGAAATTCCTTCAAAGCTTCCTCCTCATTAAGCGCAAGTTTCTTCCAGAAACCGGAATCGAGAAACTGAAGAGATTTCAACTTACCATCCTTTGATTTTGTAAACTGACGTTTCTCAGTCTCTGGCTTATGAGCAACTTCTGGTGTCTTCTTCTTAACAGATGTTCTCTTTTTGTTTTTTGACTGCTTTAATAAAAGTCTCTGCAGTATTTTAGACTTTTTTCATAGACGACTGGCTCTTCTTCTAGTTTGTCATTTGATTTTTCTTCTTCCATATATGTTATTCTTGCTGGACTATCTTTCCTTTTCAATTCATCATCATTGTCTGAAATTTGAACACTATCGGCGTATAAATCATCATTGCTTTCAAAGTTATCACACTCGCTATCTATATTCAACACTTTAGTTTTTGTTTCAGGTGTCATCTGTAGTTCTTCTTGAAAATTAAAAGTTTTTACTTTTTTATCTGCTTTTAAAATTTCTATGATACCACGTTTTATAATTGGATGCTTTCTTGAATACATATTGCATATTTTGTCATAGGTAAGCTGCAAATGAACATATTAACTTTATACAAATATTTTCAGATGGAAACCTAAATTAATTTCTATAAATATATTTAAAAGATTGTTTTTTTTGTTTGCATCAGATAGGCTCCTGTGTTGTCTATAATACTTTACTCTGCTATAAAAGCTGCGAATTTTGAGCTGCTAGTGGCTTTGTTTAATATTTGATCTTTTAAATGAAAAAATATGAAATAAAGATTGTGTTTGATCTATTTAATATTTGTTTACATATTATCACATAATTAAAAAAAATAATGCGTTCAAGGATTTTCAGTAATGTATAGGGCAAACCTGAAATTTCTAATAAGTAAGATAGCTATATCGAGCCAATGTCACCAGTGTCACATCAGATTGGTTCATTTTCTAGCTGAGACTCAACACTCAAACTAACAATAAATATCAATTGACACAGGTGTACCCAAACCAGAATGGCATTTCGGGAAACTTAAATTTGTAGAAGATAATATTGGGGAGAAAGGATAAAGACGTCTTGATACTTGTAATATTTTAGTGAAATAAAAACTTCAATAACTATCTCATAGCATTGAAACATACTTCACCAAATTCCGATCATATCAAATTTTGACATAGATTCCAAACAGAATCTAACATAAATAAATAGAAGAAGATATACTTTATGTATTAGTTATTGCTAATCTCTACTAATATTACAAATGTCTGTTACACATCTAAATAAAATCCAGTTGAATTTATTTTCTTCTTTTCACTGTTCCTATTTTTTTCTGGTGTAGAAAAATGCCTTAATACCTTCTCCTTCACTAATAAATCATACTTCTTGTTTTAGTAGCCAACATGCCAACAAATATTTATTAATTAATTATTTCTTAAAAAAACTTTAGCATATCGAGATAAGTCATTACTAGTTACCAGTCAATTCATAAACACAGTTTAAAATAAAAAAAAATGTTTATCTTCACTTCAACTTCACTCACTTGAGATAGCTACTATGGCTTTTTGGAATTTTTCCCAAAATAAATTAATATTTTCACAAATATTCAAAACAATTTACAATTTGACATAACAGTTGTTGACAGTTAACAATTAACATTACCATATGAAATGTGTTTACCGAACAAGGCCATAAAAAAAATAGAGATTGTTTTTTTTTGTTATTGTGCCACCTGATTCCAGCACACCCATAGATATATATATATATATATATCACTTGATATATAAATCCATTGATATTCATCAGTGAACCCTGCTGCTTATTGAGGGCACTGTGCAAGGACAAGTCTTAATTTTTTTTTCTCAGGAACAAATTATTTTATTTTTCCAGAAACAAATAATGAAGAAAGAAGGAAAAGCTTTTTTAACAAATTCTTACTACTAGGCAAAGTGATAGGGTCTTGGCGTCTGGTTACATTACACAAGCAGAGTAGTTGATAATAATTGGTGAAGTCAAACCGAAAAAAAAATAAACACACCACTGCAATCTGAAATTTGATGCTGGCTAAATTATAGAAGAGCCAATAACAAAGAAATTGATATGGTAATACAAAATCTGACCTCATAGAGTGAGGGGAGAGAATTGAAAAGGTTGGACAACATCATAGACTCGGACCTGAATCTAAATAAGGTGTACCTACTGTACATAGAGTGCTAACAAACTATACTAATATTATAATGAAGAAAAATTTAATTGTATTGAATAGGCTCTGAAACTACTGGATTGATTTTAAAATTTCTTATCATTAATCATTTAATGATTAATCATTCATTTTTTTATTTGTTATTTGTGGACACGCTCTTCTAGCCCAAGGATATCAATGAAATCAATGAAGTGGGGCAAACTTGCTCAAAAGGCAGTACTATATACTTACTGGAGCGACTCTTGCCATCTGTATAAGTGCCCTCTGTGCAAAACAGCATTTCTCTTTGAAGAAATGGTACTTATTGAGTATTGTTGAACATTGATAACAGAAGTATTTTGGTAGACCATCATTAACATTGACCTGCAATAAAGGTATGCTATACCAAAAACAAATCTTAGCTATCACATTTTTTAATCATACTCCCAGGGACCGAGATGTTACAACAATTTTCGGCAAAAAGCCAAAGAACTTGGATAAATATTGAATAACGTAGGAATACATGTATTTAACCCACAAATCAAGTTTAATTTCAAGTTAATTTTACAGAACAGATGGTAAACTGACCGGAGTGGAAGTAATCTCTTCATAATAACATTTCAAGAAAAACTCCTCCAATTTGTAATATTTCGCAAACTTATCAGTGCGAAGACATATTCTACATACTTTTAAATCATCCATAATTTAAACTTCATTATTTGTAAACACAAGTGTGGCGAAATCACAGAAATCATAGAATAATAGTTTTCCGGCGAAATGAATGATGAGCTAAGCCAAAGAGTACAGTAAAGCTAAGCTATGTGCGTATTCTTCTTATTTTTAATTAATAGCGTTGCCCTTGTGGATTTCGCCATACATATTTAGTAATCTGTGGAATACAGTGTACGCCATAATGACAAGTGTTGGCGGTAAGAATGTTGCCAGAGCTCGATCTACAATTTATAACACTTTTTTTACTTTCTCAACAATCTCCAAACACCTCCTCGAAGATAAACCTAAGTTTAACCGGCTAATCTTAAGTTTAATTTTTTTTAACTTTAGGTCCTTTTTGCGTTTACACAATTTACCCAATGTCACATTGGTAGCCTTTACACGTAAGGAAAGACACAATAACAAAACTAATGATAAAATATAAAACTCATTGTTAAGGGTAATCAAAAGAGAATTTAAATGGAAAACAAAAATAATTATAAATTAAAACTATTTTGATTGCTAGAAAGATTTATTTTTCCATACTTAGGATACTATTTAGATTTGTTGAATGAAGAAGTTTTGAAGGAACATCGCACGATGCATTTTTTATAATCAAATTACGATTATATCAACATCGGTGTTATAATCAATATATCGTATGCGATATATTGATTATAACACTGATGTTCACTCACTGTCAGTTGCACAAACGTCCGTTAAGATTTAATTAATGACTCTTTTAAACTCTAATGAATGTTAAATTTATATGGGTAATACTAATGTTGTTTTATCTTTGGTCCATTCGTTTCCTGCAAAAGATCAACGTTTGCTAGAGACGCCATCTAGTAAGGTGCTTTTTAGTGCTTTCTTTTTTTTAATATTTCCTCATTAGTCTCAATAACTTAGGTTTTTTAGGTTTCATATGGCAAAAGTCTTAGTTTTATAAGACTGATATAAACTAATTATTTAAAAAAAAACGAAGGAATCCTATTAGGTACTTAAACAAATACACTCGCTATATACGCGGCCATATATAGCTCGGCATCCGTTATATCTTATTAAAATCAGACAATATATTTAGTATACGATCACTTAGAGTGGAATATTATTACATGCCAGACTTCTTGTGGTGGATAGAAATTGAATATTTTGCTATAGGAGCAATACTGAATTTATGCAAAAATATTCAGCTGTTTCATACAAAATTGTAATAAAGTCTGTCTTACGAAAGAAGTACATAACTGTTATTCCTTTGGAATAAAAACAAAAAATTATAATCCGAGGGACTTCCTTGTTACGGCGAACTCTATCTACAATCGCAGACGTAAAAGTAGTTCAGTATATGTAACTACTCCTAAAGCTTTAAATTTTTTAAAACCAAAAACTAAAAAATATGTGTATTTTGTGAAAATCTCCACAATTTTGGGTTTAAAAAAGTTAAGCATAATTTAGAAAAAGCGAAGCCGCTACAAACTATGCCAATAGTTTGTAATAAGTAATATTTATTTAATTTAAAGATTAAAGATTGACCATTTACGCAAAAATCACAGTCAAAACGTAAGGAGGATATTTTGTCCTTAAGAATATTTTGGATTATCTTATTCTTTTGAGGCGGCGGCAGTCTGTTACTTACACGTGTGCTTTAGCTAAGGCAGTGTAACAAAAATAAAACGACGATGTGACGACGAAAATATTGATTTAATCATCTTGTACCCGACTTTGGTATAAACTATAACAACTTCTCTTTACGTAGAATTATTAAAACAAGACTATTATCACCAACAACCTCATATAAATTCCACAAGTCGATTGTAACAATCGGCCCCGTAATTGTGATACTCTGTCAGTTCTTTTATTGCCGGGAATAAAAATCGCAGAGGTAATTTGGAGTTATAAACATTTTATCCACGTCATGAAATTAACATTCTTTTCATATTCTGATTTTAATTCATCAGAATTACTTTTTTCAGTATAAAGACCATGATTCGTCTTTCTTTTAATACTTTGTCCCACTTCCTTATAAAATCTAGGTGCAATACAAAATAGATATTTATTTGGGGTCCCTTGTTACAATGTAACAAATGCCTCATCCATTACACGGTGCCCTAGATGGGCAAAAAAGAAATATAAAAAAAATCCAAATTAGTACAAGTGTCACCCACCCCCCCCCCCCCACCACTATTTCTTGATAAGCACGATGCAGGCTGCGAAGCGCGCGAATCGATTATGGCGATGATAATGTCGTGAAATAGATATCGCTTATTCAAGAATTGCCATAGTAAAATAATCAACATTGCGTAAAGAACCTCGTGCGCTTCTAACTTCTCCTTCTATTCGACTTCTCGACGACCGTTGCTAAATGTCAGAGTTCTAATCAAGTATTTATACACTGTTACATTTTCTGTCGCCATTTTAAGAATTCGAGTATGTAGAAGAGTACGTCGAATTATCCAAGTAATGCTGCGTCCACACCCTATATTCATCTTTGTCACCAAACGGTCCAGCGTCGGAGATCGGCACTTCTATTCTAATCCTTCTGTTTCTGAAACAATAGGAAAATTTCAATAAAGTTTTTTTATATATGTTTTATAATGTATTAAACTTTAAAATCTAGTGTGGAAATTTGACAGTTTTATGTAACCTGACGTGCTGTTAACTGTACATACAATAAGATATAACTAATGTTTTTCGCTGTCGAGCAAAAGGGAAACCTAGCTCGTTATATTTTACACCTTATGGTTATTAAAACGAGATTGATTATAAATTATAATATGTTCAATCAGTCAGTCAGAGACTGATACTGACTGACTGGTTTAACTCTTCTAGATATTTTTGCCCAATATAATCTATAAAAATAGAAGACTTCCATTTGTTTTGTAATGTGTGCAATAAAATTGTGTATTGTGTAATAAAGTCTAATTTACTTGACATACTTTATTATTAGTGATCAGGGAACAGATAAACCATTCATAACGGTAACCGTTCTAAGCGGTTACCGTTATGAATGGTTTATCTGTTTGCCCAATATAATCTATAAAAATAGAAGACTTCCATTTGTTTTGTAATGTGTGCAATAAAATTGTGTATTGTGTAATAAAGTCTAATTTACTTGACATACTTTATTATTAGTGATCAGGGAACAGATAAACCATTCATAACGGTAACCGCTTAGAACGGTTACCGTTAGATTCGTTAGATTCATTTGCTTACCGTTTGAAACGGTTACAGATTGATTCGGTTAACAGTTTAATTTTGTTTTTTTTTTACCGAAATGAAAGGGTTGACAGTAGTAAACGGTTAACGGTTAACCCGGGTTTTTGCGATATTCGTTTCGGTCAGGGTAAATAACCGAAATATTCTGTTAATAATCGTATTAAGTTACCGACACGGTAGACAACGGTTTTTTATTTATTATTAACTATTCTTTCACATTATTAAGTATTTTTTCACTTCATTGTGAGGCACTAAAATGACCCTTTTATTAAATATGTTATCTTTTAAATGTAATCCATTACTTTTGTTTTTGATTAATATTGTTTCAATGACATAATTTATTTAAAGATGTGTTAGAGACATGCTAAAGAAGTAGGTAATTATATGTACTCGGAACGAGAAATTAAACATTCAATATCTATCAAACATACAAAAACCAAAACAATTCGGTTAAAGATAACCGAAATATTCTGTAACAGGTTATTCCGGTAATACACATTTGAGTCTGTAACCAAAATATTTCTATCAACCGATTGTGAAATTACTGAAATTAATCGGTGACCCATTCACCGTTTGGGTTATTTACAGTAGCATTTCGGTTAATAATCGTAACCTTCCGAACCCTGTTAGTGGCCACTTCTTCAGACTGCGAGCGCGTCTAATGCCTATAAATATAATTTTAATACCGTTTCAATACTTAAGTTAATGCCCTTACTAATAAGAAACTTATGACGGTTGTTTAGTTATACATAGCTCTGTTAACGTAATCAAAAAGACAAATATAATAAAAAAGACAAAACTATACAACGCTTATACAAAGTTTATTGTTAAGGCAGTTGAAATATAAAGTCGTAATCAATCTGAACGTCCAGAAACTGTTCTAGAAAATGTTAATTCTTGCAAAATTTGTGAAATTAAGGTCAACAAAAATAACTCATGTGACATTAAACAATAAGCTATATAGAGATTCTTCTGATAAATTTATTAGTTATAAAATGAGGCGGCCATTTCATTAAGTGCGGCATGCATTCAGGTTTTACTGATTTATGTTCTCAAGAAATGCGTACTTAAAGATTTTGCCAAATGATTTTAAACTTTTTACCTCTTCGGATAAGGCCGTTTGAGATGCACCATACTGTGGTGATGACTTAAACTACCGCTTTGCGCAAAACGCTTCCCGCAAATGTTGCAAACGTGGTTCCTCTCTCCCGTATGTGACTGGAATTTATAAAACATATGTTAAAAAATATTTTTATTTACGTTTTATTATGTGATTGCATTAGTGATGCAACATATACGAATATTCGTGTTTGGCAATTGGAAACTATTGAACGAAAAAAAAATAAGTTCACAAACTAAAACTTGACTACAGATAAATCATACGTTTTAATTTTAGAACTTATTTTTTATTTAATTAATTTTCGGGCGTATTTAAGCAAAATCGCAAGTACAAGCTATCAATATATATACATATATTTCAAATGTTTAGCACATAAGCACTTTCGCGTACAACTAAGACACTTTAAATAATTTGTCCAGTTACGATGAGTAGTTTCGAAGTTAAAAGGGAACATATGAACATTCTTACATACACACGGGCCAAAATCATAACCTTCCTTTTAGCTTCGCGGTAGTCGAGTAATCTATAAGTATATAAAATTCTTGCGTTACTGAGTGACTGACCTACTGACAGACAACGTACAGACGAAACTAATGAACGTAGGAAGTTGAAATTTGGAATGAATGTTCTTTAGGGAGTGTAGAGGAGCACTAAGAGAGGCTTTTTTGAAAATTCCACCCCAAAGGGCCTAAATTAGGGGATGAAAGTTTGTATGAAACATCGTTACTACAAGTGCTAGGCATTTCAAATTTAGCATGCATATTCTTTTTAGGACGTAGGTGCTCACTAAGACGGATTTTAGGAAATTAGACCCCTAAGGGCGTCAGTTAGATGAAAGTTTTTATAAGTGTACTTAAATAAAATCGAATACAAAATTAGTTTCAGTACTTTGTTTCAGTGACTTTTAAAATTAATATGGTTCTACAAGCCGGGCACCGTTGTCTATGACCATGTCCGGCTTTATACGGACGCTTGGCAAACCTACCTGTGACAGACGGTTAAGTGGTACGCCTAGAATTCAAATTATTAGATGGTTGAGTTTATTATTAGCATTATTTCATTATTAGATTAGATATTCACATATGGTAACGTAGTATTTGTTGCATCACTAAACTCCACTAATGAAACGAAACACTAATGAAAAAAGTTAATCAGAAAAATAAAGTTCTGCTTGATAAAATAATTTAATATAGTAATTAAGAATTTGTGATTGATTATTATTAAGACTGCAAGGAAGTTTTTATCGGGATTAACGCAGAATGTACATCCCTATCTGTCAGTTAGCTGTTGTTGTATCTGTTGTAAGTTTTGTGCCAATATAATTATTGTAAAACGATGGAATCAACATTGTGATTTTCACAATTGACTTACTATTCGATACAACACTATTTAATTATATACGACTCTAATAATACTAATTTATTTTTAATTCCTAGTAAATAGTAAAAAAAGCATATATTTTTACAGTTAAAAACTTTTTATAATTGCTGATTCTGCGAAGTGAACTGTCGCATCTACATTACCACAGAGTGGTTTTCTTTAAACTTACCGCAATGTGATTTCTTAATATGTTCTTAGTGGTGAATGATCTACCGCAAGTGTCACACGTGAACAATTTCTGTCTCGTGTGTTGATTAAGGTGAGCAGATACACTGCTAGGCTGTTTGACAAATATTTATATTAATAATTTCCTCATCAACCTATTCAAGTCCCCGCTGCTAGAGCACAAGTCTTTTCTATGTACGTCTTCCGAAGAATTACCATTCTTCCTCTTATCTTTTAAAGCTCTATTATTGGCAAACTGCCGGTACACAAACGTTTATTAAAATTAATAATAGTTTAAAGCAACATTATCGATTCTAATTTTTAATTTAGTAAATTCATTAGAGCTTAAATTCGTCATTAAACTTCAATCGACGTTTGTGCAAGGGGCGAATGTCGTTTAAAACTAATGACAATGTTAATGGACGTTTATGCAACTAGGTGATAGTTCTTTATCTATATATTATTTGTAAGCAAGAATAGGTCTGGTTTTGTGTCTTATTAAGTTAAAAAAATGCGCTCCAAGCCGCCATTAAAATCTAGCATGTAGATGCGATCTCCACCAATCGGGACATATCATATCACATTATGATAAAGCAAATTCACACTTCGATACAGTTGTTCACATTTACACTTCAGACTATTATGACAAAACGGTCATATTACTCCATTTGATTTTAAACTTTGTTGCATTAATAGTAGAGTTCAAAATCAATTGAGAAAATTTGAGATATAATGGTAGTCTGACGTGCAATCCTGTATTCTAATGTGCTGATTATTAAAAAGTAAATATCTTCGTTCCTTTTATGCACGTCCACAGCCCGAAGTTGAAGCGCAATGCGAACCAAAATGGCCGTTTGACAATACTAAGAAGTACTGTCAAACAGCCGCATAATTGACAGTACTTCTTATATGGGTCGTACAGTAGACAGTACTTCTTATATGGCTTTATATTTACGTCAAAAGTAGATTTTGTATAGACTTGAAATGTGGACGCTCGCTATCAGCTATACTCAAAAGGAACTTTTGCAGACGATCAAAGAAAAGTACATTATTTGGGACATGTAATGCGACATGAGAGGTTCCAATTGCTACAGCTAATACGGGTGTAGACAGTAATCGAAAATAAATAATTTTTTTTTCTGGTAGTGTTTAATATACTATTACCGATAATCACAGCTTATTATATTTATAATATTGCTCAAACTAATTACGAAAAAAATAATATTTTATGCTCGTTCTCACGTAACCGCAAACAGCGCGAAACGTCATGCCCTTGTTACTCTTAGCGAATTAAACCTTATGCATACACAGTGCTATTAATAAATTAGGTAATAAGGTTTAAAATTTACTCCAACGCTAAACTTTGTTTACTAATAACACTGACAGAGTACGATTATAGAGGAGCGTGACGACATAGCAACTCCATGACCGAAGTTGGAGTTTTGCGGGAAAATTTGAAAATAAAATTAATTTTTAGATTTTAACTTATCATACGTATGAATTTTACCTTTTTATATATATACAGCGTGTTTGGTAATACCTGTATAATCCCGAAACATGGCCATACAACCTAGCACAAAGAACACAATTGATATGTCAAAAAACAATTTCACGTAAATTGATATTTTCATACAAATATTTGAACAATTTGTTTTCAATTACTATGCTACAACCCTGTACGCTTACACGTGCCGTCCCGGCGTACTCTCTCTCTCTCTCTCTCTCTCTCTCTCTCTCTCATTACCTCTCACTCTCTCATCTCCTAGAATACATTTTGATGTCGCCGACGCGCGCACTCGACTACGTATGAGTGTAATTAAAACAATTTAAGATTAAACAGGTACATACCTACAGCGTTCTAATCACTCTTTCAGCTTTCACTTGTCAACATTACCTACACTTCACGTCCACTTTATCAGTCCAGGGTCTCGATATGCCGGCCACCGCCTAAAACACACATCTCCATTCGACTCGACACAAACCGTGTCGTGTTACTCTCGACGTAAAATCATATCCTCTGTCTCGATGGAATAGGTGTTCGGCCGGCCTACCTGTGGCACACTATGGAATAAACCAGTTGTATGTAACCGATTCACAAGTGCCGCGAATCACCGGCAAGAAGGAAGACGTCGATGGTTTTCAGATCTTCCTGACACGTGGCGCTCGTCATAACGCCGCCGAGCCGCAGCAAGATTACCATCACAAGCACCGCCACACATTATCATCTCGTAATATTAGGCATTTGAGTACGAATTCATTGCACTGACCGCACACAAACATAACACACAGGTAAACAGAACGTGAATGAAAAACGAACCAAAAGTCCCGAAAGAACGAAAACGTAAGTCGACCTTCTAAATTCTGAAAACTCACAAGTACGCCGATGAAAGACACGGACGCGACTGACGCGATGACCAAAACTACATAGGTTATTATTATTGCAACTCGAACACCAGTGTACCTAAATCAAAAGTACACCGATTTGGGTTCCGCGTCATCAAATTCTGTGTTACGTAACCTACCTAACAAAAAATCGTTATTTTTTTATTGAATTAAACAATGAAATTTCAAAGTAACTTATCATACTATTTTTTACTGACGAAATTGATAATTAGCCTGTTTACTTATTATTACAATTTTATTTACGCTTTTTACGGTTACAAAAGAAAAAAAGGCCATAATAGGTATTAAAATTGGTTACCTAATTTAAGACCAAGTCATTAACAAAATTATAAGGCATAAAAAAATTATTGATTAAATTAGAAAAGAAAAGAAATATTATTTATTATTAGACCTTTCCATTACAACTAACCTTTATTTAATTATCATTTAAACGAAGAATAAGCGAGATAATAAGCGAGTCCGTATTTTATTGTTTCGTAAAAATAACACGGCTTTATGAAAAAAATACAAAACTTCAAAGCAAATAATCTACAGAACCTTACTGACACATCAGAAACCCGAGTTTCTCAATACACATCGTCGTCGATTTTATGTCTCTGTCGCTCCTCTTGCATAGACTAATGTGAGCAATGGTGCAGATATTGAACTTCAATCAAAGTATTTGCAATTTCTTTTTTATTTTGACTGTATTATTAGAGAAATTTTCTTAATAATAGTTTTAGAAACACCGCTAATCACAAGATTAGTGTTTTTTTATGGTTAAAAGTCATTTACTACTTACTTTTTCTTTGTTTGGAAATAATAAATTACTCTCGGATGCATATTTATTCTAGGCATTTATCTTTAGATTTATTTAACTTCTGATATTTTTTAAACTAGTTCGGCACATGGAGTCGATGACCAAATACAACACAACAGCTGTTTTTAGGGTTGTCAGCGTACAGTTTTACTTCGAAGAAAAAAAGCTGAATATCTAGGTCATGTGCTGGGTTTCAGACTTAGTGATCATTTTTCTGGGTTCTATTCATCATACCGTATGTGCCATATTCGGGATTATACAGGTATTACCAAACACGCTGTATTTAGACATATTTCATGTATATCTATAAAATAAAAATATAAAATATTGTGGCTTCGTAACATCAGGGAGTGGACTGCGGTTACGAGGCAGCCCAGTTGTTTCACCTTGCCAAAGTTCGAGAGGAGTATGCTAAACTGACGGCCAACTAGCCGGAAAGGGACTATAAGAAGAAGGATAAATACATCTCTCTCATCGCCCGATTGGTGGAGAACGAGGTATAAACGGGGCAGTTTCTAACAATAAATAAAAAAAGTAAATAACAACTCACCGCTAACGATGCTCCGCAAGTCTCACATACAACTCTGTCTTTAGACGAATAAAAAGGCTTCCTCCGGTGTTCAGCGTGATGGTGCTTCAAACATGCCGTCTTAGTTTCAAAATGTTTCCCACACTAAAATTTATGAAAAGCATTTTTAAATAAAAGTTTCATTGAAGTCAGTTTTAAATAGGGATGAATGATGCCACCTAGATATCGATACTTTTACGTGATATCGTATCAGTCATGAGGTATCGATACCTACTCACTATCGAATAAAAAGAATCAATATTTACTTGTGTCGGATAATTTTTAATTACGATACTTAACTACCGTCGTCATTCTTTAAGATTTTTAAATAAACAAATATTTGACAAAATCACATACATCGCTCAGATTCCATGATTAGTAGCTAAAGCCCCCGTATTATGGAGTACCCCAGCCCAGCTCAGACCCGAGATAATACAGAATAGTTCATTTTCTACATTGAGCCGTCCGGGAATCTGCCTCGGGACCTCAGAGATGGCAACACCCTGAAACGGCATGCGAACCACTCGCCTACGGAGGTCGTCTGTAGTATTATATATTGATTTAGAACGTCCATAACTCAAAGGCTTTTATCTACCGGAAACCGCTTTATCTTTGACTGACTTGGATAAGATAAACAAATTAAGCGACACCAAAGTTTATATTATGATAATTTAGACGCCACACATTCACCCTCAATGCGGCCCTGCCATCTTCAAGTTCCAACATCAGATTTTAGGTATTATCTAACCCCTAGTGAAGACAAAAAAGGCAAAATAAGTTTTGAATTGTACATGTTGTGTGGATACTCACATGTTGGCATGTTGATGGTTTCTTCGAATATTTAGATGGCGGAATGTTGAGATTTGACTTTCTCACTGCCGATAGAGTATTTCCTACTGTCGTCTTCCTTGAAAGTTGTGTTTTTAAATTAATACAAATTGGAAAAATATATAACCTTTTTCTAAGTGTCCTGTATGGCAAAATTAAATTTTTGCTTACCTAATACATTGTTCTTCCGTATTCTGAAATATAAAATAAGGAATCTATAATTCTTCTTATGTTAAAATCAAAAATTCAACTGTGACTTATGTTTAAGTATAAAAATATATTTATTATATTTGATCAATTTTTCATTCACAATGCTATACTGGAATATAAGTATTCTTAATAAAAAATGCTTAAAAGCAGTCGCCCGGATCGCGAAAGGCATCAGGGGAAAAGTGGATTTTTTAAGAATTTTCCATCAAGTATACATTAATATATATGTATATGTTAAGCCGTTGGTCCCGACTGCATTTGCAGTCATTAATACCCTCCAAAGCGTGGCCCATCCTCCTTAACCATATATATATTTTACTATTTTAATATATTTTAATATTTTACTTTTATACAAAGATTCATCAGCCCTTTTTACGTCCCCAGTGCACAGGCCTTCCTTATGGATGGTTAAGGAGGATGGGCCACGCTTTGGAGGGTATTAATGACTGCAAATGCAGCCGGGACCAACGGCTTAACATGCCTTCCGAAGCACGGAGTAGCTCGAGATAATAATTTTTGGTCACCCATCCCGTGACCGACCCTTGAGAAAGTTGCTTAACGACTACGATCACGGGCCGCGGCGCTTATCCACTACGCCACTAAGCTATACAAACACTATACAAAGAATAACTCACTTGAATTCCTTCACAGTCTTTTATATCGATATCTACATTATCTTTCTTAATTTCTTTCATGTCATCTTCACATAATTTACTGAAAGAAAATAAGAAATAAAATAACCTTCGATTGAAATTTATAGCACAAACTCGAAAATAAAAGGGACTCACTCTCCAGTGTGCATAGCAGAGTGTATCAGATGTATATCATAAGCTTCTGTCGTTTCAAATTTAATTTTACATACATCGCAGTAAGTGATGCATTCAAAGTCGACGCTTTCCTTTAAAAAAAAACGTTAATTTACACAATTATTTTTGTAAATAGGGATGACGAGTAATTTCCATCGGGTAAATTGTTGAAAAACATTAAATCGCATTTTTTATTTTTTTCGTAATCATTAAATTACAACGATACATTGAGTTTAAATGTCAAATGACGTCACGCTTTTGTACATTTTCTACAACACTGTGACGTAGCGAGCCCCCACTCCTCTTTAATGCCTGTTTTCTAAGTTTCTTGTTAAATTGAAGTAAAAAATAATAAGTATCCAATGTTTTTCTATTATCTGACTGACGGACTAATAATTTTTTTTACCCAGTCGTCATCCCTGTTGCAATAGTGTGTAGTGATTTTTAAACCATTTCTGTGAAGCTGAGTTGAATTAAGCTACTTGAAGAAAAAAATATATCGATTTGATTTAAAGACTGTGGTTAATAGAGATAAAAAATAACATAAGACTTTTTATTTTATTTTTCATTTAAATATAGGCAAAATGTTATAAGTACACTTTTTTCATATGGCTTAATATCGCTTTAGTAGACATTAGATTTTTTTTATTGTTCAGTTAACTTTTATTTTGTCTATTTATTATCATTTTTACATACGTTTCGATATATGGTATATTGGTTCGTCCACCCCACGCTGGCCTCTGCTGGCAAGTTTGTCTTTCTAACCACTGACGTCTTCTTTACTTTAGACGGGCTATATATAAAAAAAAGTTCTAGTTACGCATAAGAATTCATTATACCATACTGTAGCAACCTCCAAGTAAGCCCCAGTTCCAGCAGAATGGTTCGCATGCCGGTTTCAAAGTGTACCTTGAAAGCAAGTAACTGGGTGTTGTGGTACCTTCAGCTATTTTGGATTTCCATAACACAAGGACTATAGCCACTTAGTTAATGAACTGACCAATATACGTGATGATATATTGAACTTAAACAATTATACTTCTGTCTATGCCTATCTTATTGCGTAAACTACGTCTTATTTTCTCTTCTGCCTTTACGCTCGGCCTTAATACTCACTTGTTTGTGTGCATGTTTGAATCCAAAAGATGTTTCCTGTACGCCTCTTGTATCTTGTTTTCACCGTTCGTTACTAGATTATCCTAATAAATAAATAAAAATACTTCAAATCTTACTTACAACAAGTCCAAAAACTAAAATACGACTATTGAAATATCACGCTCCAACCGGGGCTTTAAACTGATTCAGTAAAAAGTTATTATTTAAATAAAACCGGTTTTCATGTAACATTTTGTACCGAAGAACTAAACCGGTTTACTCCATTTGAAATGCCCTAATCTGTCTCATTGTACGTGTAACGCCTGCACCTCGAAAAGTTTTTTTAGTGTACTAGTTCAAGCCGGTTAAATACACAACTATTTTGAAAAGTTACGATTTAGTCGAAGCGGTTAAAAACATAAACCGGTTTCCAAGCCCTGATTTCAACATTAGAAAATAGTACTTCAGGTCAGCACAATACAAATTTCCACAATTGATTTTGAATTATAAAAGCTTGATGCATTAAGATTTAAAATCAAGCTGAAAAATTTGTCAGTTTTATATAAAAACTGGCGTACTGTTGACTGCACAGTATAATTCAACACGAGACAAGTTCTATTAGGATAGAATGCGGACTACACGTGCTACAAACAATTTTCGGAAACCGATGCTTTGACTGTGTAATTGTAGCCACCAAATGTAATTTTGATTATTCAGTGCTGGAAACTAGTGTGGAAATAATCCTTATAAACGGTTAGATTATTATACACGTACAATCTGGTATTAACCAGATTAACCGCCTATTGTCCATCAAGCTTCAGGGCATTTGCTGATGTTATGATATCCTCCTGAGGTCCAAAGTACTAATACTAGAACAAAATGACTTTGCAGTGACGGCCCAAGTTTTAAAGTAGCGACTTGGTCTTAAATATTTTTGGTCATCTGCCAAGCTTAATTTCAATGATTAAATGCCCCTAAAATGTGACACCTTTATTTGTTGTGCTTACAGAGATATAAAAATTTGGATCTGAGCATTCAGGACTATATTAAATTTGTTCTAATATTAGGACTCTTGGTCTTGCTCGCGAGTACCTTTTTTAAAACCAGGCTGCAGGAGGATAGAGGGAAATTTTACGTACCGGTTCGATGACATGCTTCAGCCTTTTATGCTGATGTAGACCTAACGGACTGACGAAAGATTTCCCGCAGAGTGAACACATATGATTACTGCGATGTGTACGCAGGTGAGTGTAGAATGTTGACAGATGTCTGGAGACAACATTATTAAGTTACGTACAAACTAAACGTAAAATCACATATTCTTTTTCAATAATTCTATGCTTATATTATAAATAGGAAAGATTTGATTGCTTATTTGTTTGCATTGGATAGGCTCCGAACCTATGGACGTCTTTTTATAAGTCTTTTATCTGTAGGAAGCCACATTATACGCGTTTGGCATAGACTATAATTTACACAGGCGAAGTCGCGGGGAAACAGCTAATTTGATAGAAATTGGTTCACAATTCAACAATAAATCGATTGACATACCTCATCATCATCATCATTACCAGCCCTTTTTATGTCCCCAGTGCAGGGGCTCAGGCCTTCCTTATGGATGGTTAAGGAGGATGGACCATGACCCTCCACGCTGGCCCAATGCGGATTGGAGGATATTAAAGACTGCCAATGCAGCCGGGACCAACGGCTTAACGTGCCTTCCGAAGAACGGAGTAGCTCGAGATAATCATTTTTGGTCACCCATCCCGTGACCGACCCTTGCGAAAGTTGCTTAACGACTACGATCGCGGGCCGCGGCGCTTATCCACTACGCCACCGAGCTGAACCGAACCGAAATTTAAAGCAGTATTTTTTTTAATATTTTGATTTTTTACTCTGTTGCTCATGCAATAGTGCTCTCGCGCTCATACTAATGATTGCATAATTTTATTGTTTTGGGGATGTTTGGTCATCACAATTTGTCTGATTGATTAAATATAGCTTTGTAATAGTTATCTTAATAACATATGTATTTAAAATCAGACATTTAAAAATAAGTAAAGTCAATTTATTTTTTACGGAGCTTTAAAGCGTCTGAAAAAAGTTCTGGCCCATGGAAAGCGTCTGATACTTTTAATTTTACTTCAGAATAACATTCTACATAATATATTTAAAAATCAGATATTAAAAAATAAGTAAAGTAACGCTGATTTTTAGCTACCTTTCTCATCTGGTACTTGCCCAGGTGTCACCGAGCGAACTCTACAAGTACCTACGCAGGTATTAAAAGTACATGTAGAGACTACCTAGTATCGAAAGTTCTATGCTTTTAAAAATAAGTTATGTCAGATCGCTTTGGGATCTTACTCTAAAAGAAAAACTACCGATTCGATTTCTATAAAATTGAACCTCGGTACATTAAGCTGTCGAATAAAGAATTTTGAAAATTGGGCAATAATGAGGAATATCAATGGATTCGTCAAATCCCTTGAAACTTCGTGTCCGTGTAATCTTTACATTTAAAAATACACCTGTTCTTGTTTCATAAAAATCGGGCGAGTACTTTTGAAGTCATGAATACATTAATTTCTGCCTTTTTCAAAAACATTCTGCTCATTCAAGATATGTATACTAAAATAAAAACCCAGGTGGGCACTCGTGTTGGCACAGCTAAGCTATTTGAAGAAGGAATTGGCGTACATCAAGGTTCAGCTCTTAGACCACTACTTTTTAAAATCGTTATCAAATATGTAACAAAGCACCTGCAGAGATCAGCACAATGCATATTACTTTACACCGATGACATAGATCTAATAGCGGAATCCATACAAGATGCACAGGCGGAACTATCGTTTTGGTGTGATGCTTTCGAGAAGAAAAAGAAAAAGAGTCAGCAAAGAAAAAACTAAATACATGTTATGTAACGCATTAAAAGTTATATGATCCGTCATGGTCATACATATGGGAAAAAGAGGTACAAACCGCTCACTTACTAGCTAGACTCTATGAAGACGTTGGGCTTTAGCTCAGATATGACTCAAAATCACCAAAAATGGCGGAAACATATCAGGGGGCCGACCCCGCATAGCGATAAGGCCAGAGAAGAAGATTCAAGTATCGTGCCATCGGGAAATCTACTGCGTTGTATTTGACAACTTATGATTATTGTAACAAGACTCTTTTTTCAACTACTTTATATACTTACTTACTTATATTCTTTATCACAGTGTGGGCATTTTCTGATCACACCATTATGATACTGTTCATGAAGCATTGCAGTTGTTCTGAAAAAATTATATATGAGTGATAAAATGCTAAATATTTCTTATTTGTCTTATAATAATATATAGTATAAAACAAACACGCTTCCCGCCGTCTGTACGGCGAGATCTTTTAAACTACACAACAGATTATAATTCAGTTTCCATCAATATACAGGGTAATTCAAATAGAAGATTTATATGTATAATATAAGACCATGCGGAGGTAGCCGCTGGCGGAAATCTAGTAAGAATATTAAGAAGGTAAATTTAAAACATACAAATGAGTAACAAAACATATACTGACTCGACATTACACACCAGGTCACACCGCAAACATTCATATTTGGTGAGATGCTGTCTCATATGCTCGCTGAGGAAACAAGCCCGCCTGAAGCGCGTCTTGCAGAATCGACAAACGATCGAACCCACTGCCTGTTAAAATAATTTACATAAACTAAAGACCTTGATGGCGTAGTGTTGAGCGTGTTTGTCTGCGACCATTCTATAGTATATTTTGATTAATTTTGCTACAAATGTACAATGGCGGACTTAATGCCTTAGGCAGATCTACCAGTCAACTTTAGGATGATGTGGAGACAAATAGTCGGTGGGGAAATTTTGTAGGAAAAGATTTTACTATGAGTATACTTACATATACCATGTACATACATAAAACAAATTAACACTACCTATAGACTATGCATACCTTTACAGCATGCGTATATATATTGTGCTGTATTCAACGTTTTGTTGAAGAACCAGTACCAGTCTTTTGTCTAAACATATATTATTAAATAAACAAATACATACACATAAAGACGAATAATGATTTAATACATCTGCTTGTTCCAACAGAAAGTTACGCAACTTGTTTTTAAAAGCTAATTTACTAATGATCATTCTCATATCAAATGGGATAGGGTGGGATTCATTCAAAATAATAGATTTAACAAAGAACGAAAAGTGAATAATTTCGGAGTGATGAAATGAACAGAGTAGACGATTAGAAGAGGAACGATGAGTTTTGGTGTGAGAGGTACATAAGTACTAGAAGTGACAGGCAAGATAAGGAACGTTTGGAGAGTTCAGTAAAGAAAACAAGGTAGTTAAATCCCGCATTCTTCGTCGCTGCCGGATGGGCATCTATTTTAAATTTGAACGATATGCAGACACATGGTCGTATTTTCTAAGATTGAATACGAACCGAATGCAGTGAGGAGACGATCAAATTTGTTGAGTAGATCTGCATTCAGGTCGAGGTAGCACCCATCACCACAGTCGATTATGGGAAATATTAAGGTCTGCACAGACATAGCATTAATATTATCTGGCAGAAATTTTTGAGGCGATAAAGCGCTTGCAATATTCCGGTTACTTTCTGACAGACACTACTTACTTGAGCTTGCCAATTGAGACATGAATCGATATGTATTCCTAGTAACGATAATATGTAATTCTAAATATAATAAAATGTATATGGCACTAGCAGGTTGCTGATGCGGCAAGCTCCCTTTGTTTTTCTGATTCTGACCTACCTCATTACTATTAATTATTAACAGTTGTAGTAATTACCTCTCCATGTTTTTTTAGAAGATGTACATTCAACATATTTTCCTGTGAGAATCCTTTATAACAATCATTACATTTATATACTGCATGCAAATATTTCGCGTTCTGTCTTTTAGCTTGAAATTCCTTCAAAGCTTCCTCCTCGGTGAGCGTAATTTTCCTCCAGAAACCAGAATCGAGAAACTGGAGAACTTTCAACTTACCATTCTTTGATTTTGTAAACTTACGTTTCCTAGTCTCTGGCTCATGAGTAATGTTTGATGCTTTTTTGTTAACAGATGTACTCTTTTTGTTTTTAGACTGCTTTAATAAAAGTTTCTTCACTATTTTAGGTTCTTCTCTCTTCTCTTCAAATTCTCTCGCTGATTCAGACACAACTGGCTCTTCTTCTAGTTTGTCATTTAATTCTTCTTCTAATTGACAAATAATCCTTACTGAACTGTCTTCTGTTTTAAGTCCTAAAGATAGTTCATTAAATGGCATGTCATTATCTGAACAATTATTACTAACAGCATAAAAATCATTGCTGCTTTCAAAATTATCACAGTTGCGATCTATATTTAATGTCATTATTTTGGACTTCAGTCTTTCTTTTTGAAATTCAATATTGTAAGTTTTCACTTTTTTATTTGCTTTTATAATTTCTATATTACCACGTTTTATAATTTGCATCTGTCTCGAATACATATTGCATATTTTATCATAGGTAAGCTACAAAAAACAAATTAAATTTTAAACCTAATTGAATATTGCTTGAACTTAATCATCATGATTCATAAAAATATATCATACTTTTGGTATCCTTAGAATAACATAGTTGTGAACTATAAATAAGTGTACAGTCAACAGCATGTCATATACATAATTATCAAGTTTCTGCACATGAATTTAAATTTTAAAACATTGATCATAGAGGTCAAAATTCATTGCGAAAATTCGAAAAAGTACCATATATTAAGTATCTACTCACTGGAGCTGTTCTTGCCATATGTTTAAGTGTTTGCTGTGCAAAACAGCATTTCTCTTTGAAGAAATGGTACTTATTGAGTATTGCTGCACATTGATAACAAAAGTATTTTGGAAGACCATCATTATTAGTGACCTACAAAAGATTAAACATAATAGGGTATTTGACACTTTTCTGAAAGCTTTTTTAATTGGTTGTTTAATACATTATAAATACACTGTCAATATTTTTCATGGGAATCTGGTTTTGTTTATAAAAAATGAGCTAAAAATTGTATGTATAAATATAAATTTTGCATATCTCTAATAACACTTTTTTGACATGACAGCTTCCTGGTTTTTGCTTGCAATGACAACCAGCTCATAGTCGTTCATAAAAATTCCTTAAAAAGATTGCACTTTCTGTATATTATATTACTAAAGCTAAACATATTTTATTTGCAGATTCTAAGCAATAAACGTCATTCAATTGTTATCTAACTGTATGATCACACCACGCAACTTATTTTTAATAGTGTCAAATACCCTATTATGGTATACTATCAATACATCACATTTAAAATAAAAGTCTCTAAGAAATTAATAATTTAAAAAAAATTCTAAGTTGGTTGTCAAATTTAGCATAATAATTTATTCAAAGTATATTGCTTTATTTAAGGTCTCTATTAGGAATATGTGTGATAAAAAATTAGACAAAAAAAAATTTTAACAGTGCTACTTAGAAACAAGGTTAAGTGTTAGAGTATATTTAGAGTAAGACTGCTCTTTGTATTAGTTAAAATTCATATTATAAAACAGAGACATAACAAAGATTAATCTAGTACAAGGATCTACGGGAGTAATATTTGCTCCTAGAAGGTAGTAGATTTGCTCATTCTCTGTGTAATAAGAATACAGACCACTACTAAAATTGCAATTTTAGCGTAAATTTACTTTGATGCTAAACCTTGTTTATAATTAGCACTGTTAAACTCTCAAGGCTCAAAGATGTAATATTAAATGCCCTATACTGAATAAATTGAATTTGAATTATCTAAACTAGCTTGATGTGTATGTTTAAGCTGTGCATGGTACATATAGCCCATGACAAACTTCTGTCTCACTCTGAAATAGCAACACCTAAGTGTTTTATTTTTCAACTCTTATATGTATATCAATTTTGAATATACTACACTGTTTTTATATAAAATAATTTTGATTTGTCTTTACAAACCCACATTTTAATTATACTAACTTTTAATCCTTTAATATTTAAACTAATCTTGAGGGACCAAGCTTTAGATAATTGAGATTCTACATTTGATTCTACTGTATATCATATTGAGATCTATTAATAATCCAATAACAACTTCTTAGATATAAATATACCTAGCTATTTTTGAATGTCATTCAGTTCTGTACATATTCGAAGTCACTCAGTTGTCCGAATTCATTTCAAAAGCAGTAGCCCCTCAACCTTGAATTTGTAATAATCTTACTGGGCATCAGAGAAATGAGTTTTGAAATGACATAGGAATAGAATATCTGATACATTTATGAATCAATCTATCTTATTTTGTATTTTTATACAAAAATAGGATTAATAGAATTTCTACACTTATTTTTCTACACGATTTTTAGATAATAAATCAGGTGAATATTTATTTAATAGATTACAAAAAAAAAACTAGAGTTCTTATTGGCAGAATGAAGAATCAATATAAGGTAACTAAAATGATAATAAAAAGAAACACCAGAATAGCTGTAAAAAATGCTTCCCATTGTAATATAAAAATGAAGACCATTGATTCAGATAAATATTTAATAATATTACTTGATATCGCGATAAAAATACTATTAGCTTTGAATATTTAAAATTTGAATGTCCTTGAAAGGGAACGACAGGAGGAAACAATATTAAAACAGGTGTTTTGTAATGTACCTATAAGAAAAACTTAGCCGTCGAATTATACTCACTCTGTAGTGGATATTACAGATGGTTTACTCACCGGAATAGTAGTAATTTCTTCATAATAACACTTCAGGTAAAACTCCTCCAATTTGTAATATTTCGCAAACTTATCAGTCCGAAGACATATTCTACATACTTTTAAATCATCCATATTTGTAAATTAATTATTAAGTTACCTTTCAAAACAAAATCAAATTTTTTTCTAATGTTGTTGGCATAAATTCCACAAACCGAAATCAATCGCAAAATAAGCTTTCGTATGTTTTTGTTTACGTTTTAGGATTGGGCAAAAACTATCGATAAATTAAAATATCGATATGTTTTCTATAAAAATCTACGATATATTTTCACGCGATATATCAACTGCGATATTTATTTTCAGATATTAAATTCGTATCAAAATCGATATATTTTTAAAGTTCTGTTGTCTACTCATGAGTCTCATCATGTATTTCTTAAGTTTAGAACAAGAGTAGGTATGTAGTTAGTAGGCTGTATAAGTTTAGAAATTACAGTCTATGACCTGCTTATTTTTTTTGTTTGTCAATGACAATGACACTGCTTGTTGGTATCACTGAGAGTGATCCTGATGTTAATATCAGACAAATACTGGTTTATTTGAAAAATGTAATTTTTTTTTTGTGTTGATGATGTGGTTTTCTTGGCTTTATGTTTCTATTTTAAATAATAATACTGATGTCAAAACCGCCAGGTGTGTATTTGCTTTAAAATTTCGAGTGTTTTGACAATTTTTATAGACAATCTCTTATAACGCAAAAATATCGATATTTTATGTCAATATCTTATATATATAAAAATGAATCGCAAAATGTGTTGGTAAGCGCATAACTCAACAACGCCTCGACCAATTTGGCCAAATCTTTTTTTAAAATGTTCGTTGAAGTTCAAGGATGGTTTTTACGGCAATTAGAATTATTGCTGGAAAAACCCTAAAAATAGCCCTTTTCTTTTTCCCATACAAATGATTTGTAACTAAAACGTAGTCAATTTGAGCTTTATTGCTATGGTATAAAGTTCATATTAAATTACAAGCACTCACTGTTGTCTAAGCAATGTAGGTGTGTTCCTAACGTCAAAGATCATATCTATCAAAACAATGTGCGTGTGTGCGTTGGAGCACAGAATACATAGTTGGAGGAGTTTAATGTCGCGTTCCGAAACTCGCGTTTCTTTTGTATTAGTTTCGGCACGCGAGATAAAATGCATCAGTTTCCACGTCATTACATGTATTGCCGGCACATTGATGAAAATACGCTCTGTAGTAGCAAAGCTGTTGGGTCCTAGATAGCTCATTGGTTAGAGCAGTCCCTGGATCGCGAATGGGTTCGAGTCCCATTCCGGGGTACAGGTAGATGGATTCTTCCAGCATTTTTCCTTGAGAATGTTTATATATTTTTTTAATTCGAATAGTTTACTTTTATAATGCTGTTGTGTGTAATGTGTTTTTATGATCATAAAAATCTCTTTTTTCTATATTTAATACTATTACTATTAATACATTGCAATAATAATTATGATTCACATGATTAACAATAAAGCGATTACTTACTTTTAAATCCTTATATATGTTTTATTTAATTATTTTTTATTCACAACGCCCTATCACCAGGGTGACGGTTCTGTTCAGGAGAATTTTTTTAAATACGTAGGCAAAAAAACTGCCACATTATAAATCTTTTTGACAGGACGAAGTCTGTCGGGTCAGCTATTTATCAATATATTTAAAAATATCGATACGATACATATCGATTTTTTTTCGTTTGGCTTGGCCACCTCTATTGCGTTTACACTAGGGATAAACCCAGAGATTAAAAGTATATATATGGAAAAACACTTGTATTTACTCGTTCAAAGAAAGTACTTAGGTATGAACGAGTAAATACAAGTTCTTTCTTTCGATATCAAATATTTTGGTAACGATACTTTCGAACCGTTTAATTAGTATCATCGTAAAGTAAGTTATTGTATAAGTACTTGGTCGGATATACACTGAGGAGAGTCAAAAAACTCGCGTGCTTGACTGTTTGCACTGTCATAAAGAGTCGAAACTCTGTCTCATGAAAAATTCCCACTAGCACGGCGTTCTAATTGTATGTCAATAAGCATTACTAACACCTGGTACTAATTTGATGTAGTCAAAGATCTATCTGTAGAGCTGTCAACGAAAATTTAAAGCAATACTTAACGCATCACTTTTTATGCCTAGAACTGCTTGTCTTTCTTTCGTAAACAGAGAATTGTTATTGACTGTATCAAATCTGCTTTAAAAATTTATAAATATGATGACTATGGTGAGGCAATTTAAAGTATTCGATACGAGTAAGTATCGATACTTTTCAATTTGAGTTCGTAAAGATACGGTATCCTACCTACTTCATAACCGATATGGTATCGAGTAAAAGTATCTATACTTAAATTGTATCTATTTCATCCCTAGTGGATACCATTCCGCCAATGTCACGTTGGTGGCCTTTACACGTAAAGTGATACAATTGTTGATAAGCATAACAATAATACAATAGGACTCATAAATGGGTTTCTACTTTTTCCGCCTTTACAGTAATATTGACAATAGGGATACCCAATCTTTAGGATCATGACCTCGGGAATCCATTAACAATCTGAATCGCATTACTTTTTGTGAAGTATTAATGTATTTCTTCATTTCATATATTATACCCGCAGTCTTAAGTTATACGAAACTAATGACAAACAATGAAAAGAGTTAGGCGTGATCTTACTTTGTCTTAAATATTCACTCTGTAGTCAGTGTCTTAACAACGATTTTTCCATACGATCTTCCAGGCAATTGATTAAATGTGATTCTATCAATCAATTAAAAAAAATCGGTATATCCTATTATCATATTCAATTGTCTAAAAGTTTCAGTTCAAGTTAAGCATTGAGCATCCCTAATTGACATTATGCCAGACGAAAGAAAGAAAGAGACAAAAAGAAAATGGTTTTGATATATTGTTTTTCTGTTTAAGAAATAAGAAATGGTCACTTTAGGCTGAAAATCGAAAATGTTTGATTTACAAGTATGTCGAATATGCCTCCGGGATGAAAGAAAATTTTATAAAATGGATAAGTATTTTCTTAAAAAATACTATGAGGAAATCATGGCTTTGCCAGTAAGTTTTTAAGATAGTTTATTTACTATTTTTACTAAAAATAAGGTAATATTCAATTATATGTAAAATAACTTGATGAAAATTGTAGTTTTTTATTTTATTTATGCAAATAATAGTGTTACGACACTATATTTTCTACTTCTAAGTGTATAATATTAAATAAACATTTAAAAGTTTAATTAGTACATATTTACTAGCATAATAGTAAATGTTAACACAATATAAGCACCTATAACTTTATTATGACCTACAAATTTGAACAGATAGTGTGCCAACTCTTGTATAGCTAATACTAAGGATATTGGTTTTTGTGTTTGTATATTGGATTATATAAATTTTTGTGTAAATGTAACTTATGCATCTTGTCTTGTGCTTAGTACTTACATAAGGTTTTCTTTATTCATTTTGATATTTCTTTTAATGTTAATAAAATCTAGATACTCTCATTTATTATCAATGAGTATAGACGTTATAATTATCATGATAATTATGAACCATATTTTCTTGTCTAGTTGATATTTTTACTGTCACACATTAAAAAAAAGATATGGTGTAATGGTTCTAGATTGAGAAAGTTGATGGGCTGCCTCAGTACTTTTGTTATCAATGTGCTGCAACATTGTATAAGTTTCATTTATTCAAAGAAAAGTGCCATTATAGTCACAAAGCACTGACAGATATGCTTTGGAATGGAAAGGTAAGTTTTGCTCATTTTATGCTCACTAAACTGAATTCTGCTTTAGCTGCTTCCACTCAGACTTTAAGAAGAAAATATAGCATATGTAACACAATGATTATAAAGCACTCTTGAGAAATTTCTTAAATTGGTTATTAAGTGGTCAGTCACATGTGTAGGGGAGTATGACAAGTGGCATAAAGCAGTGTCTGGGCAAAATTTAATTGCGATTAGGAAGTTTCATGATGTTGATATTATTATATTCAAAACAATATGATAAAAATACAGATAAAAACTAAAATAAACCAAAAAACAACATTAAAATACATGAATAAATGACTAAGTTATAGATTATTTGAAACTGCATGTTTTCACACGGAATATCTTTTGCCCCCGACTTGCCTGTGATGTCACAGCACCAAACTGGAGATTGTTGCACTACAAATTAAATATAAGTCTTACAAAATACTTAATTATTTTCTACTTATTGGGTACTCTGGCTTTACTTTTTAGTTATTAATAGACATTTATTTTTTTTATTCTATAATAATAATAAGAAGAAGAAGACTAAATATTTTATAACCTGCGAAAGGTAAAGATATTCCTTTAAATGTGTATAAAAGGCAAGTGTGAGTCAGACTTGGGCACTGAGGATTCCATGGAATTATTACATTTTCATACCATATAACATATCCAATACTTTTAATACTTTGTTTTTGTTACGTTTTTATAGTGATTGTATGAATGACAAAGTAATACCTATTTGCGGTTTTTGTAAATGTACTATATCTCAAAATGTGGCTTTACCCTTCTAAGCAAGTTTTTTTTGAAAATGTTCATTGGAGTTTACAGCATATTTTTACACAGGTATTCCAATCTTCTATTTTAAAAGTTAGGGGGAGGGAAGGGAGATGCCCTCACATTTTACATCATTGGAAGTGATGATGCAATAGCTAAAGTGTTCGCCCGTTATCGATTTTTGCATTAACTGTTGACTTTTATATTGGAATATTTACATTAGTCGATGGGCCCGCATGCATAGTTCAAGTGATAAAATCTTTCAGTTCCAGTCAAACACTAATAGAAATAAGTACGGAAATCGACGCTATCGACCAATATAAATGAGTTTGCACTAGTCAGCAAAACTAATAACAGTTGATGATCGTCTAATGAAAATAAGCAGAATAAACACCGCACACCGAATGCGGGCCCTATCGACCAATGTAAACGAGCTTGCAGTAAACTAATGACGGTCAATGATCGCCTACTGAAAATAAACGTAGAAATCGTCCGCGCTCTCATGCGGGCACTTTCGACCAATGTAAATGAACTTGCACTAGTGTGTAAATAAATGAGATTCAATGACCGTCTAATGAAAATAAGCACAGAAATCACCACGCTCCGCATGCGGGCCCTGTCGACCAATGGAAATGTGCGTGCAGTACTGGATAAACCAATGACAGACCCTAATCTCCTATTGAAAATAAGCATCAACACACGCGAAGGTACCGCGTGTAGTGAAATTATTCTAACGAGCGCAACTTCAAAGTCCCATAGCTTTTTTATTTATGTAAATATTTAAGAAGTTTTTTCACAGTATTTTTTGTATCATACTTATTCTTGTATTTTAAATTGAAAAAATGTGTGGTGATGTGATGAGTACACCTGTCAATTGACAATTGATTAATTGTTAATTAAGCATTGTAAAAGAACTAATATAAGATGGGAGGGGGGGGGGGGGGGGTGGCACAGGACAGGACTTCTATAAGATTAACTGATGATCTTGCGTAGTCAACAGGAAGCGTTGGGCTCCTGGCCGTTCTAAATCTATCTTTATGGGAGTAAGATTTTTACTCATAACTTGATGCGATGTAGTTCAATATCGATGCGTGAGATACCGCATGAATTGCGCGCCCTTTATAAATATATAGAGAATCGCAAGTGTTTACTCATGAGATTGCGCAATCTGTCATTATTGATAAAAAACCTCCTCGACATCGAAGTGCATTTGAAGACGATCGAACGCTTGAGTTGCTTTTGATTTTCTGTTCAGTAAAATCGAGCGATTCAGTTGAGCACCATAATATCGAAATATATTCAATTTGGCTAAAAAAATATGGTAACATCCTCCTATATAGCCGAAATAAGAATGCTGGGTGAATTGGTTCAATCCATTAAGAATATATGTGCTTAGGCATCACCAATCCGTAATGGGACCTACACGTGAGCCCAGTTGGGAATGCTAAGTGGATTGATCATCTATGACGAATATCTGGGCTTTAGCGCCACCAATCAGACTTGGGACCTACACGCGGGCCCAGGTGGTATTGCTGGGTGGATTGCCTCGATGTTGAAGTGGCTAGAGCGTTGAGCGCGTCTGCGATTGAGGAGCGACGTTACAAAGATCGCTAATCGGATAGATGACAAAATTTTCTTTACTCGCTACTAAGCAAGTGAAAGAAAGAAAGGAATAAGGCAGAAAGAAAGGAAGACAAAAAGTAAAAAAGAAATAAATAAAGACAGAGAGAAAAAAGGAAGGATAGACAGAAAGGAAGGAAAGAAAGAAAGGAGGAATGTCCCGCCCCACCCTGCTCAGCCCAATAAAAGATATTGATTACCCATCCTGTTACTGGCCTTTGTGAACGACACTTATCTTATGAATAAGAAATCGGGACGAATAAGAAATAAGAAATTGTGAAAAGTGATAATTAATTGCTAGTTTTAATTGTTTCTGAAAACAGTTGAAAATATTCGTTGAATTTTTAATTGCATCTTGGAATTAATATGAGTTAATTTTAATAAATTAATTGCGATCTGCAATGAACAGATTAATTGCAATCAAAATTTCAATATTAAGATTAATATATTATTGATTAACGCCCAACACTGACCTTAATTTCGTGATGTCACAAAATTAAATATAATATTTAATAAATATTAAAGGTTTCTGAGTGTAAATTTGCAAAATATACGACACTAGAAAGAGGGAGACTAATAAGTGTGACAACCAGTGAGAAGGATGGGGAGGGGGTATAAAACCATGAATTATGTATGAATTTATTTATGTAATCTGTATGTGTAGCTCAAAATTACATGGTTTGACATTTTTTTTTTTCAGGTAACCCAATCAGCTGTCAATAGAATAAAGGCAAAACAAAATCCTAAACTAATGTATGGCACTTTGGAAGTTGTAAAAAGAAACAAAAGAGTAAATACTTTAATATTAAAACACACTTATGATGAAGAAGAAGACTCAAATGATATTAAAGGAATTGATGCAATCGATTACTCTGACCATTCATATATGGATTCTGAATGTATCAGTGATAATGTTGATAATATTGAACATGTTGAGCCTGAACCGGAATTGGTTTTAGCTGTAGATAATGCTGATAACACAGAGATCTTCCCAGCTACTGAAAATGATGTTATTGAATCTGACCCTCCAAAAGTAGAAAAAGTCACTAAAAAAAAGTCAAAGCAAAGTAAGATGCTTAAAGAAAATAAAATGTCTAAAACCAGACAGACAAGGAGACGAAAAATGGGCAAAAAGAAAAAAAATGAAGAAACCGACTCAGATGATGAAGTTTTAGCTAATAAGAAAAGATCTAATGCAGCTTCAGAGAGAAAAAATGTTGAATTCACAAAAGCAAAAGGTGGTAAGCCGAAGGTCCTTAAGTTTTTAGATTCCGGATTTTGGAAGAAATCATTTTTGACTGATGAAGAAGCCATGGCAGAATTTCAGGCTAAGGCACAAGATCGAAAGTACCTTAGAGCAGCTTTTAAATGTACAGATTGTTATAGAGGTTTCTCACAAAAGAGTATGTTGGAAAGGCATATACCACTAAAACATGGAGAGGTAAGATATTCGAAGATGTTTCAATTATGTATGGATCTTTATTGATGGCAATTGCACTAATATAAAATTCACACGACGAAACTAATATTATGCTTTACAATATTTCACCCTAATTCATTTCATTTACAAATACTAACCTTGAACAGACATTTTTATCTTATACATACACCCTACAATTACATAACCTATTATAAGTTTTATTTAAGGAAAACAGTATTATATTTATTTCAATTAGTTTTTTTTTTTTAAGTTTTATCATTTATTAATAATTTTTAATGTTTCATCATTAACAGGCACTAGGTCCATTAGTTTGCCGCTTCTGCAAGTGTCGATTTAGGACAGCTTACTTTTTGAATAAGCATATGAGACTGCACTATACCAAGTTTGAATGTCTGCGGTGTAATTTAGTTTGTAATATAGAGTAAGTATTTTTTTTTCTGTATGTTTATTGAAACATTCCCTACCTCCGTGGCAATTCATAATTCATTGTGAATATAGGCGGTTTTGCTTTCTGTCACATTAACTGGCTCACTGACATTACGACCTTACGATATAACAGCGGTCGTAAGACCCTTAATTTTCAATAAAGGCATGTAAGTTACATACCGGAATGCTACATATAACCCTGTTTGTAAGACAAGAGTGGCACATAGGTAAATATGATAAAGTACCACACTAAAGTCCATGAGTATACCCACATAAATCACCATAAATGTGTAAAGAATGCCACTGATTCCTGTAATCGTGAAAGAGTACCACAATCTATTTGTTTAACATTAATATTGTAGTAGTAAAGTCACTTGTAGTTAGGCACTTTAATTAAAACTTTTATAAGTAATTCTAATTCATTTTGTTTTAGTAAATCTGCATTATTCCATGAAGAGTATCACAATGGCGTAATAAGAAAATGTCCTCACTGTGATAAAGAATTCAAGTAAGTAAAGATTATCTTTTGTATTCTCCTAAGAAAATCACGAAAATCACAGAGTTAGGGTTAAATTCAAAGATCAAACATTGTTATGTAAGATGTCTGACGGAAGATAAGTTATCTACCTAATTGGTTATTTGATTGTATTAGGAAATCGAAATTTTAAAGCTTTCATATCCTATTAATCCTATTAAAACACGTCTGTTTTATTTCGCTCCAAAAAGTGTTATTAAATAAATGAAAAACATATTTTTATGAATTATTTAAATAGCAATTCACCCACGCACCCGCAACAAAGACGTTGACGTTTAGTTTATTGAAATGTGACGTCACACGATGCTCCGTCATGGCCAATTGCGTATCGATTCTTGTAATTCACAGATTATAAATCGCACGTTTTTACAATTTATCTTCAAACACGTACAAGTTACCATTTCCGCCATATTGCATATTTTTTAACTATTATATCATATTAATATCCACACTGCTGAGGCTTAGGCATTCCCTATGAACGGTATGAAATGCAGAATGGGCCATGACTCCTCACGTGGGCCCATTCAAGTGTTAGTAGAGTTGTAACCAGGCCCTACGGTTTAACGTGCCTAAAGCACAAAGGATCACTGCGCTATCGAGCTCCACAAAATAGGCAAGTTATAGGTTATAAATAAATAAATATTTTTTACGTAATCAATATGTCACACCTATATTTTTGACACTTAGTATGCTTCCTCAACAGTTCTCAACTTTAATGTCCATAATTGCGTTAGAAAAAATACGCATCCATTATTTTTCTATTATCTGACAGACGGACTAATTAGAATTTCTTTTTTTTTACCCAGGCATTATTCCTCTTATCGAAATAAAATTTGTTCTTGCAAATTTTCGTATAACTGAATATGACAGTATGTGTTAATAAAAAAAGAATTCTCTGTTCAGACATATGTCTACGTTCTACACACATCTACGCACGCACAGAAGTAAACACATGTGTCCACGGTGTGGAGAATCATTCGTCAGTGAACTAGGATTATATTTACATCAAAAAGTGAAACATATCACTGATTCTGTAAGTATTTTGTTTATTACAGCTCTGTTATGCTACTATGTAGATAGTTTAGTCATTTGTGTGCGCCGCGCTATGTTTGCGTGAGCTTGTAATGACACAGCTTTCATTTGTGTGACAGTGACGCTTCAGACGCCGTTTGAGTACCGCGTGTTCTTTTCGTTTTTTTTTCTATAGCTACAGCCTAGAGTTGGGTTATTCTAGGTAAATTTGATACTAGTGTACCTATTCCTAGTATTATGTAATACTCCATCAAATACCTAATCTACCTAGTATATTTACGTTATTGCAGTTGCCTAAAGATAAAAACTACTCTCTTATATTAAAGTCGAATATATGGAGAAAATCGAATCGACAAAGAGGTGGAAATGATACGCACATGCAAATATGGTCTCTAATATCTTAGTGTAGGGTTGAAAATCGTGTGATTTACAGTAATACTTGGTGGATCAAGTATTTAACCTAGTATTGTGGTAACTTAGTACGTGGAACTGTTCTAATAAATAAGCTACAAATCACCTAGTATTAGTAGTATCATGTAATAAGGGGAAAACCAACGCCATGATTTTAAAAAGAAAATATTTGTTTATTTAAAGGGTAACATCGACGTTGAGGGTAACACTTACTGTGACGTGTGTAAAATCAAATTCGAAACGACGGAAGCTTATGACAGACATCTATTACATTCTGCTATGCACACCGAAGAGTAAGTCACTTTTATTGTCGGCTTTATGGCATAAATAATGAATGCAAAAATATTTTATTTGTCATTTTGTTTCAGTAAATTACTTGAAGATGATACTGCCATGAAAGAAATAATGAAGGATGATGTTGATATGGATATAAAAGACTGTGAAGAAATTCAAGTGAGTATTCTTTTCTTTTTCTATTTATAATGTAAATAGGACCTTGTGTGTGTGGGCTCAAGGGTGTGATTTCCTTGAATTATTGATATTATAAAGTATGTTTTCGAATTCTTATATTATATTTGTTTCAGAATTCGGAGGAATTGTATACTAGGTGAGCGAAAATATTGATTTAGTGATTCATTTCTAAGGTATTGCCTGTAAAAAGTCAGAATATTAGTTTAGTAAATAAATATGTTTTGCCAGGAAAACGAGAGTGGAAAAGACTTTATCGGCAGTGAGGAAGAGAAATCTCAACAAGGCACCAGCGAAAGTTGCTAAGAAACCAACAACGTGTCAACATGTGAGTATATTAAGTGTATGTGTACAATTTAACTCTAATATTCTTATATTGGATATTTTATTCATTATAGTACTATATTGATACGGAAAATGTGTGAATGTGAATATGGAAATAGTTTTAAGGATTTTTTTTTTTTTTTAAGCTTTCCTTTAAGTGATTTAAAGCTTATTTGATCCAACTTGCTTATGTCCAATTCAGCTGAGAAAAATACATCTTTAGTTCTGATGACAGTGCGATTACATATAATTGTTGTTAATTCATAATAGCCGCCGAAGCAAAATGGCGGGACGCTAATTTTGTATAAACCATCAAATTAAAGGGTCATAATGTGTAGTATATAATTTTTTATCCAAGATGGCCGCTGTCACCATCACAAAATGGCGGATAACATATTTTTGTACAACTTTCCTAATTTGGAAGTTTGTTTTAGAATATAGTAATAATTAATATTATTTCTTGATTGACTTTAGTGCGGTAAACACTTTGAATCTCAGTCGGCATGTATGAAGCATCATCACGCTGAGCATCCGAGGAAGCCTTTCTATTCACCTAAAGACAGAGTTATATGTGAGATATGTGGAGCATCACTAGCGGTAAGTTGTTATTTTTTTAAATTAAAATTACAATCCTCTTATAGCCGAAGTGACATTAGAAATCAAAACAAAGATCTCGATGTCAATGTAGCTATCACTTTTTCAATCAGTCTTTGCGGTGGTTAACAGCAATTTTGCAAATGTCTTTCATTGGATGGGTGACCGAAAATTTACTACCTTGAATTCCGCAATGTTATGTAAGACACATTAAGCAATTAGTCCCGAGTCTATACTCCATCCATTATAGCATTAGACCGAAGTAAAATAAGGTTCTTTTTATGGTATACTTTGTGACAATTTATATCAATAATTATGTTACTCTAAGACTGACGGCTAATTTGCTACATATCCACTTAAATACCTGCTGCTTTACTTAACTGTTGTCGTTTAAGCTATATATTAAACAAATTTATGAGTATTTGACTAACTTAAATAATTTTATAACTATGACAATAAAAAGTGTTCATCTTAAAGAACCTAAAGAAGCAGGGTTGGATAGTTTCGGCACGATTCTCATGTCATTATAATTCTACCAGATTTAAAACGTTGCACATTCCCTTCAAACGTTTCGGCAGTACAGCTTTTTAATTTTGTCAGATTATAATGTATTCATAATTGTCAAGATACGTAATCTGGGATTGTCATTCGCTGTGAATACTTGTTGTTTTGCCGTTTTCCGTGATTAAATTATTATTGTAAGTAAGATGTATTGTTATAGCTTTGTTTTAGTTATCTTTTTGTTGTTAAATTGAAAGTAAAACAATGTCTCCTAAGAAGAAGAGAATTAAGCAAAATCCACTGAATTATACAGAAAAGCAAACGTTAATCAATATTTACAAACAAATTAAGAGTCTCGGCCTGTAGGTACTCCAGCTTTAATAATAAAAATTGCATTTTGTTTACCTTTCTTTCCTGGGCATAGATATTACGAATTATAATTATAACATAATAATTTTATATTATCATATTATAATTTAAATTTTCCAAACTGTAACGGTTTCCTGGAAGAAATTGCTTCTTAGCGATAAGGCTGCCGATTGTACTATTTGTTCTTTGTGTTATTATTTCATATTATTGGTGTTTATGTACAATAAAGAATTATTCATTCATACTAAATTCTATTCTAAATGTATACTCTTACAATTAGAATATATAAAAACAACAGATAGATAGTTTTAATTCCACGTTGGCTTGGGAGTATAAGATGAATTCAGAAAACGTTGGCCTCATCTCAACCCCGAGTTATCGTAAATAAAGAAAAATTGCCCAGCTCTGTCAGACTACCTAACGTTCAAAGTTTCAACAAAACTATTATATAATATTAATTTATCTTGAAAATAAAATGTTCTGTACTGCTGTTTCTGTGACCCTCTTTTTTCTAATGTTATAATGAATGAAGTATAGTAGTCGTTAACGCCAAACCATTACGCATTGGATTGAGCCTCGTGGTTAGTTATGGATCTGTGCTCCTGTGTTTCTTTCCCATTACAAGACCTGTTCCTCAGCAGTACTGATATTTATAGGCTGCTGATGAATTTATCTTCACTGTACAAGAAATTTATTATAGAAAGCGCCATAATTGTTTTTATAAATTGAAACACGCATCTAAATTACGCCATTTGACGGTAATTTCACACATAAATGTACACGAATCAGTAATTCGAATAAGTCAATATTATTTATGATCTGTAAAAGTTGTCAACAACGAGTGTAGCCGCATCATAACATGGCAGAATTTTCAGAATGTATCGATGTTAGTCGGTGTTGACGTATCCTCTATATGACAGTTGTGTTAACGAACTGCACTCAGTCTATTTTGGAAATTCTACGGCGTCGAAAGTACGTACTGATTTAAAGGGAACTTGTCTGCTGATAGTTTGATAGCACGTTTTGTAAATGTTATTTATTAGATATCGAGCTTAAGCGCACTATAACGTTGCAGAATGGACACGAATACCTTGATAATAGAATAAATTGCCGCGTTTTTGAGTCAAATAAAAAATATTATTGATAAATCACGTTTTATTTTACGAAAATCCGTATAGTTAATCAATTTGGAATTCATAATGTGAAATATATATCCCATCTGGTAATTTTTTATAAATTTTTCTTTCAGATAAAAATATTTTTCAATCACCGACATATGCTACAATTATTTATGTATATTTTTAATATTATATGTTTATTTACTACATTCTGTCCGATATATATAAAATGCCTTCTCCCATTAAGTCCGCTTTTTGCTCTTCTTTTGAAGTAGAGACTAAATAAATAAATATATGTTTAACAGCCTAGCAGTGTACCTGCTCACCTTAATCAACACACGAGGCGTAAAATGTACACGTGTGACACTTGTGGTAGATCATTCACCACTAACAACATGTTAAGGAATCATATTGTGGTAAGTTTACAGTATTAGACAAACTGTAAATATATTGACAAGAAATGGTCATATTATAAATTGCAAAGTGTATCCATATTCATATAATGTCTTATATAGACAGTATATAATGTTATATACTGTCATACTGTTTACAAATTATTTCTGTTTTGTATTTTTTTTTTATTCTTAACTAGCAAAATAACACTTAATTTTGCTGTATTAGTAAACGTAGGGTTGCCAACCGTATAGTAGAGTATTGTACTCTATATCACTAACACCCGGTTTCCGAATTGAGATTTTAAAGTTAAAAGTCTCAAAATGTACTTAAACAGGTTTTCTTTTCTGATTTTAGTTTTTTTTTTTTAATAATCAGTTAATAACGGTTTGATAAACCTAAGACTTTTTGACTTGTGAAACGTAAAAAAGTTAAGTTTTTGAGATTAATCAGTAGAGATTTTGTACGTTTCTCAATTCAAAAACCGGCTGTAATACCTATAGACGCTAAAATACTCTTTTACATTATGTTAATTATACTAGTGCCAATCACATATATGTATGTGATAAACTCTTATTATCGTAACTTTTTGGAAATCGAAGTTACTTTATTTCTTCTAATAAAAGTTGGAAATTCTACATAGAGATTAAACTGGCCCTACTTTTATGCGTTTTAAACGACATAGTGTAGGTATATATTGTACTTCCAAAAGACAATTTTGATACATATAAGCGATATATATTATACATACATATTTTACTTCTTACTTCAATATAACTATACTATATAGAGATAAAAAAAATTGTCTATAATCAAAATTTTGCTAGCTAGGCTATTATCGCATGTTTTATAACTTCCAGACTCATACGGGAGAGAGAAACCACGCCTGCAATATTTGCGGGAAGCGTTTTGCACAAAGCGGTAGCTTAAGTCTTCATCATAGGACGGTTCATCTTAAACAACCTTATCCTAAAAGGTAAAAAAAAGTATGAAATCCTTTGCAAAGAAGTACACTGATTCAATGATATTGATGCATATTATAGCCAGTGGCATAGCGTAGGGGAGGGGGGCGGGGGAGGGTGGGGACAGCACCGTTTAGGGGGCGGTAAAATTTCATAGTAAACAAGATTTTTTTTTTATATATTTGAGCCAATTAATATTTTTAACGCAACCATATATTCGGACCGAATGAAAAGAGGACGGATTTTTTCAGTACTTATTCTGTGATGAATTGGGAGAATACTCTTTCTTTAAATAATATTTTGTAGCGAATGGCAACACCATCTATACTGACTTACGGGGATTCCCCGTTTTTTATTTTGTGCTTGGATTGTATAGACTTATAATCAGCAAGAATATAATAGTTCAATAATGTTTATTACGTACCTTTAAGAAAGTACGTGATGCTTTGACATTTCAAATAAACTTTTATTCATGGATCTTCAGTTGTTTAGTTCATATTTTTATTTTTGTCAAATCTTTTTTTGTTTTTTAAAAAACAAGCCCGCTTTTTAGGATATAAGTCATGTGTTGCGAAGGACAAAGTACACCCAGACCAATTATTTGTAAATCACACGAAAATTGTCCCTTGTGGGGATCGAATCACAACACTCGATCCAGTCGCCAACCGTGCAGTCAAAATCTAACCTATATTATGCAAAATAATGATGACAGTTCTTGCCGAAAAATTCTTAAAAATTAATGTTATAAAATACAAAATTAAGGGGGCAGCAAAATTGTCTTCCGCCCCCGACGGCAGACACCCACGCTATGCCACTGATTATCTATATATATAAAAATGAATCGCAAAATGTGTTGGTAAGCGCATAACTCAACAACGCCTCGACCAATTTGGCCAAATCTTTTTTTAAAATGTTCGTTGAAGTTCAAGGATGGTTTTTACGGCGAGAAAAATTAGAATTATTGCTGGAAAAACCCTAAAAATAGCCCTTTTCTTTTTCCCATACAAATGATTTGTAACTAAAACGTAGTCAATTTGAGCTTTATTGCTATGGTATAAAGTTCATATTAAATTACAAGCACTCACTGTTGTCTAAGCAATGTAGGTGTGTTCCTAACGTCAAAGATCATATCTATCAAAACAATGTGCGTGTGTGCGTTGGAGCACAGAATACATAGTTGGAGGAGTTTAATGTCGCGTTCCGAAACTCGCGTTTCTTTTGTATTAGTTTCGGCACGCGAGATAAAATGCATCAGTTTCCACGTCATTACATGTATTGCCGGAACATTGATGAAAATACGCTCTGTAGTAGCAAAGCTGTTGGGTCCTAGATAGCTCATTGGTTAGAGCAGTCCCTGGATCGCGAATGGGTTCGAGTCCCATTCCGGGGTACAGGTAGATGGATTCTTCCAGCATTTTTCCTTGAGAATGTTTATATATTTTTTTAATTCGAATAGTTTACTTTTATAATGCTGTTGTGTGTAATGTGTTTTTATGATCATAAAAATCTCTTTTTTCTATATTTAATACTATTACTATTAAAACATTGCAATAATAATTATGATTCACATGATTAACAATAAAGCGATTACTTACTTTTAAATCCTTATATATGTTTTATTTAATTATTTTTTATTCACAACGCCCTATCACCAGGGTGACGGTTCTGTTCAGGAGAATTTTTTTAAATACGTAGGCAAAAAAACTGCCACATTACAAATCTTTTTGACAGGACGAAGTCTGTCGGGTCAGCTAGTAGTATAATGAAAAACAACCGATGTGGCTTACCTATGTACATACGCTGAAGGTTGAATTTCGAAAAAACGCGAATTCTGACCAATCACAATGATCGAAACGCGCTCGTCCCCCGCTGAGTGTTAGTGAAACTGAAACCTAGTGCGTTATATTTTACACCTTATAGCTATTGAAATAAGGCTGACTATACATGTCAGTCATACATTCAATCATCGTCGGATTTAGTAGGTCTAGGCGTAAACAAAAATTGTCGAAGCATTTGTTGGCTTTGATTGACTAACCATTTTATTTTCGTCTTTAAGTACGAAGGTATATTGTTTGATTTTGTTGTCGATTTGTTTCAGAAATAGAAGGAAAAGAATAGAAGTGCCGAACACCGAGGCTGGACCATTCGGTGGCAAAGAGGAATACAGAGTATGGAAACATTACTTCGATAATTCGACATACTCTAACTCTTAAATTAAAGAAAGTGGAACTGTTAGGTACATAATAAATACTCCAATGATCGGACAAGATGTTTCAGAAATCGAATTAAAAGATACTAAAATAAAGCTAACCAAAAGTGAGTCAGAATAGCACGATTTATATGCCGTTAAAAAATATTAACTGTCATTACAATGTAATGGCGATTGTTGAATCAGTGACATTGATCAACATCGCTACAATTGACGGAAAGCGCTGATTATAAGTTACTTAACACAGTTACAAGATGGCGCTTTTGACGTAGAACCTTTATAGCACTTACAAAGTATCTACGTAAATTAAATGTCACTGGATGGCTATATTATTGTAACAAATTTCTGTCAATAGGGTCTTGGACATGTTTTTTTTTAAAGAAAGGTCAAATATTATGATTTGCGTTCCGAATCACATGATTTTGACATCAAAAATAATGCTGAGAGTTATAAAATATAATCAGAGGTCGGAATTAGGTAGAGTTATTTATGTACTTGCATCGAAATGTTGATATTAATGCGGACCTTCCCAGGATTTCTTTATTTCTTCTTCCTTTATTTCTTTCTTTCATTGATGTAAGTTTGGCAACGTCGTGCGTGCAGTAGTTTAAATTGTGTAAAAGTAAATAACTTTTTATTTAAAAAATCACGGGATTTTTTCTGCTCTTTAAAATTAATCTCGGGATTTGAGGCATATCCACTTTATTCTTTCGCTGTATGAAATCAGTGGTCGGAATTAGGTAGAATAACTCTACCTAATTCCGACCACTGAATATAATACAATCCTGAAACTTTTTAATCATTTATTTTTATTTTATATTCCAATCTCATTAATTACCTAAAGGCAAACCATTAAATTGTTTTGCTATTCTGTCCAAGACTATTTGAACACTACAATTTCTTTGATTTTGAGAACTATTTTTTAAATACTTCAAATAATTATTGAAAACGTGTTATTTTCAACGAGGTCAGAAGCCATAAAAACTGTTAAATTATGTATGAAAATACTTCTGAATGAATCTCAAGGAAGACCGTGCCTTATGGCGCCGAGTTCTCTGCTTACCCCGGAAATAATCTCTAATACTATTCTGTTATACAAACAGCCTCGAATTCATCACCAACGAAGCTTTCTTATGTCATAGAAGTTCAATCAAATGAATCTTTTACAAAAGGTAATAAAGGTGTTATTTCATTTATGGTGTGACAGCGCTTGAGACCGTTTTTAACAGAATAGCGTAGCTGTTATAAAAGTATAAGATAGTTTAAAATATTGATCAAATAGGGCAAGTACCTTCTCGTGAAAAGACTATTGTATTGTAATTGGTAACATAAAAATATTGTACAATCTTTTTGTACTGACTGAGTAGTGTGAAGTATCAACCTGTATATATAAAGTATTTAAATAGTAATGGTTGTAACTTATTTCCAAGACTTTATTTTTCATTATGATAGTTTTGTCGTATTATTTTAAAACCACATGTATAATCACATGAATATCTTATGAAAAATGCAATCTCAAAAAAACTCTAAAATTATTTATTATATTTAAGCTTTAAATGTTTTGATTACATACATATACAACCTTTTTGTATTTTACAATTGTAGAAAAATATTTTAAAATGATATAATTTACTGAAAACTACATTTTATTATCATGTTTTGCATGAATTTATTTATTTGTGATGAGATTAGCGTATTTATGTTGCTTAATAGAACTCTATCAATTTAAATAAACATTGTGAGATTACATACTTCATTTGTTTTATTATTTTTAGTATCTACTAGTCGGCAAACAGTTTCATCACGTCAAAACTACAAACGCGATGAAACCGCTTAAAAGTTGTTTCATTTATACTGTCACGCATAGGTATTTGATGTACACCTAATATCGTAACCAAAAAATATAACCATTTAAAAATGTTCAAATGACATTTTTTTCTATGAGTCTGTACTCTTTATTTACCTCCTTCCAAATAAGTGAAAATCAGATAGGTATACTCTAGTTCTTCCAATATAAGTTATCCTCCTCTCTACACGCATTTTTTTTTTCGCCATGTTAATTAGACTTACGCTCGAGTCTATAAGGGTAAGGTTTAAGCAACACCGACGAACCTGCCTATACATAACGAAGCAACGGTAGGTTTCATTTCGTCTAGGTCAGTTATTCTCTAAATTTATTGGGCTCCGACCTATCTAATAAAAATAATTTCCAATCTGGATTCCCTGATGACGAACGAGTTCCAGAACTCCCTAATGCTGTCATGTTCTAATAAAAACCATCATGTACCCTGAAACCATCACTTATTCATGTCTTATACAGTGGAGAAACAACTATTAGGTAAGTCTATGGGGCCCACTTAATATCTTTTAATGTGTTAAATATATAGTTTTTGGGACTTGTAGTTTTATATAAAACAGCATTTATAACACCAAACGAACGTCTTCGAGTTTCCAGTTTATTAACTTACATTCTGAGATTTTGCCCCCCTTTATGTTCATACGAGGTTATTTTCTTTTTCTATGAACTACAAAGAAGCATCAGTAAAACAAACAATCCTCTTATTTTTACCTTAACAGATAAACATTTCAAAGTTTCGTAGGCTAGATCCCTTTGTCCTAAAAAAAACGATAAAAAAAACGTTGATTAGCGATGTGAACCAAACATGCTTATTAAAACCGATATATACTGATAACTCGAAAACCGGTTTGTGGAAGCTTTTTATAACTTTAATACATTTGAAAAATACAAGGTTGCACGTAGGAGATCATAAGTTTGATTAATAAAACATATCCGATCTGCAACATTCTGCTTATAGTCTGCTCCTTCTAGATGACATAATGTACCCTGATTTGAAGAACATTCCCTATGAGAGTACCTATGTTGCCAGTATAGCCACATACACAAGCGGTTAAAAATAAATGTTTTCTTTTAATGAAAGTTTACTCTTTATGAGTATTGTCATGTGTATTTTACTTAATAAGGACACCTTTTGTACTACAAAAGAATAACTGACAAATTTTTTATCTCAAGGTAAGGAATTCATTTAGGAGAATTAAAGAGAAAATTCTTTTCAGTTCTTAATAAATACTTATATGGGGATTGAAACATTCGTAAAAAATCTTTGTTTCTTTAAAAGTGATGAGACGTACACATTTTTTGTAAACAGAAATAAAAATAAATTAATGTTGCTTATCACCAAACTTCATAAGTTCATGATGATTTATTCAGGGATCATTGTGTTGCAAGTTTTTTGTAGTGTAAGTGTTTCTTCCAGCCGCCGTAGAATTGTGAACCGATAGAATAATTTTTCGACATTTATTAGTAACAGCTGATGCTGCATGATATTAAAGAATTCAGTAACATATTTTAAGGTGTATATAATTGCTTTTTGTATCAGAATCGGTTGGTATTCACAAAAACCGTTTTTTTTTGTTTTTGCTCTACACTACAATCAAAGTCAATGTCATTTAAAAATGCTAAAATTGTATTTGTATTCATGTTCCATCCCAAAGAGTATTTAAACACTACGTGATAATACCTATAAACAGTACTAACAACACAAATAATTAACAACTATTACTAACTTACTACTATGTTAATATGTCTGAAATCAAAATATGTAGAATATGTCTCCGAACGGAGGCCAAACTTTACAAATTCGATCGATTTCAGTTAATGTACTATTACGAAGAAGTAATGGCATTAAAAGTAAGTATTGCTCTGTTTAACCTTTGAAAAGTTACAATTACGTGAAATTTGAACGTCAAAACTAGAAAAAATTAAAGAATTCTCGCCAATATTTACTTTCGGCGTTGTCTATTGGTATATATAAAATTCTTGAGTTACTGAGTGACTGACTGACAGACAGCGTATGGCCAAAACTACTGAGCGTAAAACGTTCAAATTTCGAATGAAGATTATTTAGGGAGTGTAGAGTAGCACTAAGAGAGGCTTTCTGAAAATTCCACCCCAAGGGGGGATGAAAGTTTGTATTAAACTCATTACTACTAGTACTAGGAGTTTCAAATTTTGCATTTAAGTTCTTATTAGGATGTAAGTGCTCGCTAAGACGGGATTTTACGAAATTCAACTACTAACAAGTCTTAAAACAAGACCATGCGAGCGAAGTCGTGGGCAAAAGCTAGTTGTTTTTTAATATTAGGCTCCCACTAAAAAAACATTATTAATGATATATGTTGTGCATTTGTTTATTAATATAGTTTTCTATGAAAACTCAACAGACAACTGTTTTGTTAATGTGAATGCATCATTGTAGAAAAATACAACTCCTTATAGTGTCACAAGAAATTTTATAATAAATCAATTAAAGTTTTCATGAGTTTAAAAACATGGTCCTCATTAATATTTTTTTCATTACTTTAGGTTAACATTAAAGATGGATTACCACACTATTTCTGTTATGAATGTGCAACACTTCTCCACAAATTTCACAAATTCAAAGAAAAATGTTATAGAGGACAAAAAGCTCTAAAAGAACTGCTTTGGAAAGGCGCTGTGAGTATACTTGGAATTTCTTTATTAATTAATGTAAATATTTTATTGAAAATACAATTTAATTTACAGATTACATATGAACTAGTTTATAAACTAGATAGAACTGCACTTGACCTGCAGTCTCCCTTAGAAGTACTAACAATTAGTGATAGAGTGAAAACATATGTTATCAGAGATGATTCAGTAATAAAGAACATTAAAGAAGAATCTACTCAAGATGTAGAGTATAATAGGGAACATAGTTATAGGAATTCATTTACTGACTGTGAAGATGATGATCATGGTGAGTCTGAAATAGATCTCATAGAACACAACACAGAAGATGAGAAGCCAATATTATGTGATAGTGATAAAGTCGAAATTGCCTTAAACGGACAACCTTGCAGTCCGACAACAGTGTTTCTTAATGACAAAGAGATTAAAATGAAAAGTGAAAATGTTAAAATGAATAATGATACAGTTGTGGCTATCACACCTAAAGCTAAGAAATATAAGTTTGTATCCAATAAGAAACATGCAAAGTTTCTAGATGCAAATCATTGGAAGAAAATTAATTTATCAGAGGAGGAAGCTATTGAAGCATTTAGGGCACGAGCTGAAAATCAAAAGTATTTAGCAGCTGCTTTTAAATGTACAGATTGTTTCAAAGGATTCTCAAAGCTAGATATGCTAACGAGGCATATGCAACTTCGACATAATGAGGTGAGTTACTTTTAAGAAAGCTAGTCATATGAATATAATATGTATTTAATAGTGTCAGGTGTTATGTTGCAATCACAAAATAAATACAAATATCACTAACACTCAGTTATTTTTTGGAACATAGTCACATAGCTAGGGGGGTGGCAGGATGGGACCCTAGAAAAATACCCTCCCTGTTCATAAAATAACTTCATTACTAACAAGATTCATGGCCAGGACCATGCTCCTTATGGACAATACTCTATGCCTTCATTCTGGATTAAAAATTACATGATTTAATTGTTAATTGAACATTTATAAATTAATTGTACTTACTAGTTTTTCTTGTACCTACAATAATTGTTCTTCATTATTATAAACTCTTTTGCAGGCAATTGGAATGAATGAATGCCGTTTTTGTCGTATGAGGTTTAAATGGGACTGTCTGTTGAGGAAACACATGAGAGCGCATTTCACTAAGTATGAATGCTTGAGATGTCATTTAGTCTGCCCTTTAGAGTGAGTCAACTATCTTTTATTTTAGATTTTTTAGAAAGTACTTGATAACTCGGCAGTAGTTTATTATGTATGGCCTTTCCATATGACTTTTTAAGCTGAGAATAAGCATATTCATTGAGTCAGGTTTTATCTTTCAATATTAAAATAAATACAAATATAACTAACATTCAGTTATTTTTTGGAACATGATCTTTGCGTTATGAGTATGTACTATAATTGTGTGGCATTATGTGAGTTAGTATCAAATTAATCATGAGTATCATTTAAGTATTCCAAAACTCACAAATGCGTAGACATGTTTACTTGACCAATATGCATACGACGCGCATTGTAGGTCCTATGGGAAAATTTGTTTTATAGATAGTCAATTCATGGACACATAGATCTCATTATCACTAGAATTAGAAAACTTATATGTATTTTCAAAATTCGTCATGTCACCAATAAGCACATCATTAGATTAATTTATTAAAACTCGAAAGAGCCCAGAGAGCAGTACTTAAGTTTAGTTTCTGTCTAGATTTTCAACTTCCCACCAATGACCTTTATAAGCGATGTAATATAATGACAGTCCAACAACTTTATTATAAGTTCTCGAGTTCACAGTTCTTAGGAAACGCTTTCAGAGAGTATATAGATAATCCAACTTTCTTAAAATTTTCCCAAAAATTCTTTTACAAGCAACAAAAGAAAGCTAAACTGTCATTTCAGACCTGGCTACAACAACTTGATTACGATACCATAGAGAATCTGCTACTTGTAATGTCATGAACATTTTTATTTATGTCTTGGGTTAATTATGCATACACAAGCTCTCACACTCACTCTCACACAAACACACCACTTCACACACTAACACACACACACACCACTTCACACACTAACACACACACACACACTAACACACACACACACACTTTAAACCCTAACACACACACACACACACACACGCACGCACGCACGCACGCACGCACGCACGCACGCACGCACGCACGCACGCACGCACGCACGCACGCACGCACGCACGCACGCACGCACGCACGCACGCACGCACGCACACACGCACGCACACAAGCACGCACGTGCGTTCAAATTGTAATATTTTCTTATAACTACACATAGGTTCAACCTATTTATTACTTTTGTGATGAGAAAATAAATGATTTGAAAAAACTTCAAACAAAATTTCACTAGGTACTCATTACATTTTTTTTTTATTAAAATATCTTTGTTTATTAAATAATTATTTTTTATTAATATTTATTATATTACTCTGGGTATTGATGAAAATGGGTAAAGTGAATTTCGGTTTTCATCTGTCTGTCATTATATATTATGTATAAAATATTTATACAAATATAGATATTTTAGTACAAAAACCTTTTATATTTTGATAGCATATAATTATTTTACAGGCACACTGCATTACTTCATGAAGATTCCCATAATGGGATTACAACAAAATGTATACATTGCGGTGAAGAATTCAGGTATTGACAAATTATGAGGTAATATAACTTTGGTATAGAATCTGACGTGCTACCGATTCGCTTTGTTTATGTTGAAAAAAAATTAAAAAGCATAAAAAAAGCTATTAAGGAGAATAGCTGTCATTAATTGATACATAAATTATATTGTTTTTACATAGTCTTAATAAATTGTGTTATTCCTGATCAAAGAATTCTATGCTTATGTATGGGAGCTGAATTCAGCCGATTGTGATGGCTTGTTCATTTTAACATATAAGATTGTATGCACATACAGTATGCATCATCTTAATTTGCTGCAGTCAGTTATGTAATGCGCACTCACACAAAATAGTTTTTAGAGTACTGTAGCCTGGATTAGAACTCTGATTTGGCAAAGCAAACCTAGAAATCATATGAATGAATTGTTTTTAGGGTTCCGTAGCAAACAAGGAACTTTTAAAGCGAAACTCGCCATGTCCGTCTAGAAAAACTAGAAAGTTATAATTTGGCATACACGTTATTTACTCCGAAAAAATGATGCAGTAACACATCGAATAAATGTAAATTGGGGATGATAATTTTTTTCGTCTTCCCCATCGTTGGATAGGTCTTTCAAAAATTTTGGGGGTGTGGAAAGGCCGTTTTTTGATTTAGTAAACTGTTTGTGACTTATTAAGCTTTAAAGAGCAATTTTCGGTAGAGTCAAGTGGTCCCTTCTCTACTAATCAAAGGGACATTGGTAAAAATTCAAACATTACGGCGGTAGTAGCAGTTAGATCCTCTGACAACACGTCACATTCGAGTAAACCCTGGCGGTAGATGTGAGCATGATCTCGGCATCGTGTCCGCGGCCCGTGTTTTATACGTGAACGAACCATGATTACTATAATATAGAAATACATAGTTATCGCGTGAGCATTTTCGAAGCAATGCATGGATACCCACGGCGACGGTTGTCACGCGTAAATAATATATTTTCAAGCATGCAAGTCGCTAGATATTGTAGTTTTATAGTTATAACTACTATGAATAGAGGACAAGATATATTACGTAATAATAAAAAAAATAGTGTGACAACTCTATTCATCACTATTCCTTGGATCGACCTGAAAATGCCCGCGCGATAACGATATTTATTTAATACAAACAACATTAATTAAAAAGGTTTATTTCCCTATACTAGCTTTTAAGTTTTCCAAATTTATTTTTGATATTTTTTTATTTTTATTTATAGCCATATATCTACATACTATACACACTTGCGCACACACAGGAGTGACTATGTGTGCACTCTGTGCGGCGTGTCTTTTGTATCTGAAGCTGGTCTGCATCAACATAAGAAGATCAAACATGTTACAGATGATATCGTAAGTTTGTTTGTACTACCCTCACTTTGAAATTTATTATTGTAAATCTATGTACTAACCGGGGCGTAATAACACATTGGTTAGCGGGTTCGGTCTTCAATACGGTTGTTAAGCAACTTTCCCAAGGGCCGGTCATAGGATGGGTGACCGAAAAATTATTAGCTCTGACTCCGTGCTTCGAGGGGCACGTTAAGCTGTTGATCTTGGCACTAATGATGATTTGAATGATTTAAATATGATAGACAATTCATTTCGTTTGACATTTTCCATTAGTTTTCAATGATATTTGCAACTTTCACTTTGCTTAGACAATTTCAAATAAAAGTTATCGTTCACAAAATATTCTTAAAAAAAAACGTCGTATTCGCAATCACTATCAAATGTCAAATAGATATAGAGTGAAGTTCGTGAATATCTTTCAAATATAAAATTTAAAGTGATTATGATAGATTTTAAAATTGAACGAATAGGCCACTGGTCGCGCAAATTCGTTTTTGTGTTCGGTTTTCTGAATCCCAATTTAAAGATCCGAACGCAAGCCATTTTCTCGCAAAAATGAATGTCTGTAACCAGTCTTGAGGTTCGGTGCAAATCTGACTGACGGAGAATCCGTCAAGCTTTTACTGTTTAGTGTGCAAGGTCGAATGTCATATCAAATATTTTGTCAGTTCTGTCTTTCTGCGACCAATAAGTCGCGATATGATATGATATGCAGCGTAAGGCACGCTGCATAATAACAGTTATATTTTTATTAGGGGTGCATCGATATCGATAAAGTATGGCTGATACGATACCGGTACCTATACGGACAGCGAATATTCAGGGAAAGCTCGAAACATATAAAAATTAAAAAAGAATCACGTCACAACACAATCACTAATAAATAATTATTATTACACACCAAAAGCAACAAACTACTAGCGAATTGGGGTCTGTGAGGCAGTGGCGGCAGGCGTCTTAGCAGGCCGGGGGTAAACGTAAAACAGGCCTGATGCCGCCCCGGGCCCCCGACGTGGTTGGTCCGCCACTGATGTGAGGTAGACGCCTTGCGTTATCTCTAATAATAGCATTTATTTCTCTCCAGAAAACAGGGTTCCTCATTAGTGCCTGATATGAGTTTCGTAAAAAACCTTTATACACAGGTAACTCGGGCTCTCTTACAGATATCCAAAGAAGAATTGAATAGGTTGTTCCTAATCATAATACAATAAAAATTTTAAAATACAATATAATTTAAAATACACTTAAATTACTAGGAAAGTCCGGATGATGATGAAGATGTGAATACCAGGTGCGAAAAATGTAACATCACCTTTGAAACAAACAAGGCATACGTGGAGCATCTGTTCCACTCAGCTATGCATTCTGAAGGAGTGGAGTAAGTGTTATTTGTATCACTTACAGCCGGTTTCTGAATTGAGAAAAGTATCAAATCTCAACTTATCAATTTCAGTAACTTAAGTTTTTACCTTTCACAAGTCAAAAAATCCTAGTTTTGTCAAACTGCTATTACTATTAATAGCAGTTTGACAAAACTAGGATTTAAAAAAAATATAAAAACAGTTGTCTAAGCACCTATGTGCTTAGACAACTGTTTTTATATTTTTTATTTTACAAAATTTCCCGCGATATCGCCAGTTACTGTCATGGCGTATCTATGACGACAGGCACCTATAAAACTAATATCGTTGTATGTATGCATAAGGTTTAATTAACTAAGTTCTAATATGAGTAAGGGGGGCGTGACGTCATGCTCTGTTTGCGATCAAGTGACAACGAGTACAAAATATTTGTTTTTATTTTATAATTAATTTGAGCAATATTATAAATGTAATAAGCATAAAAGTGTTATTATCGGTAATAGTATATTAATAAACCATAACCAGAAAAAATTATATGTCCGGTATCCGGTTGACTGGTAGAGAATGCCTACTGGCATTAAGTCCGCCATTTGTACACTTTATTTGTGCAAAAAAGTTTAAATAAATAAATATGTATTTATTATCGTATACTGTCTACATCTAAAAACTAAAATTAGAAACAAAAATCTGTTTAAGTACAGTTCGAGACGTTCTTAATTTTAAATTCTCAATTTAGAAACCGGGTGTTAGTTCAGTTATTTAAGTAAAAAGACATCTATAAATACGAGTATTATAAATGCCAAATATATGTGTGTGTGGGAGGACGGATAGATTGGACTCATATAATTGGAACAGGTTGTTAATAACCGAATTCCACAAAGGCAAAGCCGCGGGCGGAAAGCTAGTAGATAAGCTGGACATGGCTTGTAAACAGTTTAATTTATGTCTTAAAAGTCTTATTAAGTATCGTGTCTGATATGCTATAGTATACTTTCTCATAAACTTGATCGTAGAAAAAATTTGAAAAAACATAACGCCAAAGTAATTAATATTTTTTAATAGATCCTCCTACGTATAATATCGCAACTGCATTTTACCTGTTTTTTTTTACTTCACAACAGTACCATCAAGTTATTGTCATTTATGAAGTCAAATACCATCAGTCGTAAAAATTAGCAGTAATCAGTTTTATAATCTTTTTCTGGCAGTATTGAAAAGTAGTTAAAGTATTTCCGATTTTATACGGCAAAGGTGTTATACCAAAATATCATTTAAGCGATAGAAACACTGATTATAGCGAAAAATCACATTTATCCTTGAATTACTTGCGACCCTTTTTAGGGTTCCATACCCAAAGGGTAAAACGGGAACCAAACAGACTTCACCGTGTCACCAGGCTGTATCTCATAAACCGTGAAGGTCAGGCAGTTGAAATTTTCACAGATCATGCATTTCTGCTGCCGCATCAACGCAAACACTAAAAACCAGAATAAAACAAATATTCAAATGGTCTCCCATATAACAAATGCGATTTTTATGCTTATTTTTGTTTTGGTAGACGCTTGAAATATTTACAAATTATTTATTTATCTAAGAACAGTTAATTTCGTATTAAAGGTATTTCGTATTTATATATTATAGGATGATACGTAACCCTTTGTGCCCGAGTCCGACTCGTACTTGTCTTATTAGCATTTTTTACTACACTTATATTATTAGTCTCCAGTCTCTATATGTAAGTCATAAAATATAGCAGCAATATGTTTTGTTCTTCAGGGATGAATTAAAAGACGAATACTCTCTCCCAAGGAAAGTTCTCGGTAAAAAGGAACAAAGCAAGGTAAGAACTAAGAATAATGTTTGTGACGTCAGTAAAAATTATTTGCATATATCACTTCGAATTATATCGATAATATACCTTTTTGTTGTTACAGATCACCAAAGAATTAGTGAAAAGGTGATGAAATAGTTTTTATTCAATTATTTTTTTATGTGTTTTATCCATGCTAATTGTTTCTCTTTCATCATAGGAAATGTAACGATGACCCGATAATGCCATTTAAGAAACGTCCAAAGAAACCCAGACGGTTGCGACGGAAACCGATGGATTGTCATCAAGTAAGTATGTGTACTTACACCGGTTATTCCTAAGCATTACGAGTATAGGACCCGGAATAGTTTTGTGTACAACGTGTAACATAATTAACGCACACTCTGAAATTAGTTTGTTTATAATCAGATACTGATTCGATTTCAGCTACTTCTAATATAGGTAATTTTTTTTGCTATATTGAATTGGAATCAAGTAAATTATGGTCACCTGTAACCATTACAGCCTTTACAAAGACATGTATATCACAATGACGTCATAAATAAGGCAGTCAGCGTTTTCGCGGGTCTAAAAAAAAGGTTAAATTATGATAAAATTTTTAAGGCAAAAAACGTGTTTATTTTTCCGAAATATTTGTTTTATGGCTTTTTTAAATCAAAATAAACAGTTACAGGTATTATTTCAAACGGAGTAGAATACTTTATTGTGGTATTGCGCTGTAGGCATCTACATACATTTGCAGTTGCAGACTAAGCCGTAATTTTGACATTCTGTGGATTTGTAAGATGTCTACACTGTTGCCCAGAAATAAGTATAACTGTGTCCTTACATAAACAATGTTTCAGTACATAATAGTAAAATTCCAATTTTCTTTTTATGATTATAAATGCATTGTCTAATTGAGGTGAATAAGGATGTGCGTTATTTCTGTAACGTTGTATAAATAACTCATATAATTATAAAGTATAACTAATAACTCATATAATTGTCCACCATTTGCGTAACAGAACAAAGCGTAATGTAGTTAAACATAGAATAAGTAAGAAACGCTACTATTTTCTCGAAGAAGCTTCATTATTATTCCTGCAATAATATTGCTATTATGTATAAACCCTATACGATGAGTGGAGCGTTGTAACTGCACTAAGATACAATCAAATAAGGTTTTGTTTTATGATGTCTCTATGCAGTAGTATTTCAAAAGACAATAAAGATTTTTAATTGATTGAAGCTCTATTCTGTCACACACAGCTGTAATCGTGCGTCACACATTTTAGCACAATAGGGATGTTTGGGGAAAAACAACGATATTCTATTTATTTAATCAGATAACAGAAAAATATTATATACGTGTTTTTTATACTTTAATTTAACAAGAAGTGGCTTAGATAATAGCCTTTATGGTTATTAAGTAAGTTGAGGAGTGGGGGCTTGCTACGTCACGGCTATGTAGAAAATTTATAAAGATGACGTCATGGGACGTTACAATTCATTGTATCGTCGTAATTTATTGATTACGCAAATAATAAGAAAAAGTGTTTCATATTCTTCATCCTTTCGATAGATGAACAAAAATTAATAGTTCATATCCAAGAAATTTCTTTGTTTAAGGATACCAGGTGTGCGACCGCTGATGATCGTATCCTAAGCCAAGAGAATTAGGCGGTCGCACGCCAGGTGTTTTTTTTTTAATGTTTTAACTACAATTCGCCATCAATATTATCATATTCCCAGTGTGGAGAACATTTTGAAACACAAGCGGCGTGTATGCGTCATCATATAGCTGAACATCCGCGCACTTCATTCTTCTCGTCCACCGAGAGACATATCTGCGAAATTTGCGGCGCCTCCCTGGCGGTAAGTTGACGCATTTGCATTTACCTAATAATGTCAGCATGAAATCCTAGAGGGCGTTGATACATTATTTTACAGCAATTTAATATGGAGATGACATAAATTCTTAATAAGAGTATGAATACGAAAGTTTAATTGTTTAAAACGATGCATAAATATGTAATATAGTCAAAAATATTTATAATAATATTCTACTCTTTTTTTTAATTTAAATAATCCATGAAATAAATAAGTAACACAAAACAGACGCCTATAGTATATTATAATAAATAGCTTTAGGCGACAATTCAGTACTAATCAGACAGATGTGGCCGGAATGACGTCACATTATGACGGGTCATTTTTCAAGTTGCATGAAATGCACAGAAATCTCTACTTTTAATTTTGAGATATTAATATAATCATGGAATTTTATGACTCGTAATGAGAGTATTGATGTATATTTCAATGTAAATTTAAGATTTTGTGCAATACGGGTGTAGACAGTAAATGAAAATAAATATTTTTTTTTCTGGTAGTGTTTAATATACTATTACCGATAATCACACTTTTAAGGTTATTATATTTTAAACTAGCTGACCCGACAGACTTCGTCCTGTCAAAAAGATTTGTAATGTGGCAGTTTTTTTGCCTACGTATTTAAAAAAATTCTCCTGAACAGAACCGTGAGTTTCGGAACGCGACATTAAACTCCTCCAACTATGTATTCTGTGCTCCAACGCACACACGCACATTGTTTTGATAGATATGATCTTTGACGTTAGGAACACACCTACATTGTTTAGACAACAGTGAGTGCTTGTAATTTAATATGAACTTTATACCATAGCAATAAAGCTCAAATTGACTACGTTTTAGTTACAAATCATTTGTATGGGAAAAAGAAAAGGGCTATTTTTAGGGTTTTTCCAGCAATAATTCTAATTTTTCTCACCGTAAAAACCATCCTTGAACTTCAACGAACATTTTAAAAAAAGATTTGGCCAAATTGGTCGAGGCGTTGTTGAGTTATGCGCTTACCAACACATTTTGCGATTCATTTTTATATATATAGATTATATAATACAAATATTTTTGTATTATGTATTAGAGCAAACGCTCCTATTACTCACATCAGATCTTAGAAATAATAGAGAGATATGAATTTGACATAAGTTGGTGTTTTAGCGGGAAATTTCAAAATTTATACTTTTATATGTATATATATATATTTTTTTATAAAAAGTCGTCTGCACCTCTATTTCGTGATTAATTTTTGACTATCGAAACTACCCTATTGTTTCTTACATATTTTATGCCATTAGCAATCGCATGCGAAAGCGAAACACCAAAACACATGTCAATTGTATGCCAATGTTTCATTCTATTGGGTTGGCACAAAAGTAATGAGACACACTAGAAAAATCTATAACATTTCCTTTTTAAAATCAATTTTTTCGATAATATTCTAGAATGTTGTAGAACATTCTAGGTACTTCTGGTGTAGGGTATATAAAGCCGCGCTCGCGATTTGCTTAGTCAGTTTGAAGAAAAATGGACGAGCGACAAGTTCGAACACTATACTTATACGAGTACTTGTTAGGCCACAGTGCGCGGGCTGCGGCTGACAATATCAACAATGCATTAGGCGCTGGAAGTACAAACCATGCGACGGTGACCCGATGGTTTGACCGTTTTATATCAGGAGACACGAGCCTTGAAAGTCAGCCACGCTCAGGGCGACCACCCGCAGTGAATGATGACGATTTGCGCCGCGAACTGCAGTTGAATCCGGATGCTACCACTCGTGAATTAGCGGAAGCACTTAAATGCAGTCACCACGCCATGGAACACCATCTGCATGAGCTTGGTTATCGAAAAGTTTTGGCTCGGTGGGTACCGCTCATCCTTACAGACGCCAGTCGTGCAGTCCGTGTCGCTATCTGTCAGTCACTTTTGCTGCGACCCCGACGTAAAGAGTTTTTGTCAATCTGGTTACTGGAGTTGAATCATGGATTTATTACTAGAACGATACACGTCGTGCTTTTTGGTTGCCTTGAGAAGAAACGCCACCAACTCAACCGAAGCCGAGTCAAAAGAACCGCCGAAAAATTCTGCTTTGCTGTTTCTGAGATGCGCAAGGTATACTGTTTTATGAGCTATTACACAATGAAACTATAAACGCTGACAAATATTCAACCCAGCTTACCAAATTATCTGCCGCTATCAAGAAAAAACGACGAAGACGAGTCAATGTAGTTTTACTGCACGATAACGCTCGACCTCACGTCGCATCTGTGGTTCGCCGGCAGTTGGAGAACTTGGGCTGGGAGACGATACCCCTCCCACCTTATTCCCCAGACCTCGCCCCATCAGACTATTATTTGTTTAGAGCCCTGAAACAGCATTTGCGGGGTAAACAATTTAATGATTTCTCTGACGTAGAGGCGGAGTTGAACAACTTTTTCGAGGCACAGTCATCAGAGTTCTGGGCAAATGGCATCCAAACTTTGCCGGATCGTTGGCAAGAAGTCTTAGATACTAATGGTAATTACATCATTGACTAAACTTTTTTTATTGTAATAATAATAAAAAAGTAAAAACTTAAACCAAGTGTCTCATTACTTTTGTGCCAACCCGATATTATGAGCTCGACGGAATAGCTGCGTTCTTGTCAGTAGTGTTCACAGGCAACTGCGAAAAACGTCGTTACACAGACGTAGATATTTCACATTCGCAATAGTTTCGCAGTAGTTTTGCTTTCGCAAGTGAATGCGGCGAAGTACTTAAGGCGTTATAGTTTAATTTCGCATTACGACGCTATGTTATATGACCACAGTCGACGAAACTGATTTTTAAGTTATCTTTACGATGTCTTGTTTCAAATAACGTTTGTTTGTTTGTTTGTCGCGTAGCCGGGCAGTGTCGCGATGCACCAGAACATGCACACTCGCAGTAAAGTATTCTCTTGTGACACATGCGGCAGATCATTCCACTCTAGCGTAGGATTGAAGAGGCATCTAGTCGTAAGTATCAGCTTATTAGCTCCCCACTGCTGGAATACAAACCTCTTCTATAAATGGAATTAAATCGAATAGGGAAATGCCATGACTCGCCATTCGGGCCCAGTGAGGAGCGTTGTGTTGTAACGACAGCTGGTGCTGGGACCAATTGCTTAACGTGTTTTCCAAAGCAATAAATTTTTGGTCACCTATCCTATGATTGGGCCTCGCGAAAGTTACTTAATCTACCACTGCGTGCGTCATAGATCATAATAATATACTCGTAATATAAAGTATTTAGTAATAGCTCTTATTGCTTTCGTGATAAGATTTGTTTTTAATTTTTGGAAGAATATAGCCACAAAGATGTGCGCAGGCGAATATTCATCAATTTTTTTTTAAAACAGTCAAATTTTAATAATTAGTTGTATATGAATATTATTATTCATATTTAGCATTATCCATTCTTTATCTCAAATGCTTTAGGGGCCCTTATCCTATTTTTTCGTACAAAAAGGGGAGGGCGCAATTTTTAAGATAAAAGTAAATTATTTTTCCTTTTTTAAACATTTTTTTCATTTAATTTTTCTATTACATTCTAAGGTTATAATTTAATCATCAAGATGAAGAGTCAATTCTTACTTGTTCTAACATAACAAAATAAATGACAATATTAAAATTGTATAACAGTAAATTGTTATTATCTGTAGTAGTTTTATTGAAAACTAACTTTAAATTGTCTGTAGTTCTTATTTAATTACTATCGTCTTTAAGGTTCGAATGTGAAAGCGTAAAACAGAAATAAACTTTATTGACATAAATAAAGAGCTCAATATCCTTTCTACAGACGCATACGGGAGAAAAGCCCTACGCTTGCAGTCTATGCGACAAACGTTTCACTCAAAGCAACAGTATGAAGCTCCACTACCGTACATTCCATCTCAAACAACCCTATCCGAAAAGGTGAGATAAATACACAAAAACAGACAACGCAATATTTATAACGCATCCGTACGTACAGTCAGATTTAACAAGGGGTGTTACCACACAAATTGACTGATTGTACTATCGATTGACTGTGCAATTTTAAACGAGCGACTGATGGCGGAAGAAAAACAAACGGCTACTTGACTGTTTTGGGAAAACTATTTTATAACTTCCATATAATGATATTAAGCCTTTATTAAATTTATTTTTCCCTACGAGAAGTGTGTCTCTAAAACATATATTTATTTAATAATTGCAATTTCGTCATTTCGAGCCGGGACTTCTCATTTCAATAAATATGAGTATTAGTTGCACTCGTAACAACACAATGTTTAGTTTATTGAAATGTGACGTAACTCGAAGCTCTGTCATGGCCGCCTTTCGGTTCTGGTAAAACGCAAGTTAGTTTTGCAAAAATAGAAATCACAAATAATTTTAAAACGAAAAATACTATGTAGTTATTGTGTACATAAAGATTTCATTAAAAATAAAAGTAACTTTTTTCAATAGATTTTATAATTTATTGGTATAACTGTCAAGTATCCAATTGTTCAGCCGTTGATCGATAGATTGGTGCAAGAGAAACTGACGGTCCATGTCAACTAATCCATTCTATCATTGATCCTCGATGGCCTCCATCGACGATAGTGTAGATGTAGTAGAAACTGGCGATCGACTTAAACTAATCTATTCTGCCATCGATCGACAATCGTTCGATTGTTGTATTAACATCCTATACTCTCGTTATTAATTACATGGATTAAACTGACAGCTGAATTCACCCTTTTGTCTTTTAATATTGCAAGCTTTCGTCTAGTGTTGTAACATAGTTCTATTAAATGGTTCATTAATCCGTTCTGTAATATGACTCATTGGATTTTTTTATTCATCATAAATCTGAAAGTGTAGTTGAATGTCCTCATTAGGTTGTTTAATTTATATTTTTTAATGAAATACTTATAGTCCCACCAAAGTTAGAATTTATATAAAGTATTTCAAACAACTTGAATTAATTGCTTAAAACTAAAAAATAAGTACGATATTTGAACGAATCTTATTTGGGATGATGATTGATGACTAATTTTTGTTTATTTGTCCGTTATTGAAGAATATTAAACACGTATTTTTTTATTTGTTGCGTAATCAATAAATTTCTGTGGTACATTGAGTGACGCATGACGTCATGCCTTTATACATTCTCTACCTAGTCGTAATGTAGCGAGTCCTCACTCTTTAACTTTAAAGCCTATTTATTATATAAGCTATTTCTTGTTAAATTGAAGCAAAAAAAAAAAGAATACGTATCTAATATTTTTCTTTTATCTGACTGACGAACTAAATATATTTTTTTTTTACTCTATGATCATCCCTATTCATAGATCTTTAGATCATAATTTCCTATCACTCAGACGACAACACTCTTTTTTGTTTGCGATAAAGTAGCAACCTGTTATATATCACTTTAATTAATCTAATTAATTTTATTTACAATATGATATTTTACCTCAGAAACAGAAGAAAAAAGAAGGATGAACCTCACACCACAGCAGAAGACGTAGAAGAATCTAAAAGCGATGAATCTTCAGAGGAGAGTATTCCAGAAGAGACGAGGCCTGTAGCAGAACGGTGTCTCGAACCGGTGCCCGATGCGATGCAAGATCGACCACTGGCCGATGAGAACATGCACTATTTAACGTTGTCTTAAAACAGGAGGTGCAGTCAGGTGCGAAATAGATATTTATTATTTCCTTTATTTCTACACGTGACTGTACTCATAATATGCATTTGAAAAATAAATTTGTGTAATTTTTGCATTTTATTGATTTTTTACAGTACATACATTAACACATAACGTTACTATTAAAGGGCAAATACTGAAATTTCCACAAATAAGTTAAGGTATAAAATCAATTTGAGATTTTTTTAACTTTTCGAAGCGTTTGCGTCGATTTGGGATGTAAGAATTACATGTGAAGAAGAAGCAGAGGTTCTCAAATTATGTTGAAAACATATTGAATCACCATTAATCGATTAAATGTATTCTGTTATGTGTTTTTAATTAATATGTATTGAAAAATGCATTCACTTATTGTAAAATTACACAATACTACAAGTTCTTATGCTTTTATTGTACACCTAAATGAATAGTGGAAATAATATGTACTCGTAACATGACACTTGTGGGCTTATTCTATTTTTTCTGAAATGAAATTTCATCCAGTTTTGAAACTAATACATCAAAGAAACTCATTTTTCAAGAATTTATGATGCGACGGAGGTAGAACCTGATTACTGCCTCTGATGCATAAATTATATTCACGAATGATTTTTTTAAATCTAAGAACTTTTCCAAATTTTCGTTCGAGAACTTCGTACGAGTTATATAATGCTACTTGACCATTGCATTCTTACAATGTTATTAATAAATACGGTTTAGAGTTGAAGTAAACTTACGCTGACACCACATAGTATTAGTCAAAATTCATATTAAACAGAGACTTAGCAAAAGGTTAACCTAATACAAGGTTCTACAGTAGTAATATTTACTCCTAGGACGTAGCAGGTTTGCTACTCTCTGTATAATATGAATTTGGACTAATACTTAAATACAATTTTAGCGTAAATTTACTCTGACGCTAAACTTTGTTTATTAATAGCACTGCAAGAGTGTAGGACTATCACATTCCAAAAGTTTAGCTTAGTTAAAATTGAATTGGGGTCTTTGGCTGTAGTGCTTTGTCTTAAGATAGTTAATAGGACTGAAAACCATTTTAAAAACAAATTATTTTAAAAACAATATATAGGATGTTACTAAATTTGATGACAAAATCACGTGGTCTGAAATACCAATTACGATGTCATAATTCGCTGTCTCATTCAGGGTTATCAGAACAATCTGCCCAAATTAAACACATTTTGTATACAACTATAGCACGGTTGCCGAACTTAGATTTGTACAATGACCCGGCATTACATATCTCTTTCACTCGTGCGCATACATTTAGCTTACAAAACACAGAAAGACGTTAGAAGGGCCTTGTGGGCGTGGCAGTATAGCCACGATCCTAGACAAATGTACAGGATCGTGACTTCACCACGCGATCGCAATGTTTAGTCATTCACGTACTCGCGCGCTGTAAGTACTGTGAAACACGCCACAAAAAGTGTTAAAAATGCCGACTTTCGCAGTTATTAATTATAAAACAAGAAGCCCATCCTCAAGTAGGTCCAAAGGAAGGATTTCTTTCCATTATTAAGTAGAACACTTCTCAAATTTAGTATTTTTAGTCGAAAATCGTGAAATGTTATCAAAAGTGTGAATCACGTTTTTTCCACATAAAAAATAAATTAAGCATCTGCGATAGAATAATTAAATATTTATATCACTAGGATAAATGCCGATTCTGCAATCATATCTCATTATTTCAATCCTTTGATCAACTGTATATCTTTGACTGTGACATGTGTATAATCAAAGCTGTCTATGTCGTATACTTTTCAACGGATTTTCATAGTTTCTTCTTAACGAGCAAGAATTCAACATTAACACACCAAGTAACACAATCACAATTATCTTTCAATAGGGCTTCTAATGTCGAAATATTTTTCTTCTAAAACTTAAAATATATAAAATAGACTATGAAGGGAAATTTTGAATAAAATGGACTGAAATGCATAATAAAAACAAATGGGTGAAAAAGTTGCAGGATATTATTATTAAATTTCTTACTTCTAAAATAATAATTTTTGAAGCTGAAACATCACGATCTGTGACGTCATAGTGCACTGTCATTTGCAGAGTTACTGGAACGATCTGGCCAAATGAGATACCAACATTTTTTATCCAATTATACATACAAATAATTAAATATAAAATGTGTTTGAATAAACTATGTGTTGTAATTTGAAGTATACAATATGTATTGACTTTTTATTATAAATTTAGACATCGTAAAACTGCTGAAACCTGGTGACTAGCCAACCATCAACAAATTTATTCGCCTGGTTGTTTTCGGTAATACTGTTTACTTTATCTAGCAACCTTTATGATAAATGACGTCATGCAAGTACAATGGCACAACCGTAGCGTTTTAGCGCCAAATTGAAAATGATTATGGTAATTTTAGGAAAATATTTTATTTTTAAAATACTTTTGAGGATTTTAATTATATAATAAACAAATTGAGACACGATCGAAAAAATACTCCAAGACCCTTTTGCCTTCGATGATATATGTAAGTTTTTTCGGCCAGGTCAACGTATAGTTGTGTGAATGTTAATATTCTAGAGATTCTAGTCAAATAATTATAGTCGAACGTCATGGTTTCATTCCTTTAACTGATCAATTGATGGCGCTAGGGTACTGACTTGATTATTTTGTTTTTATAAAAATATACAAATCTATAATTATAAAGAAAAAAATAGTGATTATTATACTGTTCAATACAATAAATCATAGAAATCGACGCCATCTTATAACAAGCCAAATTAGACTTAATATTCAAATAGTATCTTTTTTTTTATATGAACCTCTGGCTTAGCTCTGATTAGTATAGTCGTGTGACATTTATACTATTGTAATAACATTTTGTAATTAGTAACTTCCCTATGGTGAATTAATAAAATGAAATATGTGAACTTTTTAGCAGTTTCATTAAATAAATACCTAAAAAGTGCCTTTTTAATAGTTTCCTACCCAAAGGACTGCCTGTATCTCGCATCTCATAGACAGTTGAGTTTTTTACATATATTTCTGTTGCCGCTACAATAACATACAGGTACTAAATAACAATAAAATAAATATTTAAAGGGGCCCTCTTACAACAAATGTGATTTTTGCTCTTTTCCTCTATGAAACCCTTCGTGCGCAAGTCCGACTCGCGCTTAGCCAGATTTTTCGGTATTACTCACTTCTAATAAAATTTGAGTAAGTGCGATTTAAGGGCAATATATTGTTTGAAATCATAATGTGGATGAGGTATCCTATGACTATAGCAATAAAATAAAACGCAAGTTACTTATTTAAATATATATTTAAAATGAAATTGTGGGAACAGGTCAGATCTACAATCTATCCAGAGTACCAGAAATATATCCAGAGATTGGTGGGTGTTAACAAATGTGGATGTAACCGAGGCCAACATGTAAACGTAACTTCCGAAGAACGAGTACCTTCACATTGCAGACCGAACACGTTCTCTTCCATATGCTTATTATCCTTGTTCAAGTCAACAGAGGAGATGTACCCCAATAGTGGGGATATAAATTGGTTGACAACCAAAAAAGTATAGAAAAGGAAAGAAAAGTAGAATAAGCAAAAAAAAAAAAAAATTACAAGACTTTTGGCTTTTAAAATTTTATTTTTAATATCTTACATATTACAATCACATTTTATACAAATAAATCGAAGTCGTTTATTGCTTGCATTTATTTATACAGGATCACTTAAAAATGGTGATTTTTGATAAAACTTAATAAAACAGATAAGCTGCAATGTTGATTTGAAAACAAATAATATTGTGAATATCTACATGAAACTAGTTATTAATTTACACGACTCCTAGATAGTCTGCGCCTGCGCAGCTGATAAGGGCATGCATTAGGGAAAATCGAAATTATCGCTGTTATGTACTCGAAACATTGAAATATACATTTATATAGACAAAGAGTTATACCGGCTTTTTAGCGGGCAGCTATTAATATATTAGAATGTGATGAACCATCTATTTTTTAACCCAAAGTTACTATGGGATACTACTTAGTGTCTAGTGAAAACCATTTTTTATTAGAGATCCGCTCAAGAAACAAGGTACTTAAAATTATGAAAACCCATGTAACTGGAGGCATCCCTGTCAGTCATTTGGGGCCGTCCATAAATTAAGTCACACGTAATACATGACTTTAACCCCCCCCCCCCCCCACCGTTATACAAATGTCACACTTCCTCGACTTCTTCCCCCTCCTAGCGTGGGACGTAATCTATGGATGGCCCCTATATGATAACTATACATAAGAAAGAGACGTATATATGTAGCTCCATAACTTTTAGACCTAGCTCTGTCACTCTAACTCTTAGTTTCTTGCTTTTGTGTCTTTTCCTCATTGTGTTCGGGCCGTCGTCCGAGAAGATCACGTTTGCAGCATTTATCATTCTAAAACAAAAAATACAGTAATTTAAATCACCAATATAATATATACTTAACGATATTAATTTGGAAAAAAAATGTCAAGAATGCAATTTTTTTTTAATCATGGTTTATTGTTAAAATTTATTTGCGAAAAGATCTTTTTTTTTCAAGTTTCATATTCAGATAAGATAATTTTATTTTTAACATACTTATTTTAAGAGTAGTGATATGAAACTGAAGGTGCAAAAATTGATCATCAACCTCTAGCTACACTAGATATATATCATCTTTTTATCTCCAATGTTACAGGTTATAAAATGATAATTATAATTTGTGAATATGAGTTACCATAACAAATAATTTGTTAGCCCTGCTTGTATTTGCCACTATACTATCTACCTGGAGTCTCATATTATTATATATCTGTTACCATTGATGTAAGAAGAAGACATATCGTCCTTATAAGACACCAGTATTACAAAGTAACTTTTCTTTAATATATGTAAACCCTTAATCAGAGCTCTTTAACCACTATCGACTGCCCTGAGGGACATTCTGTCCCCGAGGGTCAGAAAGCTGTGGCTGCCCTACCTCATAAAATTCGCTGTGAGATACCCTCGGTACGGGGGAGGGGAGATTCCGGGATGCAACCCACTTTCCCCCTGGTAATAATGAAAGAAATAAAGAAAATGTTTCACACCCCTGATGCATCAGTTAGACATTTAACGTTATAACCCCTGACCCCTGTCTATCTCACCTGTTCAAAGTCGCTGGAGTCGTCAGTGTCGGAAGAAGTATCCGTATCGTAGTGTCCGAGTCCTGGTAACACGCCCACGCATCGTAGAGCACCACAATCTTCTACCGTTTCAGAACTAACGTTATACCGATGAGTTTCACTAAAATATAGGACAGATTGTAGCTTTCTTTGTACACTCGAATTTCAAATACAAGAGGAATTGAACAAGCACCGATAACGGGACATCAAAACCAAATACCGGGTCGCAACGTTCCCGCCTTGTGTGCAACGTGACCTTAATAAATTAAATAAACGATACCAAAGTGTATAGTATTTTTTTACTATGATAATGATATAATAAAACGTTTTAAGGTCGGGTTTTAAAGTATTGAGTGGCTGACGATGGAGCAGTGTGAAAATTACTGGGTCATGGTAGAACAATGTTTGGGAAAACACTGAGATAAAGATTATAAACCATGACCCAACATCTAAAATGTAGTCTCAAACTCCTCAACGTTTTAAAAGGTCTGTTATATTACTTATTAACCTTGCTGTAAGATACAACTCATATGGCTCAACGATGAACAGTGGCAGAAAGAAAAGGTTTGTTACCCTAAAGTCGTTGCTTAGTACAATAATATTAATACCAATTTAATAAAAGTCAATGCGAATTTGCCCTGAGCGAGCTTAGGTTTTTTGACGTTTACGTTCACTGTCGATCGTGAGCGCGTTAAGATTTTAGTATGGAATCCGGTACAGTGCCCCTAGAGGTAACTACCAAGAAGTACAAATCTCCATACAAAATTTTAACGCGCTCACTAGTGAACGTGTTAGCGTAAAACTTACACTTACCACTCTGTACTGCTAATGTCAATTTCATATCATATCATTAGTAACTTGTATTTATATTTACGTGTAACACTTGCCTTAGACAATTCCCATTAAAACAATTCCAAAAGGTCAAATTAAAGATATCGTTCATTCAATATCTTTCAAAAACGTCTCGATTAGCGTGAACTTCGTGAATATCTTTCGAATTGAAAGGAATTGTGATAGATTTTAAAATTAGACAATTAGGGCTCTGCTCTGGGCAAACAGACTCACCAAGCGCCAAAATAAGTTGAATCTTACTTGACAAATCTGTATTTTGATAATTTTGTTTCTACCTGTGCTCCCTATCTAGATAAGGTATCCTGAACAGTTGCCCGTTACGGGGAATAATGATGAATCGATTTACCTGTCACCAGCTACACCGTTGACTTTAGCCGGCGGGGATTCCTTTTCTACATCACTAGCTTTCCTTTTTCTTACAATTACCTGAAAACAAATCAAATCACTGTACTAACCAATGTTAAGAATATACACTATATAAAGTAAGACCATTTATCTCATTCTTCTTCGTCCTTTGGAAGGCAAGTTAAAGTGTTGATCTCAGCTGCAACTTCAGTCGTTGACACATGCAGATTTGTACATTGGGTCTACATGATATGGGAGAGAAGGCATAGACAGCGACTTGTGCCCAAATGTAGACGTTAATACAAGAAATGATGGTCTATTGGACAGTTGCACAAACGTCCATTAAGGTTTAATGACGCCTTAAAGCTCTGATGATAGTCAAAATTGTATGGTTAATGTCACTTTAAACAAATGAAACATCAAGCTTATCTTCTTTATTATAAGTCATTAGTTTTGTGAGTGAACTTACCCCTTGTAACTTATTCTTTTGATTTTGTACAACGGGTTGAGTGTTACGAGCGGGAGCTAGTTGGGCCCTTAGTCTCAACATTTCTTCACTCTCTGCTAAGTTTGAAACTCGCTCCCTGAAAATGTCCAAAAAGTGCTAAATTCCTGACTAAATATTTACACAATAAATAACCTTTATTTTCTTTATTGACCCAAGAGACTGCGACACGTTAGAATTGACATGCAAACCACTCGGCTTCGGAAGTCATGTATTATATGTATCAGCAAAAAAATGTTCAGTTATTTTGCACAATTTATAGACGCTAAGGCATAAATAGGGCCTAAAGACTCTACTAATAAGAAATGATAGATACAGCGTTTAGTATATTATTTTATACTATAAATAAAAATAAACATTTAAACTGGTGAAATGTTTTTTGTAACTTTTTTACCCGACTACGGCGGCGAAGCGAAAAGTAGGGTTATGATTTTGACCAGTAAGAATGTTCATCTGTTCCCTCATAACTTCGAAACTACTCATCGTAACTGGACAAATGAGGTGTAGAAGCGTCTTAGTTGTCTGCAGCTGTGACGTAACATTAAATTGGCAACAGAGCTCTCTAGAGGGCATTAAGTAAGAAACTAAAAAAAAATTCAATAATTTCAAGTTGGATATCATATGTATGTATATTGCTTGCTTTTGCTTGCGATTTTGCTAAAATACACCCTAAAATTAATTAAATTAAAAAATAAGTTCAAAATTACAGCTAAATCACACTAAAAAGTTTAAAACTAGAATTCAATAGCGATAACCATATTATAATAGCAATGACCAAAGGTTATACATAACGGTTTGTTGGTTATGATCAGTGGCATACGACTGCACTGTCCTTTGATCAAAAAATCAGAAAAGGATGTTACCTGAATTCTTGCATCTCTTTCTGTTCCTCCAGAGAGATCTGTTGAGCAGCTTTAGCTTTTGTTCTTTCCACTAGATCCAGAAAACCGACTTCATCATCATCAAGACCCTTGATCATGTTTTCTAAAAGAGATTTTATATAAATATAGCAATTCTACTCTACAAATTATATACACTTTAGAGTTTTGAGAATGTTTCATTTGGAATTTCTTTTTTTACCCAGTAATCATTTCTGTTATTGGCTAACTCTATTGTCTCAAATTGTTTGGATATAAATATTTCTAACATGTCAATACAATTTTTAAAAAAGTGTGAATTTTTACAGATTCACAGGTCTGGGTGAATCTGTAATAATCCAGACCCAAATTTGAATTCACTCATGTGTGTGAATTCACATCATTTAGTGTAGAAATTCTTTTGATTTTATTTTTGTATAAAAATAAAAAACATAATCAATTGAATATACGTGTCTCAGATGTTCTATTCCTATGTCATTTCAAAACTCACTTCACTTATGCCACAAAACATTATTACCAATTCAAGGTTTAGTGGATGCCGCTTTTTGAAGTGAATTCGGACACCTAAGTGAATTTGAATTTGGGCTTGGATTTCTACAGAATTTTAGGATAGTTTCTAATCTTAATCACTAATTCCAAAGAATTTACATCTATATTATAGATCTATTCACCAAAAAATTACCAACTTTCATATCATGGGGGGATATTGTACAGTTTAGCCCCAAATTCAGTAAGTAAATGAGATTTCTTAAGGAGTGAATTCACCAACTTACTAAGTTTATGAGCCTCTTCATACTCAGCTTCTTTCTTGAGCCTTTGCTCTTCTAGACGCTGGAATAGTGGTCTAGTATCGTAAGGTTCCTCTGGTGCCTCTATAACATTATGAGCTCATTCTATTATACCATTTTTTTTAATTTCATTAATATTTCACATTACAATACATGGTAATTTTTATAATATTCCTCCACCTATCACAATAGCACAGCACAATGATACACTACACAATATTTTTAATGTGACTTATATCAAACATTAGGCAACTATGTGTTAAAGGGAATAATAGATTTAATTCGGTAATGGTTGATTTTTTACTAAACAATCAATGTATACTTTAAATTAGTTGGAACGAAATAACATTAAATGGAACAGTGGAACATAATTCATCAAAAATGTTTTCAGGAAAACTTAGATACATACCTAATCAATTTTACCAATGTTTTTGATTAAGTACCTACGTATTAGTCTATAACCTTTTCTTACCTTGAGGCTGGTCCTCGGTTCTGACTTTATCCCATTCCTCTTGGCGCCGCCTTCTTGCTTCTACAATTTCAGATTCTGAAATGAATCCAGAACTCATCTTTTAGATAAATCGAGATGATTTTACTTTTTATCAACACAAATTGCGTATAATTGCAGCCGAACCTCGAAAACGAAATATTTTTGACACAAATTCTGTTTGACATTTCTTTGAACTTCTGATTTGTGTTGCCGATGGGAAAAATAGATGTAAAGTGTGATACACACGATTGCCGATCAGCGTTTCGATAAAACTTGATAAAAGTTTTTGATCAATTTTGGTTTGTTTGGTGCTCGCAGCGCACACAAGATGTGATTGTGTAAAGAAAGAAAGAAATTTTATTTAGTTCGTCAATCAAATAATAAAAAAAATATTAGTTGCGTATTTTTTATTTATTTAATTTAACAAGAAGTGGCTTAGATAATAGTACAAAGATAAGATATAATATAGCCGTACTCGGAAAACAAAATGGTAACCGCTAAAATCATGTTATAATTCTTACTGAACAATACTGAAAATCTTTTAAATTAATAACGATAATATCACAAAAAAATAAACACATCATCTTAATACGTCTACTTAATTTTGTTTTCGTGATTTTTATCGTTATTGATTTGTAAGTTACAAAATATTATAATTTTATTTACAGTTTACTGTGTTTCTTACGGTTACGAGAATAAAAGTTCAATGCTATATTAATGAAAGCGTAATATACGATTTTTGTCATAATGTAACACTCATACCCTCCTAATAGATATTATTATTTTATTCTCGTCTAAAACGTATAAAGTTCGCCGACAAAGATAACCTTACGAAGTAGTATTAAATCAATGAGATCGCTAAAAACATATTGTTATACTTTTTTGATGTAATAGATCTATTAAGGTGGGACAAAGATAAGCACAATACACTATTATCGAGACCGCACGAAGCAATGTATAAACAAATAAAATATCGCAGTTTAAAGATCACCCTCGAACTTCTTGCTTATCTAGTATAAGGGTTCTATCAGCATTTTTATTTTAGCAATTCAATTGAGCAGACAGATGTACACTTTTAAAATATTATTTATTGATAGCACATTAAAGCGCCGATTTTACTACCCAATCTATCGGGCACGATCCATCGGGTACACTGTAAACTGGGTAGTCTAATCGCTGTTAGAGAGTTAGGGTCTCGATATCGGGTGATCGTGAGCGTCCGACCTCCCGATCTCACTAGTTAGTGTGTTAGGACTGATTTATCGGGCAATGTGATCGCTGTTAGGGTGTTAGAGCGCTCAGTCGGTTATTGCGCAGCGTGCGTGTGAGACGTCAGAAATTTGCGAACAGAGAAAAATGTCTTCTCAAAAGAAAAGAAATAATGTAATTTAATATTATTTATTTTTCTTAACCTTATATAATGTTTTAAACATTTATAGATAGCCCTGCATATGTCTGGTACAATTTGTGATAGCAGGGGTTCTGATATCAATGATTTATACTTTAAGTCATGATATGCATTTCCCGTTGCTAAAAATCTTAAGGTTACAGCTAACCGTTGTTTAGCGCGTACACTAGTTCTAAATAGCGTATATTGTTTTTTTTTATATAAGGTATGACTAAGTTTAATATATGATCAAATTGTGCAAAACTCATTCTGAAGTAGTTCAAACTGCATAGTTTGTCTCTTAGAAGCAAATATTTTTTCACCCAACATTTTCTTTTTTTGTTTTATTATTTACGCCCGCAGTTAAAGTAAGGGATATGCCATTTTTTGGTACTTTGTGAGAGCAGGAGCCATCCTTTCAACGAGTTAGGAAGGCGATCTAGTGCAGTGTAATCACAACGACGATAACCGCCCTAAATCGAGGCCGATAAATCGTGCCCGATAGATTGGCTAGTGAAATCAGCGTTTTAGGTTGGCAACACTGATCGTTCGTGTCAAACAAGTGTCAATAAAAAAAATACCGCAACAACTACTTGCGCCGGTATTTTTTTAATTCGCATTTAATTATCATTTAAATGAGCTTTCTCCACTAGCTAAAACTAAAATCTTATACCAACTCAATTTGAAATAATGTCTGAAATAGAAAATAAGGACACAGTAACGGAAGAAATACAGAAAGACTTTGTTGAAGATGGAAAGAATAAGTTGATCGTAAAATGTAAATTTTGTGGTTCAAAAATATTAGAAAAGAAAACGGCAAAATATGTAACGCAAGAGGTAATTCTTTTTGCATTCCTATATACCGTATTTCGTTCAAATTTTTGTTTACTGTTAATTTATATTTAAGGTTATTTACTTAAAGATATGTAATTGTTACAGAAAGAGTTGCCTCTAATGCAGCAAGATGCAAATAGAAAAGAAGGGGAAGTGCAGAAAGAAATGATAATTGAGTATTATCATGTTGATCACATGTATGTGTTTGAAAATATTGGTTTCACACATCCAGTAGAGAACCACAAGTATCTGATATGTGCAGACTGTGATGCTGGACCAATAGGTTACTTTGACTTGGATAGTAAACATAGTTATGTAGCTCTGTCAAGAATTGTTCACTCATAATATTAATAACCATATCATTTAACTTTTCAAACACATTTTTTATTTTTGAACAGAATCTACAAATTGTAGATTGCAACTTTGTTTTTAATAAGGAGTAGCTTGTCTAGTTAGAAAAATACTGACGCAAGATAGATAAACTTCATTTGCTAAAACTGTTAAAATAAGATTGAAGTTGCATAACTTGAAAAAAATATTTGGTTGGTTCTTATTTTGCATTATAAGGTTATCTTTTTTAATATCTTGCTTTATTTTTATGGTTAAATAATGTTTATTTTGCCTTGCTTGTGCTCATTTTTCATCATTCCATGTACACTATTTAAAGGAAAAAGATATTGATAAGTTTGTAAGAGCTGATTTTAAATATTTATTAATTCAATGCTACTGCATGTTATAACATATATTTTTTAAAGTTCTCAGAGTAATATTGCTGGGTTTGGTTAATATAAAATATTATCTGCTATTTGATATTCTGATTTCTTAAAATGACACTTAAACTATTGTTGGAATATTTAAAATATTGAGTATTCTAAAAATAGTCACTAGCAATACATGAAATTATTATTACCAAAATTGTTAATATTTATTTTTATAAAAAGTGAGATTTCAAAAATGGTATTTATAAAGCTACGGTTGCTTATTTTTTTATTATAGTACTATTAAAAGTATATGTATAGTACTTATGTTTTTATTCTCAATGTATTGTAAGCTTTTAAGTTGTAAACAATGAAATAAGGTTTCTTTGGTTATTTAAAAGGTCTTTTGAATTACCATATAAACAAATTTATCTTGCACTTTGCTGTATACTCAATTTATATGGTGTATGAGATTAATTTAGTTTAATCTTCATACACATATGTACCTCTTTGGTGTTACCTAATTATTTTCAATAATCAGCTCATACCATTGACTGCGTGCAAAGCATATTATACATGTTTTATAAGAAATTTACTTCAATATACTTTTTATTTATTCAAAGTTGTTTTTTTTGTGTATTGTGTATCTTTCAATAAATAGTGTGAATAAAAAATATATTTGTAGACATTAATCATTTAGGCATTTGTAATCTTTGAAACCCCAGAATGCAATAAGAATTTTGGTTAGCGAAGCCATGATATAACTTGTTTAAAAAATAAGCTAAACAATATTTTTTAATACTATTTAGAGTGATTTATTGGGTTAGGGGTTTTTTTTAACTTAGTAGTTGATTATTTTCATTGTTTTTATTTATTATAAATTTGACAGAATTAAATAAAAAATTGTAATCAAACCGAGCTATTTGCTTACAAGCTATGATCTATGATGCTGTAAGTAGAATTAATAAAAAAATAGTTACCATTTTGGTGCCCTAACAACATTATCATAAAACAAAACTAAGAACCACCACTATGAACAAAAAAAACTGCACTCACATCATTTCACTTATTCACAAGTTGCGGTGAGACACACATACAGGTCAAACTTATAACACCCCTTTTTGCGTCGAGTGAGGGTATTTGGGTTAGGGGTTAAAAATAAATAGTTAACTTAAAATATACTCCATAATTTGGATCATAGAAACTATCCTATTGAACTGAAATGAAATATTTTTTTTTGAAATTGTTTTTGTTTATTTACTGTACCTATGTATATTTTATACGACCTCATAAAATATACAACTCATTTTGGGCGTATTACTCAAAATTGTTTTGTGTAAAATAGTATGTATATTCTGTTGAACGCGATAAACTAATGATAATAATTATAGTTTTAATTTTATTATAAAGGTGGTGTAGAATACTTTATAAATTTTCACAATCAACGTTATCCGTTTCCGTGGTGTAGCGGTTATCACATCTGCCTAACACGCAGAAGGCCCCCGGTTCGATCCCGGGCGGAAACATATCTTTTATGCGTTTTGTTTCCTTTTTTTTCTTACCTTTATTTGGTATATAGAATTTATACATAATATAAAGCAAATTCGCCATCCACTGCCTGTACGCAGAGATCTTTAAATCACACATGCATCGGCTTTTTATGCGGTTTTCCTCAATACACAGAGTGATTCCACAGGAAAGAATATTAAGGTATAAGGACCACGCGAGCGAAGCCGCTGGTGAAACAGTATTGGTAAATAAACCATTAAGTCTTCATCTTATCATCCGTAATTTAAATTATGGCAATTGACGTGTTCTATTGCTAATTAATTTATGTAGGCGTTTACGAACAAAATAATGGCGTTGTAACTATAAAGCCAGACATAAGTTACGACCAGAGCCGGTTCAATGAAACTTGGCGCCCTAGACGAAACACTGGGACGACGCTCATAAATAATCACAACAAAATAAAACCTTATCTAGCTAGGTTTAACGATCAAAATTGTAATTTTAGCAATGACAAAAAAAAAACTCCTTTTGTACTGCTGGTCTATACCGCGCACAAAAGTCTAAAGTTAGTTCCACGGATTTCGCGTAAGTATATAATTCCGCAACACGGTATTGCAATAAATGGCGGAAATATCGAGACTCGGTATTCGGACATTGGAAGTCCTAGCCTAGGCAAACAAATTTGAAGTACGAGGTAGTAGGAGGGATACACACCTAAGAAAATTGTTTTTGTAAGTAACAGATTGCAAGCAAACTTGTGGCGGATATTATATAAAAATGTATAACAACGTTCATTCATAATATATTCTTCAATTGACCGCTTTAATAGCCTTCTTGTGTGTATTATGTAAATTATTGCTACGTACATAGATAATAATAATTTCATAATGTCCACAAAAAAAGTTCGGTACCGTAGTTTGCGTGTCATTTGCATAGCATTTATTCATACTAGAGCTAGAGTTTAAGTCCGGTCACGATAAAAATGTTTATATTTTCTGTGGTTCTATTGAAAAAAAAAAACTTTAAAATAAATTAAAGTAATACATATACTTGTATAATACATTCTTTAGTATCACATTCTATAGTATCAAAAAGTATCAATCTTTTACAATTAATTTGTGTTTAAAACATTTTCTTTTTATTATATTTGATCTTTTGCAGTCACGATGCTGTAATGAAAACTATTTTTATACAATATTATAAGAATCTCAGAGTGCCAGAGACATAGTTTTATAAATCATTTTTCATTAAGAATATATTTGGTTTTTCTTAGGCAACGCAGACTACATGGCAATTTTTCGGTATCTAAGAAAATCATAAAGGTAGGTGCACAATTGACTCTCCCCTGATAATGATTAACTCATATGGGGTGGTATGAGAGCAATTGTTATCAAGATTTTTTATCTTGAATCTAATAATAAAACCATAAAAACAGTTTGTAAGAATTAAACATAAAATATGAAGTAATTAAAATAGTGAAATAAAATAGATAGTAGTTATGTACCTACTTAAGAAGTGTTTTAAGTTCGAGTTGAATTTCTGAAGGGACAATTCTAACCTATTGACCTCTCGACCAAAATCATCCATCAAATAGTTTAAAGATGTTTCGTAATCTCTTATGATATGATCATAAATATTTTGTCCATACTGCAACACTTGAATATGCCTACTGGCGTTCAATCTTTGGCTTGTGAAATTATAGTTACGAAATGCATCGAGAAAAGAGGCGGGTAATATAAACTGCACCTGGAGTTAATTAGGAATATGTGTTACATGTCATCTATAATATTATTCTAGAGTGGTAAAGTTTATTTGTAGGGGTAAAAGGTATTTCGAAAATACAGATCAGACCATGAAAATGCTTTCACATACGGGACGCTACGCATACGCAAGCGAAGGCGCGGAACAACAGTTAGTCTTCAAATATAAGAGGAGCAAATTTGACGAAATATCTGTCCAGTGTATCATGGAAGTAATCATTAGCAAGCAATGGATCATCCTTCGAATGTTCAAGGTTAAATCTTAGAGGAGGTATACCAGATCCCCCCTAGTAAGGGAATGACATCATATATTAATCAGTTCTTCCGCGATCGGCAAGACGATGCGTAACTTTCGTCAAATATGTACCGACCCTTATCTTAGAACCAAGTTCATTTGTGTGGACATGAATGGGATACAACACAGAATGAATCAAGAATTTATTTCTGTATAATATAATTTCTTGTAGTTTAGAGCCCGTCTGATAAATAACATAGGTGTTTATATAAACATATATTAATGAGGTCACCCTAAGAACAAGAGAACAGCAATAATTATCTTGCATTTCCCTTTGGACCCTTGAAAGTTATGATTACTAATACTTTAAACCTCGACGTGTACATAACATAATAATGAAATTGGTTTACACAAAAAAAAAAAGAAAAAAATAAAAAATAAATTACAAACACATAGAACAATGAAAACAATATATATCTACTACGAATTTATAATCGAAATAGTCAATCAAGAAATTAAATCAATGAAGTTATTATATCAAATTAACATTGACCTATTGTTATACTTACTAAGGTGTCAACTTGTGTACCGATTATTATTTTTTTTAATTGGCTTCGCACGGCAAGTGCTTTTAGCCACATACCGATTTTGGTTTTTATTATTTTTTTTTGTTTTCAATGAGGAAGTATTAAAAAAAACATTAGTTCCCCAAATCCAACTAGATGTCGCTACGGTACGTTCTTGATTTCTCCATGACAACCTTCCAGTTTTTTAATATATTAGTTAAAAGGAACGGAAAAGTTTGTCTTTGGTCTTTTCGTTTCCTGCAAAAATCAACTTTTGCTGGAGTCGTCGTTTTTAATACTTCTTCTTTAGTCATTATTAGTTAATTTATCACTCTTATAAGACTTTGTTTGTAATAAATACTTACATCAGATACAAGACGGCCTGTCTCGCATGTTCTTTGATGATAATTATACAATCTCTGCTGCGGTTAACTCATGCATAAAAATGAAATTTATAATGCATTTTTTAACAATAGCGCTTTAATTTGTAATGTAAAGTGATTAATCTTTTTAAGTTTCACCAAGTTATTTTTTCAAAATAACAATTCATCTATCAGTAAGCACAAAATATACCAGTCATTGGAAAGTCAGCTAGTTAATTAATTGAATAAAATTTTTATTTAAAACCGAATACCACCTCCTTCCAATAACAATACAGTTCAAATTACAAGAAACTCGCAGCAGTCATCGCGTTTGGTTACGATACGGTAGTTGAGCAACTATTGCGACGGTCGATCATAGGATGGGTGACCAAAAATCTATCTCGAACTCCTCGGTGCTGCGGGACACACTAAGCCATTGGTCCCGGCTGCGTTGCAGTCGTTTACACCCACCAATCCGCGCTGGACCCGTGTAGTTGGTCATAGTTTCCTATTTATTTTAAATGTGAGCATGGGAATAGTGGCAGGGAGGCAGGGGCAATGGGAGCATTTGATAGAAAGTGTAAATTACGAAAAATAAAAATATAAATTAGGCGTCTTTTAACCATTTCACAGAACCCCAAATATGTAAACGGATGCAAATGAATTATTTAATGTATAATTTGATAGTCCCAAATTGTTAGTTGCATTCTAGAATGTCTTCAATAGACAGTCGAGGTTTGCACAATACATTCTGGTCATCACGAATATCATTAAGATTCACTATCTGTGTAACATTCCGTTTCTTACTCAATACATTAACGGGATATAATAAATACCATATTAACAGAATACTTTTCATATAAAAAAATATGTATCTTGCGCAAAAAAACAATATAATATTGGTGTTGGTAACATAGATAAAATTCGACAATAAAAAATAATTGCTCTGTCAACACCATATTTTTTAAGCGTAAATACTCACACTTAAAGTTAAGGAAAAGTAGTTCGATGGCGCACTGATTTGCGTGTTTGAGATGCGATGAGGTATGTATCTAAGCAGCTTTTACAAAAACCGGTCATAAGATGGGTGATCAAAAATGTATTATTTCGAGCTCCTCTGTTCTTCAGCAGACTAGGAAGGAAGTCCACCAATCCAAAATGGGCCTGAAATTTCTGAAAATCAAAAACGGTGGGCATGCAGGTCGGGTCAATATGATCTTTACTATACAGACTCAGATATGATATTCTGTTAAAAACAGCCTGGAACTCAACGTAGAGCTCAGCATAGAGCACACATTCATGGAATACATCTTTAATGACCTTTTTTACCTTTTCAAGTAGGTTTTATTTGATGATTCAATATCCACCAGCCCTTTGTACCCGAGCTGGGATTCGAACCCACAACCTATCAATGTTCAGGTTTCATTCAGCTGTTTACTTGTATGCACCCAAACAGCCAAATGCATTTTTCATTAAATATCAGTGTAGCATTGTGAATGCAAAATTTATCAACTACATAATATATAATGCGTTTTATTTAATTGAACCTCTACGCAGTGACAAACTAAGTAAGCTCTAGAAACTCATCGAGCTGATTTTATAAACGGAATAGCACTTCAGAATGCCTATTCTGTTTCTTCAAAACCGAAATGAATTCTATTTTTCAAAACACTAATATGACTTCAAAGAAATTTATCTATAAACATATGATGCAACGGTATTAGAACGTGACACTGCCTCTGATTCATAGGTAATCTTAACGGCTATGATTTTACAAAATTCTTAAATCGGAACGGTTAGAAATATTCCGAATTTTCTTTTTAGGACAATCATAGCAGGCCCTCAAGTCTGAAATTCTGGATGCTTGTAGAAACTTTCGACGTTGGATGGCGACGCATCTTCTGATAGGTATATTTTTATGCACTCTTAAAATCAACTTTCGATATGTCGTTGTATTACTTCAACGTGTGTCACTCTACTGCATTAAATAGATATGTTAGAATAAGATGACGAATAGTTTACAATATTTAAGAGGCCCTGCTGAGCGACCGTCTATCACTCTAGCTTTGATTATGGATACGATATCTTAACGATGTTGTGACGATGTTTCGTTTCATGTTGTTATTTTGACATGGATAAATTTGGGATAATGAGTTAGTCTGTAACACTCATAGAACACAGAAAAGAGCTTTCTGTATTCTGTGGTATCGAAATACTATAACAAGAATAAAGTCTAGAGAGTTAGGCAGCCGCTCTGCTGGATCGAACTCTTGAAAATTTAACTTCAGGGAAAAGCGTGACAATTAAACATATTTTAGAAATTAATTTCACTATTTTAATTATTAAGTACACAAATAATTATTTTGATACATACATGACATGACAGAAATAGATTTATTATTTATTTGTCCTTTTCGAAATGTTTTCCTTCACGTAATTTAAAAGTGAATAGAACTTTTCGGTGATTTTGCTCCTCATTTCAGCTACAGACATTTTTCTTATAAGTACACTAACGGACATACGTGTATATAAACCGATTGATTTCCTATACGTTCTAAACATATCTGTTTTCGGCGATTGTACCAAGCATCACTGCGGTCATTAGTAGTTCATCCAGACGTAGTAAAATATTATGTGTGACGAATTTATTGGCAAATTCATGTTAGATTACATTTTAATATCCGTTTCATGTCATCTATAACCAATAATAGGCACGAAATCGATTTAAAAAGAACACTTTATTTTTAAAATCGAATAAAAGGTGTTTTAATAGATTTTTTAATGTTACATTGATGCAACTGCAGATGTATATTAAAACGAAATGAAATGTTCTTCTTCTTCTTCTTTTATTAATGGCTTATCTGCGCATTTCGCACAATTCTGCCAATGTCAAGTAAATAAATTAATAAAATAAATAAATAAAATGTTTATAACCTTGACAAACATAATGATTGACACTTTAATCTCACTCAACTTTTTGGAAGAGACTTGTTCCTAGGTGTAGCTCAAAGAGTATAATGTGGAGCTGAAGGATCCATAAATAAACTTCTTGGAACCACACTAATCCGCAGAATCTAGCAGGAATTTATTATGAATATGTTACTTTTTTAAGATGCTTATATATGCATCTAGGAATTTGAATGTTTTGACTGAAAACTGTATCCCGAACCTGAGAGTGCGATTTCAAAATTTTACTTCTAAATAACGCTGTTTTTTTTGCATCCCTTTCTACAGGTTGAATGTGTCTCTTTCTTCAGCTAGTGTGTTTTAAGACACCACTACTATTCAATAGGAAATAATACTAATTAATTATAATAGTATTAAAAGTGGATATAAAATATCCAGATCAATTAAATGCCACATAATAAATTTAAAACTTTGAGTTACTTGTTGGCCTTATTTGCTAAAAATATTTGTACATATTGCTTAGAATTGTTGCTGCTAATATCTGGGTTAATTTTTTCTTAAAATGGTATTTTTTTATTTTTTTGTATATGGGCAACAACATAATTAATTAAATATTTGAAATAATCTTATTGTGATCCAAAAAAAGCTTTGAAAATAGCTATCTACGATAATATTATTGAACTAAATTTGTACTTAAGATCTGCAAATCATATTATTTAATGCCTACCTAATTTAAATACAAAAGCTTACTGACTGTGTCGGCTTGAGTAGCGGTATACTATTTTTTTAAGTGAAAGTGATTTCCATTCATGATCATGTCTCTTACATCACATCAATCGTAATTTTTAAGATAAGTAGTCGCTTTAGATGTGATAGAAAACAACTTGACCTTTTTATGGCACGCACTGTTCTCGGATTTATATTGGCAACCTTAATATGAAGTGCTAAGGTTCAGTTTTAGAATGTAGGTGAGTAATTCCATTTTTATGGGACTTGAGTTTTAAGCGTCTTCGTTGATGCTAGTTGTACTGTCCTAGTTACTTAATGACTCAGAAATGGTGTTTATGGCATTGAGATAATAGGAATGACGACTCATTTTTGAAAGATTTTTTTTATTAAAGAATATTAAATACCGTCACTTGGTCCTATTTTGCACCAAAATTTGCTCCAACTGTTTTATTTAGCTCACATTTTTTTAAATATTGTCTCGATCAATCATCTGATGTATTGTATATACTACAAGACTATTAAAAATTAACATATTTTATAGAGATTGGTGTGTTTATCTGAACACTATTTTATTTTTTTTATTTTTCTTTGGAGCAAAGTAGTTCTTATGTAGAAGGTAACTTTGCTCCTCAATTTTTTTTCATATAATTTTCATGTCTTTTGTCAATAGAGCAAAGTTTTGTGTTAACATTTTTATCTTGCTCCAATATAAAAGGCAATAAAAATCTGATGTATTATAAAATTACCTTTATTCATGAGAGATCGATCAAAATAATCACAGTTTGGTTTGACCATAGGAACATTTTTCCTTAATTATTGTTAAACTAATCAACATAATACTAAAGTTTAATTAACAATAAACTTGGTAGAAAAGATTAAGTATTAGAATAATCATCAAATAAAAATAAACAACAAAGTTTTCCAAGCTTATGTGCCCCATAATAGGTCCAGTTCTGGCACAGAGTAAAAGTCTCTTCGTCCAATTTTCTTTGGGGGATTTATGCTGCCAATTACATCATTCCATGTGTAGTATAATTCGTCTTTAGGATGAGGCCACTTCCAGTTCTTCAAAGAACGCTTCATTGATGATATGAGAGCCCCATTATTTTGTACTTTTGTAATAACGCCAGGAAAGAGTTCACCTTCATATTTAAAAATTACATATTGACCAATCTTTTTCACTAGGGTCTGTAATGCCAAATTTTCTGAATTTATGTTGGGGTCTTCATTTTCTAAATCACTTAATGTCCCTTCAGATGAGTCTCTAAGAGATATTTGATTATCAATATCGCTGCTATCACTATTGATATTAGCAGAAGAGGAACAAGGGACAGCTTCTATCTCACCAGTTGTAGGCGAAACAAGCATCTGATCCGCCACGCTTTTGCCTGGTATTAATTTTATCTTTTTTCTTCCTCTGTGGGTTGCAACACTTTGTGTCCATGAATTTCTTTTTAGTTCAAGACTTTGTATAAAACAGTTATTAATTGCCTCAGTGTTACTGGCATGGGGTATTCTGTCCAAAAGAGGGGTAGCATCTACAGGGTATATTCCACATTTTTTGAATCCAGCTTTAAGATTGTTAACACTATTTGGAGTGATTGCATCAATTAACTGCTTTAACATTTGCGGGAAAATGCCCTTTGGAAGAACTGCATTCTTATAACCGCTCGCACTAGATTTCCAGTCAGAGAGAATGGATCTCCATGCTACCTTCAGCGGGCGGAAGAATGCCACGTCTAAAGGTTGTGTTAAGTGGGTGCTATTTGGCGGTAAACAAAGAAATATGATATTGTTTTCTTTGCATTGATTAATGACATCAAAAGAAATGTGGGAGGATAGGTTATCGCCTATAATGACTTTCTTACCTGGAAGTTTTTTCAACCTAGGTAACAATTGCGATTGAAACCATTCAGTAAATATACTCATATCAAACCAACCGCTTTGGCTGCAACTGTATCGGCTTCCTACAGGTCCACCCTCGGTCCATGTTGTCCATAGGCAGCTTGACTTATAAACAACGAAAGGCGGAAGTAGTTCACCCTCAGCGCTTCCACAAAACATGAGAGATATACTTGATTTTGATGAATTTCGAAGTAGTTCCGGATATTTAGTACCCCTTTTTATAAGAACTTTTTTATTGCCAGGATCATCAGTGACGTTTGTTTCGTCGTAATTCCAAATGTTGGAGGCTGGAACATCTAAGAGCTCTTCTTTAAGATGTTCAATGTACTCTACCAAAGTATCTGGTGTTATGGCAGCTCTTGCTCTCTTTATATTTGCAGCAAATCTCCTTGATAAATCAGGGTGGCGACGTAGAAATGACGCAACCCATTCTGTACCCGGCAAATTATTTCTAAACCTTCTTACAGTCCGCCCAATTTTATCAAGATAAGCTTTTATAATGTGGCGGAAATCAAACTCAGTTAAAGGGAATCCGTAAATTCCCATTAGTTTAAGACAACTAGAAAACTGTGCTTCTTCTTCATCATCAAATACTTTGGGATGACCTGGTGATTTTACAATGATTTTATTTTTCATGGCTCTGACGTGATTAATAATTGTACGCCTAGGAATGTTAAAATACCTTTCAGCCTCTCTCTGAGACATGGTTTTATTTTCTAATGCCAAAAGACATTCTTGTAGCTTTTCCTTTGTATATGCCTTGTATCGTCTTGCGTCAACTCTTCTTTTATAAGTCCTAGGCATATTTAAAGCCTAGAAAAAATAAAATAGGTAAATGAATACCTTGGGGGAAAAAAATACGTTTCAGGGAAAAATTGCTCCAGGCGCAATATAACCTCAAAAGTTGGCGTAAAGTATACACAAGTAAAAAAAACTAATACGAGAAATAAAGTGCTTTCGTTCAATATGAAATATCATCTGAATTAGAGCGTTTATGAAGTGCACTAACTAATATATATGCGATTTCAAGGTTTTTTTTACAAATTTATGAGATGCAAATAGATTTTACTTACTTTTAAATTATCACCATAAGAAGCGATGTGGTTTTCTTACACACAGAAAACGAAATGGCCGACTTTGACATCTGTCACTTTTGTTGTTGCCCGACCAAGAAAAGTATTGTCATATAAAAATATTGAATTCTTCTTAAACTTACGTATCAATACACAAAAATAGGTTAATTCTTTTTTTTTAAGTGGAGCATTTTTACCAGCCTAGGAGCAAAATAGGATCAAGTTACGGTACGTATTTTTTTGCGTAATCAATAAATTACGACGAAACGTTGAGTTGAAATCGTATGACGTCACGTTTCTACATTTTCAACAAAACCGTGACTCTTTAATGTCTATTATCAACTTTAATTTCTATTATCTAATAGCCTGTTGCTCAAACGTCCATTAAAGTATCCTCATTAATTTAAAGCGACATTACTCCATATAAATTTGAATGTCATTAAACTTTAATGAACGTCTGTGTGTAACTGGCTGAAAGTAATTTCTTGTAAAAATTGAAGCAAAAAAAAAACTTATCTAATATTTTTCTATTATCTGCCTGGCGTTCTAAATTAATTTCTTTTTTTTCTACCCAGTCGTCATCCTATTGTCTATACCAGGGCTTCCCAAACTTATTTGTACTATGACTCCCTTGGTTCTTTGCCATTTTTTTACGACGCCCCTCAATGCAGTCCCCAAAAATACTAACCAGTTATTGTATGTACTAACCTACTAACAGGTTATCAGGAAGACACGAAATTGACTTTTATATTTTTTAATAAATGAAAACAAATTCAAAACATAAGTCATAAGCATAAAAATAGAGATGTAACTAACTGGCTGGCTCTAATAAGATGGATGTGCTTGCTTTTTTGAGCATAGTTTCTTAAAACGGGGCTCCAGTTAAGTAAGCTCAGTCTTATTGCTCCAGATTATCGAAAAAATATTTTTCAAAGTGTTCGCTTAGTGAGAGCAAGTGCTGTGTAAATATTATTTTTAAGGAAGGATCAAGGATTTTTATCGATTATTCTAGTAGAATACTTTGTAAAGCAGGAAAACAGTCAATTACTTGATCTTCTAACTTTCTCTTCCATAAGTGTAACTTCTTCTGAAACCCAGTAATTTTATCTGCCAATTACAGGATCTTAATAATGATCTTAATAAGTGTATGCAGGGAAACAATACTCATTGTTTCCCTTTAATTTGTTAAATATGTCACATATGTCCGCGTTCGCGTCGCGTTGACAGTATGTATGCGGCGATCACTTGACTTAGTCGCATCGATATATCAACACGCGACGCCCCTGGGCCATTGCCGCGACGCCCCAGGGCGTCGCGACGCACAGTTAGGGAAGCCCTGGTCTATACCATTAGATTTTATATTCAATTTATTCAACATTAAACTTTATTATGACTTTGTACAAGAAATTTGAAGCGCAGTGATTACGCTGATTCGTTTTTATAACATCTATACTAATATTACAAAGAGGTAAAGTTGCTAACTTTGTAATCGGATTTATATTTTATCAATTTTGAATCATTTTTATTCATATTTGTTAAAATATTTTACGTGAATACGCTCACTAGGAGGGTAAAGTAAGTGCTTGAAATTTCGTCAGCTCTGTTGGGTCCGGATGACTGCTCTAAGCATTAAGCTACCCGATTGCAAAAAGTTGTGGACTCGAAATCCATCTCGGGGTATCTGGAGTTGGGCTGGGGACTTACGGGAAGCTACATCATACGCGGGTGACATAGGCTATATTTAAGCGGACGATTTTGCGGGAGAACAGCTACTTTTTTGGAAAGTCCGTAAACGGATCGAGTCTTACGGATGTAGACGGTTTATGTGACAGATCATATACTGAGTGTACAAGGCTGAATGCATAGATTTTAAACGCTCTTGCCATATCATATTGTAAGTTCTTATGTTTTATGACTCTACGATCATAAATAAAGGAATCCATCGTCATCTTTCATTCATTGCATTTTCATTTCACGTGTAGAAATTTATTTATTCATTTGACATTGGCAGAATTGTACGAATTCGCAGATAAGCAATTAATAAAAGAAGAAGAAAAAGACCAACCATAAGCGACGCAACTTCCGTCAAATACCTAAGCTCTGACATTTGCACACACGTCTATTAAAATTGGCATTAGTATAAAGCAATATAAGGAGTTGCACAGGGTCCGTCCCAATCAAAATCCCTCAGCAGTTGATTTATCGATTGTTCTCTTACTTTAGCCTCTATTGTATCATGGTCTGTTCTTGATTCTACTCACGGTAGTGATCATTAAATACTCGTCTTCCGCCTTTAAAAAAATTAATCTCAATAAGGCAGACTGGATTTCATTCACATCTGATTTACACGAGAAAGACGACTTGCCAGTCATTTCTGCTGAAAGTTGTCTCAATGTTTACAGCGACCTTGTTTCAATTTTATTGTCTGTTGCTCATTGTTATATTCCTTTAAAAAAAATTTCTTAAGTAAGAAATTACGCCCTCCTTGGTGGGATTCTGATTGCTCAAAAGCTATTGCGGAGCGGAAAGAAGTTGAGAAAACTTATATCAACTTTATGTCTATGGAGAATTTCTTGACCTACCTAGAACTAGAAGGTTGCTCAGGAAAAAAGAAAAAGGAAGGATCTCCATCTCATTTAGTTTGGAAACAAATAAAGAGATTTCGTGGTTCCCTCAATCTTCACAAGTCTTATTGCAATGATCCATTAGGTTATATAGATTTATTTACAGATAAATTAGCCCCTCCTTATGTTCCTTATTTTGATTGTTTTTCTGTGTATCTTAATTCTGTGATTCCTTCTTATGGACACCTTGATTGTCCTTTTTCATTTGATGAACTTCATAGAGCTCTCCAAGGCTTGAACGACACCTCGCCTGGAGCTGATGGTATACCATACTCATTCTTAATAAGAGCTCCTGATAAAATTAAACACGTTTTCTTATCATTAATTAACACTTTTACGAGCATGGTATTGTTCCAGACTCATGGGAAACCCAGTTAGTTATCCCTATTCTAAAACCGGGGAAGAATCTCTCAGATCACTTGTCATATCGTCCCATTGTATAAATATAAATCTTTACATAAAAATAAATATTTGGCATATACTTCGATATTAAAAAAATGCATACAACAATCACGTAAAAAAGTAAATGCTCAATATATTAAAAATTCAAAAAATGTTTGCAAAGCATCTTGGGACGTTATAAAAAATAATGTACAAACTGCGAATATAAAAAGTGAAATTCATTCGATAAAAAAGGATAATAGTGTTATTGATGACCCTAATTTTATATCTGACATTTTTAATCAATATTTTATAAATCTGACCAATGAGAATGAATTTGACAATCAATTTAATATTTTTTCTTTAAATATTCCTTTTTACACCAACTCCATTTATCTTACACCTGTACACGAAAACGACATTTTTAAAATAATTCGTAATTTAAAAAATACTGCTTCGACTGGTTTCGACGAAATTAATACAGAAATACTGAAAATTTGTGGAAATTACTTATCAAAACCCCTCAGTTATGTAATAAACCTATCTTTGATACAAGGACACTTTCCTACGAGATTAAAACTTTCTGTAGTAAAGCCACTTCACAAAAAAGGGGCAGTATATGATATAGAAAATTATCGACCTATCACGATTGTTTCAGTTATTTCAAAAGTGTTTGAAAGGGTGATGGTTAATAAGATCTTATCTTTTATTACACAAAATAAAGTACTAAAGACTGAGCAATATGGATTCAGAAAGACTAGCGCTACAGCGCTGGCCTGCTTTCAGTTAGGTAAATATATATCTAATAATTTAAACATTGGAGCAAAAACGATGGCTATATTTTTGGATATGAGCCGGGCTTTTGATTTTGTTAATCATAAATTACTCGCTGGAAAACTTGAGAGATACGGAATCAGGGGCTTTGTCTTGGATAGAGAGTTATCTTAAAGATAGGCAACAATGCGTTGAAATATCCCATTTTGTTAAACAATTTAAATATATTTATCGATCTAGCTATCACTTTAATAGGTGTGGTGTGCCACAGGGTAGTGTTCTAGGACCATTGTTGTTCTTACTATATATAAATGACCTTCCAGATGTCTGTGAGCAACAATGCATTTTGTATGCAGATGATACAACACTCATTTTAAATGAAAATATTAAGGAGGCACTAGAATACACAGCCATGACTAGTTTAATAAAAATTGATAAATGGTTGAAATCTAATAATTTGAAAATTAATACCAGTAAAACAAAATTTATACATTTCAAAACAAAAAATAGTGAGAATATTAAGCTTAATATAAAATTTAATGAAATTGAAATTGAAGATGTAAAAACAGCATCATTTTTGGGTATAAAAATAGATGAATTTATGAACTGGAAATCACATATAGACGAAATAATATCAAAGATGGATAGGTTCGTGTATGCTCTAAACCGAATCAGACAAGTGGTATCAAAACAAGCTGCACTTACGGCTTACCATGGATATGTCAGTTCTAAGTTGCGTTATGGCATAATTGTGTGGGGAAATTCGGTTGACTTGGTGAGAACCTTTAAATTACAAAAAAAAAAATGCATCAGAGCCATTTCTGGTGTAGGATATTGTGACAGTTGTAGACCTTTATTTAAAGTATTGGGTATATTGCCCCTTCCATGTATGTACATTTATGAAATGTGTATTTTTGTATACAAACATTGTAATTTATTTAAAACAAATAACGACTTTGACTGTAGAGGGAGAAAAGGTGACAAATTGTATATACCGTCACAGAGGCTTCATGTATATTCAAGTAATTGTTACTGCATGGCAATACGTATTTTTAATAAATTACCAACTGACATAACAAAGTTACCGTTTAATAAATTTAAGAAAATAGTATTTAAATTATTATTAGATAAAATGTATTATAATGTTAATGACTTCATAAATGATAGATTTTGACATAATTTCGAATTTGACTGTGCATGTACGAGAAATGATATTGTTTTTTAATTTTTTTTATTTTATCTGACATTAAGAAATATTAATTAGATTGTTAAAGGTATTAAAATATTTGTACGCTGATCAAGTCGGCAGAATGTGTGTGCTTTTCTTTGATAATTAACATCATTTATGTGACCACTTTCTTACAAATAAATATCATTCATTCATTCATTCATTCATTCATTCATTCATTGCTCTTACCTCAGTCCTTAAAATTAGGAGCATGTTATTAAAAATCGGTTAGCGCGGAAAGTCAAAATAATTTGGCCAAATCTCAATTCGGATTTAGAAAGGGATTCAGTACCTACGACAGTGTGGCTATTCTTACCTTAGATATTCGTCCGGCTTTTCGTAATAAACAATACATGGTGGCAATATTTGTGGATATTGCCTCGGTGTATGACAACGTTCAGATTCCTGTACTTAGGTAAAAATTGCTTCCAGATCTCTTCCAGATCTATTTCCATCAGATCTCAAAATGTGTTTCTACCTGCAAGAACGGTTTGGTATAGCTTACCTCAAGGCTCTGTGCTCAGTCCCTTGCTGTACAGTCTATACACTCAAGATTTGGAAAGTTGGGTGAACCCATTTTGTGAAATTCTGCAATATGCTGATGATGTAGCCCTTTATATTCGCGTTAAATCTAGGGTAGAGGCTACGTCTCGCCTTCATCGAGCATTATATTATCTAGGAGTCTGGCTAGAAAATCATAGACTATCCATTTCAATTCAGAAATAGTAGTTTTGACGGAAAAGCGTATCATTCCTGATCTTAATCTGGTTTTTAATGGTAACTTTATTAATTTACAAAATGAGGCCAAATTCCTAGGGGTGTTTTTGGAATCTAACATTCTGGTTACCCTCACGTCGATCATGTTCTCAAGAAAACTGAGCGAAATTTGAACGTATTAAGAGCGTTGTCAGGTGTTTGGTGGGGAGCCCATCCAGTGTCTCAGAAAATTCTTTACAATGCTGTAGTCTCCATCATTTTTCGTCTTCGGATTGGTCATGCTTGTACTCCTGTCCATCTGGTGAAAATAAAAGTCGGGATAGCTCCCTTTGTGAGTGTGGACTAGATGAAGGGTTTCCTGACCATATATTCTCCAATTGTCCAAATATTTCTCGTTCCCTTTATGATATTTTACCCTCTAATATTCCTCGCCCACTTTTGTACTTCAGTCAATTAATGATGCCTCAGTAGTCAAATCACTAACTAAATTTTTCAGTGTTAATCAACTAAAACTTTAACGTCAGTGGTGTTACATTTCGTTCACTTACTTTATCATAATTAGTTAATTTAATAATGGTCTGTGGTAAGACTTAAAATGGTTATGATTAAATGATTGTTTATATAAAATAATTCCTTACTAACTTATTAAAATCGTTTAACGTGTTGTTTTTGGTAAATCCATGTAGAAAGATAGAATTGGTAATTAAAAATTGGTTGAATGAATGTAATTAAATCATGTATTGGTCTCCTACGTGAAGTTGGCAGTATTGTGGTGACGCAAAGTGCCATTAAAGTTAAGAAGAAGAAGAAGAAGCACTCGAGTTTAAAGCTCTAATGAATGATCTAAACCTAAATAGTAATTTCAAAGGACCTTGAAATTTAAATTTCAGCTTTAGAATATTTATTGCAGATTCGTTTGTGCAACAAGGTATCAATCTTTAACTTTTTCTAGGTTCACCAACACTTTCTACAGGAGATTCCTTGCCAGTTACCGGGTACACGACTATGCGAGATGGTGGTACAGAGGGTTTTGCAAGGTAGGCCAACTGCACTAGACCGACGTCCCTTGCAATTGGAGAGCTCCGGTTTAGTCGGCGTCTCGTCCAGCTCGATGAAATATTAAGGCTCAGTTCCCTTCCGTATAAAAAAAGGTTCATAACCACTTATGGAATTCAGTTTTAATTGTTGAATAAAAAATCTTAAGGTACGATTATCACATAGAATAACCTCTTTAGAACATATTTCTAAATTACTTGTACTTCACTAATTAGACTTTTCGCTGCTAATACCATCTTTTACTTGTTTTGTCATTAATCAATTTAGTGAGTGTGACATTATGAAGAAGATACTTGCTGTATCGTTCGACACTATTAGTAGCGATTGCATTAGTTGAAAGATTGTTTTTATTCTCGATATCTTTACTCCTGTTATTACTAAAATCCTTAACAAATCTATTTCGACATCCTTTTATCTTTCAGCGTGGAAGAATGCTTATATCATCCCTAACCTGAGAAGCCTAAGAATCCTCCATCGTCCTATATCAATATTACATTTCCTTACCAAAGTCCATGGAAAGTTATCCATCGACAATTTAGTCGATGCCTTTTTTGGACAATCTATCAAAGTCAACTTGTCAAAATTGGTGATCATATTTTGGCAAAATTTCCGTGTATAACGGAACAAGTCCATATTGAAAAAAAAAATGGTGTTGTACTTAGTAATATTTTCAATACTATTGATTTTGACTTATTAGCAACCTGGGTTTCTCCCAATGTTTCTCCACCGGTGATTGATATGTTTTGTGACATGGATGGGCAGGAGCAGCGCATTTAAATGGGAGACACTCTTCCACACTGGTGCAATACATCAGGTGGCGTTTTGTCTCTTGTCCTATTCTCCATCTTGATAAATTCGTTTTTTCATTCATCACCTTCCCTCTCACTTCTTTTTCTCACATATAATTAGATAATTTACAACTTTATATTCAAGCACCTATAATTGATTATGTACAGCAATTACCACCACCGACAATGACCTTGAGCATATTTGTGATTGGATTCGTCGACATGGTGTAATATTTAACCCTTATAAAATGCAGTCAATTATTATTGGAAGCCATTGATACCAGGCGAGGACAAATTTTGAAGCACTTGCACCAGTCTGATTATGTGCCACGAAACATATAGAGAATACCAATTCGATCACTGAGTGAATCGAATTCAGGTTTGTATTTTTACGGAAGTAAAAAAATTGTCATCATCTCTCATCAAAACAACGTACACTAACTAATTGCATTAATAATTATATTTCAAGGCAATCTCGCATTTTTAAACTATAAATTAAAAAAGCCAAAGCTCATTTCCTAAATAATATAACATCAAACTTATTTATGCACGTGAAATAAACATCTTCCAACAAAATTTAAGTCTTACAACCTAAGTAATAGAGGTAATAAGAATATCTGTTAATTTCGGCAGTTGCTATCTGTTCTAATGTTGAGATTTCGATAATGACATTTGACAATTAAGCGTTGATAATTACTTATAACCGTTACAGTTATTGCTATTGTGATACTGCAATGGTTATTAAATCTTTTTTGTGTGACAATATGAAAAAAAATTAAGTGTATTGTTTAAAAAACTGCAACGTAATAACTCCTGTAGAAGATGTAAGTTTCGGACCTGTTTTTACTTAAAAGTAGCTGTTTTCCCGCAACTTCGCTCGCGTAAATTATAGTCAATGTCATCCGTGGATGATGTAACTTCCGCTAGGTGAAAGAATTTTCATGATCAGATCAGTATTTCCGAAGATTTACCCCTACAAACAAACAAAGTGAGAATATTTACCTCTTTGTAATATTGGTATAATAACAGTTTTGAATAATGTTGTGGTCTACTGTTGTTATCAGCCGAGTTTTAGCGGTATACTTAGCCTTCGGGTGGGTCCGGGCGGATGAAGAGTCCTACACACTCGCTGCCGCCTGTCAAGCAGCGAGGACAGTGCATAGAGCATTTCCCTACGATCTTAGATTGATATTATATCTAAGCTAAATAATCTAAGCTTGCCATAAAAAAGCCGGCCAAGTTTGAGTCGGACTCACGTACGAAGGGTTCCATACAATTATCCATAAAAAAGTAAAAATAATCACGTTTGATGTTTTCTATGGAGATGTTCGATATTTTCACATTAAATACAATTGGTCGACTATTACTCGTAAACATGTAAAGCTAACTCAAACATGATAGTTTTCTTTTTAACTTCGTTATATATAGGTACTGCTACTGTAACGTTTGAATTTTCACCAACGACCGTTTAGTTGGTAGAGGGGTGTCGGTACACTTGACTCTAGCGAAAATTAGTTTAATTAGTCACAAAGACCTATCCAACGATGCTCCACAGTATGGGGAAGACGGAAACAATAACATCCCCACTTTTTATTACATGGTTTTACTATTTTTTTTTCCAAATTTATTTTGCCACTCTGTCGGCGTAATTAACGTGTACACCATGCCAAATTACAGATTTCTAGTATTAATAATTTTTGAGCTAAACCGCGGACGGACGTACGGACTGAGAGAAATGGCGAAACTATAAGGGTTCCTTGTTTACTAAAGAACTCTAAAATAATCATCTGTTATATCAAAATAGAACCTACTTACAATAGGTGATAAAGATTTTGTTTCAGTGATGCTCTGTGAACTCTACGACGACTTCAAGGCAGTTTTTTACAGAAAAGCATAGCGTCTTTGTGAAAGTTGCTCAGTTTCCGCCATCACATAACCACTGTAGCATCAAATCGACAAGTACAAAAATGACATCGCGCCAAATGTCAGCTGTCAAAATTGTCAAAATAACTTTAGAAGTGAGTCAAAACCTACTTTTATGCGGATAACCTGTCTGTCGCTGAGTGTTCATTCAGTGAAACGAAGATTTATTATATCAATGGTATTATAGTTACATAATCTTCTTAGTCAAATGGCTAGCTAAGTGGTGGTAGATACATATTTATTTATTTACTGCACGCAAAAGTGCACAAATGGCAGACTTAATGCCATTAGGCATTACATACCAGTCAACCAGAGAACTAGTCACAGATAAAATGCGTGGCGGCACACAGAATAAGTCATGTAAAGGTTGATATAGCTAGGTTTTAAACCAGGTACAGGGAATGCATATAGGTATCATATTTTTATATAAATTATTTATATCTCCAGTACACATTTATCGTAATATGTAAATATAACATATCTATTGTAATATGGATTCTAAATATTAGATTAGAACAATATTTCTAAGTCATTATGAGTGTAAAACTTAGTTTAAAATATTTCAATACAGCTAATTGCTTATCTGAGTTAACAAATCAAACAAAACGTGTTCAACAAAACTACTGACGTCATAATTTTAACCGCAAAATTATCTAATACAGTTTATTATAATTTATAATAGTTAATTAGTAATGTACGAAAAACGACCGTTTAAAAAATTCGGGTCGACTCCATCGTTTTTTATATAATAGCTGACCCAATTCACACAGTGTCCCAATGAGAAGAAGCTGCCATTGAATAGTATTAATTACGTGATAATACTAAATAAGAAGTTTATGTTAAAACTACTTAAAAATAACCGTGTAACGTTATTTAATACTTAATATGTTCTGCAACAGTTTCGATGAATGCATTCCAAGCTCTTTTTAAATCAGGAATTGTCAATTTATTCCGATTTAAATTGCAATTCTGTGTTTCTGAGAAGGTTCCTAGTAAAAAGTATCGTAAAAAGTATATTTTAGTAGCTCACAGGACAGCTATATAAATTATTGAGTTATAAATGTAGAAAGAGTAGGGAAGCCAGATTTCCTTTGGTTAGGAAGATAAAGAAGATCACGGTACCTACCCTATGTCTCACTTTAGTCACGTCAGTAAGCAAGCGAAACTTTGTACGTCTTCGCTATTTTTAGAAATAGGAAAAAAATTATGATTATGGTGGTAGTTTAAGATAGTCAGCGATTCATTAAAAAAATAGTTAAAATTAATTTTATTTAACTCATTATTGTAACCAGTTTTTATGGCATCCTATATTATTCACCGGTATCGTTAGCATTAGAAGAGGTAAAGAGTGGTTTGTGCCTTTTTCTCAATCTTAGTAATATTGTAATGGCTAAAGTTTGTAAGTTTAAAAACTACTGAACGGATTTTGATGAAATTTCGTATACGGGTAATTTTAAGCCTGGATTACCATATTGTCTATTATTTATATCATTGAACAGTTCATTGGAGATCACGCGGGCAAAGCCGCTGGAGGAAAGCTAGTAAGATATATGACAATAAGTTAACTTGTTTAAAGACTATTTTGATTCTAATATGACGTAACAGATAATGATTGTATCGATAGAAGACGACCGGTTATATAAATATAATATAGATCATTCCGATGATCATCTGTTTAAGTTGATGTTCGGTAACAATTATATAGTACACGATTATAATCTTCATAATAAAATGTCTATTTAGACGAATCTAATCGATTGAGATTAGTGATTATAAGTCTTTGCTAAATTTTAAGACTGCTTTCCGCTTATGTTACTTCCTAATATTATGCCGAAAGACTTTTACTACTTGTGTACTACTTTTACTACTACGTCTATATCTTTACATCTGTAGAGGAAAGTATCAAAAATTTATTATACAATCAACTAAAAAAATAAGTAGACCCTGAACCAAAAATCACTGTATAACATTTGTAATCGAAGGCTTAAATAATATAAATAATAACTATCTCGTTTTGGCAGTGTTTGAAGCTCTTACGATGAGTTGCACAAACGGTTTAATGACGACTTTAAGCTTTGATGAATGTCAAATTTATATGGTTAACGTCACTTTAAACTAATGACAATTTTAAAGGACGTTTGTGCAACTAGGCGTTAAACTTCTAATCGGATAAAACAAATAGGGCTTCCGATTAAAAACACACATAAATAATTTTAACTTTAACTTAAAAAAAAACACAGGTCAAACTCCTTAGACGTTTAGACGTCCTCCGTAGCCGAGTGGTTCGCACGCCGGTTTCAAGTTGCTGCCGTCTCTGAGGTCCCTGAATCGATTTCCGGTCGGGTTAATGTATAAAATTAACTTTTTTATATTGTCTCGGGTCTGGGTGTTGTGTTGTCTCAGATCTTCTTTTTGCGTCGGGGGTTAAAACAATAAAGCTTTTTAAATAAATTATTAAAAAAATATTATTTGATATTTTTCAAACCCAAATTAACAATTATAAAAAAAGATTTGATTGAAGATGTAAATGTTTGTTTGTTTGTATCGATTATGCTCCGAAACTACCAGATTAATTTTAAAAATCCTTTTACCAACGTGAAGTTACATCATACGCGGGTGACAAACACTATATTTATGCGGGCGAAGTCGCGGGAAAACAACTAAGCAGTAAGAATGTTTACACAAAAGATGAAAATTGGCGGACTTAATGCCTTAACCATTCTCTCCCAGTCAACCTTAGAGTTCTGTGGGAAAACCGATAGTGGTGCCCTCACAATGAAAAGTAATAAGATTTCTTGACATATAAGTAGACACAATACGTTAAAACTTATAATATATATGATATATCTATAACAAATACATATATATATCGATATGCAAACATAACCTACATATACTTTATACATACATATAATACATATACGATAAAACATTTCAGTTTTACTTAGAAATTAGTTTAAGGATACAAAATAATATTGTATGATAAGAGTCGCTTAATTTTCGAGACGCGTTAAATAAGACGACACAGATAAACAACATGTAACCGGCAACTTTAAGTTTTGTTAATTATTATTTCCGTATTACGAATCTAGTGATAAAAAATAGAGATTCATTTACTTAGATGCTGTTAAATAAGAATAAAAAAAAAACGCTTAGTGCGTGTCGATTTGGCGATTAAGGTTCCATAACAACCATTGAAAACCATCTATGAAAAAAGAACACCTTTATTGTATGAGACCTCTTAAAAACTTTCTATTTTTCAGTATTTGTTGTTTATAACAACACAGCATAAGGAAAATAGGTCATCTGTGAAAATTTTAAATGTCTTACTGCCGCGGTTCATGGAATACAGCCTGGTGACAGACGGACAGTGGAGTCTTAGTCTCACAGGGTTTCCATTTTAACTCTTTGATACGGAACATTAAAAAATGAATTTTGGGGTTAATTGGGTGCCAGATTAAGACAACTTGATTTCCTAAGCCATCCCTATTATTTGCACACTCTTCCGTACAAATTTAACTAGTAAAGACGTTTAAAAAAATAATCCTAAAATTACTAACTGCACGCAAACATTCCACCTTGGTCTTCCTGTCTGATTCATTTTATTTGTTCAAACAACATAATCTGTTTGCTATGGCAAATATTTATTTGGCATGGTATGCTATACCGCCACCTATATACAAGCGCCCTAGGCAGTTGCCTAGTTTGCCTAATTCAACGGTGTGGCCCTACAAAGTCTATCCATCTTCTCTGTAATCGCCTTTTTGCTTTCCGTTAAAGTTATTAAATTATATCATAAATTATTCAATATATAATTTAATAAGTGATATGTATGTAAATTGTCTTGTTATCCGGATGTAGTTCGAGATGTTAAAACAAATAAACTCATTCAAATTATATAAATATTTTCAGCCTAATTGCAAGCAAGTATCTAAATGTACCTAGTGATATAATCATTTTAAACTTTCCTGGTCATTAATTATTAGAATAATTGTTAATAATGGGATTGCTACCATGTAACTTATATTTATCGAGTTCACGATATATCAGATCTCACTCTGTACAAGCGTCATGATGATGGAGTTATTGGTTTAGTATACTTTTAGTATTTTGGTGCAATTTGGTTGGTACAATTTTATTTCTTTAATACTGCCTTGTCCTTAATTTTTCATTATTTGACATAATCCACTTTGACACAATATTTGCTTTATTTGACCCAATAGATACATGTAAAACTTAACTCGCAATAATTAAATAGTACATATTATTGTAGATAAAATGCTATGAAATATATAGATAATTGATCTTTAAATAGTTTAGATAAGTGGTCATTGATCTTTAACGTAACAAATAAATTCTCTTTCGTTTAATAATAAAGAAGAATAGTATTTACCTTTTTTGAATCCGGAATATCTTGAGTGTTCGCGATGAGTTATAAATGAATAAAAAAAGGATGACTTTCTCCATACCAACTGGTTTCAGTTTTTTTTTGCCGGATTTTATTCTTAACGTGTTTTGTTTCTCTTAATTTTTAATAGTTTAGATACAAAAATATTTTTTGATTTATATGGCTATTCAATACTCGATCTTCAAAAAGTTATTAATAACACAACCTCCATGATCAACTGACTTGCATACCGTTTCTAAGGATATTCTAATATCCCCGTTCGATTCCCGGTCAAGTTATTTAAGAAAATAGACTTTATAAATTCATTCGGTCAGTGTTGTGGTAAGTTTGTTATTTCTATGAGCAATTTATGTGATGTTGTCTTGAAGAGTGGGGGGTGAGAAGCACCCCCGGACTGTAGGTAAAGAAGAAGAAAACTAAAAATTAGATTTACCAATCTTTTTTAAATTTCAAGGGTAGGTACACAGATTAGCTCGTACACAAGTCCTTGTGACTTTTATTGGGAGGACTTATCTTTGAAGGTAAAAAAGAGAGTTCGTGCGACCTAGGTGTCACAGGTGAAGGCCCGACATCAGCTCCGGTGAATCACGAATACTCGACAGGCAGGGCGCAGAATAGCGCAGGATAGGCGGGATCCGGTGGAGGAACCCCGATTTCCGGTAATATAGCACACACTTCAAAATATTTGAAACATTCTTAAGTATATGAAGTCTTGCTGCGCGAGAGGTCGTTTATATATTAATTCACGCGTTTATCAATAAAGGACTTACGAATTGGAATTCCTTTATTGTTGAACTAACAACTTTAAGCAATTTTCAATCTCAATCTGAATATATTTACTGTGCCTATATTTAGAATCAGACTTATGTATTTTACCTCATAGGTCATAGCAAATGTGAAAAACTCTTTTATCTAAACAAAAAGTGACTGACTGACATAGTGATCTATCAACGCACAGCCCAAACCACTTGACGGATCGGGCTGAAATTTGGCGTGCAAGTAGATGTAATGACGTAGGCTAAGAAAGGATTTTGATCAATTCTACTCCCAAGGGGATGGAATAGGGGATGGAAGTTTGTATGAAACTTTGTCAATTTTAAACCGATCGGGTCGAGACTTTGCACGCATAAAGCTACATAGACGTAGGAATCCCCTAAGGAAGGATTTTTACCAATTTTATCCCCAAGGGGATAAAATAGGGGATGCAACTTAATTTCAGCTATTTTACACGACATCATGAACAAATCATCATCATCATCATCATCAGCCCTTTTACGTCCCCACTGCAGGGGCTCAGGCCTTCCTCATGGATGGTTAAGGAGGATGGGCCATGACCCTCCACGCTGGCCCAATGCGGATTGGAGGGTATTAACGACTGCAAATGCAGCCGGGACCAACGGCTTAACGTGCCTTCCGAAGCACGGAGTAGCTCGAGATAATAATTTTTTGGTCACCCATCCCGTGACCGACCCTTGCGAAAGTTGCTTAACGACAACGATCACGGACCGCGGCGCTAATCCACTACGCCACCGAGCTAATGAACAAATATTCGTCAGAAAAGCTCAAAGTAACTCTACCACGCGGACGAAGTCGCGGGCAAAAGCTAGTTTCTTATACAAAAATATTTAATAAGACCAACAAACAGTCTTTATCATCTCCTCCATCATATTAAATACCATTTTCCCGTAACTTTGCCCACATTAATTACAGTCTATGTCTCCCGCGTATTTTGTAGTTTCCCGTAGGTGTAAGAATTTTTAAGATCGGCCCAGTAGTTTCAGAGTCTATTCTAAGCAAACAAATAAACAATATTTTTTTCCTTCTTCCTAAAATATTTGAATTACTAATAAGTATGTAGTGTTATGTATGCAAATGAAAGATATTGCAAAGTAACTATGAATATTTTTGAGACGAAAATCATATGTCGTTAAAAAGACTTTAACGCGTCAGTCTTCAGTAACTACGAGTGAATAAATAAATTAAATATATCATTAACGCCACGGTTTACCGTTATTTGGCAAACTTCTAAGTATCTAGAACTATCAATTACAATGACAAGTGCAAACTGCGTAATCTACTAAACACTAATTTTTAGAGACGTCTCAATAGCACAGCCTTCAGTTCCCATTGTTTCATTTGCGTAAGTGAAGCCGGGTGCAACGCAATGTATTTTATTCTAACTAATTGCCGAAACTTCATTAATTTACCAGCTTCACCCCACGTGGGATAAAACTAGCTCAGCGTGACCTCTCGTAGTTAGAAGAAAACAGAAAGTCAGAGTTCAAGACAAAATGGGGGAGATGCAACTGAGGAGGTTAAAAGCGTGCTCTATGGTTCGCACGCGTACATTCTCCTTGCGCACGTAGTTTGAAACGCATTGTTATTATTTAGAAACTAAATTAAAACAAAGTGTGTTCTTTTTTAAAAACAGTCGTGTTCATTTCACGGATTTTCTCAGTGGCCTGTGTTGTGTTGAGTTTTGCAGCGGTGTTTTGGTTTTTTTTTCGAAAACCTGTTTTTATTTTACGGTAAGTTTTTTCTAATCTCTTATTATTTTTGATATTATTGATTCGGAATTAAAAACTTTTATATAGTAGTACAGTTTTTATTCGTTTTAAAGAGGTGTGATAATTTATATTCACAAATAACACCTAGGAAAACAAACAACATCTAGGAAACCTTTTAAAATGGTAGGATTTTCTATTTAAAAAAAATAAATTAAAGTTAATTAGGTATTTTTGTTAATTGACAAGTCAATTAATATAAACTTACATAAGCTATCTTGACAGTTTCATATCAATGTGAGAGATCAAGATGAAATGCATCTATGCACACAATGCGTTTACCTAACTATGCATATACATATACATTATTCTTAGTTAAGACATCATTATAGTAAATGAGGTTAACAAATATTAATTGTATTACGTTTGACGCATTTTATGACAATAAATAATATTCTCATATAAATTGTAATATAAAAATATTACGCAAAAAATACAGAAGTATTATTAGGTATATTTTTAATAATAAATAAAACTTTAATAACGATGAAAATAAGTTGATTTTTATAAATGTGTTAACTCAACGTCATAGTTTAATGAAGTTTACGTTAATTGTATACAAACTAAATGCTAGTTAAAAACAGGTTACGCTGCTTGAGGATCAATCGAAAGATTTGCCGTTTTTGCCTGGTATTTAATTTCTATTTTAAATAATTTTCATCAATTATAATTTGCCTAATTAGTTAAAACTTCTCGAAAAACAGATATAAAGCTTTTTAGTGAACATTGTACTATTTATATTATGTTCATTCAACCCTATTAGGATTTCAGAATCCGTTCGAAACACCTAATATTTATTTATCACAAGTATCTATCAAAACTCGTTCCACTTTCATACTTCAACAATTGCTGTACTACCTAACAGGACGATAGAATGATGTCTTAAGGCTCCACCATTAAATAATGACAAGTTACAAAATGACAAATGTGCTAAAATTACTTTATATGCGGTCAATTTGTGAACGTGAACACTTTCAAATGATCGTTACGTAATGGAGCTTTAATAATAATAAGAGAATATTTATGGATTTTGTCTGATGACTGTATACGGAACTGTAACGGGCCGAGCTTCTATGACTAAACTCCTTGTTGGTGGTGTTTCATTAAAAAAGTATTAGTTCTATTATTGAATTGGATACATGCCAGAAAGAATGCTCTATTAAAAAGACAATAATTCAAAAATAAAATTTTCCTTGTAAAAACCAGCCTTCGTTTAACCAGTGACATCAAACAGGACGGTTATTTAATTATAAATATCCCATCTACCAGTAATATCATTAGTAATATTATTACCTGGGACCAAAGTCATTGCCAAGACAAAATCAAAGAGATCTTATGGCTACCTTCCGGCTCCATCATAAGATTAGTTTTATTCATTTAAGTTGTATTTGTAAATAACTCAATCAAAAATCTCAATCAATTTGTTAGCTCAATCGAAATCGGGTCATATTTATCTTACAAGATTTGATTCACAGTATGTCAAATAAAAGCTTATAATAAATTAATAGTTTTTAGCTTCGTTCGCTTCCTTTTAAAAGATTGCAGCGTACAGACAACGGGAACCAACTTTGTTTTAATATATAGTAGCATCCCGCCAGCGGCTTCGCCTGCGTGCTCTAGTTTTAAGTCCAGAAATGAGAAAATTCCATAAAAAATTTCACCTACCTACGTCCCAAAAAGAACCCGAACGCAAAATTTGAAACTCCTTGCGCTTGTAGTAACGAAGTTTCATACAAACTTTCAGCCCCTAATTTACTCCCTTAGAGGTTGAATTTCATAAAATCCCATTTAAAAGTACCCGCATGCAAAATTTAACACTTCTAGCACTTGTACATAGTTTCTGAGATTTCGGGATAAGTGAGTGAGTGAGTTAATGACCTTTCGCTTTCATAATATAATATATAGATAAAAAATAAAATAAAAGCGCCCTATTATATACTTTACTCTTTGGTGAAGAAGATTTTGATTTCGGCACCTTATTTGAATGAATCAATATTGAAATTTATACGAGCCGATAGGGTTTTAATTTCGTAAGTTATCTTCGCAATCCTACCAACAATTATAGTATCTCATATGTGGAAATACCTAGTATTTGTGATGTAAACAATGTCCGTTACTCTTCGTTTGATTTATACGCTTAAAAATGTTAAAGTTTCAGATTATGTGGATGGACAATGAAATGTATACAACTAAGAACCTTGTCATATTACATCACAGTCATGACCTCTGTAGTAGTGTTGTTGTAATTTTTACTATGGATATCAAGAAGTTGTTGATCTTCGAGGTCCAGTATTACGTTATATGCCTGGTCGGGTCAATGTGGAAAAAGTTGTTTTCTATATTCTCTTTGGTCTGGATGTTATGTTACTTTCGTTGATCCAGATTTCTATAATACAAGTGCTACTCAATTTGGGATCTGAGAAATATATGTGATGTTGTCTTTGTTATTTAGGTATATTTGATGCAACATTGCTATGTAGTCGTGTGCCTTCGTTAATTAATGTCAACATTTTACATTGATCGAATTTTGGCTGTGATTTTTAATTAAGAAGTAGATTCAGTTGATTATAACTTTACGAGATACTAGCTTTTGCCCCGATACTTCGCACGCGCAAATTCTAGCATGTTACTTGTAAGTGAAATAATTTTTGAAATAAAATGATGTTTCATTAAACTCCAGATCATTAAATTGCGTTCAAATCGCAATGATAAGGGGGTAATCTAACAGAGTGCCCACTCTTTTGTTACGTTGACTTCGTATAACGTTACTTTCTATCTTCCTTTTGAAGTGTCAAATGTGACATATTTTAATGACCCAACTGTAGGATAAATTAAATTGTAATGGAACGGAATGGAACGAATTTTGTATATAAGTATTAGTCTTTGGTCAATTTCAAGAAATCACAGAGTATATTTGTTAACAAAAAGTCTTGCTAGAATTGGAACGTATTGTCTCACGGAGTTAGACGACTTGATACTTTAATAACAAATTTTGTGCGAAGGACTCTATTTAAAGGCAACCATTATAATGCTATCTATAAATCTACATCCCATTGTTGAAGTTTTTAAGACGAATGCAATTGCTTAGGCAATTGACTAAAGAAAGGAATGAGCTATTAAATGAATACATAAAATTACATGAGAAATATTGTGTGTACTCGACGTCTGATCGTGTAATTTATAAATAATTTTGTTTTTTTTTTAATTTACTATCGTTATTTTTTTGGATAACCGTTTGGATCAGCTCTTTTAAAAATGCAGATTGTACCATCAATGCTGTATCAATTTCGTGTTTAGTACAATCACTTATCCCAACTTTAAGAGGTACACAGGAAAAGTGCAACACGTGACTCAATGAGATTTATTAGGTGTTTGCAAATGCATTCATAGCTGGAGCGACTTTATTTGCATTTTGAAGTACAGAGGAGCTTGAGGTTGTTTATTTAAGTTTTTGGTCACCCATCCTATTAATGGCCATTGTGAAAGTCGCTTAACATATACAATAAAAAAAGAGCCACCGAGCTTCTTCTTTTTATAGTTAGGGATGTCGACCAAAGGAATTATAAATTATTTCACCTATATAATTTATGCGATTGACCTTCGCGAGAAAATAGCTAGTAGGTATATTATATAATTAATAAAACAAGATCCTTCTTAATTCAACCTGTCAGTATGCAGCACCACCGGCTCAATGAAACGACTAATGTATTGTACACCAATATGTTGTGCACCAATTAAAAAGTATGATTTTGCTAATGACATAGAAACTGCTAGAATTACTATTTTACATTTTTGAATACTACTGACATGGATTGATGTCCAAAAAGTCTAAATTTTTTTAAGGTTCAAAATTAGGGCATAAGAGATTATACATCCTCATATACGACCGTCCTAGGCCTAGTTTGCCTGTATGGAAAAGCAGGCCCGGCAACAAAGTTATCACAATAGCAAATACAAGTCAAATTATAAATATTTCCGGTTAGCTAATTTACAAAGAAAATTAATAACATTTTCCTAGTATAATAACACTAAATTCAGTAGTCCGCTGCCGTGGGAATATTGCAAAACATTAACAATACACTTGTTTCAAATTGGTTAACTTTTTTAAAGTTAGGTAATAAGTAGGCGTATTGTTACACATTATAACTATGTATACTGTTAATTCTTGATATTATAGATTTTACCGCAAATAAACTTAAGAAGGTACTCATATATTAACTCTGAAATTAATATGTATAGAATATTTATTTGGTTGTTGAAAAGTTACAACAGCACTTGAGTTATTTTATATCAATGAAAAAATAAGTCAGTTTATTTGATTTTTTATAGTAATACTGTTGAGAATATGATTTTACTGTTAAAAGTCAAAGTAAAAAAGCTATTTTTTTAAGATTTTTGATTGACTACTTCAAAAATTTCAGTACCAAATGTATGTTATTAATGTGAGCAAGCATTAAACTTAGTTTCGAATTTGAATTAGTTGTATTTAAAATTTTCAACGATTTTTCATGATTTCGTTTTATTATTCTAATAAAAATATTGTAAATTTGGATAAATGGACTCTGTGGCTGAGGTTTATAATATCCATATTATGATCAAAAGATACAGACAAACCGACACACAGATAGATTTAATAATAAAGATCGAGTTTAGTTAATAGACATGCAATCTTAGAAAATTAATGTCCGTTTATTTAACGCCATTTTGTAGAATTATCTCCGTACTAAGTATTCTGTTATGCAACAATATGGTCTTCCCTTACACGTGCTCACGATTTTTAGCCAACCACGTGCAAGATGTACAAAAACATTGCAATTTAGGTATTATGCTTTTAAAATAATAACTGTATTTAACTGAGGTATTTGTGAGAAATTTTAATTATTTAAATCTGCTGAAAGAACATAGATTACATACGTTATTTTTGTCATTGTGGCACCGGATTTTGTAGATTTGCCGCTTGAGGTCCATTAAAATTTTGCCACACTTAGCAACCTCTACAATTCTAGTTCATATTTATTTTCGTGAATTTGTTAAAGTCCCTCCGTCGCAGCAAAGCAGCTGAAGATGATAAATTTTAAGTTACCCATCCACCCTCCTCCTTCTTGCGTTGATAACCTCAATACTGATCTCCATGTAGCATTTCTTTTTATCGCATTTTCCTATATTCCGCCACCTGGATCCGTCTTCTGTCGTCAGTCCAATTCATAGGGTTTCTTCCACGGGCCCTTTTTCTATCTACTTTACTCAAATTATTCAAATATTCTGGAGACACGTAGTGGAAAGCTTGGTTTTGACATTCAGTTATACACTATACTCGAATTTGAAAATTTCGAATATCTGACGTAGATGATTTTAACTGACGTTTGTGCAAAAATTAGACGTTTATCCACCGAAAGACATGTCAATTGTTTGAAAATATATTAAATGAATGAAAAAAAGAATAACTTTACAGACACTACAATGAAAAACATTATACACTTTTATTTATTTGGAATAACAAACATTTACAAAATGTATTTAAAATATAGGTATCTTAAGTTTGATATGTTGCTTATTTTGTATCGTTATCCTCAAATAAATGTTATTAAAAAATTATGGCTAAAAAGATACAGCTTAACGATCATAGCATTAAGATAGGCAGCTACTCAAGAGTTTTTTTTGTATCTCACAATTTTACCGTAGTGAGGTACTTTAGAGACGATAGGACTTTGACTTTAAATTGTATAGAAGAAAGTATAAACATATCTACATATGTCCCCAAAATGTTTTTGTTTATTATAAAGTTTAGTGCAACATGCGTCGCAAAGGTGCACACTCGCCTGCATCAGTTTGGGAGCAAAAAGTTATACGCTCGAGCGTCACGAATACGTTTCAAGGTGTTCCCATCTCGGAGGTCCCGGGTTCGATTCCCGGTCGGGTCTCGGGTCTGGGTGTTGTGTTACTTTCGTTGTCACAGATACTTCACTGTTACCATTTACTAAGCATAAGCATTGTTTGTAGCAAATTCTGGGTACTATTTGTCTTTTAAGTTTAAATATGCAATGTCATGTCACTTTATTGTAATGACTGTTTGTACCAAAATAAAGAGAAAAAAAAAAAACGGGGGCTTTAGCTACTCATCTTGGAATCTGAGTAATTTATGTGATGTTGTTTAAATTAATTAATTAATTAATTAATTAATTGACTGCAATCAAATTGGTTTTTAATAGCTTTATATAAAAAGGTTCAATTTATTGAGAAGATTAGGAAAATAGTGTAGGGCGATTTGTTACGATAGCATTTATAGTTGACAGAACATACATTTTTTTTAACTCTCTCGAGGTGATCGCTATATTTAAGATAAAATGGATTCCAAAACACAGTTGCGTACTCCAACTGGGATCAGACAAGTGACTTATATAAATTTAGGTGTTTGAGTGCTTGAAATTACTTCTAACAACATAACTACTATAATAATAATGTAATCGATAATTTGTATTTCGAAAATAGTTTCCTACAGCGTTCACAAAGAGAATAAAAAGCAAAGGACCTAAAATCGATCCCTGTGCCACCCCAGAATATATTAAAATATCGTTGAGCGAAGCGAATCCAGTGATAAATAATTTTTGAGTGCGGTTTGTGATATAAGATAAAAAACCAATGCCATAGATTACCGTGAATTCCATTATAAGCGATTTTTTGTAAGAGTATCGCATGATCCACCTTATCAAATGTATCTTGCGAGCGCTCATAATGATTGGTCGAAAAATGTACAATTGTCAACGTTGCATCAGTATAGAAATCGACGGGAATATTCCTGCGGCGTCAGTACTTATAACTAGAGTCGTTGAAAACGAAAGTCTATCTCAGGGCTAAGGTCGTGAGTTGAGAAAGTCTAAGGTCAAACCAGATTGACTGGATGCATACAATTTATTGCTAAGTTGTCGCTGGGATAAACATTGAAACATATCTGTATATCATCTTCATAATATAAACAAACAAAATATTTGCCGATCCAGGGAACTTCTTAAGGTTCAGTTAATATTGGAAAGTTAAAAATGTTGTTGTTATTTTGACCTTTAATTTTATTCACTTATTCTCTCTTTATGAAGCCTTCCTGTACTTCAACTAATATCTTAATGAAAAAATTATTTACATTTTTGAGTTTTGATGCTATAATTTAATATGTTGACTACTGTTCTCCTAGTTGTTTTTACTATTTAAAACGCAGTTTGACAAGACTTAAATTTAGTCTATGTAGTTTGTGCAACAAAATTGCTACAATGGTAGCAAAACCAAGATGAACCAGTAAACAAGAGCTGTTATTTTATTTTCATTGCAATTGATCTGTTTACTCATTAAAAGATTTTCTCGTGACTAACGTATTGATTACAGCACACATTCTCACTGACTTATATTACTTTTAAAGCCTTTCTAAGCGTTTGTGGGACTCAGAACATTAATGTACTATACATTGAACTGATGGCAATTAACATAGTTCCCTAGTCAATGAACACCATTAATCAAGCCATTTGATTGCGTTTTGATGTTGGTCGTATGTAGTATTTGAAATAGATCTTTAGTAACAGTGTTCTGCTGTGATAAATGATGAGCTTACCGATTTATCTATCAATATCTTCTTTGGCTCGTGTGGTTATCGCGTTCGATTTTAGAAGTTAAGCAATTTTCGTAAGGGTCGGTCTCAGGATGGGTGACCATAAAAAATTATTTCCTCAGTGATTTATAAGGCACATTAATCCGTTTGTCTAGGCTACATTTCCAGTTGTTAAAACTCTCTAATCCGCATTGGGCCAACGTGGAGGGTCCATTCTACTTAACCAGCCATAAGGAAGGCCTGAGCTCCTGCAGTGGGGACATAAAAAGGCTGATCATCATGTTGACTAATAAATTTACTTATATTTACATGAGGTATCTATATGAGGTGTGAAAAGTAAAACTTGTCGATTTCAAATTTAAATAGAACAGTGAAAAAATACAACTCACTGGGTATGGGTTTGTGTCAAAAGACATGTCTTTAAAACTTTCATGATTTTCAACAAGGTTGAAATTTGAATGTATATTCTATCAAAACGTCGTCGAAAACCAATGAGAATGCAACACAAATACATTCAGTTATTTACCTACACACAGAATTGAAGAAAAGTCATATTATGAGATGACATATGGTGTAAAAACGAATGTGTCTCACGCAGTTGAACACGACATGTTATCAATAGCGTATGCTACATTATGAGACAAAAGGTGGGGTTTGAGTGTCAGCGGGTAGATGTTATTATCATAAATTGTCAATGATTTTTAATAGCTCCTCTAATTTATACTTTCTATCATTTTATAGTCATGTCTAATTATCTCCCTATTTAACCATAGTAATATAAAAACTTATCGGATTGGCGTATTAAACTTCATTTTTTTTTAATATTTGATGGATCTTGAAAAGTATTTGAAACTTTTATATCAGATTTCTCACGAATGCATAATCGTTAGGTATAGAGATCTTTCCTACTGAGATAATTAATAGGAATATTTGACATAGATTCTATTAAAATAATCTTTGATTAATTTTTACTTGTATACTTTGGATGTGTTTTTATTTGTGTTTGATTTCCAAATGTAAATTGAAACGATAACCTTTATAATAGAAAATTGCCATAAGCCACAATTTTAATGGTCTCTTCAACTAAGCCAGTACCTAGTCTGTGCACACAATCGCTGTCAATGTCACCGAACCTCTCTCTAGGAAAATTAATTACCCTCTTTACCTACTCTGTCGATACAATTTGTTAGCAAGTACAAGCATATGTGTGTTTCAGTGTTTGACTGAAACATACAGAAACTCATGACAAATGACAATGAAAATATTCCTTAATCCAATAAGCTTGTTAACAGTAACTTTAAATCATTCATTTTTTTACTTACCGCCCCATTTAGAAGTATTCGTAATAGTTTTCGAAGGCATGAAGACGTTGCACTAAAGGCCATTTTACATATTTTTTATCGCGTACTGCCACAGATTAGAACTCTCCGCCGACCTCTATCTTCGCGAGTGCATAATTAGCCCAAACCTAAATAAGCTTATCGGAATAAGGAACATTTTCAGTGTCAAGTGTGAGTGTGAATAGGTTAGGTTCCTTCAGGGTACATCACATCACCAGCCTTTTTACGTCCCCACTGCAGGGGCTCAGGCCTTCCTTATGGATGGTTAAGGAGGATGGGCCATGACCCTCCACGCTGGCCCAATGCGGATTGGAGGGTATTAACGACTGCAAATGCAGCCGGGACCAACGGCTTAACGTGCCTTCCGAAGCACGGAGTAGCTCGAGATAATAATTTTTTTGGTCACCCATCCCGTGACCGACCCTTGCGAAAGTTGCTTAACGACTACGATCGCGGGCCACGGCGCTTATCCACTACGCCACCGAGCTACTCTTCAGAGTAACCTTGTTCATATCCTGGGGCAAGAGTGAGTCCATTTTTTAATACAAAATTAATAATAAAACTGTTTTGTTAGTATTGCTAAAAAAGATACTAAAAGATTACTAGGTTTTTGTAATAAGTGTATGATATTTAGGTTAATATGTGTATAAATAATTTTGTACACTTTACATACTTTATATAAACACTGTGCATGGTTGCGTATTCAGTAAATATTTGCGACGCTCGCTAGATCTATTGAGATGAGGCATTTGGGGTCAACATTTAAGTCAAATAATAAGCTAAATTTACACTGATACGCTAACTTGTGCTTATTACAATGAATAAAAATAAAGATGTTAGGAAATTTTACATTAAGGTTTGTTTAAAGGTTTACTTAATTCAAATTACAAGAAAAAGAAAATTTATGATTGCAACATAAAATGATAAATAAACAAATAAATACAAAAATCCAACACAGTTAAATACTTTTTTTGTTTAGTTAGCATGTTTACTTCGATGATACTATCTTGGTAGAACTTTGAGATAAAAGTAGTATCTGACTATATTATAAATCGGATTTGTACTTTCTGAGTTGATTAACTAAAAGCTTTCGAAAAGCGGGTTCCTCAGCGTGAGCTACAATAAAAAAAATGCCTTTGTTCAGTGGCTTAGATAACAGACAAACAGTTACTTTCGTATTTGTATATATGGTATGAATAAAAAAAAGTTTACATAATGTTTGCGTAGTTTAACATTGGTTATATTCAAAATAACTTGATATGTAATCAGAGAACTTATTTCATAATGAGGACATTGAAAAGTCATATTAAGATCTTCCTATAAACATCTAAAGAACATTGAATATCATAATCATCTCTTTCTAGGCCCGGTTTTAATATTTCTACGATTCGTTACTAAAGCTATCATAATAATAAAACCAGTAAAAATATATTAATATAAATTTTCGAAAACAACTTAAAAAAATTAACAACTATATGAATATGGGGCAATATTTTTAACTTCAAACGAGCTTCTTTGTTAGTTAGATATATAAAAAAGTAAATTTTTCTATCAATTATTCTATTTGAGTTATTACTTAAGCTTATTGAGCTACAATTAATGACAGAGTGTAATTATATTTAAACTGAAGCAATACTTATAATTTCATAATAGAGAATGACTGGTTAGTAATAATCTTGAATTAAATAACCCCTTTACAGAACTATAACCAAATTTCTATTTTAGATGTTTATAGACCACATAAAATGTATTCAACAACTTTTTTGATAGCTGCTTTTTTGGCTTGTTATATTATGTATAATAAACTTGCAATTTATTATTATTATATCATTAGTTATGTTGAATTTTACCCAATTACGAGTCGTTAAATATTGATGGTGGGCCCAAATAATGTTGACTTACCACGTAACATAGACAACACTTTCATATCGTACGCGGAAGATCCTGACCTTTTGCCATATAGATGTCCAATGCCTTTGCGCAATGCACACTCGAATGCGCAAAGACATCTAATTAAAAAAACGGTTATAATAATTAATAATATTGAAGTTATTTCAAAATGATACTTACATTATTTTACAGATTTTGTCAGACCATTCATTGTGAAAATTTAAATGAAACCGATAATTTTAAAATTAGTATACACAATTAAGTTTGAAGTTCAATAGACACATTTTAATTTAATATTATATTTAACTTCGTTAACTACATTAAAATTTCAATAAAGGTCAACTTATATTTCTGTATACGAACGTAACCTGTATTATCTTTTCAAATAGGTTTTAGTTGATTGACCCTCTACGCTCTAACAGCGCTACGCTCATCGTCAAGCTTGTTTATAATAACATAACAGAAAGTACTGCAGAACACTTTAAGAACCAGAACATGTTCTGGGAAAACAGCACGGTTGGCAACTTTTCCGTATACAAACATCTTGCGAAGTAGAGTCTACATTTATTGGGGATGTAAATAAAGAGGTTGGTGTCGTATCTAGGGTTGGCATCATCCAAAATAAAAAAGCTTCCTGACATTTAACCCTATAAGCTGGACTGTACCTTCTTTAATAGCAAAATATAATTATTGTTAAGCCGGACCTACGTTTTTAATTTTGGCTAGTATTATAATAGCTTGCTTTGCATTCGTCCCGCTGGCATCGGGTGCATACATCACATTAAAAAATGTCCAACAACTGCCGTAAAGGCCGGACATACAAAAGTTTAGCCCAAAACAACCCAAACACGTCGCTGTAATATGCTGGCATGCCGCTTTGCCCGATGTACTTATAGCACACTGAAGACACATACTTAGGCAATCTATCAGCACTCGGTAAAGCCTGTGAAGACCCTAAAAGCTTCTGCGCTTTTGGGCTGGGTTATGTTTTTCACGCACAATGGACCGGTTAGAGCGAGATTCTTAGTGCGGTAAATTGGAGTTCCCTAACTTAACCTAGGGTACGCAGTAATACAAAAAGCAAACTCAAATTGGTTATAGATAATATCATATTGCTACCCTGAATGCAGTTGCATACTAGCTGTTAAATGTATTATCACATCTTTTACTAATATTAAATTAAGTTCAACATTATCTAACATTAAATTAAGCGCACATTGTTACTAATATTTATAGTTTATAGTGTTTAGGATCTGTAAGAAAGATAATTACTATTGTTATTATTAAAGCCAGACAGATGCCAACCCTAGTCGTGTCGGTCATAGGTAGCACACCGATAAGCTTATAACGCTTCTTATGCCACAAAGTTAATCATATAGAAAACAATGTGTTATGTCAACCAGCATATAATTTAATATGCGAATTCTATATAATTTATAGAGCATTAGAGCGTAACAGTAACACATAAGTATCATTTTATAAAGCTATGCTTAATAATATATTATGAATAGCGAAACGTCCTTTAGAACAATACCGTGCATATTTAACTTTACAAGTATTTAGTAGAGTTAGTAAAGGTACCGGGTCTAATGAAATACTAGCTGTTTTCTCGCGACTTCGGCCACGTAAATTATAGTTAATGTCACCTGCATGTAATGTTGCTTAACGTAGGCATGCGTAGATGAAAGAATTTTTAAATTGGTCCAATACTGGGGGCTATTTGATCCAAACAAAACATATGAAATCTTTACATTATTAGAGCAGAAAATCAACAGACACTTACAACTAAGTATTGGGGTGACCGTCTAAATCTCTAGCCATAGAATACGACATGTTAGAGAATATGACGACATTTTGTTTTAGTTCTTTGTTGGAAAAATTGGGATAAATGACTAAGTTGGGAACACTGCTATTAAATTCATATCCATTAATATTTCTTATTAAAGAATATGTCAAACTAGTAAAATGAAAAGAAATAGTGCTTTTTCATCGCTGAGATGTCGTATACTATTTCTAGAATTATAGCTACAGGAGTTAGGTGGTTGCTTTGCTGACCATATCATAGAATATCTCCAGAAAATATCATTTCCTCTAATGTTTTTCCATATTTGCACATGTTGATTTCATTCATAGCGGTTTCAATTTCGACACGTCTTTTAAAACGACACGTTTACGTAACTGTATTGTCTTCACATACTGGTGTACATGTTATTGTTTTCTATAGTAATAAATAATATATTATGATGGTTCGGATCAATAGTTAACAATTGACGAATGCAGTAAAACAAATTGTATTCAAATATCTTCTGAATAGAATTTGTGACTTGTGTAAATGGGGTTCAGGATAATTTTACGTCACATATTTTAGAACTTTATTATCGTTGAAAGTTAGTGTCCAGTAAAGTATCAAATCTGTAAAAAAATAAGTTCAAAAACTAAAACCCGACTACACCCAAATCACGCTCGAAATCAAGCGCTTATCATTAAATCATATTAATTAAATGATAGCCGTCCCGACTCCAATAGCTTTTTCTTGAATAAGTAGCTTTTGAGATGAGTATTATTTATCACTTTTCTAAAGTTTGAAGTCGGTTCTATTTTTGTTTAAAGTTTTTTATATAACACATTGTTATAATTTTAACAAAAATATTTTGAGTCTCCGAATAGTGCGAATTCGCACGCCGATTGTACTTCTTAAAAAATCGATTATAAATGTAATGATTTGAATATAAATAAGATAATTGCTCGCATAGCTGAAGTGTGGGTGAGATACAACGAGAAGAACCGATGGCCTTTGGAGTGGAAAGGTTCTCAGTGGGTTGACCTACGAATCTGATTAAGGTTAAGGAAAGTCGATGGATGCGGGTAGCGCAGCAGGCTAATTCTGATAATGTTTATGTAATAATAGCATCTCAATAGAGTCTCAACGAGTTTTATTATACTGTTATACTATAGATAGGTAGACCTTAAGTCCAATATTATTAGTGCAATGTCTTCCTTGCACATCAACGGTGACAGACATACAATAATATTGGACTTCAAGTAGATAGTACAATAGCAAAATTTTTGTAGTTGAGATTCTATCGAACTGCGATTATTAAGTTAACATTAGCAGAATAGGGATGCTGACTAATTTTTGTTTGTTTGCCCGTTAGTTAGATCGTTTAAAAATTTTTTTCGTAATCATTAAATTACGGCGACACATTGATTCAAAATGGCGAGTGACGTCACGTTTCTTATTAAATTAAACTTATTAAATCCAAGGTTTTTCTTATTAAATTGAAGTTATAAAAAATACATCCAATATTTTTCTATTATCTGACTGACGGACTAGATAGATTTTTTTTACCCAGTCGTTTTTTATCCACCTGCAGGAGCGATCGTCGTGGAGATATATGGGCAGGCCTGTTATGTTTAGTAGTGGGCTTCGTACTTTAGCTGCTATGTACTGCTGTTGATGATGATGAGTCTTTAATTTTCTTTATCGATTTCGTTTAAAGAAGGTTAGATTACAATAATAATTTGAGTAAGATTATCAGTCCTTACAATTTCGCTGTAACATATTAAAGCAGCACGATATCCTATTAATATTATAAATGTGAAAGTTTCTTTGTTTGGATGTTTAGATGTTTGGATGTTTGTACGTCAATCACGCCGAAACTACTAAATGGATTTTGATGAAATTTGGTATACATATAGGGTATTAGCTGACTTAGATAATAGGATACTTTTTATGCCACTAAACATTTCTCTACGGACCACGCGGGCGAAGCCGCTGGCGAAAGCTAGTATAAAATAAAGTCGAGAAACGATTTGTTTACGCCAAACGTTAGATATCGTATGGGCGCACCCGAGAATAGTGACATTTGGATGTAAACAAAACGTTCTCGAGTTCGTTACGTAGGGTTGTCAAGTTCCCCCTCGCCGATGATAATACTGCAAACTAACACTGAAAAGTCGTAAGTTAAGCAACAATATTTAGGGCATAACAAATTATCCATAATCTAATTTCACACGTCATAAGATCACCACAGAGTAACATAAATCATATGTTACACAATTCTACGTTTTAAACGTATAGGTGTAACTTGTATAGGAAGTGTGCACGATTCTGCAGTTCACCACAATTGGATAGTTGCCACATCGATAGGTGTACATAAATTTGTCTATAAATATGATTCGTTGATGGGTAATAGTGACATGTGAGGTGGTAAGGCTCGGTACATAATATTGATCTTCATAAAAATACAAATTAAGAAACCGAAAGAATTTATTTCCTAAACTATGGGTAGTATAGTAGTATGTTGAGTAGACCCTAATGGGCGATTGCGCATATATTTATGTCCTCTTTTTCTTTTAGAAGGGGTGGGTCTCAAAATTAGATAGTTTTGTTAGATCGGTCGGAGCACAATTAACTTTGAGAGCCACTAAGTTAATTGTGCTCCGACCTATATATTTGCTTTGTACACTATCACATTCTATCGTAGGTATATATTAATATAGTTCGTGGTTGCGTTAAATGCCGGGCAAAACCCAAAAGCGGGCAAAAATTTTGATTACATTTACAAGCCCTAATTTTACTTCGACTCGAAAACGTTATATTTAAGAATATAGTAATATACGTCAATATATATTGTTCACATGTCAATTGAAGTAGCCAAAGCATTGTTGAAATCTGGTAAAAGTAATATACCGTAACAGATCAGAAACAGAACAGTTTCTATATAGACCCGATCGGGAATCAAACGATACCTCTGAGATGGCGACATCATTATTTGTGTGCTAGCTTTTTGCTCACAGAGGCCGTATATATTTCATTTGATATCAATACGGATTGTTCATACCATAGACTGTAATTTTTATCTTCTTGTATTTCTAAAACCCAGCATAAAGATAAGGTCTAAAAAATGTCTAGTGCTTATTGAACAATTTCCATTTAGATTATATTAACCGAAATTAGCTGCCGAATATTTTCTGGTATTCGGTTCAATTAATGATCTCATAATAGAAGATAAAATAACGGCAATTATGTTACGTATATCCAAAATTATTATAAATATGCATGATTTATGTTGTTAGCATACGATGATGCCCTTTCACTTTTCAATTACGGCAATTATGTGGTATTTTTACATATACATTAATTGTTTTTTTTAAACTGTTTAAATTCGTTATGTTTTGAATGCACAATTACTTAATAAATATGAATTTTAATAACCAAATTAATGAAAATGAATGAAAACAAAACGGAATTAATTCTTTAAATTTTTATATGATATTTATTGTAGATTAACTGAAGTATAATAATAAATTGTGTTTTATGGATATATATGAACTTTGAAAGAGCCAGCGAATAGCCCTCCCTCCGCGAACCCCGTGAGATAATGTTCATTTCAAATACAATTTAATATGAAAAATATATTTTTTAAATCATTTTTTACTGTGCAATAAAGTATATTCATAAATTGATTTTCTGGACTGACCCCTTTTTCTTTATTGGGCGTCTAGTGTGTCAATTCTCTTTGATGAATGAATTCTTACATTCCATTTTTAAAAGTGACATTTTATATATTTAAATATGAAATTGCTGTTTCAACGCATTGGCTATTTTATCTGGACACCAGGCGTCAATTACACAGTGACACTCTTTTCACACAAACAAAATAAAACATGATATTTGCTGGTAATTCTTGTGAGTTTTTAATTTACAATCGTAATATTTATCAACAATGTAAAACATTAACATTATAAATATGTATTTGAAAGAGATATTTGATGAAATATATAAAAATTTCATCAAATATGATGAAATTTCGTTCGTTAATGAATTTCACGGAGCGACAAAATTACACCAGCTGCGTGAAAATTTCAAAAATTAATCCCTAATATTGTATTGAACTAAATTCTTATATTTGTATTGTATTTTTACATAAGCATTATTATGGAAAGTGCATTTACGCTTCCTTTTCCTCCGTTTTGGTATCGACATATCAATACGACGGCTTTCACTATACCATGCTTGTAGTCACGAAGCCGTGGGATACGAAATAATCTAACATCGAATTGCTACCTAAAACGGAAGAGAAAATAAGGAATCACTGCTAACACTGTATTCATATTTACCAAATTAGAGCCAATTTATAGAAAAAGATTGTTGTGTTTGGTCGATTTTGCAAACAATTTCATAAATTATAATCACACTGTCATCATCATCAGCCCTTTTAAGTTCCCGCTGTAGGGACTCAGGCCTTCCTTATTTAAGGAGAATGGGCTATGAACCTCCACGCTGGCTCAATGCGGATTAACGACTGCAAATGCAGCCGGAATCAACGGCTTAACATTCCTTCCGAAGCACGGAATAGATCGATAATAATTTTTTGGTCACCCATCCCGTGACCGACCCTTACCAAAGTTGCTTAACAACAACGTACGCCGGTCGCGGCGCTTTGTCCACTACGCCACAGAGATATTCAATCATAGAACCAATTATAGTAAAATCTCTGCTCCATGCACTACTTGGAATGCCCCCAGCGACCACCTGAGACCACCACTGATAATCTTAAAATTCCCCCTCGCTTCTTGACAGCTTTCTTGATAACATCGATATCAAATATTAGTAAACATTTTGAATATATGAAAATTATTAAGAAAATGTTAAAATGTCAGACGAGGTCAAGCATGAGCCCATTTTTAGTACAGAATCGCATTTGTTATGTAAGTGTTATATACGCCCACAATGCCACGAAGATGCGTTGACACGGCACACATTTCACGTTTATGTAACTCTACATTGGCGACGTCTGCCGATAGATTAGGCAGATGAGCGTTTAAAAACTTCGTGAAAGGAAAAGCAAGCCGCGCGTTTTACCGCGTGCTTTTGGCTTACGAATTAGGAACTATAAAGTAAAGAAACAAACATAAAAAAAAACGCGGACAATGACACAAAGTATTAAATAATACATAAATAAAACGATATTTTGACTATATGTATTGCTATATACAACATTTTATCATTTTGTTAAAGGGGAACCTATAGGTAGCTGACGCCATCCGTACAACAATAGGTATACGATAGAGAGTTGTTTATGTTTAGCGATATGTATCGTCCAAAATATACAATAGATGGTTGCAATTTATGACGTCAATTCATGACATGAAACGAACATTAAATCAAATACAGTAGTAATATGAGTTCCTTTACATAATTTTAATAAATTATATTCGAATAATGAACACTTATTTACGAAATATATGTATGAGCGAGTGTTAGAGGCCCATAACCAATTTGAACATATAGAGATTCTAAAGATTTGTAATAGCGGCGTTCCAAACGCTCGTCTGAGTTATCTAAACTCTGACATTCCATTGCATCAGAGGTCGCTAAGTGTAAAGCAAAACAATAGAAATACGATTCACACTGCATTGGGTCAAATTAATACGATTTATATGGTGTTACATTAAATACTTTATGAAATTGTATTTATTTGGGGTTGGGGATTGGATAGTTGTCCTAATAGTTATAATAGTGACAGCTATGAAAAGGGTAGGTTATGTTATGTTACGTTAATGAGATTTTGCATAGATCAGTTAAAATATGGCGATGATTTGCTGATTTCAAAGATCCATTTTGTTTTCACACTTTTACTCAATAACGAAGCTTAATATATATATGTATGTATTTCAGATGATTGATAATTTAAGTCATTTTGGTGGATTATGAGGGTGGTAAGATTTGGGAATTGATTTGATTTACAGTTTTTTAATTCTTATTGAAAATTAAATGTTTAAACTTGAAAAAAAAAAACCATGTCAACAGTACATAGTAGATTCGATTACACAAGTAGCGTCCATGAGAACCCGGGCGGCTCGCTAGTAAATATAGAAACGGCCAAACATTTCCATTTAACAATATTTTGTTATGCACACACTTCTTACACAACAATTCCTTGAACTATAGTAGTATTCCTTTACTAGTTGTAAAACGTCACATTAAACTTTAACAATGCTTAAGGTGGTGATGGTGATGGTATGTTTTCATTATTTTTAATTGAATGCCGGCTGCTAGGTGTCGCCATCTCTGAGATCCGGGTTTTTGGTAGGGGTATATTTAAGTATTTTATCTTTTCTATATTGATTAGTGTCTGTGTGTTTGTGTATACATACATTACCGCGGGTTTAATGACTATTTATTGATGTCTTATGAGACTATGATTTCTGTTATTTGTTTAAATAATTTAACTATCTTTTAAAGTAACTCCTTCATTGACCTAAGTGATTTTCATTAGGCTGAATATGTATCTATAAAATTGAGTGGAGTTTCTGAATAATCTAAAAAAAGAACCGCGGTAACTTTTTGTTGTAACTAAAAGAATGTAAGTTTCTTGATTGTCAAATAAGTGGATACATGTATGCACATTTAATTGCAATAAACACACATAAAAAAAAAAAATCTTATAAAGAACTTATTTCATTACCAAAGATAGCATCTAACAAGTCAATAAAAATCTCATTAGATTCATATACAATGCCACACAATTATGGACAATTGGACGTGGATCCATCAAACTACTGTGTAGATCACAATCTCGGTACAATAACAATGTCATAATTTAATTAATTAAATAAAAACACAAAACGAATTGGAGATTATGCATTTATAAGTTTCTGTTGTGTCCGGAAACCAGTATTAAGGTTAGCTTATCGTATTTATCGAAGTACGAGATCGAGATAATAAAACTTTTGACCATCCATCCAATCAGAAATCTTTCCAAAATGCTTCGCTATCGAAGACCGAACAGATTAACCATTTGCGATATAAAGTAGTGTATTCAAAGTGCGATTTGGCTCTTAGCTAGTTCTGGACTAAAATAATCTTCGTTAGGAAGCTCTTAGCTTCCTAAAGATAAAATAACAATATGTGATATTGTTGAATCACTCTATTATTTGTGTAACAATATTGATGTCTCTGAAAAAATTACAATTAATACAAAAAAACTGGATTTACTACTGGATGGAAATTTGTTTTATTTAACGTTTATTCTATAAAAAGATATTTTCATAATCAGTACATTTTATTATTTTCTTTAAGTTTCCCATATATAATATTATAGTTATTTAGGAAACATAATTTTTGATAGGATTCTAAAAACCCGCCAAAAGTTGAATTAAAACTTCAAAAGCCCTTTGAATAAAGAAAAATAAAAAAGTCAAGAATCACGCCTTCTTTGCGAAAGAGTGTCGCCTAAACTAGTTTAAACTTCAGGAAAAAACTCTTAATTGGTCGTTTCGAGTTGCTTCGTTATTATATTAGTCAATAAAGATCGAATATTTTACTTTTAAGTAACACATAATTTTAACATATGATCCGAAAGAGCTGTTATGTAAACTCAATTGCAAAAAAGTCCAGTTGAGTATTTGTCTTTATTTATTTGAAGTCAGTTCAAGCTTTTTCAAGTTATTCCGAAAACCTTCTGTTTTAAATCTTGATCAAGTCATTAGTTACTAATGATAATTTACAATCATATAAAATCATTATTTTGGAGTGCTTACTTATAAAGAAATAGATATAACAATAGAATATTAATACTGAACTGAAAAAAATTAGAAGAGTATATCTCAGATCATATAAAACGCTTGTCAAATAAGAATATTACTTACTGACAATAAATTTAACTCTAACATAACCTTCCTGGTTAACATCCGAAACTGAGCAGAGGTCAAATTAGCATTAAGTGTAGATAAGATTCAAGCTATTCAATGTAAACTCGCACAGAAGTAGGCGATAAATCAAACGCATGGGAATCGAACTCGCGCGGCCACAATGCACAATCGAAGTACAACGGATTGCGCAACACATGGAAGCGACCCGTGATGTTGGCAATGTTTAAGATTTGTATATTTTAGGATCAGAAATACGACAAACACTAATTCTAATTAAATGTGGAGAAAATATAGAAAACTTTTTGTGAGTAATATTTGTAGTTTAATATGGTACAATAGACCTACCCATCAATAAATTTAAAATTCATGTAAAGAACATACTTATGAGTAAAGTGTATTATAAAGTTAATGATTATTTTAAGGATCGCAATGCATGAAATTAATAGCCTTCGCTTTGTTCTACAACGACTAATTATATGTACAACCTATGACCTACAGACTTTGAAAGTTGTATTTATTATTGTGATAATACATATAATTTTGGTAATGACATGATTTTGTAAATGTCATTGCTTATGATAAAGAGCTGGTAAGTTTCTTTTGTTTGTTCTTCTTGTCAGCTAAAGACGTCCTGAACAAGTTGTAGGGGAAAAAATTTTTTCTTGGACGATTCAAAAGTGCTTGTAAAAAGCTTACTTGAAAAAATATATTTTCATTTCATTTCACAAGCAAATATGTAAAAATTAAAAGCGGTCAAGAGTGCAACGATTACCGCACAACATAAAATTTTAATAATAATACGACTAGATGCATCAAACGTTTAAAGCATGGTTTAAAGCGACATTAGCAATACAATTTTTCAAAGGAACATGGATTAGTTAAACTCGTAATCAAACCTTAAAGACCGTTTGTGCAACTGGGCGGCAGATTTTTATAGATTTTAAACATTAATATAATGCCTAAATCGGATACATTGTGGTAACCTGTACGAATGTACATGACACGAAAGTAAAAGACGACAAAAATATATGTTTGTATTCTTTTGTTACAGATGGCGCGCTTGTGCGCAATGATGGCGCTGTTCGCGTTGGTGATATGTTCCAGCGCCACTGAAAGCCAATCACGATTCCGTAAGATTTAATCATAATTATTAATAAAAAATAATTAATAATTCATTTTTATAAATTCACAAAATATAATAAGAGTACATTTACCGCTTTTAATTTTCCAAATTGATTGTGTTTTGAGCTTACGGGAAGCTCACTGTACTGAACTGAATTTATTTATTTATTGGTCTATTATTTATTTTGCGTCCTTAATATATGGAAATAGTAATTAAAATATTTCTTTAGCTTGATTAAAAAGTTTACTTAAAAAAATATGTACACATATTATATGTATACGGCATATATCCTTTGGCAGGCGAAAAAAAAGACAATGACACAAAGTATTATATGGCTTTTGTACGTAAACGATACTTATTGCTATCCCTAGAACACTGTATCGTTCCCGCGACATACAGTTAGGGTTGCCAACTGTACTATAATATATAGTATTGTGCTAAATTTTGGGCCTGCATACTATATAAGGTTAAAGAAATATATCGCACCCCCGGTGCGACACTGTCACTTTTGCAAAAAATACAAAGATTAGTTAAATTTGAATAATTGTCCTAAAGCCCCCTTTACTTGGTGCGATAATGTTACTTTTGTAGATGAATCATACGGAACTATGTTCAGTATGATTCATCTCATCTGTATCTTCTAAAGTCATTGTTTTGTGAGGTTACAGAGTTTAAAACTCTTCTACTGAAAAACTAAATTTTTGCATAAGTGACAGTGTCGCACCGGGAGTGCGATATATAGTACGCATAAATATTATAGTTCCTACTCCAAAATCTAAGAAATGAATTCTTCTAAATTCAAATGCCCTGAAAGTGTCTTACAGTATTTTAACCCTGCCAAGGCTACTCAAAAGTAATTATTCTACGATCGTTTCGCCCTATGCTTATTTAAGATGTAATTAATTGAATAAAAAAATATATATATTTAATATAAAATAAAAAGGAGATTTTTGATAGTTTGTATATTTATGTGATATACAGTTATGTAAAAAATATTAAAATTAACTTGGGTGATCAATGTCTCTAACTTTGTGTATTAATACCTAACTTGTGAAATTGGAAATCTGTATATGGTTATTAATTTAGTGTTATTGTAGATATTCGACAAAAATCGCATATGAAAAAATAAACACCAGAAATTTCATATTTTGAAGATGAAACTATTAATTTTTTTTAATAAACCAGTCCTAATATATTATATGTAATAATAATACCTTTTTGTATAAGTAATATTGTGGAGAAAATAAAGTTTTTTTAAAATTATTTTTATAGTAGGCAGATGAACGGTGAACTAAGTGAAGGGTTCCATTATTTCCTTTTAAGGTACGGAACCCTTAAATGTAAAATTTCAAATAAATGATTAATCGAATATATACAATTTCACTAAGTTGAATAAGCATTCAAATTGGTATTTCAGGGATTTAATTAGTATTGGTGCAAATCTGACTAAAGATTCGTCAAGCGTCTCATGGAAGGATACGTCTCGTACTAACATATAGTACGCGACGGATTATCCGTCGAGTGTTCAAGGTTGACATATCATATATTTGTTAGTTCTGACGTTTCGCGACAGATAAGACGCATCTTTCATCATATATGCACCAACCTTTATATTGAAAAAGTTGGACGTTATTATACAAACATGATCCGATTTTAATTCTTTAAGACAATTTTCAGGTAAATAAATCTTTATACTTGAACCAACTAATGGCTTCATTACAATGGTCTTACATTTAAAATTCTATGACTATCTTTTATTGGCCGGGAAGGCAGTGTCTCCTACTGTAACTGGGCTACAACGAAAAGGTCGTTTAAAAGCATAACTTTTTGAATCATTTACTACAATTAAACAATTATGTAAATTAACTATAAAAAAAACATAACAACTTATATGAATTGGAACACTATTTTATGATGAATATATATATAAATTACAATGATAAATATTCATGAGTATATAAACAATATTTTTTAATTCAAGTAAAAGTTAACAGTGTTATTGTTTACTTAATTTGTATATAAGAAGATTTAAATTATAGTTCGGGTCATATTTGCATAACCACGTCCATACAAATTAAAACCTAAGCTATAATGTAAATATCACATGCTCATTCATACATTTACTTTAAATGAACCATAATGTTTTTCCAGAACCAAAGAAACCTAGATTTAGAATTGGTACGTACACAGTAAATAGTATTATAATTATGCCATCCAAATCACGCAATATCTATTATTGTAGGTCAATTGGTTATTTTTTAACGGGAGACCTACCCGCTGCAAACACTTTTACAATATTAACTAGAGTCATACACTCTCAACACGCTAATCACTCGTTTTAGCAAGCACTAAAGTTATATTATATATATTATACCCTTTCCTTCTCTATATCATACCTTTTTTTTCTTCTAGTACTAAAAGTATTTTGAAAATCAATCTTCAATTCCACGAGAAATCGGTGATTAATGATTATATATAAAAAAACATAGAACCCCTTCCTTTTTGATTTTGAAATTAAAAAAGAAAAACAAACAGTTTAGCCATCCATAAATTATATTGTAATTAAAGTATAGAGTAAAAATACTGGCGAAAATTCAAAATGTCTGTATCGCAAATGACAATCATCGGAAAAAAGTACGTGGAAAAGTGGTCTCTAAAATATATATTTATTTTGGTTTTATAGTTATTTTCGTTAAATGATTGGATATTAGTTTCATTACACTCAAAAAAATAATAGTTATTATAAATTCTGAAAATAAGGAAAAGCCTCATGATGCAATTTCTTCAGAAAGGCTCATTCAAATTCATAATCTTAATGGCGGCAATTATACCACCCAGTAATAAGTTATCTCGAATTATGACTATTTATGATAATTTTAATCACACATCTTATCTGTGATTTAAATAAAATAATCATTCTTCAATTTGCATAATTACAGTTGTGTTCTTAACATTAAAGATGTAACAGATATTATAGCGCTAGACAAAATACATACTAATTTATAAATTAAAACTGAATCCGATATAAACTTTCAGATTTGTACCGCCACTAAGAAATATATTTTACTAATACTAATTGTATTTTTATATGAATTCTTAATGACCATCTACGGTTCTTTAATTAAATACATCGTATTTTGATTTTATTATTTAAACGTAGGTATGTATATACATTTAGTAGTTACATAACTGTATATAGACTACTATATAAAATGCCGTTGGTATTTGCATAACACTATTCCATTGAATACTTTCGTTTTTTAAACGCAGGAATGTTGATGTGTAAAAATTGATTTAATTCGTGAAAACGAACTCGTTTGTTGCGTAAATTAAAAACTAATCACATGGTTTGTACCTGTAAAGCCAGTTAGTATTGACAAAAAAGGTTATAATTACCATTGATAATAGTATGAAATTAGAAACTTTTCAATATAAACTTTTTTAAAGGTTTTTAATTTTTTAAACGCAGAATTAATGAATTAACTTTGGAAGTTTATTATTGAATTATTAATGTTTTTTTAAATGAAAGTAAAATTTTTGGGATATCAAATAATTAACCTAAACATTTGTGCATCGTGAATTCTAATTGTTTTATAATTATTTATTTAATATTTATTCAAATTGCGTATTTTATTACGATATGTACGATATTTGATAGACAGAATTAGTTGTTGATATGATGCTATAAATAATCTAATTTACTAAACAAATAAATCATTTCAGAGAGTCGTTACATTTATATTATTTGAAGAATCATGAAGAGTGCTGTAACTTCATTTGTTTAATTATTTTTTTATATATTTACTCCTTTAGTACAAATATTGGTTAAGGGATTTAAATATAATGTTCTTGCAAAAACTATTTTTTCAATAAGAACACACACACTTCTGCACATTGTATAATGAACACATTGCACAATTATATGCAATCTTATCAGTAAAAGTGGTCAAAAGATCGGATTTCTTTTTTATTATTTTAATTAGTATATAAGGCATGTTAGTTATAAACTCATTATTAAGACCTGTACGTACATTTAGAAAACCTAATCCATCATGGTGTTGATTACCATCTTTAATATATATATTTAGAAGAGGCTAGAAGGTTTCATTATGTATACTTATTCTTATTTTTATTTGCGGTAGCTCGATTTATCTTGACTAATTTTCTCCAAAGCCTTTTAAACCGGTGACGTCATCAGAATTAATAGCAGCAAAACATAAAACCTCATTAACAATGAACGTTCACTGTAAAAATATGTAGAAAATCTGTTGGTTGACGTTAAAAGTAGTAAAATTAACCGGTCTGGATTCTCTGGTGGCTGGTATGATTGCCAATGAGATTCCTGATGATGACCTGGTTTCCAGAGGAGGTCCAATCGTCCCAGGCAGATGCGTCCGATGAGATGGTAGCCAACCTGCTGCGATGGATACAGGGATTATACCAACAAAGGAATAGGAAAGGTCTGAAATTATACATAGGGTTACTTTTATAAGTCTGCATATTAGTCTAAAGATTGAGGATTATGATTTGGGTCGAGATATTTTTTAGGTTATTGTTATATTGTTAGGCTATTGTTAGAGAATAACGTACACAGTATATGATGTGCTTGAAAATACTCGTGATTAATTTTCTTTTCGTCATTTATGTTGTTTCTGACAGAACGGCCACTGTAAATCTTTGCACATTTTTATAGTAAGCATGTAACAAATAGTAATTTTAATGTTTAATATACTGTTTTAAATTTTTCAGCTCGCCAGTACTTTGGAGGTAAACCGGAAAAACCAAGACCGTTCGAGCCTGCTACATATTTGCCACCAACGGGATATCCTCCAGCTGGGACAAGACCTTCACCATCGTACAGTGATGGTCTCGGTCCCTCACCAACCATCCCGTCCTATCAACCATCGTCTACTCCGAACCAGCCTTATTTGCCATCCAGTATCCAACCTCAACAGCCATCATACCAACCAAGCCAGCCACCGTACTCGCCAAGCAAGCCTTCTTATCAACCAAGTCAGCCTACGCAACCAACATATGTATCGAGTCAACCATCACAGCCAAGCCAACCAGATTACCAACCCAGTCAACCAAGTCAACCAGCATACCAACCGAGTCAACCAACACTACCACCCTATAAGCCTAGTCAGCCATCTCTGCCCTCTATTACACCGTCTTACCAACCACAGCCCGAAGTAACTAAAGTACCCACTGCTCCTGCCATTACTCCATCAGTGCCAGAAGATGATGATGATCGACATCCTCCTCATATACATGCTATAACCGTAGATTGTGGCAAAGAAATGATGACAATTAATATAGAATTTAACAAACCTTACAACGGCCTCATCTACTCTCAAGATCACTTCAGTGATTCTGAATGTGTTTATGTTCGTGAGAACTCCAACCAAATCAAATTCTCTTTCACTGTAAATCTGAATAAATGTGGTACAAGGTTCTTCAGCGATTTCGAAAACGAGGGACAAGCTTACTTAGAAAATGTTCTTGTGTTGCAAAACGAACCTGGCATTCAAGAAGTTTGGGACCATATTCGTAGAGTCAGATGTTTGTGGGAAGGAAATCTAACAAGGCAATTGGTTTCATCTCTCAGTGTCGGAATGTTAAATCAAATCACTAGTAACTTCAGCGGAGACACCGCAATGGCCCGATTAGATATTCAAATAGGACGTGGACCTTTCGCACAAGAAGCAAATGGCTTAGTTAAGATTGGAGAAACTATGACTTTAGTTGTATCTGTAACAGGCGATGCTGGCTTCGACATATTCGTCAGAGAATGCGTAGCTCGTGACTCTGAGAGCAAACACGTTGTTCCACTGACTGATAATAACGGTTGCGTATTGAAGCCTAAACTATTTGGAGCTTTCCAGAAAACGAGAGAGACAGGAAATACTGGAGCTTCAATCATCGCTTATGCGTACTTTAATGCCTTCAAGTTCCCTGACGAAATGGACTTGATTATACAATGCGATGTCGAGTTATGTAAGACTGATTGCGATGCTTGCCCGAACCCTGGAAGTTTGGAGCCAAGAAGACGGAGACGAGACATCATCCACGTAGGAAACAGAACAATCGAGCCTTCTACTACTATCAGTAAGGGTCTGAGGGTTGTTTTTGCCGAAGATCTGCCTCAGGTTCCTGGTTTCTGTATGTCTCCCTCTGCAGCAATGTGGGGTAGTATTTTAGTATTCCTTGGATCTTTGATGAGTAGCTTAATGGTTACCTTCTGTTGGATGAGGTCTAGGGGTTCTGTTAAATTTACATAATGTTTAAATTTTATAACACTTGAGTACACAAAGAATACTTTCTTAAGATATTTATGTTGGATTATGAATATTTGAAGATAATAGATCAAAGCAGTATTTTTTATTGTTTTTAATAAATATTAGTGAAAATACTCCTAGTGGTTAGATGATTTTAAATACAGCTTGATGAAAATGTATGCCTTTTAGTTAATATGATTGTACTATAAGATTAAACTATTAAATAGTTACCTAAAACTGAGAAGTGTGATTTCTGAACGATGAAGTCTTTAATAGTCAATTTTAAATTTCATGCCTCGTATCTTGTCTGTCGCAATGAGGCACTTAAATATGATATATGAAACAGTTACAAATAATTAAAATAAATTTTATATTTATGAATAAAGAACGAGTTTTAAAATAAGTTCTTAAATCAAAAGAAATTTTTAAGATTGATTTAAATATTGTTAAAAAAAAAATGTTGCATAGTCTAATTTTTATGAGATATTTGTAGTACCTAGAAGCGATATAATGTGCATAATAGCAAAAGTATAACTGCTTATAAGAGTAAATAAATATAGTTTATAAGGAAATATGATTAATTTTTTATATATCTGTACATTCGATTGACGTCATGTAAATAATAGCTGGCAATGTACAAAAATAAATAAGAATAAAGTTATATGCTTTTTCATTTACTTTCTTTCTAGAATCAAAATCAACAAACATTTGAGGATTGTTCGCCATAATACGACGCTTATAGATACTCATATTGGAATCTGAGCAATCTATGTGTTGTTGTCTAATAAATTCATGTATATTATTCGTATATTTTATATCAACCAAAATTTCGCTTACACAAAATAATTGTTCAATTATTCATAAGCCGTTATTTGTAATCTTAAAATACTATATTCAACACTTCTTGACTTAAATTTTTCTAACACTATCTGTTAGTTAGTCAAGCTTGTCATAATTTTTACTTTTCGTATTACACTTTCTTATCCTTTTGAAATAGCGGTGAGTAATATAAGATTTTCACAATATCGATTCGAAAATATACATCGATAGTCAATAACTGATCTGAAACTATATATTTTTTTAAACTATATATGTGTGAATCGATCTCTATTCGGTGACCTCAAGCCACCGTGAACACAATCGCAAACAAGTAGTAAATCAAATCAAGCAGCATGTCACGTTCACACTTGCTAAATTAGCATGGGAAAATAAGCCAGCGTTCGATTAACAAGCATGCTTATTCACAAGCATGCTCTTTTTGTATGCTTCGTATTCTTCACAAAATGAAATACACATTAAAGTATGGAAACAATCTCAACTCTAATATGCTAAGATTTTGAAACCTAAGAATATTTGAATATTGTTATTTCCCTCACTCACAAATCTAAACGTATTCCATATCTATAAATATCGGAAATCGAATGAAATACCGAATCTGACGTATCGTATAGATGCAGCAATATAGTGATCCAAAAAATATATAGTTTCGGTTCGCATCGATATCGGATATTACGATATTGATACAATATACGTTTTAATATCTATATACGATTTATATCGCCCACTCCTATTTTGAAATATCTTCAATTTATTTACAAACAACAGCGGCCTACCTCTTGAGGAACAGCCCTTGTATTGCATCAGCAGATAAACCTTTTGTCTCAGGCAGTTTAAGTAATGTATACACTGTTCCCAAGAAGCAAACGACAGAGAAGCAGTAGAACACAGGGCCCAGACCGATGGTGTTCACCAATGGATTGAAGATGAATAATGTCAAGAAGTTTACAATCCACACGAAACTCATGACAATACTGCTGCAGAAACCGCGGACCTGAATAACAAGAAAAATAAATTATACCAGGATATTCGTAAATAGACAAAGATCCTTATTATGTTTCTCAGCTTGATTTTTTGCTATATATAGTTAGAATTATGGCTCACAGAATTTTGGTTAAACTTCATTTGATAAGTTTTAGTTTCATCATTAAAAATTTGATATCACAATGTAATAAGTTCTATTCAATATTACTAATTTGAAAATATTTATGTTAAATAGCATAGATAATTCAGTAGCATGATTGATTAAGCAATCAATCAATAAATAAAGTCTATGATAATCATATTATGTTGGTGATAAACGAGAATTTATTATTGCGTGTCATTGACCAACAATCTGTTTAGACATCTTGAAATATTAATTATATGCAGTGCTTTGGGATAACCACAAAAGCAGAAAAATTCCGACAGTGACATTAAACAAGAAATATGTTTGTTATATCTGAATAAAGAAAAACGCCTGATTTGGCGGTAATTCGTCATTTTCTGGAATTTTCCCCGTTTATGTTATACATTTTTGAAATTTGTTAATTGTTATGTTTGAATACGAATTTCAAAAATTGAGTTTGACTTTTATGCTTTATAATGACGAATGTCATATCTTTGGAGCTTGTAAGTAGCAAAAAATTAAAATAATGTTGTGAATATGATATCATAGATGATATAAAAATCACACAAGTCATGAGTGTCATAACCGAAGGTTTCATCAAGAAGGTTATGGGGCCATTATTTCATCAAGACTGCTATAGGGCAATTAAAGAACGATTTAACTAATCTAATAGTAATCTTGACACAAAAGTTATTTATTATATATGTTACCTCGGGTAAAAACACTTCGGCCGATAAAACAAACGGTATGACAGCGCAACCAACGGTGTAGATGAAGCTATACAGGTAGATAAGAAGTACGGTGAACCAGTGTGGGGCCCAGTGGACCTGCAGTTGTGTACCCAGCAGTAACGTGCAGACTCCAGACACAGCCGATGTCACGGCAAGAAGACGCTGTTGGAATTGTTATTATTGAAGTTTCGATAAGTAGTATTACCTAGATTCTTTGAGGGATAAGAACTCAGAACAAGAATGCTCGGTCCTAATTCTCGTCTTTGTCTTTTTTGGAACACTTATCGGTTTTTATGAAACAATCCAAAAGGTTTTAAACTAAATCAACCGGAATTTTTCATTTGTTACTGTGTACCTATATGTACTTTGCCCGCATGACCCCTAAGTGAAGACATCGTAAAAATGAGACAATAATGAAATAGATAATTTAAATTAAGACGTATCCCAGTTTGAACAAACTAATAAAGTATATTAAAAACATAATAGTGACATTAACAGTTAGCAGATTGGCAGTAATTTGAATATGTTACTAATGGCAAATTAATTTGGGTCCTTGCTCAAATTTAAGGTTTGCTTTTGACAATGATCATATAATTTTTGCGACAAGGTTTGTTTACGTTGACCTCCGTAGTTAAGTATCTCATATAATGACCTTTTCTACACTATCTTATATCTGGGTGGTTATTGTATCCTCATTCTGTGATATTCATTACACAAAAGTTTAAGCTAATTAAGAGTAATTTAGGATCTGAGCCGTATATATGATGTTGTCTGCTATTTTTTGTCTTATATTTATGCAATTACTTAGATTTGTATTACCGAAAACATTGTAGTTTAGAATAGAATAAATCTAATAAAAATATACTACTGCCAATAGAAAATATAAAAAAATACGTTATAATGAAAATATATTTACCTTTCTACCAAACTTATCAATAATTAGCACACACACGATACTGGCTACCAGGAAGTCCACAGCCAAGAATATAGCGCACAAGTTTGATGACATGGTAGGAACCGCTTCTTTGAACAGTGGCTCCGCGTAGACTTGGAGGACCACGGAACCCATCATAATGGTAGCCGCAATGAGTATTAGAACTGTGCTTAATGCTCGTTTAGAGGACTTCGATTTTTCTGCAAATGAATTTACGATTTCAGATTTAAGTTTGGTTTGACGTGCATGCTTTATAATATTGACAAGAGCTTCAGATAACGTAATACTGTATATGACAATCAGCCTATTATAAAAATGGATTAATGAATATTCTTAATGATTGGATTAATGAAATCAATTTCTAAGATTTTTTTCAAAAGAACTGAATAGAATTCTTCGAATAAAACCCAATACTTACTAAAAATTTTCCAGGATGATTCTTTTCGTTTATTAACTATTTCACCTAGTTTTGCATTGAGCAGTTCTTCCGTGAACTCCACATCTGAAAATATTAAAATTGTAGATGTTTCATTTCGGCTTGAAGAAATGATTGCTTTATTGAGATGTAGATTGGCATTTGTATTAGACTTAAGCGACTTATAGTATGTTGTGTATATTCTGTTTTATATTGCCTTTTTCATTCTCTAATATTTTTTCTAATCGTGGATCAAGTTGTATTTTAATTTTTCTTATATTCATTTCAACAATTTTTGATGTCACATCCACTCGGTTATAAAATGCAATTGACTTGGCGGCTTCCTGAAAAACAGTTAGAAAACATAATCGGATACTTAACTATACTATAAAGTTTTAAAAATATAAATAGTAATAATTTTCATATTTGATCAATTTTGCTTTTAAATTAATGATTTAAATTCTTTTTTAAGAATTTTAATTCAAAGAACAACGTATTGATTGCTTTTTTGAAATATACTTTTTCAAAAGTTTTCTTAACGATACACACCTCTTCTTTGCCAACTAAGACCAAATAAACCGGTGATTCTTTCAGCAAGTATAGAGTTAATACGCAAATTATAGTGAGTATTAAATGCGCATAAACAACTTGGTAGTAAGTCAGATATCCTCCAAGTATGTAAGACATCAATATTCCAAAGAAGTATCCTGATGCAGAACAGGCCGTCAGACCTCCTCTGATCGAGTCATGTGATATTTCTGCTATGAATATTAAAGAAATATTCTGGCCCGCTATGCCGATCCCTGCTATTGTTGAAGCAATAAGGATCATAGGTACGCTTTTAGTTAATGCGACGATCACCCAGGCTATCTGCAAAGAGAATATTTCTTATGAATAAGGCTGTGTTATTATTTATTGTCAATAGATGGCGCTGGTTTTGGTAATGAAAATTGCGATTGTCATAAAGTCTTTTTTCAGCTAATTATATTTAAATATACTAAATGGATCTTGCTAGGTTAAATTTACTAAAAAAAATACTGAGCATCGTTCTGTCATCCACTTTTAAGTATAATCTACTCTACGCTTCAACTACTATGGATTTAAAAATATTAGGTGGGTCACGAAGAAGCAGTGTGAAAATTACCGAACCATGGTAGAACAATGTTTGGGAAACACATGCCTATGTCACCCACGAATGACAAAGCTTTCCGTAGTTGTTTTTTTTTAAATCATGTTAGCTACTTCGGAACTTATTCAATGCAAACATGCAATCAAATCTTCCTTCTTTATAGTATAAGTATAATAAATCCATAATTAAATAAACGCTGAGCATGCGTCGATTTGTAACAGATAGAAAAAGGTTTATTGTTTATTTATTTAAAATAACATTAGCAGATACCGCTAATTGTTGTCATTTAATATTACATATAACATACTATGTAAGGCAAACCGAACATAATCGTGGCATATTTTCTTCCGAGAGTGTTGAATGCATATCCACAAAAGGGCGTTGCCAGTAATCCACCCAAATTAGGAAGACCACCTAGCAGAGATATGTCCATGGAATTCATTTGTCTATCGAGCACTGTGGTGTTGGATGTGAAATTTGCTACAGTATAAGATGGCCACGCGCAAACAAAACCGGTTAGACTTCCCATATATGAAACTGAAAATTTAATAAATATTTTAAAAGGTAAGGTTATATTATAAGGTGGGTGGACCATGCAAGGCCATGTTCCTTCGAAGGCCAACTAAAAAACATAGTTATTGTCATATTATGATGACAAATTTCTTCCTCTCTCACTAAGCTCTATCAAATCTAAGGACACAGACGTAGCGACAAGTCGCTTGTGACGTTAGTTTAATGGGGAGGTCCACCGCTTCTTAGACTTTCGTCATTGACGTTAAAATTATAATTCTTGCACACAACAAACGGTTTTTTTTTTAATGTAAATAACCTATTACAATATATATATAATTTTGTTTTGTAAATAATCATAAAGGATGTTTCTAAATAGGAATAATGAATATGTTTCTATTTTAGTTAAAATATCGTCAGTTTTGCTATGAAGGACGGTGTTTTCTTGTAAGACAAATTAAAAAATTTGATCTTGTCCTTTTATTTGGCCTTGTTAAGGTAGTTTTACAACGAACATTTGCAAATCATAGTAATATAAACAATTCGTTTCTCGTTGTAAATGCGTAATGAAAAAGTTATTATTTTATTATTATTAAATTATTTAATTAAATATATATCTACAATAATGAACAGATGATTCGATGTAAACAAACAAAAAATCAAATTATTTCCCTTTATAATATTAGTATAGATCAGAAAAACTTGTTATAGATAGTAATTGGTAGTTTGGTCTTTTTAGGAACAATTTGGCCTTGCAAAGAACGGACCCATTAGAAGGCCAATATAGGTGTCATTTTTTTATAATTTTATTCTTAAACGCATTATCCCCAACAGGCGAGCCATATTTTTTAAATAATAATTTATTAATATTTTCTTAGTTTAACGATGGCATTGATTCCCTCAACGTTCGTTTAGATTTTAAAAGAAAATACTAATATGTTAAGCATTTAATGATCCTTTTAAATGAAAGAATTTTGTATGTAGTTTTAGAAAAAAAGGATATTTTGATAATTACAACTCTAGTTTTAAGTTGACTAGAGCACTGTTCTTAAAAAGCCGTTTGGAAGAGCTTAATAAAAGTAATACGAAGGTGGTTTAAATAGTTATCGGCCCGATCAAGAAAACAAATGATATAAAAATAAAAACATGTTTTATTTTTCTACATATTCTCCCCTTGTCTCAATATAATGGCATTTGGAATACGATTACTTTTCAAACCACCCTCGTATTTAATTTGTAGTGATGACATCTAGAATAAAAAGAATCAATTTTCAAGTTACACAATAATACAAAGCGTTACTTAATAATATGTTGCTTTCATTTAACCCGTAAATGAACTAAGAAAAATTGTTTATTCATTATGTGGCCTTCCATGGTCCACCCACCTTAAATAATATTGCTAATTAATTAATTATGTGATCACTTGTCATCTAAGATATATAATTAAACTTTATATTCTTTAGTTTTCTTAACTTTATTATTTCCAAAATTCACCCTGTCACCAGCATATGATATGGCTTCCCGTAGGGTAGCTGAAATAATTTTTAAACTCGGTCCTGTAGTTTCAGAGCCTATTCGATCCAAACAAACAACCAAATATTTTAACTTTATTATATTAGTATAGATAAATGCAACTTCATACTGACTGCATACAGTAGCGAGACATTGTATCCCCAAAGCCGATAACTTTAATTTATCATTTTCCATTTTTTATTATGAATTTATCACTTCACTACCACTTTCGCAAGACTATTCCTGATTAGAATAAATTTTATCATTACTACCGTGTACAATATAATGTTTGTATTGTCATTCTGTTTATTGACATAACACTACTCTAAGAACTTGATAAAGTAGGGTAAATGAATCCAATGATGTACTTACAGCGCAAGAGATATTAAATAGTCTTATAATGATGATGGTAAGAAACTAATACCTATAATGTTCTTTCTCTTTTGTTTTCAATTTCATCGCCCCATTCAATGTTTATGGGTCAAGTAACTGATTATTGTTGATATCTGAGGGTTAAATCTATGAAATATATGTAAAGCGAAATGTTATATTGTGTCGACAGATCGGCCAATTGCCCCTTTTTCGTAGTTTGGATATAGTTATTTCCATTAGTAACTTTCTGAGAGATGAACTAGTTAGCCGTTTCACTCGAAAATTTCTTGCAATCTTGTAATTCGGAAATCTGTGCTGTACAAACACTATGTATGTGTGCGTTCACCGAAGCAGGATTTTAAAAAGTTTTGTAATGGGTCCCACATATCATTTTCATCATGACCTGAGTAACTGAAGTATCGCGTGTGGGTGTTATCGATAGATATAATCATGCATGTCTGGTCGTGGTTTTATTCTAACCCTTGTAGGGATAACCCGTGCTGGGTTCGTTTCGTGGTAATTTATTAAAAAGATTATTTAAAATTTTTACATTTTCCTTAAAACATTCACACTTTTTCCGCTTAATTTAGATGTTAAACTTTTGCCTGGTTCGTACCAATTAACAATCTATTGTTAAAAATTATTATTAATGTTAAAGCAACGAGGTGATTTCATGGTTTTGGTCTATAGGGTATAATAGGCTAAAAGAACTGAGTCGATATAAATTCTTATTCTTAAAGCCGATATTCAATTTATGTTAAAAGTTTCAACAACGCAAAGCTGTGAGTAAGAACTAGCAGGAGGTATTTATAAGTTCTTAATGATATACTCGTATTAGTTGGTCCTCACAAGTACGTTTTACCTTACCAGTTATCGTCAGAAGTTATAAATAATCCTTTCAAACATTATAAATGAACATTATAAAACATTATAAACGACTTTATAACTTTACTTGTTTTTGTATAGTTGGGTTATTAGATAAGTTCTTGAAGTTGCATGTTTTTATAATGATACTGTAATGAAAGAATTGTTAACTTGTTTATCGGTCGTTATTTAAAAAAAAAATTGGTGTAATCCTAAATACATAAAATAGAATTAGCTATATATATTCATCATAGAAAACGTATATGTGTATACGTCATGGGATTTAAAATAAATGTGTAGTCTATTGTACTCACCTTGTATGGGACAGCGGAAAAATCACACTTAAAATTATTATTTATTGTTTTAACCACATTTTTAATTAACGAATCATAATGTATATAGCTTTTTTTCTTTATTTGATTATTAATATATTTATATATTAACCCCATAAATAATAACTAATTCTGAAGGACTATCACTAATTTCAACAAGTTTAGCGAATTGAGTAATTCAAATTAAAAACTAGTCAGTAAGAATATTATGCTTTTAAGTCACTTGTGTTTGCTAAACTTTGCTTGCTGGCGGTACTTTTTGATATTATGACAAATAGCCAGTTTCTGAATTGAGAAAAGTACAAAATCTCAATTGATTGTTCTCAATAACTTAAGTTTTTTTACTTTTTACACGGCAAAAAGTCCTAGTTTTTACAAACTGCTATCAACTGATAATAAAAAGAACGAGAATCAGAAACGAAACCCTATTTAAGTAACATTAGAGTACAGTTTGAAACGTGCTTAACTTTACATTCTTAATTTAGAAACCAGGTTATAGATAACTTTTACGGTGAGTTTACAAAGACCCTTTTAATTGTATATTTGTTTGAATATAATTGTTAAAAAAATGAGAACAATCGTAAATAAATATAAATGCCTACTATTTAATTATGATAAGATCTGTTATATTTTCTAAAAAAATTTAACTGAAATTTTATTATCTTTATGATAGTAAAAATATATACTTAGTGAGTAAGAAATTATATTTATAGAAGATTAATTAATTGCTGTGTCTGTTTATACGTTAATTCTTATCGTGTGACTGCCACGTTGTTAAGGGTGACGTGTAAGCTTTATATAATAATTATATAGGTATTGTTACTCGCTAGGGTTTGGGATAATAATCAACGAGAATTAAATTCACAATCTGACTTTATTTACTCGATAAAGTTACAAAAATAATTTAAAAACAAAATCCATACGTCGATCTCACAATAGGGATGATGACTAATTTTTGTTTGTTTGTCCGTCAGGTAGAGTGTTAAAAAATATATAAAACACGTATTTTTTTATTTCTTTCGCAATCATAAAATTACGGCGTTACATTGAGTTGAAATTTCGCATGACGTCACGTTAGAGTACGTTTTCTACTCAACTGTGACGTAGCGAGCCACCACTCCTCAACTTTAATGCCTGTTATCTAAGTTATTTCTTGTTAAATTGAAGTAAAAAAAAAATACGTATCTAATATTTTTCTATTATCTGATTGACGGACTAAATAGAATTGCATTTTTTTTACCCAGTCATCATCCCTAATTATATCATTACTCTCGCTTCACATCTTCACGATAGTTCACTTCACTAGTTTTTAGTTCACTGGTCACTGATAGTGGTCTAAGAAGGAGCGCTGGTGACCTGTGTAACGGGTTTTGTAAAAAAGACCTATTTCAGAAACCAGCTCTTAACAGTACGGATATACACATAAAAACTGTAATTACTATATTGTTCTAAGAAAAACTATTGTGAAGAGTAAATAAATATGATTGCTAAATAATATAGAATGATGCCGGGACAAGTAGACCACCACGTATTTATTGGGGCCCATACATACAACATTCGAAACGTAGGTTTAGACCTAGAAACTATCTGTGGCGTAAATCGTTTTATTTCTAGAAAATTCTTGTGACAGAAGTGAATAAAGGTTCATCACTTAATATCAGTTTAGTGTTTTTCACAGATTAGTGTCTTTTTACACAGTTTACTTCAAACGGCAAAAATAGTGACAGCCCTGTGCGGTCGACGTCAAATTCGACGCTGATTTAAGCTAAGGCATAATTGTCTTATTTTAATATTCATCGCAATCCCTTTTAATTAGACATTTGAAAGATATTCACGAACTTTACGCTACAATTATGTGGTAGCGATTATAATTGTCGCTAATTTTTAGACAGGAATAGGTATCTTGGAAAGCCCTTGAAAAATGTCAAACGAAAGAGTTGAATGCTAATTGAAATCTTTCGACGGGTAAACCTAAGGGTATGTTCCGATATACACTGCGACCACTGAACAGTATGACGTCAATTTAGTATACTGGAAGCCCGTTCCTTTATAGCTAGTTATACTGGTGACTTTTTAAAACGGAACGCAGTCCAGTATACTGTTAATCCTATTTTTGGCGCCATTTTCAAATTTGTTAATGCAAGGTGAATATAAATAAAAATTCCCTCTTTTCAAAAGAAAATATTATAAAATTGTGTATAAAAAAAATATTTATCAATTAAATCCATCTTATAATAAACGTAAGTATTTTTTTTTGTTTATTTAGAAACTTATCATTTTCTGATTCTGTTTCGACTGATCACGTGATCAAAAGCACTGCGAGCACCTTACCTCGAAATCTCCAGTGCTCACAGTACAAATATGGCGGCAATTTATGAAGTCATAAATTTCCCTAGGGTACTGTAGCAATGTACTGGCAGTCCATAACGGAACGGATTTTTCAGCAGTAAGACCACTGCGCAGTGCTCGCAGTGTATATCAGAACATACCCTAAGTGCTTATATATTTCTTGAACATTCAAATAACCATTTGTTTTAAAATTTCAATTTTAAAACTTAAGCAGTTCCACAAATCGCTATAACAATAGCTTTACCTTTAAAGAAAGGGATAGCAACAGATTTTTAATATAGACTTGTGACGGGGTCGGTGCTTGGGCCAATTAATGAAAGGCTGACTAGCTTCAGAATGGAATTATTTATGATATAAAGGATAAAGTAAAGAAACTGTAACACACAAAAAAATATATAAAATTACCAAATATAAAAGAAAACATACCCCTTTTTGGGTTTCTTTATAATAACTTGAATCGTCCAAGTTACTAAATACACTTTTATTATACTATATAATTCCTATTGTTATTATTACTCATTGATTATTATTAACAATCATTAATTAAAATTTTTGGTTAAAATTATAATATATGTGATTTACATGTTACAACAGATGATTTTTTTACGAACTGGCATCCATAAAGAGTATATTTGATTAGTCAAAATTTTAAATTACGAAAGGCGAATAATAAAAAGAAATGATGTTGAATATCAAAGACAAAAAGTTTGCATTTTGAAACCTAGGAAAAATAAACGGTGGTATGACACACCGTTACAGACTAATAATATACTTAAATAGTGCCAAATGATTGGAATTACTTTTGAATGAATTTATAGATGCGTTAAAATTCAATTCCTCTACGGAAACAAAATCAAGACGCGATGTGCGAATATAATTCACACTTGGACGGATTTCTATATAAAATTCTGTTTGATCCGTCAAATTCGTCTTTAATAAAAGGAGGACTAACATTAGTAATAGGTAGCTAATTGTCTAATTTTTAAAATCTATAGCAATTCCTTTTAATTTGACATCTAAAATGATTAAAAATTGAAAATCTCAGAGTGTCAGGGATCAATCCACTTCGTCTCTGGCACTCTGAGATAGGGCAGTGGATTTTAAGATTTTTTTATTCTAGCATAGTGATTGCGATTGTGCCTTAGCTTAAATCAGCGTTGAATTTGACGTCGACCGCACAGGGCTGTCACTATTTTTGCCGTTTGAAGTAAACTGTGTAAAAAGACGCTAATCTGTGAAAAACACTAAACTGATATTAAGTAATGAACCTTTATGTTAATGAGGAAGTATTTAAAAAAAGCATTAGTTCCCGAAATCAAACCAGATGCCGCGACGGTACTTTCTTGATTTCTCCATGACAACCCTTCCGGTTTTCTTTCATGTATAAAAGTAAATTAATTTAAAAACTCGATAAACATCTCTTATTCCATTCGTTATTTTTCGTATTTCGTAATGATATCTAAGTTTCCATTCGTTTCCTGCAAAAATCAACTTTTGGTAGAGTCACCATCTAGTGGGGTGCTTATTAGTGTTTTCTTTTTCTTAAAATACTTCCTCATTGGAATTGTCTAAGCCAAGCGTTAAATGCAAATGTCTTTGAAATTATAGGGAAATGTCAAACGAAATACTATCAGCAATCTCTCGACGGTTTACTATATTGCTTTTTAGCGATAAGGCCGCCAATTGTACTGTTTATTGTTATTAATTGTTATGTTGATTTTATTTTCAAGTACAATAAAGTGTTCATTCATTCATTCATTCGTTCGAAAAGCGATTGCGACTTTAAACGTTACATTATTCCATAAATTGCTATCATAAAAGCTATACCTTTAAAAAAGATTGTGTTAGATTTGTCTAAAGTAAGTCAATACGACTTAATATAGTCGAGAGAAGTAATTACTTGAGAAAATGAAAACATAAGCAGATATTTTTAAAGTTAATAGCGATAATTTGATTAAAATTTCTGTGTATTTGTTAAAAATATTTGATTAAGTAATTACTTTTACTCGACTACACATAGTTACGAACGGATGTTAATTTCACATTTTCTCTACTGATATTACCAATTTGGTTTAAGGCTCTCTTGTACCTCCGTTCACGTTCCCATACAAATACACATGGAGAGATAAATCATGCTCGCTTGATTTCATACAGTTTTAATCACAGAAAGTTCAAATGAACTTTCTTTGGATTTCGACGACTATTATAGATTTTTTATTTCACCTTCAAAAATTTTTTTATAAAAAACAAATTGTCGAGAAACTTTTACAAATTCAATTTGTGCATTAATACATTTGTTATTATAATTTATTATTTGTTTTCTTATTAAAAATATATATATTATTGTGAAACTATATTTTTTAATTTTCTGATTATGGTGGTAAGTAAATGCACGCGCTATGTCAATAGATCTCTGAAATAATCTCATTTAATTATCAGATTATGTTTTAATTGAAGTAACTTCACTAGTGTATTTAGTCACTATTAGAACACATAGTACGACGTGTGTATAAGTCATTTAAAAGAGATCTTGTTCAAAAAGAAAAAAAAATGGAGGAAAAAGTTACAATTCCCGGTTTTTTGACACAGAGTTTGGCGTCTATGATAAGTAAGTGATAATTGTGAATTTCGAACTCCTTTTGTTTCTATGTTCTGTTTTTAAATAAATTATTGTTTCGGTATAAAAAGATTATTAAGGACAGTTTTTTACCACTTTTGTTTTTTGATATAGTGAAATTTTGATTGATTCCGAAACCGCAAAAATCAATATTTTTAAATAATAAGAAATTTAAATCATTATTTTATATAAATATATTTCGATGCAGCCCTTAATCTAATGAATTTAATTTATCTAACGCAAGGTGTCCGAAAAACATGAAAAAAGTTAAATAAAAAAAGGAAAACCCATTGAGAAAGCCTATACCCAGCAGTGGTCTACCTAGCAGTAGTAAAATATAAGGTTTAAAGTGGACTAGAGTTATTAGTTATTACATAGGTCTAAATAATATAGTGTGTAATAATATAATATCGTATGTTTAATTAGTACGAAATATATAGCCTTAATTTTAAGATATGTAAAACCTCTGTTTTACTAATCTAGAGATGACCCGATTCTGGTTATCTTAAGATTATGACCTAGTTTTGGTTATTTTAAAAGGTACGAATAAGCGAACTTTAACACATCAAAGTAAACAACGATATTAATTTGTACATAATTCAACATTTTGAAGACACGTTAAAAAAGTATTTGCTGTATTAATTATAACGCCTTGATGTCTGAAATAGCCAAACAGAGGCCGATGACTAAAACCGGCTCTACTGTCCCACTTTCAATCATTGTTGCTAATGATAAATGAACAGGCGTTATCAAATTTGTTATTTAAGCTTTTAATTTAAAATACTTAAGATTCAGCATTTTAGACAGCTACTATACTTTAAAAAAGGTTACTGAAACAAAACACATTCATTTTCCTATTACTCTTATGACTTAACTGCAGATCTAATGAATTTTCACATTCCGCAAATAGTTTTGGATACAACGTCACGTATTAATTTTAAAAATAGTCTGGAATTCGTTTGGTGCATAAAACTCAATTTATTTATCAAGATCAAAAGTCACAGATGTATTCTTATCACACAATGCCATATATTATAATCTCTATTTGTGTCTGTTTATTGTAATCTTATTCAGTGTAACTATACAAACAAACTTTATTTAGTTGTGATAATTTTAATATAAACGGTAAACGTCAATGAAGCGCGTAATAACATTAATTTCTTAATTTATACATTGTATATATAATATAGAATATTTATTGAAGTATATATTTATTGTGTATATTATGAGGCTCTTTATCAAAATGAGGTTGAGTCAAACTTTCGACAAAGTTTTGTTGAGCTTATCAAAGCTGTCCAACTATGGTTAAGTAAAAACTTTCGTTTCGGACTCGGGTACGTGGTTTTTATGTGATTTTTTTTATAGATAATGGTACATATTATCTTTTACAAAACTCATAAAAATTACGTTTGCTTTATGTTAGCTCCCCTATTTTTAGATCGATTTGTAAATATATAAGTTTAAGAGCAATGTACTATTGCTCTTAAACTTTAAGTAGGCGTTATAGTGACACGTTTTACGTTTTTAATTCATATAGTGACCCGCTAGTATGTTGAGCAGGGCTTGTCAGAAATTGTACAATTATTTAGTTTAAATAATAAAAAAAAAACAAGTATAAGAAAGATACACTCTGCTTGCATTTGATTTAGAATTGCAAACTGGAGTTAAAACTAAGGCAAAATGAAGACAAATTTAACTCAGAGTTACAACCAATCGGCACGTCAAATTAATACTTCATCATCACACAACTATAAATGTCTCCACTGCTGAAGCTCAGGCATTACATAAAGATGGAATCGAGTTAAATCGAATAGGACGAATGGGTCATGACCCGCCACGTGGCCCGGTGCGGATTGGCGCTTGTGAACGACTGTAGATGCAGCCAGGACCAACGGCTTAACGTGCCTTCCGAAGTACGGAAGAGCACGATATTATAATTTTCAACCAAATTTATTCTGAGTTTAAGCTAATATTTGCCAAAAATTTCAATCTTTGTTTGACAGAAAAATTGCAAAGGTGACTCTAAATAGGTTTTTATACTACTATATTGCAACACTAATATATTGCATCTTAACTGTATAAAAATATAAACAAAAGTAAGTTTTGATATAATTTAAAATGATCGAAATATTTTTTCTTATAACCTCATTTGTTTTTCTTTCTGTAAAGCAGTCGTATCCCAGATCAAGCGCGCTAACCACTGCGCCATCCATCGCGCTAAAACTAATAAATATGAGTGTCGATTAAAATATGATATAAGGGAGGAAATACAAACATTGAGTATTTTTTTTATAGATAAAAATGTTTAAAATATAATTATAAAGTGACACAAGTACTTACGTCAAGCATTTTTTAAAAACTTTTTAATTAATTTTCTTCCAGTCGCGTTTTTGACTACTCTGACAGGATTTGTATACGCGTGGCCTTCATATACATTGGCAAATTTCGTGTCAAATCATACTGTACTGTCGCATCCGATGTCTACTTTAGAGGTGTCACTTTTGGGAAGTTTGACCAACATCGGAGGTCTGATAGCCACTCCATTTTGTGGTTATGTCCTGGACACTGCCGGCAGAAAATATGCTGCTATGTTGTTTGGACTACCAAGTGTGGTATGTTATATCTATCTATTTAATAACGCCTCATTTGTTTTTTAATTTAACTAGTTTAATTATGTAATTCTTCCTTATAGTAAAATGCTTGTAAATTCACCAGTTCCAAATGCCCAACATGGGAATCAAACCCAAAAACTTTTGCAATCAGGCGACTGCTCTAACTAATTGAGCTACCCAAGGAATTTCTTTATATTATACACTAACTTTCCGCCAACTTATAAAAAATTATCTTGACTCTGTATATCAATGTAACCTGCTTTAAAATCCATTGTATAGTTTAAAAGAAGAGTAGAAAATATTCTACCCAACAATTTCGCCCCATCCGTTACATGATGATACAATACACTCCTGTTTTTGGGCAATAAGTATCCTATATGTTGATCCAAGTTTAGTATTTATCCACGGTACTCAAAATTGGTTAGTTATGTACAGCGCGAGAGCTGGCGCTGTACATGACTATGAATAGATAAATTGAAACGAGGAATATTCCAGGTCGCTTGGTCAATACTATCGGTAACAAGTTATGTGCCACTTGTTTTGGCAGCTGTGGGTTTCGCTGGCGTGGGCGCTGCTGGACAAGCCGTTTCATCTGTTTACATATCGGAAATTTGTCAAGTGAGTTTATATCTGCATTGTAGAATTCTATTACGTAAGTTAATCCAGTTGCTTTCCAAGGTTATTCCAACAAAACTACAATTTTTCTGACATTTTGGAATCCACAAAAGCAACGGAAGTAAAGAATAAAAAGCTGCTTCGCTATTCTGTGTTTCTCTGTTTGCGACTGTGTAAGACTGCGTAGAGGTTCAATCAAATAAAACCTACACGTTATTTCAGTTCTGAAATAACGTCTGAAAGAACTGAAGTTCGACAATAGCATACTTGAGTAGGAAATTTCTTGAGAAATATTTAACATCTAAGTGAGTGTATGTAGGTCGGGGGAGCAACTGCCTATTTCTCTAGTCATAGATATAAAAACTTTTTTAGTTTGTCTATCGTTATACCTAGAGAATCACGCGGTCAGGTGAGGTTTGGAGAACTAGTGACTTCTTGATAAAACCAAAAATTCAATAATATGCTAGTTACCAACTGATAAAACTAAAATCTATTGCAGCCGTCTTTGTTTCATGGTATTGGTATCCCAGTATACCGTGGTATCTTAGAAAAAGTATTTAACCTTAAAGTCAGTTATGACGAATAATCAATTTCTACTGTATATTTGGTAATGCCATGAATTTTGTAAATTTCGGAACTCCTGTAAGAGCTGATGAGTTTCTTGCTCGTTCTTCTCAGCCAAAAGATGTCCTGAATGGTAGGGAAAAAAATGTCGGACGACTCAAAAGAGCTTTTAAAAATAATTTTGACTTTGACTACGAGCCATTTAAGTCATAATTTTGCATTTTTGCAATAGTATGTATTCATCCTTTTGTCTTTCAGAATTCCATACGCGGAGCATTAACATCTTTGACAGTTTCTGGCTATTTCCTCGGTCTTCTGTTCTCGTACACTTTAGGAGGTCACTTAACGTACGACCAAGTGATCTATGTCCACCTGTCTTTGTCTATCTTGTACATCGCGCTGTTGACAGCGCTGCCTGACTCACCAGTGTTCTTAATGCAAAAAAGAAGGGAGAAGGTAATTATTTATATATCAGTAACAGCAACTCATCCTCTGATTCCTTTACTCATTAATTATCATTTACTTTACTTAACTAAAAGTACAGTCAGTCAAGGTACAAGGTATAAAAGTACATACTATATATTGTTAAATGATTGTCTGCGTCGATTTTAACGATATCAACTATACCACTTAGTAAAAAAATAACTTCTAGTACTTGTAGTTTCTGAGATTTCATGATGAGTATATGACCTTTTGTTTTTATATACGTTATTTATTCATACTGTTAGGTGCCTTAAGCATATAGTAACATAAGGTGAACGCATGGACCACGCGAGCGCAGAACGATTTGGTGTACTTCTGACCAAAGGCTTAACTAACCGTTCGATTCACAATACTATATAGTATTTTTATATGAAACATCTAAACAGACGTTTTTCAACAGTTTAAAATAAAGATTATATTCATCATCATCAGCCTATGAATATCCTCTGGAGAATTAAATGTAATCCAATAGATGGAAAAGAATAGAGAATAGACACAATGCTTCTTTCATCCATAATAAAAGTATCAGTAACTTTATAGTATGTTTAAATAGCTACAAAGTTGTATAATAAAATTAACATATTGTAGGAAGCAACAAAGTCTGTGGCATTTTATCGGCGCATGTCTGTGACGTCAAAAGAAGTGGAAAATGAGATATCCAAGATAAAACTCCAACTCGATCCTCAAATTGAAACCATTTTATGTGCTGCTGAAGGTTTGATATTGATTGTATTATTCGTAACTAAAATTAATTCAAGTACTCACAAAAAATATCAGTGGTAACTTAATCTAAATATATGAAAAGGAAAACTGACTTAATGACTGACAGATATAGCAACCCACAGCTCAAACTACTAGGATTATCAAATTGAACCGAATATTGAAATACACCCTTAATTTAAAAAAAAATGAAGGGTTAAGTTTGTATGAAACTCCGTAAGTAAATCGAATCGATAAAAATCGTATTTGTTTAGAAAATAAAAATGAGTATTCTAGTATTTCTGAAAATTCAACCTGTAAGAGGGTGAAAAAGGTGGACATAATGTGTATGGACTAACATAGTTCGTGTGAGCAAAGTTGCCGGCAGAAAGCTCTGTTTTTATTCCTTTTTATTTAGAAAAAATAATATTTATAGAGTACTTTATTTAAAATAATATAAGAATTTGTTGAATAAAATCGTTGGCGTTATTAGCATAGTTATCATACGATTGTTTTATGGTAGAAACATTAAATCTCTTCAGTATAAATATGTAAGTTTAATACGTCATGGAAAAAATCGTCTTTATGCCTTGTATGTACAATTAACAGCACGTCAGGCTATACAAAACTGTCAAATGTCTCCACTTTATTCTAAAATATAATGCATTGCAGATAGAGCTCAAAATCGATTGAGGAAATTTGACACGACGTGGTAGTCTGACGTGCAGTTGTGTGTACTTTAGGTGCATAGACACTTGTTTTTTCTACACTTAAAACTTAGTGTAGAAAAAACAAAACTTAAGGAGACTTAAAAAAAATCGAAAGATAGTTAAAAATTAAAGATACTTTTTTTTAATATAGTGCAGATCACCTAATTAGGGATATTGTTGTAAATACCTTGCATCCACAATTTTTTTGAATTTGAAATTGTTCTTTGTCCGAGTGTTAGTGGTAATTATTCGAGTTCTTGAAGTCGATTTTTGTTATTTTGTTAGATATTGGAAAAAATGATTTTTATCGCTTTTTTTATAAATTTCATATAACCAATATCTAATGATGCTATAAAATTGGCTATAAATATATAAGTATATATATACGGAAGCAAGATTTTTATTAAGTTTTTTAAAACACAGACAAATATTGAAATGATATCTTTCGTTTGTTGAATTTAAAAATTAGACATTAAAAGGCAAATTAAGTTTACACAAGCACTTATCATAACAGTTTTAATCTGATAAGATTTATAACAGCCTCCATAAGAAGGCTACATGTATTAACGTTAATGCAAAGCATTAAATAATCATTGAACTCATTACAGATCCTGCGCTTAAAGAGTTGATTAAGACTAATCCAAAAGACAACTCTGAAGAGCTATCGGCATGGAAGTTTTTGAGTGAGTTCTTGAATAATATTAAAATGTGAAAGCGTATATGTGAGATAGTAAAAATCATCATATAAAATGTACAGATCTCAAGTTAAATAGCTAAAACACCTGTCTTATAGTAATATGAAACAGCGCCAACATAACTAGCCTGAGACAATACAGAAAGAATAAGTTTCTGTTTTTACTTGGGTGGTTATATTATCCATTATCTCAGAGATGGCGACTGCTTGGAGCCGATATTTGAGATATCGTTTATTGCGGCCAAATGGCCGATAATATATAATCTTAAGATTTATCCGTAATTCCAAAGAATATTATTATCATATTAAATCTCCACTGCTGAATCGAAGGTCCATTTTCGCTGTTTCTCTTTATCCAAATCTAGATTAGGAGATTGGTGGATGTTAACAACTAAGTTACAGCTAAGAGAATGGCATTAATTTACCTTCCGACACGAACAGTACGAGCTTACCAATTTTTAATTACTTGTCCCACGACTGGCTTTTTCAAAGCTTGCTTAATATCCTCAATAGCAGAATGAACGGGTTAAATATTGTTCCATCCAGCTCCTTATTGCATAAAAATGAAGTAGAATGAAGAAATATTCTAGTAATTTAATTAATAAAAAAATGTGGATGTTTATTGTTTAAATTTAATTGTTTAAAAGTTTGAGGCCATATTCTAAAAATAAAAAAAAATATTCAGATCTATCGATAATGAATATAACTCATGTGATGAAATAATATGTTATCAGAATATTGCTAGGCAACTTCTTAAGTTGAATTTAATAATTTCAGAGAAATCCGAATCTTCGAAACGGGCTCTAATGACAGTGCTTATTATCATGTCAATTACAATTTGGATGGGTTCCATAGCTCTTCAAGTATATGCGGAGCCGCTGTTCAAAGAAGCGGTACCGTCTATGGACTCCAATCAATGTTCAATATACCTTGCAGTAATTTTCTTGGTGGCAAGTTTGTTATGCGCTTTGCTGTTAGATAAGTTGGGGAGAAAGGTTAGTGCATCAGGCATAAATAACTTTTAAAATAAGATTATGTGAATTTCTGTAAATTTTTATTAATTATTCGTTAAAAGCCAAAAGACGTCCTGAACGAATGGTAGGGAAAAATTTTCGAAGATTCAAAAGTGCTTGTAACAACTTTATTTGAATAAAGTAAAAAATACTTTTTCAAAGACAACCTCCTTAATTTCGATTTCGGAATTTAGGCAGCCAAGATATGACAACAATACTCTTGAACAAAGAAATCACTTACATTTTCTACATATAATATTTGTTTCTTAGTTCATAGGCCAAGATTATGCTAATGATCACATTATTTTTCAGTTCCTATTAACTTCCACATGTATTGGGTCCGGCATCTTGAATCTCATGTTGGGTACTCAGCTGAGGTACCACTGGGCATCGCATTGGGTCACTGCAATTCTTATATATGCGTTCAGTTTCGTGTATACTCTTGGAGCTGCGGTTGTGCCATTTGTTTTAACAGCTGAGGTGTTCTTGCCAGAGGTAACTTTAACAGTTTTGTTTTTGGTTAAAATGTCAAATTTTCAAGCACAGATCCTTTAGCGAATGTATTTTGTATGCTAACATTGGATATTTAAATGGTATCCTTACAAGTTTTCCCTAGTAAAAATGCGCAATCCGTGATATTTTATTTCACAATAAAAAAATATGATTATCGCATTCAGTTACGGTTTTATATTTTAATTGACTTTTTTCTTACAGGTTCGTGGCCTCGGTAATAGCATTGTTATGGCATGTATGTGGATCATGAACTTCATGACCCTTATTATTTTTAACCCAATTGTCCAAGGCATCGGTTTAGGATTTACCTTCTGCATTTTCTCAATCATCTGCTTCGCAGGAGCTATCTACAGTCAATTTTGGCTGCCCGAGACTAAAGGACTATCAGCGGATGAGATACAATTACTGTTTCAGAGGAAACCTAGGGTTAAAAGTAACATCAAGAGGAATATTTGAATCTAGTTTTATAGAATCGAGGTATACCTTGTAAAATTCAATTGCTATAACTGTTGAACTACGATATTTTGCAACATTCAGGACCAATTAATAATGTACAATGCTGTTATTTAAACTCTTTTTCATTAGCTTTTACAATTATTAGGTCTAAAAAAAATATCTAATCTATTTTGGAAGTTGCCGGTATTAGTCTTAATCGAATCGGATCTGTAATATAATTTTGAGTGATCCATGGAGGGGCAAAACGCACTTGTGTTGGGTCTTACAACTATCTAGCAAATGTAAAAATATAGGTATTGTAGTTCTATAGTTATGAGAATGATTGATGTATTTAAATAGACACATAATGACAGTGTTTTATTAAGATTAACGCATTATTGAATGCAAGCGTTTTTATAATTGAACTCGGTTAAAGAGAATATATAGACGCTATTATGCTTCTGCTATATCAAAAATATTGTAGATACCTTCATTGATAGTAGTTATTCGATGTTCTAGTTAGGCTAATAATAACCTAATCAGATAATCCTTTCGAATTTGCAGTCGTTAAAACCCTAGATTTAACAATCTGTATGAAAGTCCTGAGCCTCTACATCGGGGACGTAAATTGGCTGATAATGATGATGAATTTGAATTTTGTAGTAGATTTTATTCGATTGAACCTCTTTTGTGTGATAACGCTGTACTTGAGATTGGTACTGATTTTATTGTAAACATGCTGAGTGCGGGCAACCTCTGCATGCTCATTTTATTGGTAAATAAAACAATTATCGGCCAATGGAAACGCAGAACTGAAATTGCCCGAGCGCCGCACGCGGACTTCGCTGGCCAGTGTAATTAATCAGTTGACTCAGTATTACTATAGATCTCGATTTATAGTGTATTTTTTTCTAGTAGACATTTGGAGGGTCTTCAGACTCTTTTAAATATAAAATCATAATTTGTTTCAGAACCTTATTTATGTGTATATGTTACCTAATTTTAATGTCAATTTGTTTTCGTTCTAATAATTACCTCAGGCAAAGATTGTAAATGAAAAAATTGTATCATACAGATATTTTGCACAAGCAAAACATAGCAAACAGAAGTATTTTTATTAAAATAACATAATAATGTCTAAGTACATACTAGGTATTGCACCCGCGCATTGCCCCGCGTAAATTATAGACTATGTCACCTGCGTATCATGTAACCGTAGGTGAAAGAATTTCATGATAAATTCAGTATTAGTCAAGTAATATTAGATAACTTTTTTATATTTTTATTATTACCGTAGATATGTTATTGTGTTAAGTACTGTAGTACATATTAAAATAAGTTAGGTAGTTAAAATGTAGAATGAATGAATGTAAAGGTTTACATAATTAGATCCTAAGACAAAATCTGAAGAATAAATTTTATACCTCTATTACAATTTATTTTTTATTTTTTAGTTTCGTTAACCAACACTGCAGAAATTCTATATTTGCAATATATGAATACTTGTAATGAAAAATTTCGGACCACGTTTTGAGATGTGAAATAATATGAAAAAGTTTAGTAATAATGATTAGATAAACAAAATTAATATATGCTCTATTCATTTAATAAATCAACGAATAGAGCATAGAGCTTGGTCTGCGATATGGCAGTTATGCAACGCCCAAAAATTTATAACATCGAGCTTCTCCATGATTTGGAAGGCACATGATGTGGTGGGGCCCGGCTACATCTGCAATGGTTAATACCCGATAATCCGTACTGAGTTTGCGTGTTGGTTCAAGGTCCATTCTCCCTTTTTCATTCCATTCATGATGTCAAGGTTTGAGCACTAACATTGGGGACGTTAATAGAGAGATGACAAACACTAATTAGTATAAAACAAAGTCGCCTTTCTGTCCCTATGTATGCTCCCGTTGTATGCGGGATGCTCAGGAGGTCGGTCCTTTGGAGATCTTTGATAGGGTGAAAATAGATAGGGTGATTCAATAGAAAGGTTTTTATGTATAAAACAAGACCACGCGGGCGAAGCCCTTTAGCGATTAATAAAGAAAATATTAAACACTTGTCTTTAAAACTTTGGTTTACAAATTTCAAACAATATTTAAAAAGTAAATCTGTTAATTCAACTTAATAATATTGAAGCTTTATAGTCGAATTTCGACAACTGAGTGATTTCTAGTTATCGCTAACAGCTTCACTATTTGTTATACCAACAGCCGTCTCATTCGTCTTGAGCACAGTGCTGTTACAGCATAGAGGTTCAATGAAAGGTTTAAGTTCTTACAGCGCTGTTCTCTACGGGATATTGACGCCGAATATAATAATAATAAAAAACTTTATTGCATAAAAAAAAGAAAACATACTAGAAACATACAAAGATAGCGAAGCAAATGTCGGCCTTATCGCTTATAAGCGATCTCTTTTAGGTAACCGCATATGGAAATTTGATAAAGAGAATAATTTAGAGCAGTGCATTCGAGCTAAGGTAAAGTTTATGTGTACGAATATACAATGCAATTAATTCTCATACATGCACACACACACACACATATAAATACAAAAACTTAGCTTAGAGAAATTAAATACAATTCTTTAACTAAATTTTATAAAACATTTGAAGACTGAGCACGCCTCGCAGCATCCTGCAACTTATTCCACAGACTAGCGGCGTGTACAGTAAAGGACTTGTCAAACACTCTAACTCTAGAGGAATGCATGGGTATCGCGAGTACGATGATCTCAAGAGGCGGAAGTGGGTGTCAGAAAAAAAATTGAAACTCTTTTTAAGATAAGCAGGAGAAGCAGGATTCTCCTGCTTATCTTAAAAACTCTCACTCTAATTACTAATTAAAGCTAAATCTGAGTTCCACAATACAGATACGTTGCCTGCGGCCAATCATGTAAATATAAGGCCAGTCAATCATCGTTGTATGTTAATAGAGCGCAGAATTCCAGGCAGAATATCAAAGTCGACAGTATTAAATGAATTGCTAAAATCTAGGTGGGAATCACTCATTCCCAGTGTAATGCCATCTGTGATATGCCCTGGACGGAAACCTGATTGAACAGGATTTAGGAGTTTATTTTTGTGCAGGAAAATGGAGAGCTGGCTATGCAAAAGGCGTTCGAGGGCTTTAGAAAGGAAGAGTGAAATAGATAAGGGCTTGTATTTAGGAAAAGATGAAAGGGTGGGGTTCTTAGGAAGAGGAGAAATCTGCGCTTTTTTTTAATATTTAAATATATAAAGTTGAAGAATAAAAAATATACTTGCTAATGACACTAATGTAATTATGTCTCTATCATTATTAATTTGTCAATTGCTTCCCATTTAACATTTTATGTTAAATCCAATATTTGATTTTCTCATAAGATATAAATGATAAGTAAATCATTTGTAAGCCATTAGCTATTGAACTCAATCACCATTGACTCTTAGCTATTAAATATCATAACATTTTGTTTCATGTATCAGTCACAACCATCTTCTTGCATTGTTGAAGACGTGAAATAAAGCATTTAAGTAATAGTGATAAAGGCTAAAACTTTTTCGAAAAAGTGCAGGGTTACCTAGTATTCTTTAGCGTTTCCATTTGTCCACAAAGAAAATATCAAAATAGGAAAACAAAAGAAACCCCAATGATATGCCCCGAGCCAGCCGCTTCGACATATATTAGAGGTATAATACGAATAATGTCTGAATGCTGTTTTAGTTAAGTCTTTACATTGCATACTTGAATGATGTGCTATTAAAATTATTTGATAAATTAAACTTCATGTTTCAAACGTCTTTGAATTGTGAAACAACATATAAACTGTACGATTAAAAGACAATGACACCTTCCTAGTAAACAATATTTAAACAACGCTAATCTATATCTTATAAAATCTCTTATCTCATTTAGTTTAATTATATTATTGTCTTTAAATGAATATCTTATAGACAGAAGTAATAACACACGGATTGTCAAACCCTAAACTATATAATTATATATTTTTTTCTATTAAAATTAACTTTGATATTGGTCTTCCTATATATTTCAAAATAAATGAATGCATTAATTTGGTTTAAATAGTAATCCCTTTATCATCTTTATACTAGAGAGAAAGTGCATTGTTGTCGTTGAGCTATGAAAATCTGAAACAGAGAAGGTATGTTAACACCCAGAACCGAGTTAACGGTAGAAAAGTTTATTTTCAAATATAAACCGACTGGATATCCAATCTGGGACCGCAGAGATGGTGGATGGATGGTGACCTTGAAACAATTATGCGAACAAAAAACATACAACAAATTGAACAGGTATCTATTTGTTTAAGAATTTTATGCGCGAATATCTTACTGAAATAGTTTTGTGTACTTAAGTGGCGAACGTAATATTTTAAAGGAGACGCTACTATTTCGCTATCTTGACAAAACATTTAATTGAGGATTAACTGAATTTCGCTATATATTTATTTTAATTAAACATAATGTAATTAATGATATGAGAAATGATTTCAGTCAGTTACTAATAACGGAGAAGAGAGTTACAACGAATGAAGGAGAACAAAATATTGTTGCATAAAAATGGGTAAAGGAAAGTTATATCAAACTTTAACTGCCGTGGCAAGTAAGTACTATAATCAGTTTTCTATTGGATCCTTAAGATGCGGCCAGTGCATCCTCTTTCACAATTTTGCATCAGCCGATATCATATCCTTCACTTACTTTTCTTTCATGTCTTATATCCTACAATATATATTTTTTGCTGTCTCTCGCTTACGCTCTTCCATCATCTTTTTATTAACATTCAGTTTATCCTGTCACATAAAATATGTAACTAAGCTAAGTTTTCCAGCTTTTCGATTTATCAGTGTTACCTTGAAATTTCTTTTTTCTTTGCATTTTTATCATTCTACTTTCTCATTTTCTTTATTTTCGGTGCATGTGATTTCATTCAGTTTATTTAGTTAAAAGTTTAAATATCTCATCAAGAACAAAAATTTAATAATAATAGAGCTTTAATTAATATAATTTAATGTCTTACAAATTAAAACTTATTTAATTGATTTATCAACTTTTTCCCTTTATGGATAATCAATTTACATTTAATTTCTACTCAAAGTGATTTATAGTTAAATATACATCATTTAAATTTAATACATTAAGTTATAGATATTGTAATTTGTCATAATTATTAACGTCAATTGATCTTCTATCATTTCAGGTGCCTTTGGTTCACTTATCATGGGTATGCTATACGTTTGGCCTTCTTATACTGTTTCATTATTCAAGTCGGAGAACACGACTATTTTATCAGAACCTATGTCATCGACGGAAGTATCTCTATTAGGCAGTTTGCCTTCATTAGGTGCAATGCTGGGCACTGCATTAGCAGGACCACTTATTGAAACTTTTGGAAGAAAACTTGGTGGTTTAGCGATCACATTACCCTATGTTGTAAGTACACAATAAATAAGGAATAATGTATCATTGATGAGGACAGAATACCTAGTTTTGGTCACTGTCCCTTTTTGGCCATTTGAACCTCAAATACGAAAACTAACGCATAGACTAATATATTAGGCACTTAAACGTGAACGCATTATAGAAAACTGAAACCGTTAGCAGCTATGATATGTCAAAGTTCATTTGCTAGTAATTCTTAAAGATCCTAAAACTAGGCCTTAATCTTAAAATAACCAAAACTAGGTCATTATCTTAAAATAGCCAGAAACGGGTCATCTGCCCTACGGTTCTATAAGTGGATGAGCAGGTATCATTTCGCCTCTTTTTGAGTTGATAGGCTTTTACAATTTTATTTAAATGGCAATTACTTACGTCTGAGAAATCTATTTTATATCCACATTAAAAACGCTGAATTTAGGAACTGATAACATTTATCGATGAACTATTAAACATCATCACATTAGTCACAATACGATCATCAGCTTTCTAATGCTGCATTAGAGGTTTAATCTAATAAAACCTTTATGTCTTTTGAAGTAGTTTCTATTTAAATGAACCTCTAATGCTATGACAACGGCGTATTTTTACAGTTTAGAACTGCAGTATCCACAGCACAACATTTTTTGCGAGCGAAACATTTTCTATCGATACGAAAAACTCAGTAATGGCAATTTTTGTACTGGAAATTTTGGTTTAAATATTGAAATGCTAAGACGCGTTGTGACAATATTATGCAATAGCAAATAAAATGTTTGTATAAATATTAAATTATCTGAGAGTTACAGATGCTATTATTATCAACGAAGGTCTCGTTTATCAGCAATAGTATTGAGATAATAAATTAAGATAGAGTAAGAGAATACATTGTATTATTGGATACCTTTGATAATTGTAATAACTCTAGGATTTATATGTTCCACTAATTAGACTCTTATGTTTTGACAATTTTTAGCTGGCATGGGCTATAATAGCAGTATCAAAATCCAGCACCCCAATTCTAGCAGCACGTTTCATCAGTGGTATATCGGGAGGTGGAAATTTGGTGTATGCCCCTATTTTTATATCAGAGGTCGCTGAAGATTCTATTCGAGGAAGTTTAGCGTCAGGTATTTATTGAGGATTATTCATTTTAGACGTAATATCCTAAAGAGCCAATCTTGCTACAGTCGCTACATTCTCTCCCTTTACGTTGTTAGTGCATGTTAATATCCCTGAACTTCATTATGCACCTACTATTACCATAATTGAATCTTCACATCACCCAAACATTGACTGTCAGAGAATGCCTAAGGCATTAATTCAGCCTATGTACAATTGTGCATTAAGTATTAAAATAAAATAAAGACTGATATATATGTACATAAGTTGAAAGTTTGAGACATGCATAGAGTTATGAGCAGCAGCAGAGTGCACTTTTTTGTGCTAATATTTGAAAAATAGAAAACAATAAGATATGTGAGTCAGATTACTAAAGTTTTTAAGATACTCTGGTGTTGGCATAGTCCTGTGAACGAAGAGGAACTAAGGACCGGGCAAGTTCCGAAAAAAAATTGTCACTCAGATACATGTGAAGCCTTTGATTGCTGCATTGCAGAGGTTATCGTCTGCCAGCCTGCACTGGGCCTACGTGGGTTTATGTCTTTTTAATCAACGTTACCATTCATAAGCTACACCGTCATCTAGAAGTGGAGACATTATTAGGCTGATGACGACGATTTTTGTTTCAGCCACCATAGCGTTCTACGGCATCGGAGCATTGACGTCGTATCTGCTTGGTTGGTTCTTTACTTACAACAATATCATTTGGCTCAACCTTGTGGTCAGTGTTATTGGATGTGGTTTGCTATTGATCGTTGCTGAGAGTCCAGTTTACTTACTGAAGAAGAATAGAGAGGAGGTACTTATATTTCATTAATTTTACTTAGTTCAACTAATTCAAATAATTAGTTTTACGTTGCGTTAACTGTAGACGTTCCTCTTATACTAATTCAAGTTAAGTTACCGTATGTGAAATACAAGTTTTTTAGTTTAGCTTTTTAATTTCCAGTATGTTTTCTATATTTGCGATTATAATCAAAGATTTCGTCATATAAATTATAATAATAGTCAAAATGTTATTGAAGGTTTTATTTAATTGAGAATATAGGTACTGTCTGTCCTGAAATTCTTAATATTAATTATTTGATTATATTAACAACTAGGGAGACTTTATCTCTTCTTCGAAAGGGAGACTGGTAACTAAAAATAAAGAGCTAAGTTTACTACTAAGCTCAGTGTCAGCTTCCAGTCTCTAACTTAGATTGGCAATTCTAAAAAATGTTCTTTCTTTCAACTGTAATGTTAATCTAAGTGTGGGAGAGAAATAAATTATTATTATTATTAATCATCATATCATATACATCAAAGTAATAACTTTACTTTTGTTTTTTAAATTGTTTGACATATAATAGAAAAGACAGAAGGGTTTTCAAACAGGTGAATTAAAACAACTCTGATATCTCGAAATTTATAAACCGTTAGCATGATGTGCTTATAAATTTCTTGTTAGCTCCGTAAGGTCATTTTAACTCACTTTTTTCAATACGTATAGTAGTGTGTGTAACATTTTTGAACATTATTATATAAATATAGCTCTAAATAAATTTAAGCTATGCCAATTGTCTTCGTAAGCGGAATTTTTGTTACATCTTTATTTTCATTTCACGTCGTATTATTTTATTTAACTCTTTTTAATTTGTTTTTCAGGATGCTCGGATATCACTTGCTATTTATCGTGGTGCACCAGCTAAATCTATGCTCATAGAAGAAGAGCTGTCAAGGCTAAAACACCAAATATGCCCTGTTTATGAGATGGTGTCTATCACTGGTATGTATTTACATGCCGGTTCTAATAAATGAATATTTTCATGTGTTTTGGTTTGAAAAATGTTACGTGTGCTAGAAGAATCAATGATTTGTCAAAATATTGCCTCCTCTGCACAATATTATACCTAATCAATCAATATAAAACCTAATTTTTCAGAGAAATCAGAAGAAACTGAAAAAGAAAAATTAGATGCCGAGAATTTAAATTTTGGACCTCCACAACGAAAATCTGGATTCAAAACGTTAAGTGAGTAGTATATATGCCAGGATTTTAACACAAAAGTTGTTACTTTTAATTATTCAATAGCACTTTGCCACTGTACATAATTAGCTGTGATATTATATTATTAATGTAATGGCATCTGGAGAGGTACCTGTTTTTTGGCATCCACTAAAAAGGATAGTATTAAAGAGGTATCTATAATTAGTTAGAATGATGTAGGATTATTTATTTAAATACCCAAGAGCTTTTTATCATAGTGTAACCCATTGGATATTCCATATTATAGTGGAAGTTAATATCCAGTGCTCTCATTGGACATTCAAGAAACCAGTGCACTAATTGAACATCATAATGCCATATATTATATTAACTCCCAATGACAGCATTGAAGTGCTATTCTGAAATAAAATAAGCCTAGAAATCGACGTCGCGCAGTGCTTCTGTGACAGCAGCATAAAGGTTTAGTCAAATGAAAGTTACGTGTACTTAAAAAGGTAATAAAGGACATATTTCTTTTCAAGCTCTGTGCTGATGAGTTCGAGGCAATTTTTTCAGAATAGCACGGTTGTATTATAACGTCAATTGTGTGTTTTATACTTTAAATTAATATTCTTTTGTAGTGACATCGCCAACGTCACGTCGAGCATTCTTGGTTGTATCCACAGTGATTACGATGCAGGTACATTTATTTTTGTTTATTACACAATCAAAATATGTACTTTAGTATTTTATTAGGTTTTCTATGAAATTGTTACATTATACCTAAATATAGTCGATCAACGATGAGAAGTTGTTATAGAGTTCGATAGTATTTATTTAGATCAGGCTTCTGAAACAAAAACTAGTATTGTCTTATCAATTTAATATGGTAAATCTTAGTATTTATACGACAGCGTAAATTTTCCTTATGTTAATACATAGTGAATTTTGATTTCAAGAGTGTAGAACCTGGTATTTCGCATTAGTCTAAAACACATTTCATCATCCTCCTGCCCTTTATCCCACGTTACGAGGGTCGGCACAAAATGTTTTCTTCTTTCATTCTTCTCTGTCAGACGTCAGCTCCACATCCACACCTTTCTTATTCATATCCTCTTTCACACAGTCGATCCATCTTTTCTTCGGTCTGCCCCTACTTACATATCCATCCACATGCATACCCATCACTCTTTTCGTAACATGACTTTCGTCCCTTCTCATAACATAAAAACACATTTCCATATTATATATCGTATTACCATAGCATAATGATAATGGTTTTTGAAACTTTACAACTGATACACATTCACGATGTTTTTAGGTGTTAATGGGTATAGTACCAGTACAAGTATACGCAAAGCACGTATTCACGCATGCCGACCCCGGTAAAGCTGACTTGTACTCGGTGATCTTCGCCGTTGTCCTCGTGGCCGGTAGCTTCGTCACCGGTGCTATAGCCGATAAAGCTGGTAGACGGGTCAGTGGATTACATTATGTATTTATTATCCTCATTATTTTTTCCAGGGGTTACGTTAGCACCAAAACGACGAGTAGGATACAACTAAAAATCAGTATGCAAATGATTCTGATGACTGTTGCTAATAATTTGTCTTTACACCAACTGAGCTTTTAACAATAACTTGTAATGTAATAAATGTAGACCAACAAACGAGTTATATATCTATCTATTACTGCAGGGTTACAATATAGATGGAATTTATATAGCAAGAATGGGTTATAACCCACGAGGACTATATCCGGATGTTAATATATTCAAATGCAACCTGGACCGACGGCTTTATGTTGTTTTGGACACACGGCAGACCTAGTAAAGCGAACTAAGAGCACGGCAGAGCGAGATAGTAACTTTTTGGACACCTATTCTGTGATCAGCCATTGCGAAAGTTGCTTAATGAAAGCCAGGAGCTCCTAATTTTATAGTCACTTTTTATACAAATTAAATATTACGAAATCTTTAGATATGGCAAAAAATTGTATTTGGACAAATATGTAGAAGAGAGGTGTATAAACACCAAAGTTATTACAACTTTATTACAGTAGATCATTAACCTTTCAAAATTCTTCTTGAATTGAAATTTTACAAGACTAGGGATTAACCTCTTTTGTTTTTAGACATTCAGCAGCATTGATGTTATGTATATGAAAGTACTAGGAGTGTTTGTTTGAACAATAAAATTATAGCCAAAAAACTAGATAGAATAGTACATAAAACTCAAAAACTTATCTTGTCAAATAGTTATTTTCATCTTTTGTTACTTATTTCATTGTTACAGAGGTATATATTATGCTTTACCTATATTTTTGTATTATTTCAGATTTTGATTATCACATCGTCAGCAATGGTGTGCATTTGCATGTCAAGCTTAGGGTTTTTGCTGCAAACACGGCTAGCACCTTCATGGGTGACAGTTGCAATGATTTTCGTGTATTGCTTCTGCTTTATGTTTGGAGCAGGGTCTATACCCTATGTACTGCTAGCGGAAGTATTCAGTTCTGAGGTAACTGTAGATTTCTTTTTGCACTTTTTAGTATAATTGTAAAGATCAAAAATTTTGCTTTGTAAAGCTATGTAAGATTATGAACCAAAGGGAGAGCAAGACACACCTTTAACGATTAAATCGATGCCCGATATCGGTGAAAAATGGAGCGTATTGGGGAAGGGCTATATCCAGTAGTGGACTGCTGTGGGCTGGTGATGATGATCTTGAATATCGGAGAGTGACGTCAGAAACATAATTGGAGAACATGTGTTAAAGGGTTGAGAACGTTAAGAATTCAAAACATATCCTCAACTTTTAACACTTTAGTCGTTCTTAGAGATAAATGCTTAATATTATTAAATCCACTTTGTCCGGGGGACTCTGAGATGGGACTCAAACCCATGACCTTTCGTAATCTCGGCGACAGAGCTACCCAGGGTCTAACATGACTGATGATTTTTTCAAGCACTTCTTACTTTTTCTCTACTATAGAGCTTATTTTTTGTCAATGTTCAGGCAATACACCCAAACAGCTGAAAGAAATATTTTTACAAATATTTAAACATTCAATAAAGATAAAAAAATTGTTCTAATTATTATATTTGATCATTTTTGCATTCATAATGCTATACTGAAATATTATTAGTGAAAAATGCTTAAGAAATCTACTATTTTTTAAGCATTTTTCAATAATCATCTAAAATATAATATCTATCTATCACTATCAAAAAAATATAATAAATTTAACACACGTTCTCCAATTTTCATGTACTGGCATTCTGAAGTGCTATTTTGTTACAATATTGAACTCAACGTCGATCACAGCGTTCTCAAATCATAGAGATATACCTAAATAAAACCTACTTCTTATAATAAAACCTTAAGGGAGGAAGAAAAGGACAAATAGAAGTTTTATTTCATCGAAGCTCTATGACGTGACAGCGCTATGTTCGAGTTCGTGATGGTTTTTTTTAACGGAATAGTAATAAAAATGGAAATAGATCTGAGGATTTTCTTTAAAATATTTTGTGCCTACTCTAACACCAGCAGATTGTTTCCTTCCTTAAGTATTATAAAGACATATTGATTTCTTATATTTTTACGCGCACTATCAATAAACTAATACAACTTTTAAACGGTTCCATCGCCTTTGTATTTTCTTTTATTGACTTTTTGGACCATTCACAGGTTCCGTGTTCGCATAAGACTAAGGCGTTGATTGTCCTTTTAATTAGGAGAATAGCCGTTTTCAAAACAAACACACTATTGACACATTCATAAATTTTATGGAATCATTTACATTTATCAAATTTAATTATTTTTAAAATACATTTGACTTATTTATTTGCCCATAGCTGCCATAAACTGCCACTAGTTCCAAAATATAAAATTTTTGTACAGCGAATATATAAGGTACTCTTAATCAAAAAGACAATTAACACCTTAATCTTATGTGAACACGGGACCTATGAAGGATTGGAAACGTCAATAAAATAAAATACAAAATCGATGAAATCGTTTAAAAGCTGTTTCATTTATTAATATAAAGACTTCAAATTATGTATTTATATTTAGATAAGAATCTACAATTTATGTATGTATAATTATGTTAATAATGTGATGATTTTACAGGTACAAGCAGTCGCATCTTCCATCATAATCGAGTGGGTATGGTTCTTGAACTTCGTTGTGCTAGCAGCTTTCACATGGCTGAACGAAATCATCGGCATCCATGGAATCTTCTATATTTTCGCATTCAACGCCTGCATCAACGCTTTTCTAAGCTTCTTCTTTTTACCAGAGACGAAGGGGTTGTCCAACATGCAGATACAGGAAATATTTTCTAGGAACAGGCGGAAATAGAAATTTCATTATAAGTTGTAGCAATAATTTATAATTTCTGAAATAAAGATATTTAGTTAGAAAATACTTTTAGTTAGAGGAATTAAATATTGTGTTTTAATTTGTAAGACAATTATTTTTCTTATTAACATACATAAGAAAAATAATTATATGACTTGGGTGATGAGATTGTGTGTTTCAATGATGTGACTTCAAAATACTAGTACATTCCAATAAAGAAAAGTGATTAATTTGTTTTTGTTCTTTATAAATATATATTTTTAAGTATTGAAAATTTGGTATTTTTATATCTGCATCTTCCACGATATCGAGGTAATTTGATTAACTTGACTAATTTGATTAACACTAATATGTTATTCGATTTGTTTGTACTCCCTAATCATAAAGTCAAAATCAAAAAATTGTTTATTCAAATAAATTTGTTTGAAGTACTTTTGATTCGTCCAACAATTTCCCTACCACTCGTTCAAGATGTTAAGAAGAACCAGCAAGATACTGGCCAGCTCTAATGGAAGTAACGACATTCACAAAAACAATATCATTAAAAGATCAATATATTATAAATATATAAAGTCTCTTTACATTAGAATAGAATATTAACATTATAAAAAAGCTATTTTCATACAATAACATAACAGGCAACATGATAATTTTGAGATATAAGCTAGAGAGAAGATTGTTACTTAATAATCTCTTTAATAATCTTTTTAATAAGTATTTTTTAAATAGTATATTTAAACTTAACAATTTCTTACAAGGATGACGACTGGGTAAAAAGAAGGTCCGTCAGTCAGATAAAGAAAAATATTGGATACGTATTTTATTAACTTCAATTTAACAAGAAAAAGCTTAGGTAACAGGTAATAAATTTGAGGAGTGGGGGCTTGCTACGTTACAGTTCTGTAGAAAATGTACGAAAGCGTGACGTCCTTTAATATGTATCGGTATAATTTAATGATTACGAAAAAAATACGTTTTTCATGTTTTTAAACAACCTACCTGACGGAAAAACAAAAAAAAGAAATTGTCGTCATCCCCATTGTTGTATTTTGCTTGGGACCTTATTGTAGAAGCGCAATAAGGTCAATAAGTTTAATAATTCATTCAAGGGAATGAATTATTAAATTTTTGCAGTTTTGTGATAGGCAACGCTAATTTATTTTTGTTTCTAGTATTCAAAATTGTACATCACTTTTTTTAGAAAATAAATTAATATTTTAACGAATGTAAGTTCTTTTATGTGTATTGAGAAGTAAGGGTCGTTAATGACTATTAATTGAAATTCTTTAATTCAAAGGAATCGTGTTCAAAAATTGATTATATCGAGCCCAAATTGGCATTGAAAGAAGTGGAATTTGAGATAGCCAAGGTAAAGTTTCAACTAAATTTTCGAATAGAAGCAATATGAAAATCTAGTGTAGGCGAATAGCAAAATTTTTCTATTTCAATTCAAACTCCTAATAAAATTTATTGAAAACCACAGTATTTATGTAAAATAAACATTGGTTTCAGGTGATCATTTTATGATAGAGTCGTGAACTAAAATAACTTCTTATTTACATCTTAAATATTATGCGTCATGGAAAGAAATACAATCAACAGTTGAGACTGTAATGAAAACTGTTTGCCGACGTAAAATTTGCATCTCCTTAAGTCACAAGAGCGATAGTGTCGATTTGTTATCTTTTGTTTGTGGAGATCCAAAATAGGACAAAGTAAAATCTTAACATCTACTTGTCTTTGCAGCTTAACGTTGTCTGATAAAAATTAAAGCGTTTTTAAATTCATTCGTTACATAAAGCAAATATTTGATGGAATTAATGAACATGGATCATTATGGATTATTGTAAGGCCTTTGACTCCTTACATGACAGCCAAATTTGGGAGCTTCTTTGTCTAAATCGAAGATATATAGGTATTAATGAAAACATTTATATCACCATAGCATGTACCCAAAATTTCATGAATATCGTGATTGTGCTAGTTTTAAAGCGTCGAATTTGATTTTTGAGCCGATTTGTACTGAAAATCAAAAATGTTTATTTTTTAATTTTTAACAAATTTATTAATTAATTTTTAACCATTTTGATTAAACAATCAAAATAGTTACCATTATTATCTAAAATTGCTGCCATCTAGTAGGAAGGTCATATATGCCTTTGCGATAGAACTCTGAGGATCTAGACACAAACTGTGTGAAAGTATGTCGTATTGCCTCCTGGGAAGAAAACTTCTTGTAACGTAGATATTGTCCAAATCACGAAAAAAAAATGGTAGTTCGTTGGAGCAAGGTCTGGCAAATATTTACGTTTCTAACTGCTGTTCCTAAAGTTCAAAACGGTTTCTCGTGCTGTATGAGGTCTCGCGTTGTCATGGAACAATAATGGTGAAGATCGATTCATGAGTCGGTGCTGTTTTACTGCTAGTTTTGCCAACATTGTTCGGAGTTCGGCACATTAAACATCTGCCGTTATTGCTTGACCAGATCGTAGAAAACTATAGTGAATAACACTATGCTGAGACCACCAAACAGTTACCATTACCTTTTTATTGGTAAGTTTTTCTTTAAGACACTGTTGTGGTGTTTGATCTAGGGTCAGTCATTTATTTTTCTTTTATGGTTGTCATAAAGAATCCACTTTTCATCACATGTCATAATTCGATCCAATATTCCTTCATTACTGTACCGACTCAACAAGGCAACACAAGATTAAACACGCGTTTTTTTTCTGCAGATCAAATCATCAGGCACCCATTTATCGTATTTTTTATTTCATTGATTTGACGCAAATGCGTCAATATTGTGGGTAGGGTAACGTTAAACCATGCCGCTAATTCTTGGATAGTTTGAATAGGATCGGCTTCCAGCATCTTTCTTAATTCATCGTTATTCACCTGTGTGAGCGGTCTTCCTCGTGGCTCGTTCTTCAAGTCAAAGTTTCCATCACGAAAGCGTTTAAACCAAAGTCGCACGGGGCGTTCATTAGTAGACCCTTCTCCAAACGCTACATTGATATTGCGGGTTGTTTCTGCCGTGTTACTTCCGCATCGGAACTCGTATTCTTAACTTCGTATCACTCGAATTTTCGCAGTATCCATCTTTCTTGTCTAAGTTGAATAACAAAAACAATTGAAACATCATAGAAAGCAAGTGAAAAAAGGTTTTTTTGAAAACCTCAAACCATAAAGATTATATATCAATTCAATGAACCTTTTACATAAAAAGGCAATTTGGCAACCCCTTATATCATTGATATAAAAGTAAACTTAAAAAAGGAGTCAATAGTGACGGAAAATATTAGTTACTTGGGTCTGTAGTTGTATCTAAAACATCCACTTAGGGATAAGAACCTAGATTTGTAAGATTAGCGTAATCGTTAACGTAAGTCAGTTTAACAGGAAGACGATAAAGAAAGATCAATGATGATTACGGATTACTTTAGATAGTATAATGATTTTAATTACATAACTTTGAAATTTAAAAAAAAAAATTGTACATTTCATTTATTCTTTTACATGTTAAGTGCTTATAATATTAAAGGTTTACTAGGTAAAGAAAAGATTCTATCACTTTCTTATTTTCAAAAGTTACTTGCCAAAAGGAATTTTTACTTCTACAATTTCTTTTAGATGTTTGATGTTTTAAAAGTATCAAGATTTGAAATGTGTGGTAAAATATATCGAATGTGACCTAAATTCTTTATAACTGATTGTTTTTGTGGAAATGGCGGTTGAAATTTTTAAGAGAAAGCATTCATTGGAATGATGTCTGCAGTAACTACGAAATATCGGAGACTTTATAAATATTATGTGTATGGTAATCTCTTCAATAAATATCATTTTCATGTTAATGACCATGAAAGCTTACAATAACATAAAACACACATTTCCACCTTCACCTTCGTTGTCTCCGATATTCCCTAATACGGGAGCTTAAGTTTCTCATCTTGCAATTTGTCAAAGTATGTGATGTTGTCTAATATTAGTTTTTTCTTTGACAGGAATATTTTTATATCAAATAATTGGTTAGAAGCAGTGTTCCAAATATATCAATATTTGCTTAGTAATTTCACTATCTTGACATCATATGTATTTAAGTCTTTACCGAATTTCACCATATTTATTGAATTATACAGCTTGCCTTTAATGGTATTAGATAAAATTTTAATACTCATTTACATAAAAAAGCTGTAGGGACTGTTCATGTGTGTATGCTGGATAAAATAGAGTATCGATTGTTGAAATGAAATAATCAAATATGGATAGAGGAAAATTGTATCAAATTTTAACTGCAGTGGCAAGTGAGTAGAGAATATTAGTAGAACAAAATAAATTATTTAATGAAATGTCAAATAACTTTATAAGACAGCTGTAACTGTAGTAATTTAAATCAGTAATCAAGACCAGATATATCAAATCAATGAAACTATTAAGAAATGATAATCACTTATAGATACTTAAACCATATCACAAATCGAATATGATGTCTTGAAACTTGTATTAACTTTGATTGATCAGCTTTTGGGGAAACTAAGGTGATGATTATTTCTTGTATTTCCACATTCACTACTTATTCAATAAAACTACAAACATTTGAATAAAAATCACGCACTGAAACCCATTCAAGTATTACTTTATTAAAATTTTGGATATCATTTATAACTAAAATAATAAATTAACAAAATGAGACTTTAGCGGTGTCTGGTATTCATTTTCCATTTATAAAGTAATTGTAATTTTCATGTTTGCAGGCGCCTACGGTACACTTCTTATGGGTTTGTTTACCGTTTGGCCTTCTTACACGGTTTCATTACTCAAATTGGAGAATACCACAATTTTATTAGAACCTATGTCATCGACGGAAGTATCTCTATTAGGAAGTTTGCCTTCTCTAGGTGGAATGATGGGCACTGCATTAGTTGCGCCTCTGATAGAATCTTTTGGAAGGAAACGGGGGGGCTTAGCAATTACATTGCCTTTTGTGGTAAGTAATCATTTAGCTATTGCAAAGGAATCATACCTATTAAATAACTTGTATTAATATTTATTATATTGCACGTAGTCATTGAAATAAAGTAGCAATAAGTGTTGTTAGACAAACGAAAGCAAAGGAAAATTCTTGAAATATTTAGGTACTACAATAATTTAATATTTTCAGTAACATGTAAGAAGTTTTAATATTATTAGTACTACACTCGTCTATAAAATCTTACTTATTTTGTCCAATACCATATTTAATATTGGTATGATTTTTGTATTATAATGTATATATAATTGTCTATATATTGTTGACAATATAATAATTGTTATACAATTGTTGCAATCGACATGTCTTTGTAAGGTGCAATTGACATGTATTAACCTCCAAGTTGGCATGATTTTTTAGACACCTACAATAATTATGCTTACAAATTTTAAATGATTTGTAATTTCATCTAAATTACTTTATTACATTTTAATGAATTACTTTATTTATGGACGAAAATCGTATGAAAATCTGTTTGGTTTTCTTAAATATAATAACATAATAATACCAAGTGAAGTTACTTTATTTTTTAACACGTAAAGATACCTATAGGAAATTAAGTTCTCCTTTAGATTCTGTATTAGTTATTTAGCAAATAATTTCAAATTAATAACTTCTCAGCTAGCATGGACTATAGTAGCAGTATCGAAATCCAGTATACCAATTCTAGCAGCTCGGTTCATTGGTGGAATAGCAGGAGGTGGGAATTTGGTGTTTGCCCCTATGTTCATATCAGAGGTCGCTGAAGATTCTTTTAGAGGAACTTTAGCGTCAGGTATTTGATAAACATTTTATTACTTCTTATGAACTTGACGCTTGTATGTCTTTACTAATCTTGATCTGGAGATTCTGCGTGAATATATATATATATATATATCGAAACGGTACCAACCATAGAGAACGCCATTATTAATGTTTTTCATCTTGTCAAGTAAGTATCTATTATATTTGCTCAATTTCGCATTCAGAATGCTACACTGAAAAATATCCTTAATACAAAATGCTTAAAAAAATCCACTTGGTCTGTGGCACCCTGAGATGGGATTCGAACCCACGTACTTTCGCAATCCGGGGAACTGCTCTAACCACTCAGCTACCCAGGACCTAACAGGACTGACGAATCTTTCAAGCAATTGGTACTTTTGTTGTTCAGGCATCCACATTGATATGCTCTGTAGTAGTGAAAAGTAATAAGTGATTGAAAGATTCGTCAGTACTGTTAGGTCTTGGGAAGCTCAACAGTTAGAACAGTCGCTCGAATTGCGGAAGGTCGTGGGTTCGAATGCCATCTCAGGGTGCCAGGGACCAAGTGGATTTTATAAGCATTTTGTATTAAGAAAGTAGGTATCTAGCATATTTGTTAAAATTTACTTTGCGTTGCTATTTTTCTAACGTTTAAGGGATGAAAATTATTGTTGTTTAGATTATTATTATTTAGTTAAATTATTTTTTAAATAACACTGTCAACACTCTATAGGCGACATTAATTTGATGATAGAAACTTCGTGGCAATATTTTGATTTAGATCTAGCCATAATCAATGACTACATGGTTTTTCCTAATTTGTTTAAGCTACCGTGTTGTTTTATGGTGTTGGAGTCTTGTCATCTTATAACCTCGGTTGGTTCTTCAATTACACCACCATTATTTGGATCAACTTGATAGTCAGCATTATCGGATGCGGTCTGCTATTGATAATTAATGAGAGTCCAGTCTACTTATTGAAAAAGAACAAGGAAGAGGTATTTATATTGTTAGTTCCAAAAGACTTTTAGATTAAAACGTTCTCTGTATTCTTTTTAAAACTATCATTGATTTTCAGAAAGCTCGAATATCACTTGCCGTTTACCGAGGCTCATCACCAAAATCTGTGCTTGTAGAAGAAGCAATAATAAAGTTGAAACATCAAATGTGTCCTATTTATGATTTGGCTAAAGCCGAAGGTATAATTGAGTTTAGATTTTCTAAATAACGGTTTGCTTTAATTAATATGCTTTAGCTTGATATTAGATATTTGTTTGCTTATTAATTAATTTACATTTAATAAAATGATATCAATCTTAACTTTGCAGGAAAACTGGAGGAAATTGAAAGATCAAGTTTTAAAATTTTATGTGAGTAGAATATTTGAAGGTCTAATGTTTTTGTGATCAACACTCTCTTCTTTGCATCAATAACTGATTTTTTTTTCAGTTACTTCGCCAAGTTCTCGTAGAGCATTTTTGATTTTGATCTCTGTTGTTGCATTACAGGTAAAAATAACATTTCTCAATGCTTACATTTAGAGGGAAAATTTCACCCACCAAATCTTTTACATTATTGCCTAATTTGAATAACGTAGCTTTCATAGTTTTATGGTATGTACTGGTTAATGTTTTGATATTAAAACTTGTCACTTTAAAGGTATTTATGGGTATGGTACCAATGCAAGTGTATGCCAAGCAAGTGTTCATGGAAGCTGACTCTAGCAAAGCTGATATGTATTCGGTGATCTTCGCTGTAGTTTTCATGGGTGGTAGCTTCGTCGCTGGTGGAGTAGTGGACAAGGCTGGTAGACGGGTAAGTAGGATATTTATCGTCATTTTGAGCGACAATTGAATAATTTAGAAGACAGAAGTGTTGGCGCTGGTATATGAGTCTAATGAGTATTTGTTCTCAATTTTTTTATTTTATCGGTAGAAACAAGGCGTAAATAAGTTAAAGAAACTGAGGTACCAAAATTTAGTAGTATCTTCTGAATTTGGACTTCACTTTAACAGTCGCTTCTATAACTTTAGTTATAGAGTTAGGCAATTGAAAAACTATTTACATAAACATTGAGTATTTAAAAGAAAAACTGCTGTAATATTCTTATACTAAATGCAGATTCGTTTACATGGGATACTTGAAATACCAAGGTAATATAAGCTAAGTGCGGACAAATCACAACATTATCTATTGTTCACACTATTTCAGATTCTGATCATCTTATCATCAGCAATGGTAGCTATTTGCATGGGAAGTTTAGGGTTTGTGCTGCATACACGAGTAGTCCCGTCATGGGTTGCCATTGTATTGATTCTCTTGTTCACTTTCTGCTTTACTTGCGGAGCAGGGTCCATACCTTATATCCTGATTGCTGAAGTATTCAATTCAAAGGTGAGTATAAATATACATATTTTGGGACTCTGCAATTAATCTGCTTTTCAAAATTTTTCAAATTTTATGATAAATAAAAGTAAATGTTATCAGAATATCGTGAACTTGGAATAGAGTAAAATTTTTAAAATTCTATAACTATTATGAATTATGTGTGTCATGATGAGATTTACTAACTTTGATTGGGAGCCTTGAAAGATACAGAAATAGCTTGTTAAAATATTAAGATAAAAATCCGTGGGTTTCGATATTTTTTTTATAATAAAACAAAATATCAAAGTAAATATTAAAAGTATAGAAAGTATCGTCATCATCATCATCAGCAGCCCTTTTACGTCCCCACTGCAGGGGCTAAGGCCTTCCTTATGGATGGCTAAGGAGGATGGGCCATGACCCTCCACGCTGGCCCAATGCGGATTAGAGGGTATTAACGACTGCAAATACAGCCGGGACCAACGGCTTAACGTGCTTTCCGAAGCACGGAGTAGCGCGAGACAATTTTTTTTTGGTCACCCATCCCGTGACCGATCCTTGCGAAAGTTGCTTAGCGACAACGATCGCGGGCTGCGGCGCTTATCCACTACGCCACCGAGCTACTCTATAAAAAGTATACAATAATTTTAAAAAGGTTTTATTGTCGGCAAAAGATAGGAAATCTCGATTAAAGGAATGATTTCATAAATGCTACTCTAATTGTAAGCGAGACGTATGAAAATGTCATTTTAGAATTTATATTGATTTCAAATGGTGTCTTTGAGGCTCCCCCTATTTGCTATCTAAGGGGAAAAAAAACTAGAGTGCCCTGAGACTTGATCTTTTGGGATGAACCTCAGAGGTGATCCTATGGAGAGGGTATAACGTTAGGTATTAGTGGGTAAGTGTCCGGGTGTACTTGTCAGTCAGTTGAGCCCTTAGAGGCGATATCTACATTACACACCCCCTGAGGATGTGGGTATAAATATGAGTAGGTATAATTTTTGTTACAGGTTCAAGCTTTTGCTTCTTCTGTTATCATTGAATGCGCATGGTTTTTGAATTTCGTTGTGTTAGCTGCGTTTACGTGGCTGAAAGAAATCATCGGCATCCATGGAATATTCTACATTTTCGCAGTCAACGCTATTGTCAACGCTACTTTTAGCTTCTTCTTTGTACCAGAGACAAAAGGGCTATCCAATATGCAGATACAGGATATTTTTTCTAAGAACCGCCGGAAATAGCACTTTTATAGAAATTTATTTCTTTAATATCATTAAGATTTTAATTTAAATAGTATAATAATCGTTTATAAATAATAAATAACAAAGTACTAATACAAAAAAATATTTTCTTTACATGTATTAATGTTTTTTTAATGTCACTTCTCTCGTTAAGACTTAGCGTACTTGTAAATAAACTAAATTATAAAAATAGCTGCATCACGACTGATTTTGCTCTTTAAGGTTATGGTGTGAGTATGTTTCTAAGTTGTCCTAAATAAATGAAAAATGTAATAAGCTAAAAGTGTGAGTCGGAAACACGCACTGATGGTTCCGCATAAGTATTTTGTTGACGCCAGTTATCATAAAATAATTTGTTAATTTATGCATAGCCAATTTCAAAATTCCCGTATATCCACCTCCCATCATTCATTAGGAAGCGTTAACTTTACGACGTCCATTGCCACATGATGGCGAAATACAATAAATGTCTGTTCAAAAATAAGGATTTGCCGCGAACTCCGTGCTGCGATTGGCTGAGGAATTATTGAGTATGTTTGTATTTTATATTTAATATGTTTGTTGGTCTTATTATATTAGAAACTATATTATCCTGTTACTTTACTGATACCGAGAATACCGAGAATATCTGTAATAGGGGCAAAAAAATTTAAATCATCTAGAAAATGTTCTTAGTAATTATATGGAAGAAAGCTCCGTCTGTCTGTTGTTACCCGATTATACAGGTCATGGTGCCGCTGAAATAAATCGCGCCTAGAAATTATCAATAGGTAAAATTGCTTATCATTTCAAGATCTCTTTCTTATCAAACTATTTAAAATCTCTATTCAGAAGTGTGAGAATAATAATAAAAATAACAGCATAATATATCTTTTTTATCATTTATAAGCTAATTTAAGGTATTTAATTATATGTGCAAAAAATCGTCAGTTTTCACATAAAGGACAATGTCCAGCCCCCATACATTTTTCGCCTAAGAACCTCTAAGCATGTACTATCACTTTTCGTGTTCTAAAGTATCTATATTTACGTCTAAATACATGTTTAAGTAACTGACACTTCTAACAAATGTATAAATCAAAAAATATATTTTGGATTTGAGGTTATAATTTTAACAATTGTAGCGTGCGGTTAGATTCTTTTTAATGTTTGTTTTACTTGCTTTTTGTAGGGAAATGTATGTCTACTTTGCTTTAAATGTTGATTGTTGTTGTTTGCTTTAAAAGGTTCTGTAGGTTCTGTATCGGGAGCATGTACTTACCAATCTTGGAGCAACCCAGTGTTGTATACACTGAAGCATCTGCTCATCTTCTAATACCATGCAACCAGAAGCTGAACCGCAATTAACACAAAATACTTCAACACACCCAGATTCCATGTTAATGTCCGTTAAATAAATGCCAAGTCGTCGTCTATAGTAGGTCGGTATGCCGTAAATCAGTGCCGGAGGTCGATATTATAAGACGAAATCAGTCCTTAGTTCAAGCCAAGTCGTTATTTTATAACTAATATTTACAAGACACAAGAAATCGTACAAACAAACTCAAGCGACGTAAACACAACGCGAGTATGAAAGCGATTGTCAAACAAAACTTCAAAAGTTCAAAATTGTCAAACGTATGTAAAAGAGCGCTTCCAGCCGCTTAAAAATCTACGAACGTTTTGAGTCTCGTTTTAATGTCAAGCGCTTTAAGTGTTCATTAGTTGATTATACATCAAATTGTGCATTGATCCTGATTTGTCAACTTATTAAAATATGGTGGCAGCGTTTATTGAAGTTTATCAAATGTATTGATATTACTTTTTAAAGTAATTACAAAAATGGGCAGTGTCCGTTTGATTTTAAAAGCTGATATATTAATCATAAAATATGATAAGAATTATGATATACAAGATATTCTTAGAGGTTCATAGGCTAATTTGGACATTGTCCTTTTTAATAAGTTTCAAAACAATATTCAGCCAACAGCACGTCAGGCCACACTGACAATTTTCACCGCTTAATTTTAAACAATGAAACAATGATACAAGTTCAAAATGAATTGAGGAAATTTGACATATGATGCCTGACGCGCAGCCGCGTACAAAATATATTATCCTGGTTTTTGTTACAAGCTTTTAATCAAAATTATGAATGTAATATAATTTTAAAAAAATCTACAGTATTTTCTCCTTTAGTATCCTAAAAAAACTGATCATGTCAACTTCAAAATATGCTCGTCATCTTATGCTCCATTCAATCGGTTCATCATTAAGACCTATTGAGTTGCAAGTTATTATAATGAGGGCCAATAACAAACTGCAAGACGTAATGCAACTTTTTTTATTGCATTCTCTTAACATCACTTGCTTTGGCTTACTTGCATTTATAAAACGATACGAAAATATCCCAATGAAAAAGAAAGGTCAGACGAGGTAAACGGTATTAAAGAAAGAAAGAAAATACAGTTATTGGCCACATAAATACAATAATGATTTAAAATATAAATATAAATTTATTAAAATGTACTATACAATATATTAAACGCTCACAGACATTCACTAACTAAATTTAAGAAATTGTAAGTTAAAGATTAAAGAAACTGCAAACGATGTCGTATGAGGACACAGAGATGCTTTTAATTGTGTTAAAGTAAGTTTTATATTGCATTTATTATTAATTTGTTTGTTTTATTTTTAATATTTAAGATATAATGTTGCCTGATAAAAAGTGATTATATAATTAAACTATGTTAGCTCTACTTGTCCGACACACAAGTCTACCTAGTTATGACACTAAAAAGTTTACACGAAGGCCGTGTAACCAATATTGGTGTATGCAAAAAATAATAATAATAGAAACTGTGTAAAAATTATAAGCTATATAATACGCTAACATAAACTTTAAATACACTGTAATACTAATCAAATGTCATTTATGAATAAATTAGTATACATTTATTAATTTGCAGTATTGTCGTTTTTAGCTCTATATTGATTTTCATTAACGAGCTTATTAATAACTCACATTTTCATAAAAGTGATGAGTATTTAGTTCATTCGGTTTGTGATGCTTTCTTATATATAGAACTTCCTTTGTTTATTTTATGGTTATATTTTTGAAACTTTTTCATCCAAAACTATTCTAAATTACACACCGAGACGCAGAATTTAGTTTATAGTTATATCAAAAATATTTCTAATGCAAACAAAATGTATTGTCATCTAATTTTGCAAAAAAAAACATAGTGTATCATACGATTGCTTATTCAGCGGCCATCTCAGCTTTCTCTAAGCTAATCAAGTGATACAGCCTCTTGTGCTGTCTCCATGCAAATTAAAGGAAAGTAATGTTACTGACTCATTGTCAGTAGTTATTTTTAGTAATGCGCTTTTGTTAAGTGGTGATAAAAAAATATTAGTAAGGGCACAAAGCTCCTGTTCTGTTCTGTTCATCGCAAGGGCTGGGCATGGAATGTGTGATAAAAATAAATTATTTCGTGCTCATCTGTAGTTCGGAAGGCACGTTTCTTTATCTGCATTCGCCAACATCCACCAATTTACACAGAGCTCGCGAAGATCGAGTAGATCATGGCCCATTTGCCCTACTTGCTCCCATTCATGTGAATGGGCCTGTCAGTAGTGAGAATATAAATATGAATCCATTTTTATTCGATATTTTTTCCTAGTCAATAAATAACGACAATACATTGAGTTCATGTCACATCTATGTCGATTTTTTATGTAGTTCTTGACATCTGAACAGGCATATTAGTGTGCCAACTTTAATGCCTATTTATCTTAGTCATCTACATATTTATCTCTTATCTGATTCGAACTAAATAGTTTTCCCAAGCATCATACATATATAGATGGACATGTTTTTTGATAAAATAAAAATCATCAAATTATAATGCTAGCGCACATTTTTTAACAATCTGAACTATTTTCGAAAGGTTAGCCGTTTAAGTTTCTTTATATTACGAGCTTTTCTTTATTTTTGTCATGTTAGTGCGAGTCAAATTTTGCAAAGATATGGTTTTAAAAACCGATTTTGTAATCAAGTTAGGAAACCTCGTCTAGTTTGGGATTGTTTGTTTAAATTGTCTCTGGTCCAAGATAATATTCAACAAAAATTTGTGAGGATGTATGTATGTTTGTTACGCTTTCACGCAAAAACTACTGAATGGATCTTGATAGAATTTGGTATACAGATAATTTTAAGCCTGAATTAATACACCATATTTATTAAAGGTTAATGTTTCCTTAACAACTATTGTTACAATGCTATAAAGAGTATAAAATGTATTACATTACATCTAACGATTTTAAATATACTAAGTACTGTATTAATATACCTATAAACTTTTCTTTCACTTTCACATATACAACGGACTGTTTAATATGCTTGTTACTGTCAGCAGATGGTAATTGCAAATAAGATTAAGAGTATACGCTCAAATTATCTTGTTTGGATACTCTAGAAAGGTTAATTGCAATATAATACGGAGCGAAAACATATTTACACTATCGTAATTAATATGATTTGATAGTAAAACAAATTTAGCTTCTTTTAAACTGTTAAATAGGTGTGGTAGAATCCTCTTTCACCGCTCATATTGTGCGAGCTTTTTTAACTAGTCAATAAGTCCCGCTTACGGGATGTCATACGTCTTGGGGCCTACTTCGACTGAGACATCGAAACACCGACTAGCCCGAGGTGCTGCGGCTGAAGTCTGCCTTCCGAGTCTTCTTTTCGTGACCTTCCAGGTGACAACGTCAGCGCTCAGGACCGCGCCGTGGTCTCTACTCTTTCTTACTCTACTTGGTCTTTACTCCATCTACTTCGTGATTTAACTTCGCCGTTGACCCACGTCCACTTCATTTCTTTATAATTACCGCCCATACTATTCACACCATATCTCTTTACTTCATACCCCCATCTTTTGTAAATGTTGTAAATAATCCAAGCAAAAAAAAAAAAAATATTTTCAATTTACTCTTTTAAATTTTTAGTAATTTTATTGATTAGCGATAGTTATTCTCACAGAACATAGAGAGAGAATAGAAGTAGTAAGTGGGCGGGGCACGCGTCGCTGGCATATGCGCTTTTACTCATATGACGCCCTTTCCTCGGTTTTATGTTTGCCAGTCGTTCGTCAATCGTCGAGTGGTGATTTTACAGATTTTTTCTATAAAAAATGCCGTTTTGTGCTATTATCACTTGCAAAAAGCAAAGCAAAGTATACAATCTAACTAATGCAAACATTTCCTTTCACTAGTAAGTACAATTTTAGTGCTAAAATATAAAAAAACGTAATAATTTGACACAATGTTAAATAAAATATACATTGATTGCTCAAACCAACATCAATGTTTCTGACCCCATTACTAAACAGCAATGTAAATCATATTGTGCACTTTTGCAAAAAATAGTGCTGTGCCTCCTTGTCTGAAATGTACCGATAGGCTGCTGCTGCTCGGAATCGTATTGTTAATTATATGGATCGTAATCGATAACTAAAACATATTTATTTAGAGCTTTTCTTTCATCATTTCATAACAACGTTATTGATAAATATATGCCATAATTATATAAAACTAAAAAATACTGTTTACAAGGGAAAATTATAGATGAACTGATACTGAACAAATGAAATAATGAACTGTCCAGGCACTTTTTTACGAAGATTCAGTTAATTATTTACACGCAGATAAATATTAAAAAATACTGATGTGCTATAAATATCTAAGTTACGAAGTATATCACCGTTTTATGAACAATACATAAATTAAACGAAACTTCGTGAAAAGCTAAGAGTTGGCCTAATAGGTCTTGTTAGAAACTGGTGAAACTGGATTTCACTTATTTTGCATTACTTATATTTCAGTTTCCCTAATAACTTTACAACGGATTGCCTTGTTTACATAATTAATTTTGCCCTATCTGTTTTAGACCTAAACCTATCAAATGAATTTCAAAACAACATAATATCTATACAAACAAAAAATTATGTTTTCAACTAACGTTATATTGTTGGTGGTGTGAATTTAATTTACAAAATTATTTTTTAGGCGTCAATTTAATTTACCTTATTATGCTGATTCATAATCGGAAACTATTATTATAGAAATCGAGTTAAGAAAGCCACTTTAAAGAACCGCCCACAGAACAGCTTTAATCAGTTTTTTTGTTGCTCCATATTTGCAAATAAGTTTATAGACGCATGTCTCAAACGGATGTGACTTTATATGTAGATTGACGTTTGTACGTACTTATCGCTTTTGTATCTATCTTCAAACTTTTTTTGTCACTGCTTTCAAACTCATACTTGACCAGCAATTCCTTATTGTCCAGTCGTTGCAATTAATAATGTAGCTACTACTATTATTACAGATATAAAACTTAGAATAATAAAGTAAAACAAACATGGCTTTGATCAATTTATTAGTGTAATGATCATATTAGTTATTATGAAATGAAATGAAAATATCTTTATTCAAGAAGGCTATTACAAGCACTTGGAATGGCAAGTTTATTTTTATTTCTACTTTTTTTTGTGAAGGAATCGTAATGTTTTCTTGCGTACATAATATTTTCATTGATGTATTGAGAGGCAACAGTCAAAATATTTATTTCTTTAAATATTTCTCTGAGAGATTCTCTAGACCGTAAATTATATATAGCGTGGACAGCTCTCTTTTGTAGAATAAAAATATCTTGAATGCTAGCCGCAGAACCCCATAACAATAGATTATACGTCATTCATTACACTATGAAAATAACTAAAATATACCAACTTGCCGTTTCAACATTTGTTAAGAGTCTAATTTTCTTAACAGCAAATGCTGCAGAACTCAGTCTACTTGACAAATTATCAATATACCAAAATACCAAGGAATTTTGTCAATTCCACCATCTCAACTTTTTCACTATTTACATTTATAAGTATATTAACATGCCTCACATTAGGTAATGCAAACTTTATGTATTTCGTTTTATTTGAATAAAGCTTTAAATAATTACTATCAAACCACTGTAGAAAATTGTCGAACTGAATTACATTGAACTGTTTCATAACAAAATTTAAAGCTCTTATTTTATCAACTAATATGTCACATCACTAATATGCACAATCGGAATGATACCAGTAAGAAAAAAATACAAATTAGGCTTAATGTAATTAATACAAAAATTCTGTTGTTTTCTTAATTTTTGTGTTTATTACACTTTCTCTCGCTTAATTATATTACTCCACAGACATACGATAGAGTGTATCATTAAGTTTTCTTAGTTTTTGTACTGCGTTTTTTAAAAGATATTTTAATAAATTATGTAGGGAAAAGCCTTAATTTTTCAGTATTCACTTGGTTACAGCAAAATCTAATATTAATAGTTCGCACATAAAATGATGACTCCAATTTTTTTAAATGTGCATAATCTTAAAATATTTTTTCCTTCTGGTATCCCCATATACAGCCACGTGACAGTTCAACATTCATGTTAAAGTAAATTATTTATTATCACGTTGAATTAGAGTTTGTTTTTAATCGTGTGATTTCTTAGCTTAGTATCTTTTTGGGATTTGGTTTATGTTATCGCGAACCTATCGCGTGGCGGTTTTTCATGTAGTGAACAAAATGATCATTTCATCTAATCTGTATTTGTGTGCGGAGAGGCGACACTCGGTACCCATACTAAATTAATATCATTATACTTCTAATCTCTCTCTATGTTCTGTGGTTATTCTGTTAACAAGTGGATGTTCACCTTGAGTCATGTATCTCGCTATCTCGCTTACGGGGATCCCGGTATTAGATCCCGAGGTATCGACCAAATCATATTCGAAGCAAATAAAATATTACCTAATGATATATTTGAAAGAAGTATCCTATATATAATCTTAATGTCGACTTGTCCATTAGCGCTTAGTGCTTGGAAGGTCGTTAAAAGTGCCAATTATCCGCGAAGAGTTTATTACACCAAAATACACTCGCGCTTCGAGACCAGACACCTTTAAGACCTCATTCTTACACTCTGATGATCTGTAATTGCTCAGTATTTTACACTTAGAAATTGACCTTCTGGAAATTGCTCTGTTCACTCCGTAATAAAAAAATAGTTTAGAGTCATATCATTTGGTGAAGGCATATAGATTTCCAATGGTGGCAAAATAATAATAATAAAAAAATCCTAAAAGTTTATAGATTTCTTAAAAGATTTACTTTTCAATCCAGTAATACCGAATATCAAGAGATATGGTGTAGCTTATTATAAGCATATTTTCGTAAATAACTTCAAAAAACTTAGTGTTCGGGTTCTAAAGATAAGTTGTCTCATTTGATATGTCTTCCAAAACACAAGTAAGTAAATATTTTTTAATTTTTAATGTAGATAGGTATGAACTGTGTTTATTTTAAAATTAATTCTTAAGTAATAATTTTTTGACGTTGTGCGAATTGTAAAAATACTTGTATGTGAACCAAATCTTAACTCTATTCAACAATAATTTAAAAGAAAAAACCTGTATCTATTACAGACGGACAGAAGGACAGACAGAAAATTACAAATTTAAATTTATCGAAATTCACGTTTACAATTCCACTTAATATAATTCCAATTCTATTCTGATTTACAATGCAGCGAAGCCGTGGGCTGCGCCCGAACAGTTTAGATACCCGTCGACCTGGGAAGTGAACCTCGAATCTTTCACGGTACATAGCATATCTCCAAGTTTACGCCTCGCACAAATTGTCGGCAACACCTACGCAATACTGTGCTTCTGTCGTTTGAAAGCAGTAATAATTTTAAGCTTTAAAACGCGTATACTCTGGCGATAATACTTAAAAGTAAATCTAAATATTTATATGCCAAAATTGTTTATTTCTAATAAGTGTGGAACTGATTTTTTATTATTGATTAATGAAATATTCAAGTAGGCGGTAAAAGATAACTGTTTTTCTAGATAGCCATAACTGGGGTGTCAGCCTAGAACATACAGATCCTTCTTTTTTTGATACGCGAAAAAAAGGGAATATAATTCCAGACCTTTTTTACAATCCCGGGGTTCCGGTACTGGGCAAAGACGAGCCCGGAATCCCGGGACAGCCCCGGGATTTGATGGTAGCATACAATAATGCGAAAATATGTAAAAATCAACTTTTAATTTTATTATTTAAACTTTCTTCATAAATGGAAAACATCTGAACAAAAGTTTTCTCAATCAAATTTAAATATAAAAATCAACTTGTGTAACATAAGGTTTACAAATAAATTTCACATTTAGACAAAAACTTAGTAGGTAGGTTCTTAAATATTAATCAGTCATATCTATTCAGTATTATAAATATTATTTAGTTAGACTCATTTCTCGTACTAATAGTAATAATATTAACTTTCTATACTTCAAGAAATCAAAATGGCTGATTTTTATTGGTATAGATTATTCGATAAATTGACAGGTAAACTAAGTGCGTTTCGTTTTACGCAATGCTTTTTTTAAAAAAATAAACTATTTTAATCCCGGGTTTTAAGGAATTTCATCCCGAAGATTTCGGGACTGTGAAATGGCCGGGATCTATCCGCCATCTATCGGGTTTATATACCCCAGGTTGTACAATATCATCAATTTTACTCATGGTGCAATATTATTACTTTACATTTAAAACTCCTTAACTTCTTTCTTTATTTTTGTCTATGATATTTAATTATTTTTTTTTTTGCAATTCCAAATTATTGGCATTTATAAAACAGGTTAACATTACAGGTTTGAAATAACAAAGCTGTAAAAGTATTTAATAATAAATAAATTTAACTTCTTCCTTTTCGCTTTTGAAGTCGGTTAAAAAGTAGGCTTTGCTGAGTTCTTGTCGTTTCTTCTTAGTAGGTCTTTCGCAGACGATTAACAAAACGATGGCATAGTTTTCGGTGACAGTGCTTGTAACAGCCTAGATTGAAAAGGGAAAAAATGTTGGATGATCCAAAAGTACTTTTAAGAAGTCTAATTGAATGAAGATCATTCATGACTTGCCTAAATAAATTATATTATATTTAAAATTTTGAATTATTTTTCTAATAGATTTATACTGTAAATATTATATCAGCATCATATTATAAAAATATACTCATGGAACATTGATGTTCTAATATTTCCTGTCAATTTGTATAGTCGTTATATAAACCAAGTGAATGTGTTAGTTTGTTTGTGACCTCCTTGTAAGCTATAAACACCGTTCAGGCGAACAATGGCACCCATAACTTTATAGTATTTCCCATTCTCTAATATCCCAGTTTCATGACAAAGACTTAGAGATGTGGTGTCAAACTTAACATTTTTCTATTGTGCATTAAGAGAATTCTTATACTTATTCAGAACCTTAAATTTTAAACACCAAAATTACATTACAGTTTTTTTTAATTTTATTTGTACATATTCTTTCTTTCTAATCCTAAATTTCCGTAGTTTAGCAATTTATTGTTTCTAATGACATTTATTTTAATTTGCATAGGGCAACATCTGTTTAGTTATTATTTATAAAATATCAATTAAACCCAGTTACTCTTTCTGTATTAATTAAAAATATAACCTGCTAGCTATTTTCCGCGACTTCGCCTGAGTAAATTATGACTATGTCACCCGTGTACAATGTAGCTTCTCGTAGCTGAAAGAATTTTTCATATGGGTACAGTAGTTTCGGTAACTCTTTGATGTAAACAAACCAATCTTTCTTCTTTATAATATTAGTATTGATTTGCTCAGTAATAAGTGAATTTCATCTACACAGCAACTACTTGGTTGGTTCGAATATGTGGAAATAATGATATACTCGTACAAACGGAACATTCTAACATAACTAAAAATTTGAAGTAAATTCAATAAATATTTTAGTGAAGTGAAGTGGTGCGTTGTGAATGGTGTGAGGGGTGTGGTGAAAACGTGAAGTAGGCGTGCTTCGACGGTGAACCTTAGTAATAAAGAAATAGGTGTTTAAGATTGGTACGAAGGCTAAAATACTAAAAACAGGATGGAATGGTCTTTTCAATAGGATATTGGATTATTAACAATAAAATTTGTGGGTGATTTAATCTGTTCACTGTCTCTTGGCTTATAGTATTCGGCTAACGTTAGTCTAGGAAATCCTAAAATATCCGCAGACTCAAAGACTGTTTTATAGTAAAGCACAAATTCTTTTAACAGACAGTTGAAATGAATAAATTTCTGGGAATCAGAAGTCGGTAATGTAATATTAAAAAAGCAATCTTTTACACATCTCATTTACGTCGCATTGCTTTACTGTTACATTTTACAAGTAATCGGATCATAATTATAGAAGATGTCATGAAAAAAGAGGTCCAACACAACTAGTTGCACAATATTTTAGTATATTACTTTATAATGGTGATTGTGCACATGTATTTATTCCGAGTGTAAAATACTTTTTGGATAAACCATTCCGAATGTTTGTAACTTTATGTCCGAATTACATTTATTTTTTAAACGTAATTCTGAACAGAATTGAGAATAAAAAAAAAAAAAATCCCGAAGATAAAGGATTTCCCTAAAAACTTTCAGTGTGGTCCCTATATAGAATAGAAATCAGTAGTTCTCGCTCAAGTAAACTACTTAACATTGATTTAACTACAGGAATGCGCTGCAGCGTACATTCGGTTTAGTTAAGTTTAATTGGACCCGGTTAAGCTGCGAGTTTGCTTTGCTGAATAGTTCTGTAGTTTGAGCGATTTGTTTGTGACATAGTTTAGATACGAAAAGTAATGTAAGATCTGGGGAAATGTTTCTTCATTTCAAAGTCATTTTTGCAACGTTTATTTGAATTTAGTTATAGTTAATAGAGGATTTTTTCCTACGCTTAGAAGACGAATATGATTTCTAATTTAAATATTAAGACGATTTAATATTTAATTGGCTATTTATGAACATTTAAATGTTTAACTTAATAGAGGGTATTTCCATCCGAAGCACCGAGCTTGAGATAGTAAATTTTTGATCATCCATCCTATGACCGGACATTGCGAAAGTTGCTTGCTAACTATGCCATACTGAGCACGCGAACCATTACGCCAACGAGCTTCTTCAGTTCTTATTTCATACTAATAAGTAATACGTCATCCTCTGTTTTTATTTGTTTCGATTACTATGGTTTTGCTTTCGTCTCGTTGTCTCCTTATATTTATGCACATGTTAAATCATCGTTTGACTTTTGTTTAGGATGTTCCTCACATTTGTGTTACTATTCTACGTATTACTGCACTATGTTAACGGTTCATCTGAACAATGTGTGGTACATCAACTCCATAGATTACAGCAGGGTTTCTCAAACTGAGTTATGCGAAACTCTAGGGATTTGTCATTCACGGTAGGGGGTTCGCGAAAACATTTTCGTAACTTTGGCTCCAGGTCAGACCTGTCCATATAGGCAAACTAGGCAAACGCCTAGGATGCTCTTAATTTGGGGTAGCATAGCAGGGCCAACAGATTACGTTTGCTCTTATTATTTGAACTTTAAAATGTAGTATTGTTTTTATCGGTAACGTTTTAATCGGTGTTCCTATGTCATTTATTTCGTTGTAATTTTTATGGACATCGTTCCAGTGTTCTGCCTGGGGTGCCAAGTTCTAGTGTTTTGCCTTACTTTCATCGAGCCAGCGCTGGGTGGCTCCATGACTTGACGATGGAGAAGAAAATTGACCAAAATTATTCCTAAAATTGACTCACTTTCCGGCTAAAAACAAGTCGGTGGACTATCACATTAATATTAAGATTGGTTACTTAAGGGGTTCACTGAAATCTTTTACTGGATTAGTGGAGCCAACAGTTTGAGTAATACTGGATTATAGCAATACGGCAGATATAAAGGAGTTTCGTCCGACAAGACTTACCTAGTATGCGTTCATACAGTTCATTCCAAATATAAGTTAAATTGCTTTCTTAGAACTTAACCTAAATAAGTAAGCGCTTAAGAGCTTGATGGAATAGGGTTAGTGTGGTGGTCGCCAATTGCAGAAGTATTCAACTTTAGCTATGGCCTGTCAATGGATAGGTGGATAGGTGAACGAATTTTTTTTTACTTCAAGCTTCAACGATTTCAAGCGTCGGTCCTCGAATTTGAGGAACTTCGGCAGATTATATTAGTGAGTAAGGTTAGACCATTCAGTCAGACATCGTGACATATTAACTTACTTTTTTTCTATATAATAAATGAAAATATCTATGGGCAGTTGTTATTCAACATTATGAATAAAAATATAACACGAAAAAAAGTATCTAATATACTTAAACAAAATGACAGTATTTTGTAAAACTGTCCGCGTTATTTTGTATCGCGTTACTAGGTAACGCATGCAATTAACAGTTAATTTGTTAATTCTCTGAACATGGTATTGTACTATCCCCGACAATATGTGTTTATGAAACTTCATGATGAGCTGATTGCCGGAATAATAACAAAACGTAATTAAAAACAAAAATTATTTCTCGAATTTAAAAATGTTGCCTTTGATTGTGAGTTCATTAAGTATTTTTAATTTTGGCTGTTACATTCAGATGTTGGCATTTTTCAACAAAAATTGTCGCTATAAATTTACTTTGGGGTTCCGTGGAGTTGTAAAAATAACTCGATGTTATAGACAAAATGTGTGGTGTAAGAGAGAGATATTTAAAAGGTATTACCTAAAATAATATGATTGTCTCAAGTCCGTTTAAAGGTTTTATTAAATCCTTGAATCCTTATGTATGTTAATGTCGTAAATGTACAGTGAAAAAAAAATGCTTTGGTTACTATTTACTAATAAAAAGAATTCTGATTTTTTATCCTAAACGTAGCAATTTTGTTATTTTCACTTCACCAACTCATAGCCTTGCAACATTTGCATAAAAGAGGTAGGTATATGGGATATATACAAAGTAAATTAATAGTTTTTGAGATATTGGAAATATTAATTATTTTTTAATATCAGACAACATCACATACATAGCTGAGATCCAAAGATACGTACTTAAAGCAATAGAGTAGTTGCGGTAGTAAAATTAAGAGAAGATTTTGCACAAAAACTAAAATTTAAATCGTAATAAGAATAAAGATTCTGATTTTGAGTCTTAAAATTGCTCTATTAGCTTATTATCTTAAAATTAAAAGTCGTGATTTTTTTTTGTCTGAAGAACACGTAAGTTGAAGCACGACCCGCCATTGGCTCATGGATAGAAATATATAAATAAGCTTCTTAGCTTACGTCTTTTTATTTGGTAATCGATCGTTAGATGGCATTGTTCTTGTTTTATTGACATCTTTTAATCTTCTACTCTATGCCAGATGCATATTTTATGTATTCAGAATGACGTCATTAATTTGACGGACAGCGTTTTCGGGGGTATAAAAAAGTTTAAATTTATTTTAAGGTAAGATAACGTGTATTTTATTGCGATATATTTATTTTATGGCTTTTGTTATTTATAACAGACAGTTACAAGTATTATTATAAACAGAGTATAATGACCTATTACGGTATATTACAGAAATCTGAAACAAACAAATTAGGTATTTTTCTTCTTTATAATATCAGTAGAGACTTCCAACACTTCAGCTAAGTATTATTGTTAAGCAAATGTAAATAGCCTACAGGTTTTTTTTATGATTATTTACTGGTTATTCCAGATTTGTGGATGGCAATTGATATAGTCAGCAGTTTCACACTTGGCTGGTTTTTATGGTACCGTACCTGAAGGGTAAAATGGAAACCCTATTACTGAGACTTCTCTGTCTGTCTATCACCAGGTTGTGCCTCATGAATCGTAAAAGTTGGACAGTTGAAATTTTCACAGATGTTGAAGCTACAAATACTAAAAAACAGAATAAAATTAATATTTAAAGGGGCTCCCATCCGACAAACGTGTTTTTTTTGCTCGTTTCCGGTAAGGAACAATTCATGCGCGATTCTGACACGCACTTGACCGTTTTTTTATCAGGATATCAGTGTTAAACGGAGTAAAAGTTGCATGCATAAGCTCTATAGTATCTTTCATAAAAAGTAGGTTATTGTTAAGTTTTGAACGACATCGCGCTTTCCAAAGGATAACCGTTGTCCAAAAGTACAAAATGATATTATAATGATGGAAATGTAGTTATTTAGAAGATTTAATAAGGAAAAATACTTTATTTCCGATTGTTTAAGGTTGAAAATAGCTTTCATTAGAATCTGTAGCAGATTTGTAACGCATGGTTGCACATAGCAACAACATTATTCCCCGTTTCGCATTGGCGATATGGTTCAGCCGACAACTAATATCTATTATTTGTTTTAGAAATAGTGAATCTATAGTTATTATACTAATATTACAAAGAGAAAAGATATGACTGTTTGTTTGTTTGTATTGAAAAGACTAATCGTCCGATTTGATTTTTTTTACCAATAGAATATTAGGCGATAGAATATTTTCATAAACATTAGAGATCCATATAAAAACTTCGATATCCGTGCAAAGCCGAAGTAGGCTGCCAGTCATAAATAAAAAAACAACGGAGAAGTGCGAGTTGGACTCGCGCACGAAGGGTGCCTTACCATAATCTATGAAAAACGCATTTGTTGTATGGGAGCCCCTGTACATATCTATTTTATTCTGTTTAATAGTATTTGTTGTTATAGCGGCAACATTAATAGATTATCTATGAAAATTTAACGGTCTAAATATCACGGCTCATGCGATATACCTTGGTGACAGATTAACGGACTGACAAACAGATGGACAGCGAAGTCTTAATAACAGCGTCCGTTTTACACTTTCAGTAAACCCAAAAAATTCATTAATTTTATTAATACATTTGAAAAAAAAAAAAAATCATGTCTATTACAAAAGTACCAGGCGAGCATAACAAACACAGAGGCCTACGCGCTTGTGGGCACCTAACGCTAGCCAATTCGAAAACGCTTAGAAAACGGCCAAGTGCAGGTTCCTCATTAACCCAGAAAATGTTCGCCGACTGCTCGCGGCTTAAACCAGTGAAAGACGATGAAAACTAGTGTATGAGATATATTAGCCGGTGGGACCGTTGCCGCGCACCCAGTCTTGCTGCCATTGCCGCCGCGTCGACACGTATGACGACACAGGCTAAAAAGTTCGCGCGTAACTTTTTTGAAACGTTCGAAAGTGCTTGTGTTGGTGACGTGAGCGTTCGGATTTTGACGAGTAAGTTTTTTGATACCTTTTTTAAAATTCTACAGTGCATCAGTGGTAAATAAAAAAAGAAAAAAACAAAATTTCAACACCAAAAAGTCTTAAAAAGTATATGCGTAACAGGTAGGTTTGAAAATGGAACGTCTTTTACGGTTTAATTTTGGCATCTGAAAGTAACCTCTATTCGTCGAAAAGTAATTTTTTTAAGCAATTCAAGTGTATGTCTTACTATAAAACAAACATTATGCTGAACAAGTATCTCACTCGGTTTGCATGTAGCCCCATTCTGCATACATTTATATTCATAGAAATTGCAGTCAATGTGTGGGCCGGTAACAAAAAAAGCTTGACTATTATTAGGTCGATACATTAATTGGTTGAAACGCCCGAGACATCGAAAACATTTCTCTGAGCCGGAACTGGCATCGAATTATAACTACAATCATTAAATTTCTTTTTATATCAGTAAATATTTTTATGAGAGATTTTTTTGTAATAAAACTCAAGTGTTTTCATTTAACTATTCTTATGTATTGCTTTTATATTCACAGTAATATAATCAGCGTATATAAAAAGCATACAATTTTTCATATTTATATTTATCTACAATTAATTAGAGTCCATAAAAACATCTTATAATCTAAAAAAGATCTGACATTAACACTGCGCTCAATTTAGCGCCCCATTCGGCGTTCGAATTTCAAATTATCAATGGTGATTGATTGAATCAACTGAGGTCAATCGACTTGAATGAATCTTGTCCGTACGGATAGATTCCGTAGCCGTAAAATTACGTATAAAAAAAAGAGGTCGATCAAAGGAGCTAACGACAATGGCACACCACCGTTAACGCAGCAGGCGTTCAATCCAATTGGATTTAACTGTGTCAAAAGTCAATCTGTACCAAATCTACACCTTTGATAGTTTTTTTAAAGAACTGGTAGCCATTTTGAAAATTGAGAGGATCATTAAAATGTATTTTATTTGAAGTTGTTCCGAAAACTCGTAAGAAAGCATAACACATCTTTCACTTTTAATTTCTAGACTGTTCTTGATATTCTTAATTAAAATTTATTATACATATTCGATGGATCATTATTATTTATAGTTTATGGATTTTGTTAAATGAGTAGTCAATTTTAGAGGAAGACCTTTGAATAATGTATATTCAGAGGTCTTCCTCTGAAATTAACTACGAAATCTAAAATTAATTAAAGGATAGATGTCAGTAAGTAATAATTAAGTAAAAAAGAATGCTAGATCTAGTATGATAGGATATCATTAGGTAAGCATCTATGTTTAAGTATAAAATATTATAAAAATAGCAAAACGTAATTTAATTATTTCATATTAATTATCCATTGCTTATTGCACTCGTAATAAACAGTTTATTAAAAAACTGAAAATAGAAAAACAGAATTAAAACGAGGAAGTTTTAATGGACATTACCATTTTCTCCATGTGAAACTATAGGAGCGAATAGGACAACAGGCCATGTAACGCTCTGATGACGAATTAATGGTGTACAATACCCATGTTATCATCCGTAATACGTGCACGGGTTAGTCAGCCGTGCATCGGAAAATTAATATCCTAGGAATAGTGAACACTATGCTATATAGTTTCGGATTCCTTGGCCTTCGGTCATAGACAATAATGGGTTGCTTTTAAATTAAGTAATTATTGATTTCATGATTTCCTCTATATCATTATCAAAGGCATAATGCCTTTACATAGTTCCGATTTCTTGGCTTTCCGTCTATAGACTAGCGGACTACTTTTAATTACGTCCATCTATGAAGATAAGGCGCCATTTTATCTCGTTAGTTCAGTTCATAATAAAACTAGAAACCGTGATTCCAACTTAATAATTAAGTATTGGTAGAATCAAATTAGATTTTAAACATACAACGTGATGCAATTGAATTAGACGGAAGCATTTTATTGATAAAAGCAAACAAAAAATCTATTACTTTTGCCCGATAACATTTCTCTAGAGGTGGACTCTTTAAGCATTTAAATAGTTCCTATTATGCAGTATTGTCGCAAAAATTTTAGGCCAGTTTAATTATGTCAACTATACATACGAGCTTACTTTCTACTAAATGTACGTGTAGTACTAGTACAATATAAAATCTTGCGTCAGTATTTAGAATGTAAATGCAAAATCAAGTCTTGTAAAATATGTAGCCCTGAATCTGAAGTCTGGTTATGCTTAAAGCTCTTTAAGCGCAAGATTTGGTGAGCGTCGTACAGTGAACGTTGAAGAAATTCCAAATCTAGCTCTTGTAATTTAAAAATCACCTGTATGGTGTGAGGGTTATTCCTTAGCGTAAAGACGCAACGGGTGTGTGCTGAACTGACTGGAGATTAGCAAAGTTGCTACCGTATTTCTAAAGTTCAGTTTTACTTGAGATTTTCGGGAATTTCTTGACAGTAAAGAATCCCGAATTATGCGAGTAACGGATAGGCCTAGCGCGTTTTACTAGGTACAGCTGCTTAGGCAATTATATAGCACATACTCTATGGCTGCCTAATCCACGGACCTAATATTAAGGGCAGTTCCCTTCGGGCGAAAAAAGGTATTATCTGATAGCTGAATCAGGCTCCAAGTAACGCGATGAGCATCGACGATTGCCGAATACAATTCATTTCTCTGCCACAAGGGATAATGCTCTTCGAAAATCGTAAAATAGCGCATACCATAACGCGTATATTCATTATCGTACGTATCTTTCAGTCCAGCAATTCTCAAGTAGGTTAATATTGTTATTTCATGTAAATTGTTCTAATATATTAAGCATCACCATCACTCATGAGTTTTCAGATGTCTGAATGTTCTTTTACAAGATCAAATATTCCAGATTTAAACATTTGAGTTTCATGCGGTAATTTATGGTGTATCTGCCCGTATAAATTGTTTTTATGATAATGTCGAAAGCTTTTATTAATTCAATCAGCGTTCATAAATGCTTTTTTCAGTTTTCAGGAGCCCATGGATGTTTTTTACTAAATTAAAAATAAGACATTTTTTGGAAAGATAAGATTTTTCATTTTTTATATCCATTTTGGTTTTGCAGGTTATTATACTACTTGTTTGCTTTCCAGCGTCGATATGTAAATTACGTTGCATTATATTCACTGCGGACCTAGTTTTCTTCAAGTAACCGTGTTTTAACATGGTATTCGGCGAATAAGATCAAAATATGCAAAAACCTATTTATCAACAAAAAAAAAAAATCACGAAATTTCAAAACAGGGTTTATTCTTAAAAGAATTAATGCATCCCATCATAAATTAATTCGATACTATAAAAAAGTTGCTTAACATAATAATTGTTTATTATTATGCCTTAAAAGCATTTTGGAAGACTTTAAATGCTTGTTTGTACCGATCCGATACTAAATTTAACAAAAAACTGTAATATATATGCGAGACAGACCTCAGACATGCACAAGTCACTTAACGGAGTTGCTGATAGCTACTATAGCACTGATGGCTGTGGCGTAATAATGTCGTTTTTATGTGTTCATATAAAACGAAGCAGTTTTTCTTGTTTACGACTTTCTTTTAGATCTTTGGGAGAAGTTCAACAGGCTTACTTTGAAAATTTAAAACGGTAATCGGTCCTTAATCATCGTACGAAAATCTTTATAATGAGCTTATTATAATACTAGAAGATTTCCCGCGACTTCGCGCGCGTAGATTATAGTCTACGTAAGTTGCAGCTGTAATAATAATAATAATATTTATTTATTTGCGAAAATAGTAGGTGAAAGAATTTTTAAAATCGGTCCAGTAGTTACGGAGCCTATTCGTATCAAACAAATAATCTTATCTTTTCTCTTTATAATACTAGTAGCATACGTTCCTAAGTAGACTAAAGAAAAAAATGTGTTCCTTTTTTAAATTATTAAAGTAAGTACAACAAATAAAAAAAGATATTGTAGTTACTTTATAGTTGAAGTTTTTTAAGGATCATAAAAGATACAATGTTGGCTCATTGTTACATAGCTCCATAAATTAAATTTAAGTATATGGTATATTATAATTTATTGAGTCTGTTTTATTTACATTAATTGGTGATAAACGATAATAATTACCAATGCTAAGTGGTAATCAACTGTGTTGACTGACAATCGGTGAATTAAAGGAACGTGGAATAAATAAGTCAACTATTTGTTGTTCGTGGTAAGTCTTTAAGTCGAGACTAGTCTTTGAACCTATTACATAAATAATTGACTGGAAACCATCGCTACTTAGGAGATTGAGAGTATGCATAATAATGATTAGACGAGCTCGATCCGAAGCGCAGTTGAGAGCGAGTTCATTATAAATTATGTAACTATTTCAAGGGCCAGTCATAGAATGGTATAAAAAAAAAATAATATCTCGACACTAGGAAGGCATGTTAAGCGATTAGCTTTTCGTAGGTTAAATATTTTTTTTTAAAACGGGTCACTAGTTTGGGATCTTAGTCGATGCAAACAAAAAAACAAACAATTATAACTTTCCACTTTATAATATTAGTATGAATGATCCACTCATATAGCAAACATAGATGAGATAATGGTTGTAGCGTGAAGATCTTATTCAAATTCAAAATAAAAAAGAAAATTATTTTTTTTATCCCCAAAAATTGTTTATGACTATTGAAATTTTAACTAACAAAACAATCTATTAACAGTAAAATCGATAAATCGTTCATTTATTCCGTTAACCCTGTCATGCACTAGCCATTGTTTGAACTGCGATCATTCACCTTTGGTCATTGTCTCATTTTTGTATTTACCTGATATTAAAACATACATATTGATGTTGTCGAATTTAACAAAATGTTACTCAAGTTAGGCTTTCTCTATTAATCCGAAAAAAAAAATTGTTTATTTTCGAAATGCTAATACGACTACAAATAAATTTTAGATATATACACAGAAGTAGGACCTGAAATTGCGTCTGATGCATAGATAATCTTCACGGATATAATTCTAACAAAATGATTATAAGAAAGATTCGAGATTTTCCGAATTTTTTTTTCGAGGACAAATATAATAGGGCATGAGGTGTCATATTTATTCATGCGAGTTATAAACAGCTTAGATATTCTAAAAAACGATACGTAACAATAATCTTAGCTTAGAACTCTGACAAGTTATGCTAGTGAAGGGTATGGGTAAAGTTTGGGTAGCGTGTAAGTGTGTAGGAGTTACAAAAAACTACGAGAACTGAAAATACGAGAGCATGATCGTGGGGTTGAATTGTGGCATTCGATACTCTTGACGTGCGTCAATTAAGTTAACATTGGGTCGTTATAGAATAAACCAAATGATATAGAGTTTGTGCTATAATCCGTATTTGGAGTTATTTCAACATTAGCATTATCGAAATGGTTTAAATAGTGTGATCATCATTTGCACGTAATGAAACGTAGTTCGTATCTAATTTATTTGTTAAATGGTATTTAAGTTAACATTCTATAGTAGAATAAAATGTGCAAGATAACTAGTTTATGACAAGAACACTTTCTAATCTATTTTTGTAAAAACCCCAATGTGACGCCTAAAGAATGACAATATGAACTTGTATCGTCTAATCATTTGCTTGTTGAATACTAATATTTACCATCGGGAAATATTTCACACATTTACTGGAGTTAAAGTTTTAACCCACTGTTGTAAATACTTCAAAAAATGCATGGTTTTAATTTTTCTCACGTCTAAATCGTGCTTACATTTTACCATTGTTATATTCGTGTTACTTATTTTGTCTGTAAGTTAGTCATTCAGCTAACAATGATAAAGTAAACTTCGTACTGCCCTGTTTATTTTGCAAAAATAAGGTTGTTTTTACTATGTTCCTCCCATTTCTTCATATTTTAATACAAATTTCTTCGTGTTAAATTTTTTCAACGCTCAATTGATCGAGATTTTCTCTAGTTTTGCGCTTAGTGATAGATTAAAGTGTTAAATTTTGTTTATTTAGATAGGAGTGATTAATGATGTGCATTTTAGCGAGATAATTTTAAATGGTTTATCTTTTTAGAAAAAAGTTAATTCAATTAATTTACGTTTATTTAAAAACCGTTCTTTGGCAAGCGGATCATTTTAGAACGCTTGTACTGATTACTTTTTGTGAGTTTATAGAAGTTTTTATGAGCGAATACTTAGTCTTTTTGGCGGTTCTTTCTTTATTGATAGTTGCAAGAAGAAAGATGGAAAAAAATCATTTAACCAGTTCGATAAAATCCAAGATTATAAAATAATTTAACTTTAATACCGTTAGCTATGACAACAAATTTAATAATCTTATATATATGTTCATACACTTTACATACAATTTAAAGGTTGGTTTTGCTCTGATAATGCCGATACCATACAACACTAGAATACCACATGGGAATTTCGATTGTTGACAAGTATTTTTTTCCTCCTTGAACTGATACTTTTAAAATAATATACAAATGAAACCAAATGTTAATACGAGTAAAGCACAAATTGCAATCAACCACCGAGTTGCATTCAAATCATGCGATGCGGGCAATGCATTGACATCAATCAGACAGTTGAAATAGTATACTAAAATAAGAATACATTTTTGAACTTCACATTTTTTTTTACAAATCCAACAAATTACCGTTTTTGTGGCTTGAGAAATGTATAATTCTCAATATTTTTATGGCATACCATATTAATCCATTGCAATAACTTATAATCAGAATAATGGTTCCATTAAAAATATTTATGTGGGTACTTCAGGAAGAGTATTGGGTCCACTTTTGTTCTATCATATAAAACTTGCGTTAAGCGGTGCTGCGGAAAGTACACTTTGCGGTACTGATTTAGCGGTTGGATAAGTTTCTGCATGAATTCAATTGTAAAAGATCAGTGACCTGACGTTGCGCATTGCGTTTATTACCCAGTATTGCTTCAATGTTTAATTAGAATATGCTAAGTGGTTAGCACTTTGTTAATTATATTATATCTATATTCATCATAACTGTTAACATAGTCATATGTAAAGAATAGATTATATACAAAACTGTTCGCTTATAAGCAATTTTGATGAGGTCATGTATCATAAAGAAACTTAAAATAGAAATGGTAATAGATATACTACATTGATTTTTTGAATTGTTTTTTTTTGGTCTCCCTTTTTATAGTGTATTGATCTGGTAATTACATGTTTTTTGTTAATGTCATTACTCCTATTAGAGCTGGTGAGTTTCTTGCTCGTTCTTCTTATCAGCCAAAAGACGTCCTGAACGAGTAGTAGGGAGAAAAATGTTGGATGATTCAAGAGTACTTTTAAGAACTCTATTTGAATAAAGATTAGTTTGACTTTGACTTTAATAGATTTCAAAACGACATAAGATTTGTTTAATTCTTATCAACTCTTCTTCATCGCGTTATCTACATCAACAATTTGTGTTATTTTGACTCACAAATGTCAATATTAAAATAGTTGTAATGCAAGATGGTAGCCGTTCGTTCTGGTATGATATCGTGCCCATATCTTGACACAACTATCTCTCTAAATCTTAATTTATTTTTAAGCTTCTCTGAGCGTGTAGGAATAGTTTTATTAATTTGTATTAGTATTTCAAATTGATGTAGCAAATTCATTAAAAATTTTCTTAGAAGTGTTTCAATATTCGTGCTCAATAAGCCTTTCTTGGAGACATCTCGAGTTGTTCCATTACATTCGATCTCAATGCCTTTCTCGGAGAAACTTATTATGCTGAATTACCATTGAATTGTTATATTATTGTCGCCATTATATAGGCGGTGAGCAATTTTCGCCTTTGTACTGCTATCAAGACTTATTAAAGAAATATTCTAAAATATACTTATAATTTTTTTTACGTAATTTATAATGATTGTTGCTGATATTGTAAATACATTATACCAATAAAAATATTTATGTATTAAAAACGCACTTATACATTATATCTTAATATTTAAGGAAATCGATGGATTTATATTAAATATTTGGAACATCAAAATATTTCAATGGTTCAGTATAACTCAGTGGGAGTGAACGTTAAGATCGATTATGAGCATGTTCGTCTTGCCATAAATTATTCGGAGATAATCCACAAGGTAAGCATTCATTTCTAATCTCGACATTTCTCATCTGGACCTCATTATGTCACTAGGTGACGTTCATAAGCTACTATACCCCTTTCTAAAAGATAATACAGAGCATTATAGCTTGTACTTGAATAAATGATGTAGCTACCATGTCTATTTTTGGATTGGTGTTCCTTCTGATCGCTAACATTGTCATTGTAACCCGTTTTCATAAATGAACAGCTCCTCTATAAAGTATGTTATAGAACCTTTATACTTGTTTTGTTTGAAAATTAATTTAATAAAAAGTCTGTGGTATCTTAATTTAGCCTTTATCGTATGCTTTTTATAGTTGTTTTTACAATGCCATTACTGAAGCTATTCCACGAATCATAATATCAAGTGTAATCGAAACTTTTATTGGCGTCGGTAGTGGACTTAAATAAATCGTTATCCACCACGTAGGGTAATAATGTTGGTAATTTTATGTTTTAATGAGTTCTATCTATTTAATTGAAATTATCCTATTGCATGTAAAACCTCTATCAAAAGTCACGAATATTATTGTTTTTAATATTTTCACTACTCTATAAATTATCGAGGTAAAAATCTCATACAACAGCCACAAAAACAATGTTATTGTATACAATTATGTTCATTAAATGTTATAATAAAATTATAGATTTTGTTCCAGTAAATGAATGTTGTTGAATTATCTTTACTGTTAGAGAAACGTTGAAAGCACCCTTTTATTGAACAGCCACGATTTCTTCCTTAGCCGGCGGCTTTATCTTGGATATTGCCAATAAGTCTCCGGGAATCTTGACAACAATGGCACGTTTTATATCAGCTAGGATGTCGTCTAGTCCATATAGAGCCTCTTCGTCCTTTTTATTTGCTTCTGTACCAGTTGCTTGAGGTGTGTGTGCTTTAGTTTCTAGAGGTCTATTGAGGTTGGTCGGTTTATATAAATGGATAGCAGATGCCATAGCATATTGAAATACAGCGTGGCATTCTTGAGGGACTGCGTTGAATAGTTCGCCTTTCGAACCACTTATCAGACCTTATTACTATTTTTTTTGCTCGATTACGCTGTGATTTATACCGTTGCTATTTGATTGATGTTAGCAGTTGTCAATTGTTCGTATTCAGAAAGACAAATGGATGTACTCCAATATTTTGACGTAATGGTTGTTTATATTGATGGATTTATGTTTGGATAAAATATGTGTGTTAATAGAGAATCAGGTGGCCTAGTATCTGATGCTTATTAACAGAAAGGTGATTAAATTAAGATGGATATGAATTGGGTTTGCTTTTATTTCGCATATCAGCTTTACTGTTATTTCTTTTGTTTATCGAGAACTAGCTGCTGTAACTTTGAGTAGATTAAATTTCTACCCGAAGCTCTTAATCGGTTTGATATTTTATAATGACAATATGCAATTTATAATTTAGGCATTCATATAAATATAAGAATAGACGCGACGAGAGGACGTTGTTTTATAATATATATATATGACAATTACATTGTGTGATTTGGCAATGAATAATAAAGGAATTTACAATAAGTTGAATATGTTATTATCAGAAATAACTAATAACTTTAAGGTAACCATATAAACAAAAGAAAAAAGGTGTTTTTTTACAATTATGCGATTCCTTTGTCGAAAATAAGGTTGAATAGGATGGTAAAATCATGTCAGCCCTGAATGATATCCATTAAATCTTTTATACAGACTTTTAACATTATTTATATTGCATTTTGTTTGTTACAAAGTAGCAGGGATGCAATGAATCTCTCTCTGAGAAATAGTAATAGGCTATTATCATGATATTTATTATCGGCCGCATATTAACTGCGTTTTGACAACAAGAAATGTTGCAACTGTAAGAGCACGGTATTACTCGTTGAACGTATAAACGTAAATTATAATAATGCAGTCTGTTTACTTATGACTTTTAAGTTGATTTAATACTAATATATGTTATATAATTGACACTCAAAATCTCTTATTATGTGAAGTGTTGTTATTTTAATGTCGTACCACGTTAGATAGATATATAACTCTATATTGCTCACACATATAAAGAAACGTTAACGTTAGATTTCATAACTCTAGTGTTCAATAAAATTAAACTTTTATTACCATTACAGTAGGTTTTGTATGATTGAACATTAAAGCTGTGACAGCACTGTGTTACACATAGTGTTTGACGCTGTTTTTTAACAAACTCCTTAAGTTATTTTGAGATGTTACACTGTTTTTTTAAACGATTCTTTTTTAAATTACAGTACAAAAAGAAAATGTTTCATTAAATATCACTAAACAAATAAACATATTAACAAACAATTTCTTTTTTAAATATTTTGCGTTAAATGACATGTTAAATAAAGCAAGTTAATAATTGAATAAGTAACTTCATATTGATATAGTTACATAATTATATATGAAACTACATCAACAAATAAAAAAAAATATATCAATTCTACTGTCTCCTACAATAATTTCAAAAAATCCTGAAACAGCTATTTTATCAGGTAGTTTGTATAGGGTTTCGAATAAAACACTCTGTGGCGAGTTCACGGTCTGTTTCCACTATCTTTGTCCTTGCTTCCTGCTATTGTCTGCGTTTTCCATTAAAACCAGACGGTCATTAAAAAAGGGCTATTATCTGTTGTCGGACCACAGATTGTAGTCTTGGTCAGTCTAGAGTATGATTAAAAATGAATCATTTCAACGGATCTGTCTCTAGACGATCGTTTTTTATTTCAGTTATTATAATGGGGAACTAATTAATATAAGCAAGTTTATATACATACTATTGTTGTTTTTAATGTTATTTTGAAATATATAGTTTATGTGTTCAGTCAAAAATTATGGTCATACCAATGTTACTGAACATTTAATCTATACTTTTATTATTAAGAAGAAATTTCTTTGTTTGTTTTATTACTTACTAGCTGTTTTCTCAAGACTTCGCAAGTGTATAAGAATTTTTAAAGTGTCCTCTTTATAATATCATTATAGATTATAAGGTAATCTTCAGAAATTCTGATTGGATCATGAAAATTCCTCATACGTGTGTGACATAAGCAAAAAACGAGGGCGAATTTGAAACAGCTATATAGTAATAGTACAATTATTATATAAAAAATAACATTAAACATCACGTTTTCGACATAGGTTCCATATTATTTGTAATAAATCCTGGTAGCTTTCCATATTGACCAATATCAATGATCAAGTCAATCTTGATCTTTTCGAATAATCCTTCAATATTTGCGCCAATATCATCGTTACGCTTATCTAAATATATATAACTCATAAGTGACTGATTGACACAGTGATCTATCAACGCACAGCCCAAACCACTGGACGGATCGTCCTGAAATTTGGCATGCAGGTAGATGTTATGACGTAGGCATCCGCTAAGGAAGGATTTTGATAAATTCTACCCCCAAGGGGATAAAATAGGGGATGAAAATTTGTGTGAAACTTTGTCAATTTTAAACCGATTGGGCTGAAATTTGCCATGCAGGTAGATGTTATGACGTAGGCGTAAGAAAGGATTTTGATATATTCCACCCCTAAGGGGATAAAATAGGGGATGAAACTTTATTCCAGGTATTTTACACGATATAATGAATAAATATTCGTTAGAAATGCTGCTCAAAGTAATTTTAGCACGCAGACGAAGTCGCGGGCAAAAGCTAGTAAAGAATATTATCATAAGTTGTTACAAGTAATTTTCTACAAATAAACGTAGCCGTTCCAACAGTACAACAGTTAGAAAGACTGGATCTACCAACACTTTCACTTGTCACTCGAGTGTTGTCAAAACTAACGCGATTGAGGTACGTCTTAATGACATTTCATAGTAAGCAATTACTGTCCAGCTCGCCACTGAGGTGTTTAGACAGTTTGATGATGGTGTATACACTGTAAATGAGCATAATAAGTTTTCTAACGAGTTAAATGAAACTCTTTATAATAGAGTAGCGGATGCTAGTGACTGTACGTGCATAGATCGTAATAGAAATGAAAAAGAACCACAGAGCAGCAAAGAAGACGAGAGTAACAATTTAATGTGTTGCGACGCTAAAGGCATTGTAAACTTTGATGCTTTGATTTATTTTCAAATTTAGCATTTTCCATAAAGAAAATATAATCCAAAGGATCTAAAGGGTTGTTCAAATTGTATCAGAGATTGTCAAAAATATAGTCCTGATCAATGATTAGAGTAATGTGGGATAAAATATGTTCAGTTCAAATCTCTAGGAAATAGACAACGATAAAAGAAAATATGTGACGTAGATTGGTAAAGACGTTACAGTATAGTTTCCGAAAGGTCTGAGTAATGAGGTTGGTGCTCGCTTCTTTTCAATAAAATATTTAAATTACTAGCTGTGCTGACACTCATCCTCTTTGCAGACTTTACCCACATGACTCTACGTTTAGTAACTTATGTTTCTCCACAACTTCACCCGCGTAAATTATAGATATTACGTCACTCGCGTATAAAGTCGTTACCCATAGGTGAAGAAATTTTCGAAATCCAAATTCAATACAACCAAACAAACAATTAAATTTTCCTCTTTTTACTAGTATATAGTTTTATTCAATCTAGAATGAATTTCATATTAACCAGAATTAAATTCTTAATGAAAAAAGGGTAAGTTTTAAATATTTATCCTTTCTATTATCATAATGTATACCCCGCGGTTCTTCTAGTGCCTTAATAAGTGGTTCTATGAAAGCTACTTAATTTTTTTAACCTATTAAATGCCGTTTCACTTTCAAATCAGCTGTATTCAAATACGAGTATGGTGAGACTCATCCAATTATGAGCAACACTTTTTTTTATCATCGATTAGCATTGTTGAAATCTGATTGAAGCCACTCTACAGTTTTTTGTTCATTCGTCAGTGAGAGTTTCTAAATACTAAATTGGCGTGAATCGATGATTTCTAAGCTTCCATTGAGGCCTAGATGTGTTGGCTTTTCGAAACTTTTGTCAGTATCGGGTCAATTATTTATTTTAATGTTTATTGTTCGTTAGTATAATGTTTGATTTTTTAACAATATGTACGTTCGGTGTTCAGTACCGTTTTTTCGAGAAAAGAGTTTTTATTTATTTTCGTCTCATTCATTTTATTCAAATTTATGAAAATACCGTTCATTGAAAACAATTTTGATTCGTTGTATTTTTTGTCCTATCTATTCAGGACGGATAATAAGAAAAACAAACAAAGAAGCTTACCAGCTCCTTACCGAAGTAACGATATTTATTGACTGATTGTTTCACTACGACTTTGTCCGCGTAAATTGTATTCTACGTCATCCGTATGATATAACTTTTCGTAAATGAAAGAATGTTTTGAAATCCTCTCAGTAGTTTCTGAGCCTATTCATAATGATAGTGTTGATGATATGATTAATATTATTCTAATAGTAAAACATTAGTAATATTTAATTGAATTAGGTGTTATTTTGCGGAAACTCATGCTATAACTGTGAAACTATGATATCTAGCAATTTCCTCGCTCAGTCAGTATCTGCAAGAATTGCTGTTTACCTACCGCAAACAACGTATAAAAAGGGCAATAGATCTCTCAAAAAAATATCCTACCACGGATTATCAGACTTATGAGTTTGTTAACAATGCCGATTTTTTTTAAAGTGTGACTAAAAATGTATTATCTCGAGTTCCTCCGTGCCTCAGCATACACGTAAAGCCGTTACTTCCTGCTGCACCTGCAGTCGATCTCATCCATCAATTTGCACTACAACAAAAAAAAAAAACTTTTTTTTCTAGCGGAATCTAACACATTTTCGTTTAATTATTTTTAAAATAGTTTTAAAGTCCTTACGATAAGTGCAATAACTCGATATTGTAGGCAAATTGACTTAATATAATTCGTGAGCAGGAAAAAATATATTTTTTCAGGTATTTGAATATTTTCTTCTTATTTATTTTTGTATTAGCAATAGATTTGATTCTTTTGATATGGGATATTCTTCTAATTGTCAAAGATACACACGTAACAAAAATTAAATTTTTAATTGTCGATAGGTCAAAAGTATCCTAATCCAAATTATTATACTCTTCAAAAGAACGGCAGAATTACGGGTGCAAATTTTTCTTGCAATAAAAAATTTGCATTTATAAGTATGTTAATCTACTTCGATTGTATCATATCTTTGTACACTGTTAGATCTGCTACTTAAAATAACAAATTACTAAAAATAATAGCAAGAAATACCAGCGTGGCTTATGAAATAATTACCGTTATCAAAACAGCTTTACGGTGAGTGTAATTAGTTGAATGTAATGGCCGATGCTAATTATAATTTAAAAGGGCCATATGAGCTTTTTATTATTGGGTTGTCCTTTACAGATATTTTGGTACGTATTTCAGAGTTTGGCCAATATTTAGTGGTATTCAGATAGGATTTGATATTATTTTTATTACAAATAATTCAGACTTAAAAAAATAATACTACTGATCTAAAGTACATGAAAGTTTTCGGGTCAATCTTGACAAAACACTTTTATAAAAAATGTTTCTGAAATATTTTAAAAATATTATTTTATACTTTATTGTACACCACAGTTTCTAAGATAACAAAAATTTTGGGAATTTTTAATTACAAAAGGCAAGTTTAACTCAAACAAATTTGGTAATGAACATGTATAAATCGGCAACCGACATATTAATTACTAATCGAAAATATTTTTCTTGTTATTTCTGAAATTGAATGAGTCTAATGAAGTTACTGTCCAATAAGACTTTTTCGTGTGAAATAAAACAGAGAAAAAAGCAGCCCTTGCTGAGTTTCTTGCCGGTTCTTCTCAGTACAAGATCGCCGTAGTTTTGCGAACCGTTGGCATAGTTTTCGACTTTCAGAAGTGCTATGTAACAGCTCAGACTGAATAAACGATAATTATTTGCTTTGATTTGATTTGACCTTTCAGTAAACCCGAGTGATGGTGAAAAGGTCATGAGGGTAAAGTCGGAAAGTGTACTATCAAAACAAGAAGGAGAGAAAATAAAGGTTAAAAAGAAAAGTAATATCAACAGAATGGACAATGTATATAAATATATACTTATTGATTAAATAAAATATTTAATTCACTGCCCCAGCCGCAGCATGCTAGTTCTTCACTCGGTATATTAAAATACTTAATAAATGAATCGATCTTTATATTTTCTTATAATCACTACCCAATTGTATAAATAATTTTGTTGTACTCAAACACGTATAAAGAATTCTGAAACGACATAATGACCAGAGTTCGCTTCCCCGATATGGTCCCGGCATTATCGTAACTGTCACCGTCGTTTTGTAGTAATTGCATTATAATGGCCGCCATCATTGTGAAGCTGGATTTTTACAGCTATAACCTCATGAATAAGTCGTTGTTTCATTTGTATTATCCGATGTTAGGAGACAGTTTTGTGGTAACATTTCTCGGTTTTTATGTTATCGATTATGTAAAAAGGGATTAACATTTTTACGATGTCAAGATCACCAGCCTTTAATGTACCCACTTCTGGGGCACAGGCATTCCCTATAGATCGAATATAAAGGACAGACCCAGTGCGGATCGGTTGGTGTTAACTACAGATGCAACTGCGACTAACGACTTGACGTGCTTTTCGAAGCACGGAGATAATAAATTTTTGTTCACCCATCATATGCCTTTGCGAAAGTTGGTTAATTTCTACATCATAGACCAAACCATTGCAATATCGAGCTTTTAAGATGTGGATGAAATCATAGCTCACATGTCGATGTATATAATAGCTTAAGTAGACAACACCTTGAACATAAAGTTGTGTGTCAACGCATAGACAAAACACTAATATGCACACTAATAGATATTATGACGTAGCCATGCGAGACAACAATGCGCACGTTGCGTTTAAAACAGAAATCGACAAAAGATATTATAGAAATGTGAGAAAGATTGGTAAATTATTAAGGTGGTTAGGGAGTCTCGTCCTCCTCCAAAGAGGATGCCGTTTCTCAATGCGGACACATAACTTAAGAAGTTCGCTAAGAAAGGAACTCGATTATTATAAAACTAGCTGTCTGTGAAAGAATTTTCAAGTTCGGATCAGTCTTTCCGGAGACTACTCTTTAGAGACAAACGAAGTTAGAAAGCTTACCTCTTTATAATATTAATATAGATAAATATCAATGTAATAATTATAAGAATAAGCTTTTTCAGAGCTATATTTACGGAACCCTAACAGCTTTCGTTGCGTCTGTCATCAATCTGTTGTAGAAATGTAAGCTCATTCGCTTGTCAATTTTTTGCAAGCAATAAATATGAATATATAAATGAGCTTAGACACCTTCATGACTAGGCTATATTTAATAAAGTATGACATGTTAACACATTTATATCTATGAAGTATCCAAGGCAGCAAATAATTTGCTGTTGCGGATATCTAACGATGATACCGGTAAATGTGAATATGATTTTTTACTATAAAAACTCTTTTTACAAAAAAAAAAAAGATTTTATTCATACTAATACTCCTGGTATTAGCATGAATATTTTATTGTAAAAAGAGTTTTGATAGTAATTACTATAGTTTAGACTATAACCTCTTTTCAATAAAGTTTTTGAGTATAGAATAAAAAATGATGTTCCATATGATTTTAAAGACTTTACCCCTTACGAAATACAATGTTTTAATAGAGACACGAATATAGAATAATAATAAGTACCACTTTTTTGTTATTTACCTATAAAACATCAGGTGTAACTAAATTTATTGAATTACTTTTGTTCAGTGCACAAAAGTTATTGATTTAAATAAATATAAATCCGATTTTTACCACAAAATATAACAAAACTGTGTAAGTTGTTATTATCTGTTATCCATTTTATACTTTCCTTTGATATTTAATAAAGACGGTAATGAAATAAAAATGCTAATTAGCATCGAAACCAGTTCAATCACAACTTAATTAATCACACAATTAGTGTCTTTACTTACGAACCGATAGTAATCTTTCGTATTAAGTTTGGCACACATTTTATGAAGCGTCAAACTGGTTGATAAAAAATCTCGAACGCTAAATTGAATATCCGTACTGGCGCTTATCGCAAAAACTATTACCGTTACGAGTTAAACAAATGGTATTTATTATATTAAGGTATTCTGATAAATTGTTTGGGCAATAAACTTTTTGTGGCCGTCAAAAAAGTAGTTGTTACGAGCAAAGTATTTGGGTTGAACGCAATGACATTAATGACAATATGATTGTCATCTTTCACGGGATTTAAAGTGAATATGCGTGTGAACTTGGAAAATGATTTTGTAATAAGATATGAAATGGAATTTAGACACTATAATCGAGAGAGAATGGTTAAAGTAAATGTTAGTGCCATGAATGATTAGATCTACGCGAGTCAGATTGCGAAATTAGCATAAAAGTATGCAACAACTGCAGTGTATGTCCTTTACACGCAAAATTGTCTAGACGTACCAGGAAAACATGACTTGCGAGAAAGTATCTGTACGGGTATTATCTGTGGCACTACTTTCATCAGTCTTGCAGTCTTCCGGGTCACGGGTCACGCCCGCGCCAAGGTTGTCCGACTGTTGCAGTGACCTCCTTGATTTTATGATAGCCTGGTACTTGTATATTTCAAACATTTTTTTATTAGCGTTTTATTCTCTTAATAACTGTTGAATAGATTTCATCGATATTCTAGATTGTTAAAGCATATCTCAAATGTTAAATTGGCCATAGTAACATAATTTCCGAGTCAGAACAATCCTATCAGCGATGAAAGCTAATCGTATGTAGGCCGGTGAAACCCATTAGTAACCCAAGTATTGCTATTCTCAAAGCACAGTTTATGTAAAATGAGACGAGTCGCATAATTAAGTTTAATAAGGTATAAGAAACTTTATAGTGAGGTGTGAATTCGCCACATCGCACTGAAGCTACGCAAAAGCAATTATGATGCTATAAAAGTTCCTGGGCTTGGTGTTTTCTAATCGTAAAGGGTGTTATTTTAATGATTAAAATACTACCTGTAACTTAAGTATAATGACATTTTCGTTCTATAGAAAATGGTTTGTCGTATAATCGCTAATTGATGAATTGTTTTTTATTGGTAACGGAACGATGCACTATAATTTCAACATACGAGACTTGTATATACCCATTTGTTTTCATAATTTAACACAAATATTAATATGTTTTCTTTACTAGAACGTAAAATTAGTTTTCTTTACTAATATTATAAAATTTTAAGGTTATAGGCGGCAGTCTTCAGAAATACTAAACCGATCAACAAAAATTCTTTCAAAAAAAGTCATACACAATTTTCGGGTGCGAAATCTGTACTAATAATATAGCTGAAAAGTTTGTTTGTTTGTTTTAACATGCTAATCTCAGGTACGAATTAAATATTTTTTTTAATATCACGCTATGACTAATAGGTGTTGAGTAGCAATGAAATATATTGTTGAACGGTGAAAGGTACATAAAAATCATATATCGCGAAATTGATTCTCTTTAAAAATTCTAAAGTCCGCTGTCTATCTTATATAGCACATAAATAATCTTAAAAAGCACATAAAGGGATGAAGATAGAAGTAGAAGTTGGTATAGACTATGAAATCGGTATAGCAATCATTATTTATAATTCAATTTGTTATTTTAATTATATTTCATGTCCTTTTTTATCATCTTCCCTTTTTCAAGTCCATGATGAATTAAATGATTTAAGTTGTTTACGCATGCATCGTTGTCGCTAATATTAAACGCATATATTATGTTGGTTAAATACACGAAAATGTTACATTTAGCTGACACTACTGATCACTAGATAACGCTACTCTACTTTGAAAACAGAACTTTTTTTTTTTTTTAAATAAATATTTGATGTCTTTATTATTTTTCCGATTTTATCAAATAAAGTTGTTTTTATTTTCAATTTTGCAGTTTTTCGGGTTCCGTAGTCAACAAGTAACCTTATATTTTCGTAATATCTGTCTGTCTGTTCGTCGGTCCGTGGTTTAGCTCAAAAACGATTGGTATTAGAAAGGCGTAATTTGACATGAATATACATGTTAAACACGCCAAAAATGTGTTTTTTAAAGGTTTTATTGTTTTTTTTTATCTTCCCATAGCGTGAAGTATTGTTAAATAGGTCCTTCAAAAATATTAGGGGTGCCGGAAGACCGTTTTTCGATTTAGTTTACTGTTCGTAACTTATTAAGCTTTAAAGTGTCAATTCTTGTTAAAGTCAAATGTCCTCCCCGCTCTACCTACTGAACGGTTGTTGTTAGAAACTCAAACGTCATATCAGTAGTATGAATATATAAAAAAATTATTAGGACAACTATCACACTGAAGTTAGCTTTACAAGTTTACGAATAATAGTCGGCCAAATGTATTTTACTTGAAAATCTTAAACAACTCTTCGTGCACGAGTCCGATTTGCGCTTGCCCGGTTTTTCTTACGAATATATGTTAATAGAAAATTATTCATAAGAAAACATAATATATGGGTGACTATTAACGAGATATTTTTAAAACTTTACTAAGGAGCAAGAATTACTAAAAAATATTAAATACTCGAAATGACCTACTAACGGTAGGAACAAGTTTTATCTAAAATGGAAACTAAAATTCTAAGTATCAGAGTTAAATAATAAATTAGGGGAAAACTTGGACCTAACTAGATTCGTTCGATACTTACAAGTTGAAGAGATAGTAGAATATCACGCAATAAAATCTCTGAATATGCCAAATTAAAAAAGAAAGAACAAACCGATCGTCAAGTTGTTATAAGAATTATCAGGCTGTTTTAGGCCCTTTAAATGGAAGCTTTTATCTGAATGTCCAGAATAAGCAAAGTTAAATTTTATTAATATTAAACAAATACGAAATAATAATATTAAAATGACGGCGTAATTATTAAACGACTTCAATAAAAGGACTATTTCTTTTTTTTTTGTATTTTTGGCAAGACGTGTCGATTCTATTGCGCATTAAATTGGAAAGAAGAGCAACTGGGCTATTCTATGGAGACACGCGCGTTATCCACAGAAATACCGGTAGATTTTCCATAATTGGTTACATCTATTGGGTAGTCCCTAGCAGTAGGGTGATGATGATGATATAGAGGTGGATGATCACTTGCAGAATTTTTTACTAAGGTTATCTTAACACTCCAATATAGGTCGATGTGCACACGGTACCCGTGGACCACGTAGACGAAGCCGCGATTTACATCTAATAACATATAAACGTAACAAGGAACTTTTAAAACCATATCAAAAACTCTCTTTGCTTTGTTTGACTTTTGTAACAAAACGTATTTAACTTGTGAAGCTAATGTCGTATAAAATATCACGTGGATTTTATTACTTTCCTTCAATTAAAGGACAGGTGTGGACAATCTGGGCAATCTATAAAATTAGTTGATTAGTAGTCAGTTATCAAGAGAATCATCATAAATTATCGAATAGGACATAAAACAGCTACAGTGCTATCAATAAACAAGGTGTAGCATCAGAGTAAAATTGCAATATTAGTATTAGTCTAAATTCATATTATGCACAGAATAACCAAACCTACTACCTTTTACGGGTAAATATTACTTCCGTAGACCCTCGTACTATAACCTAGTAGTAACTACCTTTACTAAGTCTCTGTTTTATAATAAAAGTTTTGACTAATACTAAATGCAGTTTTTTTGTGTTAATTTACTCCAACGCTAAACTTTGTTTATTAATAACACTGTTATAGATAAATATTAATTAGTGCATTTCGAATTTCAATGGCTTCCTTCTAGAAGAAATCAGTTGGACGGGAGGCAACAAACTCTTTAAAGGTATTTTGTACTGCCTCTCAGGTATTCATTTTTTTTCCCGGCAAGAAGTTATCCAAATTCTGGAAAAAGTAGAAGTCTGTAGGCGCAAGGTGTGGTGAGTACGGCGGATGATGGAGAACTTCCAACCCCAGCTATTCTAGCTTGGAGACCTTCTACTGTGCAGTATGAGGTCGTGCGTCGTCGTGCAAGAGCAGTGGAGCCGAACCATTGACCAAAGCTGGTTGGAGACGTGCGAGATTCTTCATCATTGTGTTCAGTTCTTCACAGTACACATCTGCAGTAAAGCTCGTCGCGTTTGGTAAGAAGCTGTAATGAATTACACGTTAGACCACTAAACAGTGACCATCACTTTTCTAGGGATAAAGTTTTCGCTTAGGGCATTGCTTGGGTGCTGAACCAATGTCCAACCAACTTGCTGAGCGCTTACGATTGTCGAACGGGATCCATTTCTCGTCACAAGTAATAATGCGGTTCAGAATTCCATGATTTGTATACCTATTGAGCAGTGCAAAGCACGTCTCGACGCGTACTTCGCGCTAGCGATCATTGAGTTCGTGGGATACCCATTTGTCAAGCATTTTTCGTCTTTTAAAGCTTCTGCTAATTCAGCCGTAGATTGGGTTTCATCAGCTTCCACAGTTGCCTTTAATTCGTCATTGTCGATCAAAGTTTTCGGACGACGGGGTTAATTTTTCAGATCAAACTTTCGGAACGGAAGCGGGCAAACCAATAACGGGTGGTGCGTTCGTTTGTAGTGTTCGCCCCGTAAACCTCGTTGATGGTGCGTGCCGCTTGTGCCGCTTTGCTGCCACGACGGTATTCATACTTCGTCATCATCATCATCATCAGCCCATATTCGTCCACTGCTGGACATAGGCCTCCCCAATACTTCGTACTCATACTTCGTAATTACTCGAATTTTTAACTTATCCATGTCGACGAAAAATGTTCGAATGCGTTGAAAACAAAACACTAACTATTAAACAAATATGACGATTTTAGAAAAAAAAAATTCTTGTTTTTAAAATAAAATTAATTTGAAATTAGAATTAACAGCCAAAAATAAATATATTGATTTAAAATGGCCAATACAGCAGAACGCAAAAACTTCATATGTAAAGACCTAATATAATTACTACCAAGCTCAAAAAATTCAAGAACCATTAACTTTTTGTAAAGACACGTGATAGAAACCTTCTCCATTTAATTGACATGGATATGTGTATAATAAATCTTAATTGAATAATTGTCAAATTCTTCTTATTCTACTAATACTTCACCAATACCAAAGAATGAAATTTGATATATAGTTTAATGATACAAACGTCATTGGGAAGATACTGGCTTCTAAAATATAGGTAAAACTAGCTTAGAAGTCAGGACCTCAAATATTTATATAACTGGTATTTGTCGAAATAAAGAAATTATGATTATTAAATCATAGTCCGGATTAACATATAGTGGAATAATAAGAGTTTAATTAGAGTGAAATGGCTTAAGAATTAAGAATTAAGCTTAAGACCATCAGACCACGTAATTAATGCAACACAACCTATCTCTACATTTCAACCTGAACATACAGAATTGAACAGCTACAAACGGGATCTTTATGATGACCGAGTGGCATACTGACATGAGTACAATTCCAGTGCCAAAGAAAAATGACACTTAAACTTTTCTGAATACAATATGGATTCATTTGTGTGCATAAGCACGGATTATTGTCAGCCTGTTTCATGTTTTGAACGTGGAACCGTCTGTTGCGGTGGTAAGGTTATATGTTTGTTTTTATGGTCTGTGGTTAATCTGTGATCGTAGACGTTTAAAATTTAGGAGTTTTAAAGCTGGATCTAGATGTGAAAGCGTTTTTGTGCACTTATTTCTCTGTCTTTCTACAGTTTGACAATTGACAGACGCATTTTTGATTAGCTAAAAAGGTCAAAAAGCATTGAACACCAACGTTAGTGATAGCATGGTGATAACAAAAAAAAATGTTACCGAAGACTAGGTTCTATGAACAAGATTCCTTTGCATTAAATGAAATAAAAAATAATTTGTAAGATAATTTGGCGCGAATCTGTAAAACCTGTAACGTGTTGGTTTCATGGTGATTTTTGGTTCGTAAAATAATCTTATGATGAAAATAGAAAATAAAATTGTGAAATGGCAGAGTAAATAGTATTTAAACAAGAAAATACTTCGTGGACTAAGTGTGGTATTAGTAAATAAGTCACCTGTTTCACTTTTTTAATCATTCGTTTAGCATCAAACTAATGAAATTATAAAAGATTTAATACAAATTTAAAAAAAAAATTGAGCAAACTAAATCTTCTTAAATGTTATTTGTTGGTAAGTTATACCAATAGTATGTATATTTATTTAGCCATATTTCTATTTATTAAAATCTTCATGTTGAAAGCTAATAATGGCTGCCCTACTAGGCACAATGGATCGTGAAAGGGAAACTATTAGATGATGAAAGTCTAGGGAAAGCTAACAACTTTCTCAGAGAATCTAAAAGTCCCGTCAAGGCTTATTACTTGTATTGGTTAAATTCAAAGACTACTTTAAAGATTCAATTTTTCCGACCAATATTAATCATCGTTATCAACGATTTATTTATTTTATTGATAAAAAATATTAATATTACTCTACTGAAAAAAATGAAGCATGAAATTCGCTAGGTCGTAAGCATTTAATTCAGGAATAACTTGTTGTTCATAATCCGTTGGTTAGGTGGGGAAACCTATACACGTTTTTTTCTCTTGTATAAATCCTTTTCTCTCTAATAAAAAAATATAAAAGATATGTTATTAGTTATTACACGTTGTTACTTATGATATACCTACTGTGCGCTGAGAGGTCAATGACCGTTTTTTGTCAAAATGCCTACATTTGTTCACTAGTATAAAAATAAACATGTAAATTTTATATATTAAAATAAAATCTGTTATAACAACTTTAATATTTTTCAAAATTATTATCTTCTTTGTAAATCTATACTAATATTATAAAGCTGAAGAGTTTGTTTGTTTGTTTGAACGCCCTAATCTCAGGAACTACTGGTTCGAATTGAAAAAATCTTTTTGTGTTGAATAGACCATTTATCGAGGAAGGCTATATAACATCACGCTGCAACTATTAGGAGCGAAGGAATAATGGAAAACGCGGACGAAGTCGCTGGCGGCCACTATTTATTATATTAATGATTCGATAACTACGCGTATATATATAATTCATATTACCTATTAACAATTTAATTTGATAAACACCTTTAATATAAATTCTTAAAAAATCCACCAGCCCCAGGTTTAGCCCATTACTATAGCATTCTGAATGCAAAATTGATCAAATACCATAAATTTATTTAAATTTAGAATCATTTAAACAACATTACCTATTAGAGAAGAATTTACGAACATAGTTTTTTTTTATTCTTATTTTGGTATGATCCTTTTTATTAAAATAAGTTTCCAAGCCGGAGAACTGACATTACACTAACATTCAAATATCATTTGTTTCAGAATAACAACAACATGTACGACTGACCCTAAAGACGATAGTGTTAAAGTTGTGATATAAGTGAACTTAATTAGAAAATTGACAGTGCTGTGAAATAGTGACGTCAAAATGAGGAGCAGAGTGCAATTTGTTGCGACGGCGGCGCTTGTATTATTTGGTAAGTTTGAACAATGTAATATCCTTTAAATGTGGGCCTCTCAGATGAGTGAAGTGCATTCTTAAAGAAGTGTTTTCAAAACATATGGCGACCGCTGAACATGATATATAGTTCCACATCACCAAAGCTAAGTTGCGAGCACTAAAAAAACTCTACTACTCGTACAAATTAACATGACACCTGAAGACCTATTCTATTTTCGTACGAGTTATAATTCCTATAGCTTTATCGTTGAGCTATCAGCATATGAAATTTTGCTATTTTTAAAATAATCCTTATTACCAAGACATTACGATAAATGAACGATTATAGTAGAAGTAGAAGAAAACCTGTAAGTGTTTTTTAACAACACAAGATCTTATAAATTTCCAACTTGATTGCTATCTTTTTGCAAAAGAATAATTTGACTCAAATTTCACTATCTAGACATGTAATCTTATCATGTTAATGTATAGAATAAGATATAAATTGAGAGTTTCATAAATAGCACAATCCTTCTATACATCATCAATTTTGGTAAATAATGCCTCTTAATTACTTTCTCTAAGTAATCTAAACATCGTTAGATGGCGTCCTAAAATTAATAACTAGAAAATTTGTCATTATTTGTTCTATTTTAATTATATTTATTATTCATTTATAGATATTTTGCGCTTTAGTAATCATCATCAATTCATTTATTTTGGGTCGAAGCAGTTTATATTTTTCTTTCATACGTCTTGATAAGATTTACACTCGTAAACTAGGTATATATGTTATTATAAATTTACGAATATAATATTTTATGTCTTGTTGGGTCTCTGCTAGCGCAATAGATAGAGCATTCAATCGGATTGCGAAAGTTTGTGGGTTCAATTCCTATTTCAGGATACCACGGGCATTTTTTGTCAAAAATATTTATTATACATACATGCAGGTCAAACCTGGGACCTCCTTTTTTAAGTTAGTTAATTAATATCTATTTTAATTGCTCGATCGCTTAGGAAGATGACTTATTTTTGTATGAGTTTGTGTATCATGTATAATATTATGGTCAAATCATAATATTAACGGCATCTATTGAGTTTTGTGTTGAGTTAAAATTCAGATCCTACTGAATCTTGTAGTATACATTTTACTGTTTAAATGCTGTGTGATCGCAAATAAACGATTTCCTTTGTTTGCATTCATTGTATGCTAAGCAATAAAGTATATTTGAGTAGTGCAGATTTAGAAATGATATGTTTTGCGTGAAATAGCCGACTGTTTATTTTACAATTAGTCATTAGTGTGAGCTATGATTATATGTTTTTCACCAAACATAATTTATGGAAAATATTGACGTATAACTGATTTTGTGTTTGTTTATAGCTATTTGTAAATATGGAGATTAATATTTGGTTAAGTTCGATATTAACTGTTAATTCTTGAGCCGAGCAAATCGTAAGAGCACTATATACTTATTCTCGAAGCACTTCGTCGTTTTTGGACCCCGAAAATTTAGTTTTGGATTTCAGTAGATAACCAAAATTATCGGGATATGAGACATTATATACTCGTATATATTATAAAGTCTCAATTGCATAGCTTTTTTACTGAGGCCCGTGACCGTTGATGTTAAGCAACTTTCGCAAGGGTCGGTGACGGGATGTATGACCAAAAAATTACTAACTCTAAATACTCCGTGCTTCGGAAGGAACGTTAAGTTTTTGTACAGGGTTTATTTGCAGTCGTTATCCTCTAACATGCAATGGGAAAACGTGGAGGGTCATGGTCCTCCTCAATCATCCATAAGGAAGGCCTGAGCCCTTGCAGTGGGTACGAAGAGGTATTGATAATTATGATGATGAGCTTATAACACGATAAAAAGGGCAAAGAATAAATAGATCAAGATTCTGCTCACTTTTATTGAATGTTATTTTTTACCCGAGTCTTAACATGTCGGATACAATTAAAGTGACGATCCAACAAAATAAAACTTCCTTCAAGCTAAAAAACATAACATAGTTAATTTTGCACTCCAAGGAAAAATAAGTAGTCACTAATTTCTGTGCTGACTTTGGAGTACGTGACTAATTAAAATTCCGTATTATCCAATTATACAGTCATTTCCCTCGAATTACTTACTGAGTACAAAAACGAAGAGGCAAGGGTTCTGTGAAAATTGGAATATACATGTTCATTTAAACCTTTTTAGTTTTTAACGTTCTCTTTGTCTTTGATTAGTGCGTTTAAATATATAATACTAGCTTTTGCCCGCGACTTCACCCGTGTGGTCTAGTTTTAAGTCCAGGAATGATAAAATTCCATAAAAATCCCCTAATTTACCCTTAGGGGTCGAATTTCGTAAAATCTTAGTCGTAGTGAGCACCTAGGTCCTAAAAAGAATCCGCATGCCAAATTTAAAACACCTAGTACTTGTAGTAACGAAGTTTCATACAAACTTTTATCCTCTAATTTAGCCCCTTCGGGGTGGATTTTACAAAAATCCTCTCTTAGTGCTTCTCTACACCTAAGAAATCTTCATTTCAAATTTCAACTTTCTATGCTCAGTAGTTTTGACTGTACGTCGTCTTTCAGTCATTCAGTCACTCCGTAACGCAAGAATTTACTCAGTAACGGAAGAGAGATGGATGAAACATTATAATAATAATATAATATCGTCAGTGAAGTTATATTCATTGGCAAAAAAGCTAAACTGCGACAATAGACACAAATTACAATTTCAAACATTAAATATTTATAGATCAATACATACTATAAAACAAAGTCGGTTGACGTCTGTCTGTCCTTATGTATACTTACATCTTTTTTTTAATAGAAAGGCTGATTCAAAAGGAAGGTTTTTATGAAAGCTATATTATAAAGAGGAAAGATTTGCTTGTTTATATTGATGTATCTGGTTCACTGTAAATACTGACCGTCTTATTCTAAGACGAAGACTAATAGTAATTAGTACCAGGTTTAAACAATAATTAAACTGAAATAAGTCAACATGTCTCTCTCCTGTCATTGTAAATTTTAGGCTACCAGTAGTTTAAACCAAGAACTAACTTTAGTCCGTATTTTTAATTTAACATAAAGGTATTTCTGTGAATAATATGATGATTGTTTAATACATTTAATATTTTGGCTAATATGTATATCAAGAGCAATTAAGTTTTTTTTTCAATAATAATTTAGCTCTATATCATAAAAAAGCAATTCCTAAAACGACGATGGAATTAAATCAGCGAAAATTATCGAAAATTAAAATTATGAAGAAGGAAGTAATGCCTTCATTGAAAAAACAAAATTGCGTGTAAAACATTAACTTTTACTTATTTACTCGCATTGACGATCACACCTCTAATGATACGTTTGTCAGATCAATGATCTATAGATCGCGTTAGACAACGCGCATGGACGTAACCGTTATTGATTTGATTAATGGTTTTGTTTTTAAATTGTAACGTAATTGACACTGTTCTGAGGAACTGGTTTGAACTATAATGTGCATCAAAGTATAATTTTATATTTTTAGGGGGTGCAATTTGTTTGGAGAATTAACAACTCATTAGATTTGCAATTTGATTTTAAATGAAAATTATGTAAAATGATTATGTTAGAATATTATCTATAAATACGAGTATATATAACTCAAAGTTGACTGACTGACATAGTGATCTATCAACTTACAGCCCAAACCACTGGACGGATCGGGCTAAAATTTGGCATGCAGGTAGATGTTATGACGTAGGCATTCGCTAAGAACGGATTTTGATCAATTCTATCCCCAAGGGGATAAATTAGGGGCTGAAAGTTTGTATGAAACTTTATCAGTTTTAAACCGATCGGGCTGAGACTTTGCATGCATAAAGCTACTATGGCGTAGGCATCCTCCAAGAAACGGAGTTTGATAAATTCCACCCCTAAGGTGATAAAATAGGGGATGAAAGTTTGTATAAATCTTCTTAGATTTTCGACTGATTGAACTGAAATTAAAGATTGGAACTACTATGATGAAGCGGACGTCCGCTTAAATAGGATTTTGATAAATTCAACCCCCATGGGGATAAAATAAGGAATGATGGAGGATGTAAATGTATTAGTTTAAACCTATCAGAACCTAATGGAACGAATAAATAAATATTCGTTAGAAATGCTGCTTCAAAGTAACTTTATCACGCGAACGAAGTCGCGGGTAAAAGCTAGTAATAAATAAAGTTAAACGCACAAGGTGTTTTTGTTAGTTAATTCTCTTATATTCACTAAATATAAAAATAAATTAATGAAGGTCGCGAGCTTTAAATATATATTTATGTTTGTATATTTATACATAGTTTATGGCCAACCAAAAAGATTACGGAGCACTGCTGAAGAGGTTCAAAATTAATTGAATTCAAATCTATTTAAGTATTTAATCTTTTAAAATATTGTAACAATTGTATTCCATCTACACTTCATTGCTTAAACGATTTTTAATGGTTTGATGAAAATTTGAAGCTTTAATGAATGTTCTAAATTTGTATCGGTATTGTCGCTTCAACTAATAACCATTTTAATAGACGTATGTGCAAATGGCTGATTTCCGCGACTTTGTCCACGTGAATAAAAGTATCACCCACGTGTGATGTAGTTTCCTGTTGGTGAAAGAATTTTCATGATCGTATCAGTATTTCCGAACATTACTCCCTACAAACAAACAAAGTTACAGAAATTATCTCATTATAATATTAGTACAGATTAAGTATATTTTATGACTGAATAATTTAACCTGTTACTTAGACCACATAATGTCGTGTGTTTTATATTCATTACATAGTTTCTTTTTTGGATTTTACAGTTAGTGAATGCATCAATATTTTGCTTGGTTACTTAGTGGGTTAATTGTCCAATTTTAAAAGCTATAGCGATCCTGAAGGTTTAGCAATTGTGATAGAGATAGATGAAATTATGTAACGTTTGAAGTAGCAATCGCTCTCGGAAAGAATGATGATAAAACGTTATAAAAACTAAGTAAAACCTATCGAAAGATTGTAGTTAGCGCTCTACTCTTTTGTTTTGATAATTGTTTATAACTTTCAAGCATCATTTTGCTTGTACAATTCCAATATTCGTTTAATTAACTATATCGTACCTCCAACATCTTAAAAAAAGACGTCGCTACCTAAAGTAGCGTGAAGTTCGTGAATATATTTGAAATATTGAATTGAAACAGATGGTTGAACTGTAGCATGATTATTAAAATTAGATAATTAGTCTTCAGTTCAGTCTGCCGTATAATTATCCTGCCATAATGTCAAAAACTCTAAAATAAGGTCGATTTAGAACCAGCAACTGATTGACCTTGAACTCGGATTCAGTTAGGCTGATCACGTGTTGGCGGCTTTCTAGTTTACGAGACTTGTGGCTGCAGAATAAGATTGAGAGAAAAAAAAACAGATAAACTTTACCAAAGACAAAGTAAAAATCTTTTTCTTATGACTTATATACATCGTCAATTTTTAAGTAGATCTAAAAAATTATTAACTTTTATGTCACTTATACTGCACAAATATGTGCGGTAAAAAATAATAAAATGAAAATATTTATTAATCGGTTTGCTATTAACGATGCATCGTCATTAAATTTGAAAATTTTTAGTAAACCTTTTTTTACATCGTCAAACATACATTTAAAAAAAGTTTTAATTAAAAAGTTCTTATTATGAAGTCTGTGAAAAATAGAACTTTCTTTTTTTTATATAAGAATGCATGCAACGGTGTTAACAGTCCGACAAAACAGATTCGGTGGACAGACAAACTCAGTACAGCCGGGCACACATGGATTTAACGGTATTTTAAATGTAGCGAGAGAGATAAGTCGAATGCCTTCACGTGTGTACATGAGCGTTACACTAAACTTTTTTTTGCGGAAAGCACCGGTATTCGTATGCACAGGATGTCCGAAAAATGTTCAAAATATAAATTTAATTACCCGTTTCGATATATGAGGACTTAAATAGTGACATAGTTACGAGGATATTGTTAAAGTGTAGTAGTATGTAAGTCATTAATATGGTTAATCGATATACTTGTTTTGAAACGTATGTATGTGTTTAGAAACATACACGAGTTAAAATTAATAAAATGTAGAGTATGTGAATAGATGTATAAAAAAAGACATTCTATCTATTATATTGCTATAAAAAAATTTAATAGCGTTAGTGTATATTATATTTTTGTACAAAAGATTATTAATATTTTATTTTGTAAATACTGTATGTGGATAACGTAATAAAAAGTAAATGTTAACGCCCCGTTGTTAACTGCGTTGAAACACTCGCACATAATTCAGGTTTTATTACAATAGCATCAGTATGAAAGTACAAAATGTTAATTTTAATTAGCAGTGCACTTAGCAGGCTAGCTGTATATTTTTATGACTTTTAAAAATTTATTGCATTGCGATTTTCAGCTTTATTGGGTCTCGCGATGCATACTTGATTACATTCCAAATAAGTAAAACAATTTTTGAAGGACTTATTTATTTTAAAATCTGTTAATTCTACGAACACTTCACTTATTTAAAAGATATATCTATATATTGTATAATACTGGTTGTTTTATATATATACGATATATATATGACAACTATAATGTATAATATATGTATACTAATATATATGTATACTAGTTGCCTATGTCAACCCCGTATATGTAGCTACTCTTAGGTGAATTTATTTTTAAAATCTGTCTAGTCGCTTCCGCTGTCTGTATGCTAAGATCTTTTAACTTATTTAAATGCTGTTTTCATAAAAAAAAAAAACAGAGTGATACAAGCGGAAGGTTTATAAATGTATAATGCAGGACCACGCGGGCGAAACCGAAACAGAAAGCTAGTTAGCTAGTTATAAGAAAATGAAAGAAATTTTAATACTTCTATTACAAGTAATTTTTTTAGATCCAGATTTATTTAATTTTCGGAAATATTAATCTTATGCTGTCTTAGGTATTATTGATACTATTTAATAGCAATGATAAATCGTAATTTGAATGATTTTAAAGACTACAAAGGCTTTACGATCTCCGTAGATGAGTGGCACGCCAGTTTCAAGGTGTCGTCATCTATGAGGTCCCGGGTTCAATTACCGGGTCGGGGACCTCAAAGAGGAACCTACTACAATATGGCGATTTTCTCCAGTTGATTTTAAAGTCTATATTTAAAACATTAAGGTTTATAATTAAATGAAGAAATTTGACAGGCTTGTATAATCTGACGTGCTGTTGACTGTACAAAATGAACTTTTCTATATTCTCTCTGGTGTTAGTGTTGTTTTATCTTCGGTTTTCCAGATTTTTATAATACAAGTGCTTTAGCTAGGTATTTAATTTGAATTCAAGTAATGTATGTGATACTAATATTGTATACTAGCTACTTTCCTGCGAATTCTCCCAAGTAAATTATAGCCGCCTGCGTATACAGGTGTTTTTCAACGCATCTTTGGGATTTTTCTGTTTCTAATTTTATTAAGAGTACATCAAAATACGTTCATAATTCTTATGATTTGACTCAGATGATTTTCATTTTGTGAACTATTGGTTGGTTATATGCTTTGTTTTCGTATTCAGAAATACAAGAAGTATGAATATACTGGTATTTTTCATTGCCCCTTTACGATATTGGTTCACCATTGGAAGGATCATGGTCATTCTTGATAAGAATTTAGGGTAATTAGTCAGTAGTTTTTTTACATACTTTTTGGGTATTGGTGGCACTGTTATTATAGGTCCTGTAAGGGTCGGTGCATATCTGATAAAAGATGCCTGTCATCGGTCATGGAACGTCTGAGCTGATAAATTTATGATATGAGATTTAACCGTGCACTCTAGACGGATGATCGATGGTGCATCGAGTACTATGTGTACTTCTATGAGACGTTTGACAAATCTTCCGTCAGAGTTGCATTACCCTTTTAAAATCTAAATCAAGGCATTTGTCGTCTTTGAAAAATATTAGATGTATTATAAGGCAGCTTTGTTTGGTTCCGGTATACGCTACGAATGTCTTCAATTTGAGTTTAATCGACAAAATTTGGTGTGATTTGAACTTATATCATTTTGATGTGTATGTGGACCCTTACGGGCGCATTTCTTTGTGTTCTTCACGTAGCCAAGGCAATCTCTTGGTGGCGATCATTCAAAAACATTTCATTTCAAATTCGATTTCCTATAAATAATGTATACGAGATAAATTTTTAAACGTCAATTCGAAGAATGTTGCTCCTGTAAATGGTCTGTTTACAAAATTACCTACTATGGTTCTTACATACTCAGTGCACGCGCATTTGGTGAGAACGGAAAATGTATAAAAAGGTGAATTTATGTTCGTTTACTTGTTCATTCCAATGGCATGAAGCCAACACCTAACTTTAGTTGAAAGTTAAGCTAGTGCAGTTGTAGACATTGAATATACTATGAATACGTAATATACTTGACTTAAGTGTAGTATTTCATAACATAAATTGTAATTATTTAAAAATGACGTTGAGTACGGATATTATATGAGTAAGAGGGAGCATGACGAAGTTAATATATCGAAAATTAGTTTTAAGAGTACGAAGCCTGGTTAGGTTAGGTAAGTAACCTATCGTTAGCGCCTGGTTAGAGGGCTCTCAAAACTTTTTATTTTACTTCGTGTGTAATTTCTGGATGTTTTTTAATATTCTTCTTTATTATCAATAAATGAATAGAGATAATGTACTTTTCCTCGTCTTGTGCCTACCAGTACATTTGTTCGTTATTTTATATTTATTATTAGCTTGGTATTTTATTCATCACTATTATTTCATTTTGTGGAGATACAAACCACGTTTTCTCTTGTGATTAATTAAGGATATGTTTACAGTTTGAAATACCATAATTTGTAATTCTTTTTGTATCTAAAATGTTGATTTTAAGTTTAGGGAAAATCATTGCTTTTTATTAGATACTACATAATACTAAATATAAATTGACATAAATAAAAGTAAAATACAATAATACTTTCATATTATTGTAATTTACTTTTATTTATGTCAACTTCACTACTGTGAATATACATAAAACAGTAAAGACAGGTTTCGTTCAGTAGAAAGCATCGTGTATTAACAAACATATCCCATGTATCTCCCGTCATAAACTAGGTTGTACTAATGATGTATAGGCAAATCAATCAGATGTTTTTATTTATGCACCCTATGACGAAGATTTAAGAGTTATTTTTGTTATAAACGATACGCTTATACACGAAGTTGATCGTACTTATGATGAACGACCATTTCGCTATTATAAATAGCTTTGACATTTTCCTGTACATTCTAGTGAGAACCTGTCCGTTGATGTTATAGATTCAGCCATGAAATCGAATTTACGATGCCTTACGGCTGCCTAAAGATTTATGTCAGAAGTAAGAAGGTCGAACATTGTAATTTAATAATTCGAAAGGGAAGGAAGTGCAAATAGATTGCTTATTGAAACGGGACTTCTGTATGATGGGCGGATAAATAAGGATAATTTATTTCATATTGATTATATTCGAACTGCGATATTTTGAGTCATTAACGTTGACTCAATAGTCGATAGCTTTCATTTTCATATTATTGAATATCAATAGTTCATTTGAGTTCTATGCTTATTTATAAGGTAAGTATCTCTGAGATTTGACGCTGGCTATCCATTTGATGTCTCGGATACATTTTTTTTTCAAATTATAAACAATACACACTCGACAAACGGCTACATAATAAAAATTTACTTGTATCTCCAAAATTACTTAATGGAGATAATTAAAATATTGCTTTTCCTTATAATTTTACTTTCACCCATTACTGACTAATTAGTTTTATGTGGTACCTGATTGCAAATTTCTACAATAAAAAATCAATCTTGATCTTTTTTGAAAGTTGAATTTATGCTTTCGAATGATTTCTATAAATATTAAACTACAAATTCAATAACCATAAAATTAATTATGGACGTTTAGTAATGTATTAATCATGTACGTAATTATTTTTATTGATGTTCCTATACTATAGTATCAGAGATTTCGCTAACTTCCTAACATTAGTTTTATTGATTACAAACATATTTTGAAGGTATCGATTACCATTTTAATCGAAACAACTTAGTTCGTTGACATCATTTTACTAACAAGACAAATTATCGACAACTTTATTAAGTATGCAAGATTAGTCAATTCAGAAAAAAATACTGCTTCAATTACGCTCTGTTGCCTCACTCAAGTTGCACAGAGTTATTATTGTGATTATCAAATGCAACAGCTGCATTTGATTGAAGCTTCAGTTGCATGTTGATACATTTATATATCGTAAAGGATACATTAGATCTAACTTTTTATAAATTTTAATCAATAATATACATACTGGCGCATATATTGTCATACTGATCAAGAAGTCGACAAAATCAGCCTATTAAGAGCATTATCAAAGACGGTACCATTGAAACATGAGCTATAAAAAACACAAAAATATCTTAAAATATATGAGACAAAACTTTCACTACTTTGGTTTATTGATAAAATGAGTATATTATTATTTTTGTTTTGGATCTGCGTTTGCTTAAGGTTTAATTAAGTAGCTACGTGTGACATCCTGTTATAAATAACGTATATATATTCGTTCTAAAACATTAATTAGCTAAAATTTACACCCCGACACACTACTAATTAAAGTGATAAAGTTTATGAGGTATCTATAATTAATTTACTTGTAATACCATCTGTTTCCACTCTCGGAAGTAATCATTAATGTAGATAACTAGCTACCTGTATTTTGCTTTAGACTGAGAGGGACTCACGAGTTAAATAATATTTATGATCGATAATGGTACGTTTATTAAAAAAGTTTTCACCTTTATTCACTTTACTAGAGGTTTTAAGAAACGTTATTTCTAAGTAACCTTTTTGTAGGGAGTAAGTATCCTAGATTTTACAGGATGTTATTTGTTTTAAATGTTTGAGTATAAAACTATGCCGATTGCCGAAGCTCATATTAATACTTGCCACTAAATATTTTTACCCTTATAGTGATAGATGCCAGCTTCTAATATAAACAAAAAGAAATTTCAACATATAAAATATACTTTACTATCAAAAACATAAATTCACGTAACTTTACAGTTATAAATTTGAGTGTACTCTAAGGTACTTACTTTGGACCACAATTTTATTTAAACAGTAAAAAAGACGTTAATCACCGAAGCTTAAACTAATTATGGAATCAAACTAGGCGACCATCTCCGAACTGATTGAACGCCAACGGCCGTTAACTGGGCATGAAAGGCAATTACCTTATAACCAGATCGGGTTAATGATACGTCTTTGAACTTTAGATCTTTGTAACAACCGCCGACCCTTTATTTATTGAGTAAAGAAATAGACGCTGTAATTATGCTATATTTAGATTATCGCGTTGCATACCAGTTTCAGTTAAATTGATTTTTATTACGAGATTATGTTAATTTCAACAATTGTATTATTATCATGTTAATATGTGAAATATATTAATTGTGTAATCTGTACATAGTAAATTATGTTCGATAGTTGTGATCTCTTGTCTAAATTAACAGGGTGGGATTAGATTAATGAGTAATATTATTGTTTGTTTAGGAGCCTTTAATCGATGTTTGTTAATAGGAAACAAGCTTGTGAATGTTAGTCACTACTTTAAACATGAACCCTTAAAGTTCACGTAATAAAGACTGTTTTAGTTTAAACGTTCTGCTTCTGTTATTCTGCTTATCCAATATAGTGTTTACACGTAATTAAAACCATTTAGAATTCAAATTAAGATCGATGTCATGATAAAGTGGCCCGCTCGTTTGTTTACTGTCAGTTATGTTAAGTTTTATGCTTTTTTTTCTTTTTTCGCATAAATCACGCTTGCTATTGTAATTAGATAAACACCTTTTTTGTAACTAATGTCGTATACTTTACTGAATAACGGTTACGTGCAAAAGTTGGGAATGAAACAACATTATTTATTTTTTACTAATTATTTAATGTCTTCAACCAATTATGTTGAGAGTTCATTAACTCTGAGGTATTATGTAAATAATGTTGTCATTATTTATAACAGGATTCTTATTAGTGGTTATAAAATTAACTGTTTATTTATTTAATTGTTCATTGTTTATTGAAACAGTGATATATGCTTTTTGACTGGGTGTTTTTATCAAATATCACGTGATTTAAAAATCCCAATACGTACTTGTAGTTGGTTTTCTGATAATAATGGTTTTGCTGCTAACTGTTTGAGTTGAAATGGACAATTTTTGAGAAGTTTATTTAAAATCTCAAAACACTCTCAGTTAATTGAGCAACTTAATGGCGACAATACAAAAGAGGAAATATATACATTTGGACAACTTCACTCGTACTGAACCAGTTTTATAATTGGTGCGTTAATAACATGAAATTCTCGTCTGCATCTTGAAACCGATTATATGATAAGGATAGCATCATATGAGCTGAAGGAGACGGAGTCTTATAAACCGTTCGTCCCCATTTCTTAAACGGTTTCTTGGTAAGCCAATTTCACATGGAAGGAAACAGTGGTGCCATTATACGTATTTACGGGAAAAGTAATTGCTAAAGATATTTCTGTTATTGGTGTGTGTTTGAAATATATTATTTTACGTGTGGAAATAGCTAAGTATAGTGATTTTACAATCATTATAGATTCCTGTAAGCTAACACCTGATTTTACTAAGCATGGAATTTTCTGCAATGATACTTAAAATATTAACTAGGCCCCCTTACTCTCTAGCCATAGGATAGGATATATTAGCGAATATTATGACGATATTCATTTTCATTTTATTATATTGATATTGCTTTTAATGAATAAACTTTGGATAAATTACCAAGTATGAAATCCATTTTCATCATTCATTCTTGGTCACTACGTGTCAAAAGTCAAATGAAACGAAATAGGGATATAACATCTCTATGACGTATCGTATCCTATAGTAGAGTATAGATAGAAAAGTAAGGCTGTCGTTTTGCAGATAATCAACTCAGTCTAAATATTTGATTTGTAGTCTTTGATATGCGAAAAATAAATTTTTAATTAAAGATAAATGCTATTCACTTGTAAAGGCAAAGGAGATGATAAAGTTATTTATTAGTTTTGGAAATGTCCAAATTAGTGTTAAATAACTTTTAGATGATTATTTATTTATTTATAATATTGACTGTTGAAAAGTACTTTTTGTTTATTTTAGAGAATAAGTCAAAGGCAAAAATACAGATATCGACCTCCGTTGTGGAATGACTTGGTTTCAAGGTGTTGCAATCTCTGAGTTCCCAGGTTTGATCTCAGTAGTCAATTTAAAAAAAAAACTTTATCTTTCTCAGGTCTGGGTTACCTTTGTTATTGCGGTTTTCCATAATATAATACTTTAGCTACTAAATCTGGGAATTTATGTGATATTGTCTATGAATGTACTGAATGGGCCCCGAAACTACGGAACTGATTATAAAAATTCTCTCACATTCGGGAAGCTACATAATACGCGGGTGTCATTAGCTATAATGTATACGGGCGAAGTCGGGAAAACGGCTAGTCTAATATATCGAGTTTCAATTTTTATTGCAAACATGCAAAGATGCGGGCTTAGTTTACATGATATAAGATAAAGAAAAATGTAATTTTATACAGAATGAGGGTTTGCATATTTAAAAAAAATTAGATGCTAGCTTTATATTTTTTTATGTCATGATGTGTAATAATTGTGATTAACCAAGATTTAATAATACCATCTATTAGAAAGGCCTGAGCTCTTGCAGTGGGGACCTAAAAAGGGCTGATGATGTGCAAAATATTGTTCATTGGCACAATAGTTCACATGTTTTTTAAAACAATTTTTAATTAGATTAAGTAGTTTCTTTCTTTGCGCATCGATAACACCAGCTTTGACTTTCACAATAGTTGCAACAGCATCTGCAGCTGCATCTGCAGCATGTGTGCAGATGCAACCGGGACTAACACTTAACGTTCCTTTCAAAGCACGGAGGAGTTCTGGATTAAAAAATTGGTCACCCATCCTGTGACTACCCTTTTCGAATGTTGCTTAACTTCCTCATTGCTCAATACTGAACCATCTCATTTTCCTTGAGTTTGAGAGTAATTAGTTAGACATAGTTTTTGACAATTTTGTCCCTATTTCATTGATTAGACTGCTTTGCCATTCTGTAAAAAAAAAAACACAAATGCCAAAATTTATTATTATACATCTTTAGATTGTTTATTTTTTTATTAATTTTAGTGAGCAGTTCGTTATATTTTTTTTTGTGATGTACTCATTGAGACCATTAATTTGATACCCATATTGCATATCATTAAAGAAAAAAAAATGTTTATTATTTAGAAAGCGTCAAACGTCCGCTATATTGGATCTTAAAAAATATATAGCCAGTGTTATCCGGGATGATGTAAGGTTTCTAATGATAACTTATACGTTTACATCCTCTGAGTCCTAAATAAATACACTCCTTTTTTGGGCAGTCGTCGCTCATATCTTTTATAGCTTAGCTGACGTTCAATTAAAAAAAACGACTTCAAAAGGTTACAATGGTTTTACCCACTATAAATATCCTATAAAAAAACAATACATCTCTTTTTTGAGCAGTATTGTAAAAGCTAGTACTCGATGGAGCTGTTTATTTCTCTATAAAAAGAAATAAGCAGCTCCATCGAGTACTATATATATATATAAATATCTAAGCAAAGCCAAGCTAAATCTATGGTTCTTTACTGCTATTCCTTAACAACACAATAGAAATCTTCTCATAATTGGCCGATGATTGTCTTTTCTCTTTGATTTTATGTGCAGTGTGAAGCTTTATTGTAGTATAAAATAGAATACTATTGAGATTCTGGTTTTAACAGACAATGCGCTATTTTAGTTTACACCGTCATCATGAATTTCTACATCTGCAGTTTGTATTATTACCTAACAAGCATCGTGTTTTCAAAAACTGGGTCTTAGGTGAAAACTTCACAGGTAATAAAACAAATATTTAGGACAACAGAAACTCGTTGATAAAACACCGAGCCCTTTTCTTCATCGAGCGAAACTCACAACTTTCTGTGTTAACCAGTATTCTCGCAAATTAAGTATTGTTTAGAAACCCAAACAGGCCCTTTGCGTTTACTCGATAATTGATTTATTCTTTTTGAAAGAATTGTCTTTAAAGGTTCGTTTAGGATACTGACGGTAAATACATTTAACAATTAAAAAAATATAATATACTTAAACAAATAATGGGAGAAAAATTATTTTAAGCGAAGGAATTCATTTACCTTAATAAGTATTAAAGAGTATTTTGAAACACCGCATCATTTTCAACCGACTTCAAAATCGAAAAGCAGGACATATTTTTATGTATAATATTTATGCCTCTGCGCATAGTATACCGATTTTCAAAATTATCTTTTAATCCAAGGATAATGGCTGTTCATATAAAAAATCGAATTATACTAGTATATTTAATATTAGAAAGAAAATATATAATTACACATATATCACTCAATATGTACAATATCTTTTTCTCGATCGTGTCGAGTGGTCATGGTCATCATGAGGCAGCATCATCATTGGTAGCCGATGTAAACCATCGTCACATTTTTCGCGGTATCTTGATCCCTTGGCCGACATTCTAATGCGTTTGTGTAGTGTCTCCAACTGCATACTTTATTTGGTCAGTCCATGGCATGGGTGATCTGCCACGCGGTCTGATTCCTTCGTCTTCTCCCTGGACCACTAAGCGCTCTATCGAGTCATGGTTACGCCTTGAAACATGCCCAGAGAACTTAAAAATCCAAGACTATACTAAGGTTGATAAACGCTGCGTGATGCCCAGTTCTTGAAGTATAGAGGTGTTTGTACGAAATTCTGTCAACATTTTCCTCCAGAACCAGATGTCTAGAGCATCTATCTTCCGCTTTCCCAATTCTCGTAATGTCCACGTTTCAGATGCGTATAAAAGTTTATGAAACATAGTCAAGAAGTCACGAGCCGGGTCTTAATGACTTTAGTTAGGTTACGAGTCTTCGATATTTTCATTATTTTATTTTTACCTTTTAACCACATCACAGTTCGCAATCTGTGTAACTTCCGGCGAGTTGTTATTGAGTCGGTCCACGATAATCATTTTTTTTTGCCCCCGGTTAATCTTTAATCCAAATATGCACCTGATTTGCTCCATTTTGAGAAGCATCCGACGGGAATCCGATGCAAACAAAGTGGTATAGTCTGCATAACGTAAGTTAGCGATTTTGTTACCACCAACCACAACACTATCATTCCTCCTGTGATAGTGAGAGCGCATCACAAAATCAGTGTAAATGTTGAATAGGAGAGGCTATGTTATACACCCTTCATGTAAATGAATACTGTGTAAAACACAGAGATACAAATACACACGAGTACAAGTACATAGCGTGTAGCTATAATACCAGGTTTAGATCATTTACCATCTGACGTTTTCTCTTTTGTCATTGTTTATTTGCTTTAGGCGGCCAATGTTTAAACCAAATACTTACTTTAGTCTCCGTCTTATAATAAGACGTTTAGAAATTAAGGTAGATTTATGAATGGAGCAATTTTAATGTAAGCATGTTTTGACCATTATATTATGTCGTTGTGTTTACACGATTCTCTATGTAAACACTTTACAAGAAGACATGGAAAGTGTATCGTGCGTCGTTTGAATTTTTTATGCAGGGACTAGCTGTTTTCACTTTTAACTGTGTACTTTGGTAGTCAAGTAGTGAAAACGTTAGATGCGATTCGATAATTAAATAGTCATTCAAACATGCTATTAAAAGTAAAAAGGATGACCTAACTTGAATAATAATGGTAGCAAAGGCGCTCGTATCTTTTATTAAGAACTTATATTTTTGGCAAATTTAAATTATAACATCCGCGTATGATATAACTTTTTAAATTTGGTCCTTCTTCCCTTTCCTTTTCCTTTGGTCTTTTGGTCTCGGATCCTATTTCATGCAAAAAAATGAAACAAATATTTCTTCGTTTATAATTTAGTTGGTATAAATGATAGTTAATGGTTACTTATTTGGTTAAAATGAGAATCACCTTTTTTAAGTGAGGCAACAAACTCTTCTACTGAATGTAACAAATACTTTTCTGAAAACCCGTCAAAATCAGTTCAGCCAAATACAAGATAGTCAAACATACAAAAACATGTTAAACTGAGATCCTTCGTTTTTAAAGTTGATTAAAAAATATGATAATGTAGAGAATATTTTAAAATTGTTAGCTCTAGTTATCTCTAGATCATGCCCTGGTAGCCTCAAAGACTTTATGTTCTTATTTGACGAACGTGACGCACAGAGAAATTATATATTTACCACAACATGGAGAAATCGTTCGCAAAACGCATATAAATAGTTTGTAAAGAGTTTTTGTAAGTCTAACAGTGAAGATGTTTAATTCAGAGTTTAAAATAAATGTTACGACTAATATAAGAATCTTTTGACACAAATTAAAAAATAAGATAACTAAGATAGATGGTACAAAAGTGGGTTCTGATATTTCAAAATTTTAAACTATTTATTGAAGACACGCACATGATTTGACATATATCATAACAATACAAAATAAAATAATAAAAGAACAAAATGGAACAAAATATAAATTCAATGAGAAATTGCAAACATGACATATATAAAACTATTTACAAAAACCAGTGTCTGTCATTTACACTATCCGAAAAATGAGCGATTAAATCATTTTATATTATATCAGAAAGATTATTGAAGAACAGCGTAATTTATCAATATTATCGCAATATAAATATATATTTAAAACAAAATGAATTATTTTATGTTAGCTCCTAAAAGGTTTTTCGTAATGGCGCCAGACCGTCCATAAGGGGTTAATGTTATGCGTAATTAGAGCCTTCGTTACAAAAACCAATTTATATTTTACTGTGCTATAATTACATGAAAGTTAAGTAAAGGATACATCAGCGAAGTAATAAACCAAAACCCGTTCATAACATTGTTGTCTAAATATTAATATTCAACAAATCCTATAATTTATATCGAGTTCGAAATTACATCGCAATCTATTTAGTAGTTTTAATATGATTCTACAACAAACAAATAAATGTTCTTTTAATTATTTATAAAATTATATTATTAAGAATTATCGCCTCCAATATTATACCCTCCAATCCGCATTGGGCCAGCGTGGAGGGTCATGGCCCATCCTCCTTAACCATCCATAAGGAAGGCCTGAGCCCCTGCAGTGGGGACGTAAAAGGGCTGATGATGATGATGATTATTAAGAATTTGATTTAATATTATTAATTTGATTTGACCCTTTCTTTAGCTGATTTTTTAGTTTCTTCGTCTAACGAAACGACCGAATGAACTCACAGTATGTCATGCTCCTTTAAAAACCTTTGCGGCAGGCAGCGGTGTCGTGTGCGTCGGGTTGTTACGTTCCCTAAAAATGAGTCTGCTATATGAACTACTTAATTTTATTAATTTTTTATTATTATGCATATTGTATATCAGTTTTATTATCAATGGATTTGTATGACGCGGAATATTGATCGATTAACTTTTTTGTAATTTTTTATGTAATGGAAAGGGACTTCGTATTCTAAAGAAGTTACTTTTTAATTTTAATTTGACATCTCTCCATGGATTAAAACAGGGAGAAAAAGAAGCCCTTGCCGAGTTTCTTGCCAGTTCTTCTCAGTACAAGGTCTCCCGCTGTAGATTCATGAACTGATGGCACACTTTTCGACTTTCACAAGTGCTTGAAACAGCCTAGACTGAATAAATATTATTGAATTTCAATTTGGACAATATAAATGTTTTATTTCGTAATTTATCAATTAAATAAATGATTTATCCTATATTGTGACTAAAGTATATTTAAGCGATGATTCTAAAACTCTCTTCATCTATCTACTACTAATCTATCTACTATTTTCAAATTACATACTGTTGATTTGTTGCTCGCTCTGTTGTCTTCTTTTCTTTTTCCTATGTATAATATTAATATAGAATATCTACATTATAATAATAAATGAAATAAATTGTTTTGATTATTTGAAACGGTGTTTAAAGAAATGTTTGCTATTTTTGTTTTTGAAGTCCGAAAATTTCGCATGCATGCGCCACCCTTAATTGCCCAGAAATATAACTGCTCAATTTATCTGATTACTTGTACCATCATTATACCATGCCTATAATTAGGATTTATGTGCCTCTGGTACCTTAAGCTCCGACGGGACTAAAATTATTTAATTATTCTCAAATTATTACGACTCGCTCATGAGCTAATTGAGAATTTGTACATTTGGTGGTAATTTTGGGCTGGTTTCTGAATTGAGAAAAGTACAAATATCAGCCAATTATTTTCAATAACTTAAGTTTTTACGTTTTACATGGCAAAAAGTCCTAGTTTCGTCAAACTGCTATCAACAGATCATTAAAAAAAAACAGAAACTAAAATCTGTTTAAGTGACGTTTGTAATATCTTAAGTACGGTTTGAGAAGTGCTTAACTTTAAATTCTCAGTTCAGAAACTGTTTGATTATGTTTTTAATATAAGATTCGAGAACGACAGCACCAATGTGAATATTTTTGAACATTCGTAATTTGTAATGAGGAGCTCGATGGCGCAGTGGTTAGTACCTTTTACATGGGCTGGCCATAGGATGGGTGACCAAAAAATTATTGTCTCGAGATTCTCCAGGTTTCAGAAGGCCCGTTAACAGTTGGTTATGACTGCATTTGCAGTCGTTAACGCCCACCAATCCGCACTGGGCCCGCGTGATGGGTCTTGGCCCAATCTCCCTATTTGAATTGCAATAGAAGTAAAAAATTCTAACGTATTAGGAACTTTAATAGAAGTAAAGTTCCTAATACGTATATATTAAAAACAATTTCCTATTAGGGAAAATCATAGTGTTTTTTACTAAAAGGGATTATGAGTTTGATGGAAGCCCCCGCTCTTCAAATTTAATGCCTTTTATCTAAACTTTTTATTGTTAGATTAAAGCAAAAAAATACGTATATAATATTTATCTGTTATCTACCTCACGGATTAATGTTTTTTTTACCCATTCATCACTACTATTGTCTTTATTTATAATAATTAAACGGTCACCGATGGATCTTAATTTTAAAATTTCAACTGCCATACTAACACTGTATTTTTATATCTAGCTAACTGAAAATGTCACTCATAACAATATTTGCTTAGTTATGAAAAACGAAAGTCGATTATGTAGTTTTTATTCATATTTCATTATAGCGCATATGAATATTACACCCAGCTCATTCTAAGAAAAATGGATCTTATTAGCATATATATTCATTCATAGGAAACACGTGTCCAACTCTTGTTGATTCTTATCAGTACAAACACAATTGATATCTATGTCAGGGTTAGATCATTGGTAAAATGACATTAGAAAATAATTTACCAAGTGCTTTTAAATATCCTATTGTAATATTGATAGATATTAGATATAGACCTGTATATAATGTGTATTTTGTTTTGAAAAATAAAGTGTACTCTAAATAAACTTTAATTGAGAATTGCTTAACTTAAAATTTAATAAACTTTAAAAAAATATAATTGTTTTTCCCGCGACTTCGCTCACGTAAATTATACTTCGTGTAGGTGAAAGAATTTTACGATCGAATTGGTATTTAAGAGATTCCCCAACAAACAAAGTTAGAGACTTCAAGTTATTAGTATAGATTGTCTAATCTATAAAAAAAATTGATTCAATGTATATAAATCACTTATCTGAACGATTAGAATTTATTCCAAGTATCTCATTTGCCCTATAGCTTATAGAAATATTAGAGCAAACCTATTATCTTGCATTGTTGCATTGGACAATGCAAGACATGTCAAGATCTTTGCTCAAAAGGGATATGGCCTAAATACCGTACTTCAAGGGCGTTAGGGTGATCAAAGGAAGTAATGTTTATGGCATTCTTAGACTACAAGATTCAGAATACCTACTGATAGAAATTAAATCCATTATGACTTTATAAAACAAAGATTTTTAAATTACTTTTTTGGAGCAGCTTTGCTATTCTATCAAATATACAGCGTCGATAGAGCTGTCATGGCGTAGATGTTCAATTAAATAAGATACATTTCAAAAGGTCATCTAAGAAATCTTATAAACAATAAAGGTTCTATTATATTTAGCTTATAATGCTGCTACGACGCTGTTATCAAAACAGATTCGAACCATAGTTTGCTCACATCCTTCTCTATGGATATATACGCAAATATCTGTCTCTATGGTTAATAACAGATCAATCTAAGACGAAGGAATAGAACTAATAAAACGAATTTGATTTAGTCTAAGCAAATGAATTTCATTCAAAAGATTGCAAATGTCTTCTGCCCCTTCGGCGCCTTTCATTCAGATTAATTTGCGTTTACCATTTTCTTTCCTTAGTTCTGTAGCGATACCTCATTTTACTACTTTGACATGTATTTTATATCGAGTGATAAAGAAAAATGTTTATGGATTTCATAGTAGTGATCAATTTAGGAATTTATCCATCAAAATCCATGGCTTGAGAGGTTAGCGGTCGTACGTCTGATAAATTTTATACCTATTATTACTGAAGATGGAATAAAAACAAAACCTTAAGATTGAATTAAGAAATTCTTGTCATTAAAATCTTACTCCTGCTTGCTTTCCAAAGTATTGAAGTAAAAAAACGTAAAATAAAAATCTCATATAAAGCCATTTTATTATTTTATTCCATCTTCAGTAAGATTCAAACTTTTGCATCTCTTAATATATAAAAGTTTTCTTTTTACCAAGCGCTCACAAAATTAATCTCGATTGCAATCTATTTCAATTTATATCAAGATAGGTACTTTATTTCGAGGTAGCGTTCAATTTTATCTTGCAGCATAAATTTATATGGAGGACGGAATAAAGTCGCCGAGCATTCCCGATGTGGTTTTATCGGTACACTGCAACTTGGGACCAGTCTAATGGACTTTCGTGGTACAGACGACCACCCGAAGGCCGGCTTTTAGAAAATTTCGAACTATGCAACGAGATAATGGCGTCAATTATAGACTCTAGTTTGGTACAAAAATTAATTACCTGTTCTCGTTAAATATGATAATTTATCAAAAGTAGAAGCAAACTTTTCAAGTTTAAGCAATATATCTATCTATTATATGTTGTGAACTTAAAACTTACTTATCAGGTCTAAAATACTAAAATTCACGAATAATCTATACGAAGTGATAAACAAACTTAAACGTACCTAATTTTATATAACGCCTGTACGATAAATAATGGCAAACACAGCGGAATTTCATGTTTGTTATTGTGATTAAGCGTTATTACATGACATCAACAATACATATTATAAAACTAAGTCGCTTTCCGTCGTCTGTCCCTATGTATACTTAGATCTTTAAAACTACGCAACGGATTTTGATGCGATTTTTTTAAAGAAAGGGTAATTAAAAAAAGGATATTGTACATATATAATATTATAAGACCACGCGGCGAAATTGCGGCGGCGAAAAGTTAGTAAAATCATATATTAGCAGCTAATACGTATGTATTTGATTTGTTCACAGCTGTATCTTGGTGTGAGGGGGCAAGAGATGCATCGTGTCCTAGAATATGTGGACCCGCGCTGCAAGGAGAACCAGTGTGCGCTACAGATGGCTACATCTACCCATCTCTTTGTGAAATGAGGAAGAAAACATGTGGAAAAGGTAAAAGCATCGGTATGAAATTTAAGCCACACAAATTATTCCGAAGAAATTATAAATTAAAAAATAGCTAAGAGTATTCAACATGTCCAATGTTTGTTGTCCTTTGTCAATTAATTAATGTGAGACCTTGTTTAGAAGCATCAAATTCACAGCGAAATCAAAAGCAATGTCAGTTTTTTTCCTGCAAACATTTTAATTATTTCTAACACTTGACTTCTAAGCAATGAGTAGGTAAGCAATATATAACGAAACATGTCTAATACGCATATAGTTCTAAATAGGGACTTGGAGTTGTTTGGTATTGTCTTACTAATGTGCTTAAATGTACCAAATAAAAACTGAAGCAAGCTCACGAAACTAAATAAAGACTTTCGTTGATTTAACAACAAAGACAACGCATAGATCATTTCTCAATTTAAACATTCGTGTCAATGTGCTTTCAGGTGTTCGATTGGCTCCTGATCAAGGATCCTGCTCTCGAGCTCAAGGTTCCAAATGTGAGCATCGTTGCACTTCTGAAAGGGATCCAGTCTGTGGAACTAATGGCAGAACTTATTTAAACAGATGTATGCTGCAAGTTGAAATATGCAGGTAAGGATGAAGAAATTATATAGTTCCTAATGAAGAAATACCTTAGGCTACATTTAGATAAGCAAAAACAGATTTGATGGGAGTTCCGAATACAATTAGGCAATTGATACAAAACGCTAATAATTAATGTCATATCCCACAAATCGATTCACGATCACTTTACTCGTATCTGTTTGATATAAGTAATTGACTATTGCAATTGTTAAAAGGACGACAAATAAAAAAATAAGACTTATTTAATAAATGAATCAAAAAGCTAACGGTCCCGAGCATCACTAGACATTGTTCAACAAAATCCTAAGTTTTTTTTATTCGATCGCAACTTGAATAAATGTCTATTGTTTGTCATAATCTATGGTCGTACATCTTTCCGATTTCAATAAAAAATATTGTGTTATATTTTATATTTGCCAAACTTTTATTTCATTTCCTTTCAGGGTCGGAATCGGCTTGTCTCACTTGGGGGCATGTAACAATATCAGCGCTCACAGAGAGAATTGTCCCGTCGATTGTTCCCAAGCTCCCTTCGACGGGCCCATTTGTGGTTCCGATGGAAATGTTTATAAGAGCACCTGTCAGATGAAATTGCTTACATGCGGGTAATTTTTTTAGTAACATCTGCACCTAATTAGTTACTGTATAAGATTGTCCCATCTCAGAGTGCCAGAGACAAAGTGGAGTTTTTAAGCATTTTTCATTAAGAATATTCATTAAAGAAGTTCGCTCTGTACATTAGAAGCAGATATAGAAAACGTAAAGGAGATTTACAGCAGACACTCATAGTAGTTTTGATAAAAAAATATTCTCGCCTAAAAAATAATCTATTACTAGGAAAATGATGGAGTGATGAGTTTATAGGGAATTACAGGTTATGTTTTTGAGTAAGAAAATAATAAATTACTAACATTTCCAGTCAAGGAGTAGTAAGAACCAGCAAAAAGCATTGCCAGACGACGCGTCATTGCCGCGAGTCTTGTTGGCGAGTAGCTCGGCCTACTTGCGGTTCTGATGGAAAACTTTACGCAAATGCCTGCAGGATGAAAGCCACTAATTGCGGGTAAGCAAATCTATATTGTGTATATTTAATAAGTAGTTACATAAGATTGTTTCATTATGTAGTTTGAGATAAACTTATTTCTACTTGAAAAGTTCTGACACATTTGAAAGGCATATTTTCCTAGCTAATTTCTAACTAACATTAATGTAGTTATGAAATGTGAAGGATGTCAGGGTTTTCTAGTGAAAAGAAATTCTGAAAGAGTGCTAAAAATTCACTTTGACTTAACTTGGTCCTTCAATTCAGAATGAAGGTTACTTAAAATAATCGTTAATTTGGATTAACTAGATTTTGCTCATCTGTGGTTTATATTCATGCTGACATTTTTTTCACGCGAATATTGTCTTTCTATTTTATTAAAAATACCACTATGATTAAGATATTACCATGTTATTTCAGAAAACATGTCTTCGAAGTGCCTATGGCATTTTGCGTGTCCCAAGAGCGTACTTCAGGAGGTGAATCATGTCCTACCGATTGTTCTGGACAAAAGGAAAAACTGGTTTGTGGTTCCGATGAAAACATTTACAGAAATGAATGCGAAATGAAGATGCTGAACTGTGGGTAAGAACATTTTCATATTGGCCCTAATAATTAGACTTTAGGTATAATAATAAATAATATATTCCTACACATTATAGAAAATCTTTGTTTGTTTGTCATAATATATATTAATTATATTATAGCTGATCTGTTTAGATGATAGTATTATATTTGACAATATTAAACATCTAGTCTTTGCTGAAGTAATACTATGAAGATCAGTATAATACACAAATAAAGTTATCTTGAAAACTAAAAAAAAACAAATTCGTAGAACAGTATAATTATAATATTGAATAAAAAATGAAAAGTTATCAAAATACTGGCATTTTCATGATAATAATAAAAAAGAAAATCCTCAAATGAGAACACAAGTAGCAATCTAAATGAAAACAAATTATGACGTTCCACTTTTGGCAATATACTTAAAAGGACCAGCAAAAAAGAAAGGTTAATAATGTAGAGTTAAATATTTTGTGTGTAAAGAAAGTATAAAAAAAAGTAGCAATGCATTGTGCTTTTGATTTACAGCGCCAGTAACAGAAAGATCGTAAAGAAAGTTGATATGGAGAAATGCAAATCAAAGATGAACAAGTGCCTCCGAGTGAAATGCTCTGCAGATTACGACCCCGTATGCGGCACTGATGCCAACGTATACAACAACCCTTGTCATCTTAAAGTGGCTACTTGTCTGTAAGTTACACTTTTATAGCAAACTAGCTGTTTCTCCACGTCTTCGCCTGCGTAAGTTATAACCAACTAGCCTTCCGCTAGTGGCTCTCCTGCTTGGTCCTGTATCATACTTATAAATTTTCCTCATATACCACTCTGTTAATAACCCTTTTTTTAGTTAAAAACATCTCTTCAGAAAAAAGAAAACTTCAGAGTAAACAAAACATACATGCACACAAATCCCAAGCTATGGCCATAATTTGATGTATGATGACATACTATGATCATATTGATCAATGAATTTACATTAATAGTAGACCGTTCAGCTAATTATTTTGGTAGATCAAATCAAATTGAGTCTTAGAGAAAGATATATCTTATGATATAACTCCTAAATAAAAAAAGAACAAAATCACTAATCTATTCGTCTTGTTATTAAAGCTATACTTATTTTTTCAAGGAAAGGAGTTCAGCTCGCCCACTTTGGCAATTGCACAGTGCTGCCACGACTGGAGAAAGATTGCGCTGATAATTGTGACAATGCTATAGAAAAACCTGTCTGCGGGTCAGATGGCAACGTATACAAGTAAGTCTGATGTACTAGACCGCACGATGGGATACGAATCAATATTGAGTGGATCCTGATGAGCGATTCAGCACTGTTTAAATATATATTTTGGCCTTTAGACTGAGACATCCAACAGGTAAGTCCAGTGGCGTAACGTCCTTCGCCCTGTATTAGAATCAGTTGGGAGGCACAAATGAAGAGTTTTGTTGGCAAAACGAAAAAACACGTTAGGGGCTCCAGTAGTCTAGTGGCCCAGTATCATTAATACGGGATAATACTACAATATCCAAGTATCATTGATATAGCGGTAACTACAAAATTGGAAAGTTTTATTAGATGGGTTGAATCTCAATCAACTTTGTAAACAACTGTGCTAGATCATTTAACGACCTCCTTGCCGGATCTTTCTCTCATCCAAGAGTACTCGGCAACGGATTTTATAACTTATGCTTTGATTTCGCCCCTTGATCTTGGTCTTAGTGGTCGGAGAGTCCTGATTGGAAGTATAATTTGTATTTGTCTTGATTTACAAAAGAAAGGATAAATAACATTCGCAAGGGTCGGTCATTGGGTGGTTGACAAAGAATTCACCTTAATCCGAATCCGTGCTTAATAATAGACGTGAAGCCACTTGTCCCGAATTTCCATTTATCCACGACGAGCCCGCGTGATGGGCCATTGCCTATTCTACCTATTTGATTCGATCCTTATTGAAGGCCCGTGCCCTAGTAGAGGCGATTAGGCTTACGATGATAATAACACTGGACGTTGTGATATTGTTAATATATTTACGTAATATGCCAGCAGGTGCAGTAGCGTGATGGCAAATTTATAGTATAAATAGGATAAAAAACGTTTATTTTAAGTTGGATTATCTTTGCTTTTCTCTCTGATTTTATGATTTCGTTTGTTTTTTCATGTATATTTGCTCTTCTCTCTGGTTAGGTGAAATTTCGTTTGTTCTTTTGTGTATTTTTGCTCATCTCTCCTGGTTAGATCAATATCTTTGCTTCTCTCACTAATAGTAAGATTTCGTTTGTTCTTTCGTGTATCTTTGCTCTTCTCTCTGGTTAGGTCAATATCTTTGCTTCTCTCTCTAATAGTAAGATTTCTTTTGTCCTTTTGTGTATCTTTGCTCTCCTCTTTGTATTGGTCAATATCTTTGCTTTTATCTCAGGTCAGAGTGTGATCTCCGCCGCGTAACGTGCGGCCAGCACGTGGTCGTGGTGGCGGCGTCCCACTGCCGGACCACCGCGCTCTGCAACGAGCCGTGCCCAGACACGCCCGCCTTCGTGTGCGGATCGGACAACAAGTTCTACAAGAACGAGTGCATCATGAAGAAGGAGAACTGCGGGTGAGTTGTACTGTTCATATATCAACTATAGGTCACCATCGCCGACACGATCGCCTTCGTGTGCGGATCGGACAATAAGTTCTATAAGAACGAGTGCATCATGAAGAAGGAGAACTGCGGGTGAGTTGTACTGTACACATACCATCTATAATTCCCGCAAATTCTTGATGCGGCCAGACATCATTTTAGTGACGTAACGAGGAAAAAAAGAGAGCACTGAAATGGCACCTCACTAGATGGTGACTCTAGCAAAAGTTGATTTTTGCGGGAAACGAATGGACCAAAGATAGTCATTTCCGTTCCTATTAACTAACATATAAAAAAAACTGAAATTTGCAAAGTTCGAAACTTAGATATCAATACAAATACAAAAAAGTACAAATTAAATATGAGTTTTTATTGAGTTTTTAAGTTTAATTAATTTTTATATATGAAAGAAAACAGGAAAGGTTGTCATGGAGAAACTAAGAAAGTAAAGTAGCTAGTTTGATTTCAGGAATTAATGTTTTTTTTTAATACTTCTTCATAACGTTTCAACAATCAGTACCGTCAACAAATAAATACTGGTCGATGAGTATAAGGCAGTCATAAGTAGTTCGATTGTTTTGAAATCACAAATAATTTTATTATGTCTTTGTTGTTTTCGATTGTTATTATTTAGTTTTTTTGTTATTTGTTACGGTGTGCTATTAGGATTTCCAAAATAAGTAAGCCTGTTTTCATTAAAATAAATATAGGTATCTATTGTTTCTCAGTTCTTAATTACTTTTGGCGATGTTTTTAAAAAAAGTTATTTTCTATGGTTATCGTGCTATTAAAAAGAAAATGTATTGTCTTTTTATATATATTTTTTTGATTTCCATATGCCTCAATATCAATATATAAATAGGTCGCTTTCGAAAATTCTTGAAAATTAACAAACTATAAGTTAGACAATTATTATAACAATATTATACCTTACTTTTATGTGCTTTTAGCTTACTAGACTTTGACGTCACAGTTTAGTACCCTCTCTAGCCAATATATATAAACGTTCTTATCTCAATGTCAGTATATTACTGATTTATTTTATTTATAGTCGCAACTTTTGCTAATTATTATATTTTATAAATTTCATTATGACAGATTATTTTCAAGCGACGATTAAATATTAATTTACTGTTTTTTTTAATAGGAAACACGTGTATGTAGTCCCGTTAAAACGGTGCCTGTCCCGGTTCCAATATTCAGGGTGTGCGCGAGTGTGTCCTCCAGAATACGACCCCGTATGCGGAACAGATGAAAAGACTTACTCCAACAAATGCTTCTTGGAAATGGAGAATTGTCGATCAAGGTGAGATTTCTTATAAACACCAAGTTTCCCCACTCATCAACAGCTCTTTCTTGCCTATTTTGTTTTTTTTTCATTACTTATATTACATACATTTCCGGTTTTTTGCCGTTATAATAACTTATCTACTACTTAAAACTATTACATTTTGGCTGTTACTTACGTACTATTCTTTTTTCTTTTTTTAAACAACATCACATACATTGCTCAGATTCCAAGATGAGTAGTTAAAGCTATTATGGAGTATCTGATACAACGAAAGTAACACAACACCCAGACTCAGACAATACTAAAAAGTTAATATTCTACATTGACCCAATCGGGAATCGAACCCGGACCTCAGAGATGGCGACACCAAGAAACCGGAGTGCGAACCACTAGGCTGCGGAGGTCGTCAATATCACACATTCTTAATGTTTTTGTTTAATGGTAATGTCGGTTTCAATAAATGTCAATTTTAATGAATGTTTTTGCAACTGGCTGATATACGCTCATTCCCTGATATTTCCCAAAAGTTGGTTTTGTGAAAGTTGTACCATTGTGCTCCTCCAATTCTTGATCTTTGAGAAGAAAACATTAATACCATATGGAAATTGCAGATTTAGAACATTTCTTACCAGTCGGCTTTGCTCCAAGTCCTGTAACAGTTTATATTTTATTCTTTTTACTTTCTTTTTATGTTTCATCTGATTTTTATTATTTTTCAGGAGTCTCGTCCAATTGAAATACTTGGGAACATGTTCCGAACCCATAGCAGAGGAGCCCAAGAACTACCTTTACCGATAAATTTAGGTAATCGATTATTACGTTCTATTCGAGTTCTTACGTCGCATCCTGAAGCCATATAAACTTGAATAGACGTATGAAATTTTCGCTTCACCCCATATCTGAGTAGTTCATTTAAAATCTTAGTGCCAACTTCCTTGTAGTAAGAATATGTAAAAAATATTTAACGACCAACTAATGGAAATTCTTGTCTTCCAGTAAACATGATTAATTAAATAAGGAGTTCGTATTAAAATAAATAATCAGTACAAAAGTTATATTACGCCACTATTATGGCGTAAATGAGAAATGGCGTAACTTAATTTTGTTATTGTAATTTAGTTACGCCATTATTGTAAACAAATAATACTGACTATACTGATCTTACTAACTTTAAGTTTAGGAACGTTTTCGACTGTTTATTTATTATTCTATTTATTAACTAAAATTAGTAATAGGTGATTGTAAATAATTAGTAAATTTTTCGTCATAATAATAATTTATTTATATTCGTTTTTAGATATCAATGCATTTAGCAAAAAGACTTATTTTTTAATTTATTGTAATAGAGTTGAATATGGACATTTTGAAATAAATAGATGCTTTAAAGGCATCAATTTTTAAACGTTACTTGGTGATCCAAAATTTTTGTAAATTACCATTGATTTACATTATTTTGTCAATAGAAATATTTTAAATTACATTTAAAAATTCTATAAGGAATGCTTCCATATTACAATAAGGCTTGATTTCATAATCTGTACATTAAGTGTAATAAATGTGAAACCAATTTTAAAAGTGTTATTTTTTTACCTCCTATGTGTAAATATGTTAAAGTCACAATCACTTTCGGAACGAATGATGATCAAAACTTAGCCGTCCAAGCATTTCAGTTAGCATTAGACTCATTCATTTGATATTTCACATAGGTTTTCAAAGTAATTCCAAATAACGATATCGTTCATTCAATATTTTTCTAAAGATGCCGCTGTTGCTATCATATGACAATTAGTTGTAGAGTGAAGTTCGTGAATATCTTTCAAACGGTAAATTGAAATTGCGATAATTTTTAAAATAAGCAGTTTTATTATTCGACTACGGCGAAAAGGAGGGTCATGATTTTGGCCGCTATGTATGTAAGAATGTTCATCTGTTCCCTTATAATTTCGAAACTACTCATCGTTACGATGAGGAATAATTAGGAGCGTCTTAGTTGTCCGCGTGAAACTACACTCAAGAGCATAACTAAAAAAAAGAAACTAAAAAAGTATCAAATGAAATGGCTTAATTAGCACATTTGAAAATATATATAAATATACGTAAACAAAATACGCCATGGTGACAAAACAAACTATTGATCGCTATAAAATAAATTTCTTGTTTCAAACTTTTTACAGCGTAATTTAGCTAAAGTCGGTTTTTATTTGAACTTTTTTTTTATTTGGTCTATAAAAACCACCTTTGATGTTGAGTGTGTGTTATAAAGTTATTTACCTTTAGTTTTATTATTTATTCAAAGGTACAATTCAACTCCAAATAACGTAACTGACCGTTCAACAATTTAAACAGTTTTCTGCGAGATTTCAGTACAAGACCTAGCGATCAGCTCGATGGGGTAGCCACATGGTTCGAAATATTCCACCAGTTCGTCTACCAAGCATCTGAAATTGATCCTCCATTGTTCCAATGTCTTCAAGTTCAGAGCATTATGGTGGTGTAAGAGGATTACTAGAATTAAAGAAATCAATAAAAATAACACTTATTATTATATTTAATCAACCTTTCACTCACAATGCTATACCTAATAGTCAAAGTCAAAGTCAAAATAATCTTTATTCAAATAGACTTCTTAAAAGTACTTTTGAATCGTCCAAGATTTTTTCCCTATATAAATCACATACATTACTCAAATACTAACATGAGTAGCTAAAGCCCTCAATTATGGAGTATTTGAGTCAACGAAAGTAACCCGACCGGGAATCGAACCGGGGACCTCAGAGATCAGCGACGGCTGGGGGGGGGTCAAATAATTATTTATCTTGCTACTAACTTAATAGCATTAACTAATTTAGAAACGCAACGCGCGATGACCCTAGAAATTTGTTTTTTTAGTACACTATAGCAATGCTTTTTTTATTCGCGTATCTAAAATAATTGATGCTATTAACAAGCGCCATAACAGGTAAGTATCATGAGGTCATGGTCATATTCCGGGTCAGTTTGTCATACATAAGCAGAACTATAGCCAACAATTATAGTGTCGCTAATTAATTTTATTGATATGCTCATTATTATTGCTTTTGGTTCTCAATTTTAGCGATTTATTTTTTTTGCACCTCATTTTATTTAAATACTGAGGTAGGAGATTTTGTTTATCGTTAAATTTACGGCCATCTGCAGAGGCTTGTTATTTGTTCTTCATTAAATAGTTTGTAAGTACTTATGTTATTCAATTAGTTAGTCACCAAAATAATATAAAAATAAAATAAAGTGCTTGAAAAATTCGTCAGTTGTGTTGGGTCTCGGATAGCTCAATGGAGGCTCTATAGAGCAGTTGCGGGATTTCGAAAGACTGTGGGTTCGAGTCCCACCACCTCTGGGTACTGGGCACCTGCGGCTGGTCGATTTTTTGAGTACATTTCATTAAACAAAACTTATTATTATTCTTTTAATTATCAGTCGGAGGTGAATAATAAATAATTCGTTTAAAAACTACTCGAGTCCCTAAGTACTCACTCACCTATCATAATAATATAACTCAATATCCACTTCCAAACCATACTTTCTCTAATAAACAGAAGTAGCACATCGCAAATTAAATTTTTTATTCAAAAGAGATTAAGCAGATTGTAACGGTTCCATCCAAGATCCAGCCAGTTCCAGCCGAAGGTTTCAGCTGCTTTTAAACCCCTTATATTACAAAGTGCTTTGTGTTATTAAGAGTGATTTAATCAGATCTGCAGCTAGATAGAATGTATTGTAGGATACGTATATGCAGTGTTTAACATGGCATGACAAAAAACACAAAAATATGCTATAAAATACCTATGCAAAGAGTAGGTATAATGTACAAAGAGTAAATAAAACAAGTAACAGTTGTGTAAAAAAGATACATTTTTTATGGATTTTTTCCGTGACATATCAAATTTCCACAATCGATTCTGAACCCTACTTGCAGTTAGATAAAGTTTTAATGAATTGGGGATAAGGATAGTTTTGTGCAACCTATTTACTAAGATTATGTGCAGTAGCTGTACAGCTTCTGTACAGTTAAAGACTACAATGCAAACTTTGATCGAAGAATGCAAGATAACGTAACAACAATAATGTTTGTTGAACTATGCTGAATATAAAAATAAATCTATACCACTATAGTTAATATTGAAAAAAGGAAAAAAAATGTTTGCATTTGAATTAAGAAATTACAAGGCCGATTTCTAAAATTCAAAGTATTCCACCGTGCCTTCAGGAAATCATGTCATACCCGGGTAATCTAAACTATTATTCACGTAGGGGTCGCATTCCAACACCTAGTATTACATAACATCACATGCCTACTTTACTCAAATCCCAACATTATTTAACTTTACAATTAAAATATTTCGTCGAACTGCATTGGGAGATTAAATTAACAAATTTACAATTAAAATATTTCGTCAGACTGTATTGGTTGATTAACTAAACATTGATTAAAATACCCTCACTGGCAGTCAAAGTAACAGTATCGTTTTATCTGAGTTTTTTAATCTGTAAACTTAATAAACCTAAATCAGAAAATTACCTAAACCTTATCCAGGACCAATCGTCTAAGTAGGCAAACTAGGTGTATGGCGTAATTTGTTTCGCTCTGTATAATAAATTAATTTATAATTACCATTATTTCAAACTTTGCTCTTTAGATGTGAGGCCATGTTCGCTGTATTCAAAGGATTAAATATGTTAATAATAAACTTAAACTCTTCTCTTCTGTTAAGCGACTCTGTGCATTTGAACACCATACGAATAAATAAATAAACAAAATTAATACATTATCGAATTTATAGCTATGGCACTCTTTAGTCATAGGCACTCCCCGAACTCTGGTAAAAATGCCTTAAATTCCTAAAAATACCTCTGTTTCGATAGGAATAGCTCCTCGGTTTATGGTAGATGTCGTCACTTGGTTCCTACAAAGTAAATAAAAATGTAAACAATAATTTAGCTGTGTTGTTTCATTAATCATGAAGATGGCGCTAGTTGCTTTGCTAGCAGATGGTGTTGTCAGATTTCACTAGATGTCGCTATTTTCATTCTGCAAATTACATATCTACACAAGATGTGATTTAATATTGGTACATGAAACATAATAGTATATTAAAAATGTTTAGGTTATATTCAACTTCATTACTTTATTTATACCATGCCAGCCCCTTCCGCTTTCTTAAAAAAAAATATTTATTTTTTTATTGCATTCCTGAAACTTATGAACCGAGCAACAGCTGCTAGTCGGACTCGCACTAGCCAAAATGCAACTATAATGTAAGTACTCATATACTTATGCTTACTTGGTATATTAATAATTTGAAACTAAAATAATATCTACTTTATTTTTAACGTGTCGTCATCTCTGAGGTACTGGGTTCGATTCCCAGTTGATTCAATGATTTGGAAACAATTGTTTGCAGTCCTAAATAAATTAAATAAATGTTTATATCTAAATAATGGTTATTCTCAGTTTATTTATTAACACAACTTGAATTACTGTGACATTTAGAGCCACAAAGAACATTTTTCTTAAAGCAACTACATCTCATAGTACGACATTGATTTTTCGCTGGTTGACATATGCATTTTTGATATACTTCCAAACTGTACACTGATTCATTATTTACAGCTTCCCTTAAAGATATCGGGGTACCTAAAATATCACCATCATAGGATTCCATTAACGGTTGCAACTCTTGTCGTTCAAACCAATTTTTAATCGTTCCTGATTTAGTGCCTATTCTATAAACTCCATTTCTAAAGTCTACGATTTTTCCTTTAATATTTTTAGTGTCCACTAGTCCCCGGTCTGCTTCAGGTATATTTATCAAGACACATTTACCGACAGCCAGAGGTGGTAGTTTTTTACATGTAGTCTCAATATTGTATTCAGATGCACGTTTCATACGTTTGTGGGCGTTGTTTTTCTGAAACATTCTATTTTTTTCTGGTCCGCAATCAAAGCATAATAATTTAGGAGCTTCTCCATCTTCGGATAATGATGTATGAGCACCATTCGTAGGCTTATGGCATACTACACAAGTTGAAACTGGTTGAAAGCAAGGTGAATCAGTTATACTATTCTCAACATTTGTAGGATAATCACCCGAACAACTAGGCTGGCCTACACGGACTCTTATAAGGTTTACAGGAAAACTATCAATTTCATTAGTTGCGTCATTAAGTTTGGCCGTGTCATTAGATTTATCAAGTATTTCTTTTGTGTCAGTATAAGTCATTTCATATTTATTAGAAGTTTCAGGCTGTTCATTTATTGTATCGGCTATGGGCACATCATAGCCATCATCAAATACTTCATTTACAATGTTATTATCCTGTTCTTCTGTTTCAATTTTCAACAATAATTGAGAAGTTATATTCATACCACTTAAATCTGCTTTAAGTTCACTGCCGAATAGTGCTTTATATGGGGATCTACCGATTATATCAAGGAATGAAGAATTATTCTGATACTGACAGAATAAACAACCTACTGACCAGTTAGTTGACTTTTTGTCTATCATCCATGAACGTATCATTTTTTCAATGTCCCGATTACTGCGATCAACGTTGCTATGAGTTTGAGGGTCTCTTGGGCCATCTTGCACGGTTTTACAATCGGGCCAAATTTCAACCAATTTTTTTAATACATTTGTTGTAAACTCTACTCCGTTGCCAGATTGTAAAAGATGTGGAGCACCAAAAGTCAAAAATATTTCCAAAAGCTTCATTGCGACTTCACTCGCCGTGTCTGTTTGCAACGGACGGAGATTCATAAATTTTGTGGCATTATCTTGGTATTTGAGCAACCATTTATAATCGCCATCCGGGCATGATTGCAGGTCGATTAAGTCAACTTGACCTCGACTATTAAAATCTTGGAAGGCAGTAGGTTGAGTTACTGTAGTTTTTTTGGGAATTTTCTTTTTAGTGTTGCATGTGGGGCAGAGTGAGACAAAAATTTCAATAGCTTTTTTTGGTATGTAATATCGGTTCTTGAAACTACACACCATTTTATCACGTCCGCCATGTCCGCATTTTTTATGTAAAGCATTTAATATATTAAAATAATCTTCTCTGGGTATGATTCGGATAATAGGATCTTCGGGATTCTTTCTTTTGAATATCAGATGTTCTTCGTTGTTTATTGTAATGATATCGTATTTAGATAGCCAATAATAAGACATAGATGTCCTGCAGTCTGTGTTAACCATAGATACCCTTGCGTTTTTTACATTAGCTATTACTTCGATGATCCTGTCACTGCTCCATGGTTTTCTGAAAGATCCTGAAAAAAAAAGATCAAATGAAACAATTTTGAAACGGTTTTATTGCGTTTGTATGTGAACACAGAACCTGTAAAGGATCCGAAACGTTAATAAAACTAAATACAAACGCGATAAAACTGATTAAAAGTTGTTTCATAAATGGATAGTGCGCGTGAAATTATAAGTTTATAAGAAATCAATAAAAATACGAATTGTCCATAAATAGTTTTAGTTTCGGGGTTGTTATCACTAGTGAGTGATTGTACTTACTAGTTACATGTATTATTTTCTCAAGTAGGTAACTAAATATTATCTTTATTTTCTGTTAATTAATTGATTTAAGATTAATCGAATGTAAGCAGTTAATTCAGTATAATATTGATTGTATTTAAACACAAAATTTCGTATTTCATATTAATAGCATGTAAACACGAAATTTACGAGTAACAAGTAACAAACAGTACTCTGTTATAAAAGAAATTTATTCCCAGTTATAGTTATGTATTAATTCTTTTAACTATGTATTGAGTTGGGACCCGTTGCTTCCGTTAGTACACCTGAATTGTTTAATCTTGCTAAATTTTGTATTTATTTAGCTGTGTCGAAAATAGGTTAATTACTTAACTACATATGGATACAAAGGTACTTAATTGTAAGGCAAGGTTCAATTCTCTAATGGCATACGGCTAGTCGCATAAACGTATTGAAACGACATTAGTTCAAAGCGACAGTATCGATCCTTTTTACTAGAAAATTAAATCTTAAAGGTCGTTTATGGTATATGGGTGTTAAAGTTAAAATTTGGTTGAAAAAAAAAACAACTGAATAAGTGCAAATCAGCCTTGTAATAATCGATTCCTTATTTCGATAATGTTACCTATTCGTACGTAAAACAAACTCGAAGTGAAGTTTGACAGTAATTACACGAATCGCTGTATTTGAAGAGATATTTTTATTGATCAGATACCTTTGATACCTCCCCACCTTCAAGTTTATGTGACGTGAACTCACCATTTTTTTAAGGTAAAATGGAGCTCTTAAATGAACAATTACTGTAAATCATGAACGGGCGATGGGTGTGTCTGCGTACCCCTTCCCTTGGAGGATATAAGGCAAAACTTTTTTCGATATTGTTGTTTTTAGGGTGAGTGCATATCAACAGAAATATCCGTTAGTATGCTCGACGGACCGATAATCAGTCGAGTGGCAAAGCATTTAATATATTTGTCAATTCTAGCGCAATCGATGAACATTGAAAGATCTAAATTATAGCCCATAGATATAGTAAATTTAAATGTTCCTCATACTTATATTAAATGTCTTTGAAGCCTGCTACATTAAGGTGTGTGCTAACTGGTGAATGAAAAAGATCCAATATACGTATAACGACAATTTGTAATTGAATATTAATATCATAAATAGTATTATAAAAAAATAAACATCAAACAACATCACATACATTGCTCAGAGTATAAAGGTACGACAACACAGACCCGAGACAGTACAGAAAAGTTCTTCATCTACTTTACTCGACCGGCAATCGAACCCGGGACCTCTGATATGGCGGCGACACTTTGAAACCGGCGTGCAAACCACTTAGCTACGGTAGTCGTCAAGCATACGTTTAAAATAGAAACATATTTGTGACATTAAAAACACATTAAAAAATAATTGTGACAAAAAAATCTTTTAGAAATAAAACTTTTGTTAGACCATATAGATCTTGTGTAGACGAATCAAACGAGTCCAAACTCGATAAGGTTGCGTTAATTAATAACAAAGTTCCTATGGCCACCTTCCGATTTCATCATCACACCCTGTATGTTATTTCGGACCTAGGTCCTTGTCAAGACAAATCAAACGAGCCCAAACTCGACAGGGTTGAGTTATTTAATAACAAAGTTCCCTTGGCCACCTTCCAATTCCATCATCAGACCCTGGATGTCATCTCTGACCAAAGTCCTTGTGAAGAGATATCAAATGAGCCCAAACTTGAAGGGTTGCTTCGTTTAATTATAGAGGTTCCATGGCCACCTTCCAGGCCCATCATCAGATCAGCTCTATTCCATCTTAATAATGCATTGCCATAGAAGTTAAATGTACATGCTAATTTTCAGCTCAATCGAAAACTAGGAGAAGTAGGTTAAATTTAACCTACATACAATATTTGACCAACGCTAACCCGGTGAATTAGTGAAATAAAAAATTACCTAAGTGATTATTATCATAATGGTGTAATTTCTCTTCAAAGTTTTGCTGAAATTTTAATTCACTTGAATCTGCGGTAGTTGACTCCATTACTTATCACTTTTAAATAACACTATCAACTTATTTTGTCGGTATTCACATTAAAAACAACACGAAACGATCAAAAATACACTCACAAGCCGACTGCCGACGCCATTTTGTGAACAAATCGACACCAGCGACGTCGCGGAATAGAAATAAACTAAATAGATGTGACGACACGGCGGCCGGCGGCTGCTTAACTAGTCGCCATATTGATCGTTTCAATGCCACAGTGATTCAACTACAAAACCAGCTGTACGCTTTGTAATTGAATGGCGTCATTCATATACGGTGCTAGCCAGCCAATTGAAAGGTCATTGAACCAGTTAGCTGCGATACGTTCATTGCGTTCATGGCTGATTGAATAGGTTAAAAGGGAATTGAAATATATTTGAATACAATTTATTTCGTCTCGTAGTTATCTTGTTTTCGTTTAACGCTTTTTATGATGAAATTTAATAAACAGGTAGGTACGTATTCGTTAGTTGCTTTTAGTCGAGGCCCGAAATTTAGATATTTACTTTATCAATAAACCGTTTAATTTAAACCCGTCGTATGTTTAAAATGTATCATAAGTATATTATTTTTTTTCTCATAAATACTCTTTTTGCAAGAAAAATTGATTAGAATCTTATTAATTTGCAAGAACTTCTTTAATCAAACAACGTTTTTAAAGAAATAGCTCTATTGTGCGCATTTATTACGATATGAAATCATTTAGTCTTATTCATTGACATATTGAAATGTTATTTTTACTTTTTATCTTTTAGTTTAAACATAAGTAAAAGTTTAATAAGTAAAGAGACTGTCAACTATCTAAGATTTTCTTGTCACTGTTGTCGTCACACATTAATGTAAGATTAATTCGCTGTTGACACAATAATTTACTGCCAATGAAGCGCGAGTAATTTATTCAGAACTAAACGATATAGAATAGCAACCGTGCATTGAGAGAATATCTTATACAGTGAAGATGAATTAAAAATAAAAGTATTCTCAATAATAATAATGTAATAGAATTGTTAAACGAGTGTTTTTTGTTACTACTATATTAATAAGTTTGTAATGGCTAAATATTACTTTGTATTTGGTGAAGGCAGTAAAATAAATCAAATAATATGTGCAGTTTTAAGTGAGTATCTAGAAATATTTTCAACGGGACTTCTAAGCTTATTTTATCACCGAGATATTTATATACAACTCGAAGTGATAATTAAAAGGTTAACTAGTAATCAGATATAATAATTTCATTACTAAATAGGTCATTTCGATTACTTTCTTAAGAGGGGGCGTAAAGGCAAAAGAGTAATAATATTATTACTAGCTAAGCCTGTAGTTTATAATCGACTTCAAAAAAGAGGAGGTTCTCAATTCGACTGTATTTTTTTTCTGTTTGTTACTTCATAGCTTTTTACTTTATTTGAAAGCTAGGGCTTGCTGTGTGGTCCTATTTCAATTTGGTCTAGATCTGACAACGGCATCTATGAGAAAACCATATAAGTTTTAAATTTGCATCAAGTATGCGTGATTTTAATTTGGTCCAAATCTGGAAATGGCATCTATGAGACAACCATATAAGTTTTAAATTTGCATAAAGTATGCGTGTTGTTTGTTACCCCAAAACTCAAAATATCACTAAAATGCATGATATAAAAACAAAAAAGAAAATGGAACCGATTAGATATCCGACCGACGAGCGGGTAATATGTATACAGAAAACTTCAGCCTGACTTTAACGTTTCTTAAAAAAATTTTACCGCTTTTAAGATAATTCTCATTTTTCACTTTTTTAATTTGTAGTCGGTTCCATTTTTTTAAGTTTTTAACATCATGCTATACAAATCTGTCACATTTCTCAACTTGAATGTGAACAATAAGTTTTGATGGTAGATAAAAATCAACTTGACATTCCTATTGTGATAGCCTGACATTCAGTCGTATACAATGGCGGATATGGCGGAGGAGTACGAAAAAAAATGGTTTGTTTGCGCTCTTGGTGCTCCCGTCACCCCAAAACTCGATATTGTTTATTTGCTGCCGTTACAAACAACCTTTTGCACATTTGAAGGTTAAATAATTATTGGCAAACTATTAAGATTACTGTTAAAAGGGCTGCATAATCGATCACATGAGTGCGGCCAGGGCTCACGCACACACGCGCTTCATGCTTGTAGTAGTGTCTATCGCAGCGCAGTTGTATCAAGTGAAGATAGGACTCCGTATATGACACAGTCACAAAGTTTTAAACGAATTTATAAAGTTTCCTGTTAAAATGAGGTGTTTAATGGTGTAGTTAATACATCATTAAATGGGCATAATGTTGAATTTTAAGAGTAACTTTCAAATTTTCTATCGAGATAATTTTATAAATTCACGTTATGAAAGAAAGTACTCATGTGTGATTTTTTTTATTAATTACAGCTTCTTTCGGTGAGTTGCACAAACGTCCATTAAGGCATCATTAAGCTCTAATGAATGTCAAATTTGTATGGGTAATGTCGCTTTAAACTAATGATAATTTGAATGGACGTTTGTGCAACTGGCTGTTTGTATATTATTTATTTGTGCAAAACCTGTTGAATGTTAGTGATTTTGGATGTACTGTCCACTTCTAATATCATAGTTATTAAATAGATGTTTAAAACTACACAACGGATTTTGATGCGATTTTTTTATGGATAGCACCCTATCACCCTATCCATAAAAAAATCGCATCAAAATCCGTTGTGTAGTTTTAAACATCTAAGCTTAAGGACAGACAGACGGAAAGCTACTTCGCTACTACTATTCAAAAGAATGTTTTATATGTATAAAACGTGGACCACGCGAGCGAAGCCGCTGGTGAAAAATTTATGTGTCATGTCAATGAGTATGAACGTCATCTATATACTAATAATAAAGCTGAAGAGTTTGTTTGTTTCTCTACTGAAACGAATTGAATTATTGTTTTGTGTTGCATAGTCCACTTATCGAGGCTACACCGGCATGATTGTCCTGTTTACCACTAAAACAAAATCTATGACTTTGCGACATAGGTAATGAGTCTTCTTTAACGCTCCCCTTCTGTTGACAGTCATATAAAAATCTTTTCATTTCTGTAACCCTCTAAACTATTTATAAAAGGAGGTAGTTATAGATTCGACTAACTGTTTTTCATCAATTTGAATATATTTCTGGTTCACCATATCTTTGTCAGAAATGGATCGACTTTGATGACTTTTTTTTTTTTAAGTTTTCTTTGTATTATTAATTTATAAGGATTCATTAAGCAGTCCATTTAGTAAACTTGAATAATTAGTGAGGTCACATCACGTTTGTCACTAAAATAAAAATATTTAAATTATTTTTCCAAATAACTAAAAATATTTTGAAATTATCGTAAAATAATTAAATATCTTAAAGAAAAATTCTTAAAAGTTTCACCAGTCTCAGATGATTGAAGTTTGATTCGAACCAATAACTTTTCAAAATCTTGGCGTCTGCCCTAATCATCGACTAATCATTGAAAGCGCCATCTACCGACGTTATGCGAGTATCCATATAATAGGACGAGCAAAGAAAACAATTACTAGGGCATGAGGAGCTAAGTAAGTGTAGCTTGTATACTTGCGATATCTAGTTCCGACGCGAGTAAGACAAAATAACCCTAGTTAGGACGGTCACATTTTGGTCATGGGATAAGGCATCTGTGTAGTTTATTAGTTTGATAGTCATCAAGTGTTGACTCTCAGTAGTGGAAGCTAAATGTAACATAGGTATAATTTTTGCGCTGTTAATGATTCCCTTTCCTGTTATTGATTCCGGTTTTTCCAATAACTTAATTTAATAGGGAATCATTAACAGCGTGAAAAATAATTTGTACCTATGTTACATTTAGCTTCCACTACTGAGCACTAGATGACGTTACTGTACTTTTATAACGGGATTTTAATTTTTGTTATATTTGTAGTCGACTTTTTTCTGATTTTTATCAAACAAAGTAGTTTTCCGACTATTATAAGAGATAAAACATCACATATGACGTCAATAAATATATTAAAAATGTTGCCACAAAAATTATATAATTCACATTTGAAAGCATGGTTACTTGATAAATGTTTTTAATCAATAAATGAGTTTTTAAATAAAATATATTATTTAATAACTAACTTAGAATATGAGATATTCACTCATATTGTTTTTTTTACTTTATTTAGTGGTTGGTCAGAGTACCTGCTTCCATAATATTTGTGTTATGTTTAAAAAAGAATAACCTATACGTTTTTTCGCTTTCCAGACTAATTTTAATAATTTTTCTTTACTTACATTCACAAGTCAAATAATTGTAAAAACTACAGAAGTATTGATTATTTGCGTCTACTAAAGTAGTTGAACGTTAATCTTGTGCTTAAATAACAAGAAATACCTAATGTAAATAGCTTTTTTTAATTAATACATGTGTTTTATATGCAAAATAATTAGCCTCAAAAACCGGGTTCGATTCCCAGTCGGGTCAATGTAGAAAGAAATCTTTTCTATATTGTCTCGGGTCTGGGTGTTGTGGTACCTTCGTTGTCGCAGATATTCCATAAAACGGAGGCTTTAGCTACTTGTCTTGGAAACTGAGCAATGTATGTGATGTTGTAATTAATATATATTTTTTAAATTAATTTATATTTTTTAATTAATAATTAATTTATATTGTCTGTGAATAAATTCAACTGTCTAGTCTTCACGGCTCATGAGACAGCCCGGTGACAGTCAGACAGACAGCAAAGTCTTTATAATAGGGTTCTCGTTTTACCCTTTGGGTACGGAACCCTTAATATTAAAGATGCTGTCGAAAGTCGGTATTCCAAGTCGCGGGCACAGCTTGTTATTTATAAATAATTAAAACTTTAGGTTAATCAGTGACTTGTATCTTGACTGGGAACCGATAATTTTCACATATGATAATCAGAAAAAATATACTGTACTTATATTAAGGCCGTAATAAAATACCATCGTTATAGTAAAATACTGCAAAAACATAGGTACCCGTTGAAAAAAAAAACCTGCTTTTCGATTTGGAAGTCGTTTAAAAACTGTGATGTGTAAAACGAGGTTTCAATACAGCTTATTGTTAATATAAATGAAAAAAAATATTTAAAATCAAAATAATCTATATACGAAAAATATCATTAAAAACACACAGCAGCACGACATATAACGACAATATGTCAAATTTACGCGTTAGATTTACACTCTACCCTAATGTATGTCAGATTTAAAATCAACTGGGTCAAATTGACAAATTTGCATATACAGCTGTTTTAGTTAACTGTACGTTTGAAACGACCAACGTTTTTTACCTACCTGTTGGTATCACCCATTACTTTGATGAATTAATAATATTTTTAATTTTTCACCAGTAAACCTGCCTTTATTTGCGTACGGCGCAAGCATCGGATGGTTGTCACCGATGACTCTTCTACTTCAATCTAAAGATTCTCCGACTGGTAGACCTCTAACAGATACAGAAGTAAGGGTTTTGTTGATTTAATAATCCCACAATATTCAAAATTTTCCATCCTCATCATCAGACATTAATTTTAAGACATTAATGGATTCAATTATTCTATTGATATCCCCTCTGGATGGAATCGAATAGGGAAAATGGCATATAAAGGTCGTACTAGATATCGCTCGCCATATTTTCCAATGGCCTAACACACCCGGCTATGATAATTGTTAATATTTTCATATAAAGTGGGTATCTTAAGACGCTAAGCGATATATTTCATAGATTATTTTCAGATACGAAATATTATTGTACTCATGGTATCGTATCTTAACCGTGTGTTAAGATGTTAAAACACGTTAATGTTATTTTATTATATATTATAGCATCTTCACCGTCTGTTAGTAGTTAAAGCCACCACGCGGGCATAATGCAGATTGGTGGGCATTAACGACTACAGTAACATTCAGAGTCCTTTAGATTGCATTCCGAAGCATAGAGCTCGAGATAATTATTTTTTGTCACCCATCCTGAGCTTCTATGCTACATTCCGTAAATATTTGCTTCCGAAGCGAATTCGAATTCGGTTAAGGATTTTTATGGAAACGTTCTGCTGTCCTTTGGGAAAGTCGCGGACTGAACGTGTTAATTCCAACGCTGTTGAGCGCCCCATTGGATTCAATATATAATTATTATAATCTCAGCTCTTTGATTATTATTTTGTAAAACTTTTTTACTTGCAATAGTGTTTAAATGATTCAGTGTGTCACTCACTTATTGAAGTTATCGTAATTAAGTTTTAGAAACGGGTTGCTTCAATTCTAATTATACAAATCGTTGTGAAAGATTTTTTAAAACTATATTTATTCTCAGAAATAACAATTCATTTTTTTTTCGAAAATCTTTTCAGATATCATGGATGGCATCAGCGGCGTACTTAATATGCTGTCCTGCCGATTTTCTTATGGCATTTATGGGAGATAGGATTGGAAGGAAATATACATTATTATTTATAACATCTACTCTGGTCGTAAGTAAATATCGTGTGAGACCAAACATTATCTATTTTAGTTTGTTTCCATTGAATAGGTTCCGGAATACTGTAAGCCTATCACAAAAATATAAGAGTTTGTTTATTTTTGATATTACATTTATCGTTTTATAGAAGTAGGATAATAAATATGTGCTTTAAAGTTATTAAATATTTATTTCTTATGAAGCAATAATTATTTAGGTACAAATTTAGTTCAATAATATTACCGTTAATAGGAGAAAATCACAGTTAACTTTAAGTTATTTTCGAAGTTCTTTTGTTTATAATAAGTTTTTTTAAGGTTTCTATTAACAACGGGCAGCTATATTATGCGCAGTTGATATACGGGCAAAGTCCTATAATAATTTCTATAATACTCAAGACTTGGAGTAAAATGAGATTTGTTTTATATTTTAGGGCTGTTGGATAATAAAATTGGCATCGTATGAGGTGCCAGCATTTATAGCAGCTAGAGCTTTAGTCGGTTTGAATATGGCTGGATGTTTTGTCATCTGCCCAATATATACTAAGGAGATCAGCCAGGATTCTATAAGAGGATTTTTAGGAACAATGGTAAGTCATTTAAACCAAATTTAAAGTGAGATATACACTCTTGCTACTCTATAAAACACGACTGCTGAAACCGAAATAAAGATATAAGAAACAAGTTGTGTTTACCAGTACCTTTTAGATAACAAATGTTCTACAGAGCGGTCACTTGAGTGCTATGAGAATTTTGTTTAGCAAAGCCATAATGCAATTTTTTTATTTTTAGTTCGATTTTGGCACACGTATTTTAGAATTATCACATTATTTATTTTATTTCTTTTAGTGGCCAGTTAATGTATACAAAATATATTTTTGGAATGTACTCATCGAGACCTTTAATTTGATACCCGTATTGTAATAGTTGAAAAAAAAAAATTAGAGTTGTGTCCTGCAAGTGAAAATTTAGTTTTCTGTTATATATTCGCGAAAATAAACTATTAATTGCAGACATGCTGTTACTTCTACATTATTTCTCAAATATTAATGGACTATTTATTTATATAAAAAGAAAGTTTTTACTAAACTAAATAATTATTTAATCTTAATTCATAAAACTTCTGCTTTGTTACAGTTAGTATTATTCCAAACTACCGGCAATCTCTTTGGGTATGTCATGGGAGATCTGTTAACCTATAACACGTTCTTATGGGTTTGCCTAGCATTGCCCACGCTGCATCTGATTCTTTTTATGATGATGCCGGAGTCGCCATCTTTTTTACTGAAGCAGGGAAATGTAGAGGTAAGTTATTAATAATATAATAGTCATTTCAAAGTATTTTTGCTATGTCTCGAGATGAAACTATGACCACGTTGGACATTACTGGAGGTAAACTGCACTCCATAGAGCGTTTTTAGTGGTCCTGGGAAGAGTCATAGGGATCAGACCTATGGCAGATCACCCATGCGATGGGCTGACCAAATAAAATCAGCAGTTCCTGACTAACTACACGAATGCAATAGAATGTCGTCAAATATATTCAAATGGTGAGAAATTGTCGAGAGTGACGCGACTGAGAAGAATATACATCATTCATAACAAACGAGCTCGTTGTCGCAGAAGTTAGCTGCTTGCAGTATCATGTGGAATTTTAGCAACCTTCACAAGGGCCGGTTATTGGATGCGTGACCCAGCTGCATCTGTAATCTTTAATGACCACCAAAACCCATTGTGGGTGTGTGTGTTATTATAGGCTGATGACATTAATAGGTTGATGGTGACAAAGATGACTTCATTTATATAAAAAAGGTATTATAAAGATAATAGATAAAAAGGAATGTTGAAAAGTAGGCTTCAATAAAAGATTGAAATGATTAGAAATAACTTAAACGATTAATTATTAGAAAGTTTAAAAATTACATATATTGTACATTTTATTGTGCCAAGGAAGCCACTAGAGTCTTGGCTTGGCTTCGATGCAGAACTGAAGATGATGTGGTGATCAAGAATGAGCTACAGATCATGAAGAAGGAACAAGAAAAAGATAGTGAAGGAAGCAAATTTCTACTTAAGAATATCTGTAAGTAACATTTTTTTTTTGTAAAAAGTAATCAACTTTCGAGCTTTAGTTTGTCTGATACCTTAAAGAACAAAGATTTCATAAGTTATAAGCACATATTTATTATCCTAATTCTATAAAAACAATAAATATTATTGCAAAATTACTGCTAAATGCCATTTACGTTCGGCCGTGTTACAAAAATAAAGAAACTCGTTTATAATTGTGATAGGCTTCTTACAGTATTCCGGAGCCTATTCAATGCAAACTAACAAACAATTAAATCTGCCACTTAATAATATTAGTATATATAATTTTTAGTCTCACACGATATTTACTTACGACCAGTGTAGATGCTATAAATAATAATGTATATTTTCTTCCAATCCTATCTCCCATTAAAGCCATGACAGAGTCGGCAGGACAACATATTAAGTACGCTGCTGATGTCATCCTATCTGTCTGAGATCTGAAAGAAATGAAAAAAATTTTGAATTCTTATTTCTGTGAATTAATAAGAACAATCCGTTGTGAATATTTTTTTAGTTATTAAAAATATTCACAACGAATTGTTTAATTAAAATTGAAAAACCTGTTTTTAAGACTTCATTATTTAAAGATAATAAAAAAAATTGTAATAAAAAAACAACATCCGCAGTTGAACTAGCTACGCTACCGACAAAAATCGATAACTTTAATTGTAGAGACATGTTGTACTCGTTAAATTGCGATCGCTATGAGTTAGCGAACGAATTCGGTAACATTGCTATCGCAAACTGTGTCGAGACTACGTCGTGCTGTGCACTGGTAAGGATTTATTTTCTTAACGAGCTAAACGCGGTAAGAATATGATAACTTCAATAATTGATTGACACACTGAATCATTAATTAACTTTTGCAAGTAAATTAATGATAAAAGTATTACAAAATTATAATCAAATAGCTTAGATTTTAACAATTATAAGCATTTAATCCAATTGTTGCTATGGTACCGTTTAAATTCACTATACACACTTCCATTCTTATTTTCATCCCTTTATTTGCAGTTTTTCAGGATAATATATAGCCTATGTCCATTGCACATGATGTACCTAGCTTCTCGTAGGTATAAGAATTTAAAAATCAGTCCAGTGTTTTCGGAGCCTATTCGGAGCCTATTAGTTACAGACAATCAAATCTTGCCCTTTTATAATATTAGTATAAACGAGCGCATTGGTGTAGGTCACATTTCATTTGACTTTGAACATTTCGAAAGGAAAAAGAAGTGATATAAAAACTGACGAATCTAATCTATTTATATTGAAGTCACTTAATTATAGTTAACATGTAATATTTCGATAACACTGTATAAGTCTAATATTTACACAGGCTTACGTAATTAAATAAAGCAGGAGCATTTGTGTGATTTTAAATTAAATAAGTAATAACCTTCTATTGTACTTTCAAGCCTAATAATGACTTTGTATCATAATTAAATATTATAAACTCTTATATAAACACATTCGAACTAACAATAAAACTATGTGCATAGATTTCTATCTTTGTATTAATGATATTATTTTTATATGATTAAATGTTTGGAAATCCTATTTTGTAAATTAATTACACTATTTATTGAAATAGTAGCATATTTAGGTAAACAAATTATAAGTCACGTATTCGATTTTATTTTTTATCCGACTACGGCGAAGCGAATAGCAGGGTTATCATTTTGGCCGGAATGTATGTGTATATGTAAGAATGTTCATTTGTTCCCTCATAATTTCGGAACTACTTATCATAACTGGACAGATGAGGTATCATTACAAGCGTCTTAGTTGTGCTGTAGGCTGTAGCTTTACATCAAATTGGCAACAGCGCTCTTTAGAGAGCATAGATTAAGAAATTAAAGAAATATATTATTCAATCATTCCGTGTAGGGCATCAAATGAAAGGGCTCAATTAGCAAATTTCATATATCGTACGTTGAGAACGATAGTGACACAATGCAAAAAATGCGATTTTGAGTAATGCGCGTTTAAAGTTCAAGAAATTGTAAGCAGCCCCTCTAAACAACGTATCGTCACTACGCCACTTAGCATTTTCTATGCAAGCTACGTTTACAGGAATCTTTGCATTTTAAAGTTTATACTTAACAAAGAAAAATGTACTTTTTGCATTGTGTCACTATCGTTCTCAACGTGCGATATGTCTTAGCGAAGTAATTCAATCAGCCATCCAATTGGACGGTTAGTCCCTTAATTAAGTGGCGCCATTCAGTTAATGGGCTGACGTTAAATCATACGAATAGCTGTATTCATCTTTCTACAATACACCTGAACTAATATCAGCCAGCTGATTAACTGTCAAGTCATTAGTCGTAAGATGCCTACTGCTGAGCATATACCTCCTTCATAGATCTCCACTACGTCCTGCGTCAACCGTATCCAGTAGCTTTCAGAAATCTTTATAAAATCATCGATCAATATGGTAGCCTCCCTTACCCACTGAGCGTTGTCTGGTACGATTTTTTCTGCCCCAGCAATCATCGATTCTTCTTGTTTTTTCAGCAGTCCTTGTCAGTACTTTAGCCACTTAGGTTATTTCATACCTCCACGATGCTATATTGATTTTTATCTTAAAGTAAAAATGGCTTAAAATTTCGCCGCTGCCAGAGATGCTATTCGAATTCACCCTTCGCAGTCTAAAAGACTACTCTAACAAGAACTACACAAAACCTAACAACATCAACGAATCTCTTACTTACTTTTGCTGCTAGTAAACGTTTTGAATCAATGTTCAGGAGTTCACCCTAACACAAGGAAAAAAAAATTTGATTTTACTAATCACTGCGAGCTCCTCCATTGTAATATAAGTGATCTTATTTGTCTGTCATTTTTATGAGTTTATGATATTTATTAACACTTCTTCAGTCTCTGTTTTCCACAAATGCTTCTGTTTGTCTTAGATAAATATAAAGATGATGTAATACAAAATCTCTAAAATTAGTAACTTCTAGTTTATTAGTGCCTTTTCTAATTTTTATGTTTACAGTATCAGATAGAATATTACGACGGGCATTCATCATTGCAATGGTCGTAACGTTGGCAAGGGAGGTATGTGGTGCAATCCCGGTACTCAGTTTCGCTGGTGATATATTTTCAATGGCTTCTAAAGGATCAAGTTTGGTGCTTTCACCAAATCAACAAGCTATGATGCTTGGAGCGGTACAAGTAGCTGGATCGGCGTTAGCGTCCAGTGTTGTTGAAAAGGCAGGGCGGAAAGTATGTTGTTTTTGGTATAAATATAATTAAATAAATAATATTAAGTCCTGCACACATCATTTCTGTAATCTTACAGATTGATTTATTTTATTAAATCAGAATTAGGTTTGAGGATCGTCATAAATCTTAGAACTTGTTTACGTAATATAGTACTACTAAACTTGTGAGGAAACACATCACATATAATAACCAAATAAAAACTTTAAGACAAATACCCATCTGAATTATGCCAATAGATTTATGGTCTTGATAAACTAAAGGCCCATTTTCATTGGCCGATAAGTTTGGCGATGTACAATATCAATTGACTGAAGCGTATCTTGTACGCGTAAGTCAAAAATCAAGTAAGTCAGAAAATAAGTGCCACGCACTTAATTGGTCAAAAAACTTAATTTAAAGAACAATATTTCAACATTCATAAATAAATTTATAGTACAACGGCAGATATACCTTACATTACATTATGTATATCTGCCACATGCCAAATGAACTCAAAAAAACTTAATTTTATATTGTATGACTGTGAATACACCGAATTTTTTTTTAGATGCTCTTGTTCATAACTTCTTTGATCTCCGGATTGAGCATGTGTGGTCTGGCTTCGTGGTTCTTGGTCAAAAATTTGGGATATTACGCTCCAGCATGGATTCCTGTCGTCACATTATGCGTTTCCATCTTCTGTGATGCCTCTGGTCTACAGCCGGTTTCTATGGTGCTGACCGGTGAAATTGTATCATTTAAGGTAATCGTTATTGAAATACATCTAATTTTTTCTAGCTTTCTATGTCGCCAAGATCAGAGATAGAAAGACGATTTTTTTAAAATTGATAGTGTTATTTCCTATTTCTATTTCACGAGCGCTTTATCCACTTAATATTTTTTATTTAATTATACCTGGAGCAGGCTTTATGTACCAGAAAATAAACATCATTGTTTATTTTCCAGTAATAACTTAGAGAGAATTGTAACAAAATATAGAAATAAATCTTCAACATACAAAGACTTTTCAGAATGGATGAAAACTGCTCATACAAAAAAAAAAAAAACTAATGTGAAAAAAAAAAATGAACGAGGCACTATCCAATTTGGATCGAATCCACATATTTAAAGAAATAATTTGATCAGATTGTATGCAGATTGCAGCCAAAAAAATATACATTCACAATGATATTTAGCATAATAAATAGATTAAGAGGATCGAATTTATCAAAATCTTTCATTTTCAGTATCGTGGCACTGTGATGGCTATCACCATGGCAGCAGCGTCATTCTCAGCTTTCTTACAAATGCTATTCTTCAAACCATTGGCGACAGCAATTGGAGTACACGTAGCCTTTTACTTCTTCTTTGGAATTTGCGTGACAGCAGCAATATACGTATTGATATTTATACCAGAAACAAGAAATAAAACATTGGATCAAATCTACGAGGCGTTAAAGATAAAGAAAGAGAAAATAAAAGAGAAGCAATTGACCAAATCGGAGGATTGTTAGATGTGAACAGAAATGTGGATTTTAAAAGCTCCCTTGTTCATTTATCAAGATATCTTCTTTCATATCGATCTTAGGGAATTTTTCGCTATTGAGATATATATATAAGAATAAAATGTATTTTAAATAATTTACTAAAACATAAACACGATCAAAAAGACTGCTAAGGATACTTCGTGGAGGGGTGCTTGTTAGATACATCAACTCATAAAGATGTTTAAGACGATTCATATATTCAAGACATTTTTAATGAACGTCAGGCGGAGGTTTTATGTAGGTTATTTTAAATTAACCACCCAACTTCAACATAGCTTCTTTTTAAGCGTTTCTTAGTCTGATTTATTAAAAAAATACTTTTTGTTAAAAATTACAAAGTATTTCTTTCATTCTTTAAATTTATACAACATGCGTTGTTCTTAATAATATCAGATATCTCGTCGAGGTTTTCACAAGCTACGTATAAAAATTATTACCACTTTGAAAAATGGAAGTATAACAAGGCTATACCTCAAAAGCAGTATTATGATTGAACTCTACTTATATGTAGTTAAGTTAGCTTTATTATGCATATACTACATAATTATTGTATACGGAATATACATAATTAAGTAAATATCGGGTTGGCACAAAAGTAATGAGACACTTGGTTTAAGTTTTTACTTTTTTATTATTATTACAATAAAAAAAGTTTAGTCAATGATGTAATTACCATTAGTATCTAAGACTTCTTGCCAACGATCCGGCAAATTTGGATGCCTTTTGCCCAGAACTCTGATGGCTGTGCCTCGAAAAAGTTGTTCAACTCCGCCTCTACGTCAGAGAAATCATTAAATTGTTTACCCCGCAAATGCTGTTTCAGGGCTCTTAACAAATGATAGTCTGATGGGGCGAGGTCTGGGGAATAAGGTGGGTGGGGTATCGTCTCCCAGCCCAAGTTCTCCAACTGCCGGCGAACCACAGATGCGACGTGAGGTCGAGCGTTATCGTGTAGTAAAACTACATTGACTCGTCTTTGTCGTTTTTTCTTGATAGCGGCAGATAATTTGGTAAGCTGGGTTGAATATTTGTCAGCGTTTATAGTTTCATTGTGTAATAGCTCATAAATCAGTATGCCTTGCGCATCCCAGAAACAGCAAAGCAGAATTTTTCGGCGGTTCTTTTGACTCGGCTTCGGTTGAGTTGGTGGCGTTTCTTCTCGAGGCAGCCAAAAAGCACGACGTGTATCGTTCTCGTAATAAATCCATGATTCATCTCCAGTAACCAGATCTGACAAAAACTCTTTACGTCGGGGTCGCAGCAAAAGTGACTGACAGATAGCGACACGGACTGCAAGACTGGCGTCTGTAAGGATGTGCGGTACCCACCGAGCCAAAACTTTTCGATGACCAAGCTCATGCAGATGGTGTTCCACGGCGTGGTGACTGCATTTAAGTGCTTCCGCTAATTCACGAGTGGTAGCATCCGGATTCAACTGCAGTTCGCGGCGCAAATCGTCATCATTCACTGCGGATGGTCGCCCTGAGCGTGGCTGACTTTCAAGGCTCCTGTCTCCTGATTTAAAACGGTCAAACCATCAGGACACCGTCGCATGGCTTGTACTTCCAGCGCCTAATGCATTGTTGATATTGTCAGCCGCAGCCCGCGCACTGTGGCCTAACAAGTACTCGTATAAGTATAGTGTTCGAACTTGTCGCTCGTCCATTTTTCTTCAAACTGACTAAACAAATCGCGAGCGCGGCTTTATATACCCAACACCAGAAGTACCTAGAATGTACTACAACATTCTAGAATATTATCGAAAAAATTGATTTTAAAAAGGAAATGTTATGGATTTTTCTAGTGTGTCTCATTACTTTTGTGCCAACCCAATAGATTGTAATAAAAATTTTCTCACAACAATTTCCTTAAAACTTATTATAAACCTATGTTATGTTATCTCCCTGGTTTCTATATTTGATTTCTTTATTCACAAAAAAGAAAACTGCAGTATAACCACTGTATAAGTGGTTAGTTGACTTGCAATATGCAAAGGCAATGCTGCATCAACTGTTATCATCCCGCAGCCTTTCAATTTCTGTAACAGCTTCTTCATTCTATGTATATTTTTGCAAAGATGAACACCTTCCACTGTAAAATCAAATTTTAATTATTTATAAACAGTTTTTGAGTTCACTACGGTTGGCGGACAAAGCTTTAATTAGGGCTGAATGGCAGCTGTTGCTCGCGAGTTTTTAGAATATCGGTGGCAAACAAAATCATCACATCAGCCATACGACACCCACTGCTCCTAGGGATCTCCCCCATAGGTCTCCACAAAGATGGATCCTACGCTGCCTCCATCCAGAGATTTTTAGCTAATCGATAGTCCGCTCCAACGGCAAACATAATACTATTGTGGAGACGGGAGCTAATAATACTTTGATGGCATTCTTCTTCTTCTTTTATTAATGGCTTATCTGCGCATTTTGCACAATTCTGCCAATGTCAAGTGAATAAATAAATTTCTACATGTAAAATGAAAATGAAATGAATGAAAGATGGATTAGTTAAGTTAGTTTTTATGACAGCTATCACTTGGTTATAACTAGAGAATACAATAAATCTCTGATCTAACGAATATTTTTGGTTCGTTTAAGAATAACCGTCACTTAACGGTTTGTAACCTAGATAAGTATTCCTAGGGGAACTAGATAAAGTAAAAAATTCGGATATTTTATAATAACGCTTGCCCTAGTCATGATCAAGTGTCAGTTGTCATAATTCTGTAACAAATTAGCGTTTTTAATTTTTAATTGTAGCTGCCAAATGAAACAACGAAGTTTCATAACATTATAAACTAATCAGCAAGGACCTCAAGGAAAAATATTTATCTATGCTCTTTGTTTCATAAACATTGCAAATAAGTAGGTAGTTGGCAACATGATATCCAGTAAAACAAATTTAGACTTAATAATATAAAGTAACAAACTATTGAAGTTTTTTACCTAACATCTAGCAAAGAAAAAATGTAATATAACGAAATTGTATGGAGAATATCACATATGTCCACTACTAACTGGAATCTATACACAGTATAAAGCAAAGTCGGTTCCTGCTGTCTGTACCTTGAGATTCAACGCATTTTAGTGCGGTTCAACAATATACAGAGTGATTTAAGAGGAAGGTTTATATCGACCCCCCCAAACAATAACTCGGTAATGTGATATTATGGGGTTTATGCTGTTATGGCATATTTGGCATCTGTGGACTGGAATACACCTTGGCAATTTTTTTCAGATTTTTCCTAATGATATTTACAAAGATATAATGATATACAATTTTATTGTTGGGAATTTTGAATAAAAAATATGACGTCAAAAACCCTGCTTTAGGTCTGTACAAAAAAAATATTTATATTTTATTTTGGTAAGTTGCGTTTACCGGGTTATTGGCGTATATAATTTTTACGAAGTTTTTGGCAAACGTCAATAAGGGGTTGTTGTTGAACGAATTTAAATAAACGTATTCCGTAATATATATTTACAATGTTATTTAAGTTTAGTGTTTTTTCATGATTATACGCTACATTTCAATATGGTAAATTTATTCTAAATTAGCACTCCATCAATAATTTCATATCTATCATGGTATTTAATCAACGCAGATTTCGTGGCTTCTTTATCAGAAATAACATAGTAAACTCAGATTTATCTCAACCAGGTATTCAAAAGGAAAATCATTCAATTCCAAAAGTAGGAAGTATATTAAGCAAACAAGGAGTTCTAGATGACGCGTTAAAACCAGAAGGATCGTCAGAAATTAATAACAATAAATCATTTACTGATAGAACTCTAAACAATAGTAAAATTAAAGATTAGGAAATTAATGAGTATAGTCCAAGCTTAATACGACAGATAAGTAGCAAAGAAGAAAAAAATGAAACATTAAAACCAGAAGAACAGTCAGAAAGTAACACTGATAAAATACTGGCTCGTAGAACTTTAAACAATTCCTGGCATAATGAGGCAATAGAAAGTAATCATGAGGATATGGTCTAGGTTGCTCATAAATCTATTAATCAATATAGAATACACAGAAAATAGTGAATCTGATATAGAAAAGGTTGTAGCCAAAAATTCAGTCAGTCATATAGACAAGCTATAGTTTGACTGATCGCGAACATCAATGGTTGTATATTAGTAGATATGTTAAGGCACGAACTATTAAACGAATGACGTTAGACCGTAAAAACAAGGCCACGCAAATTTTTGACTACTTTTGATTACCGTCGCCCATGGACACCTGCAACACCAGAGGGGCTACAAGCGCGCTGCCGGCCTTTGAGGGACGAATATGCTCTATGCTTGAATGTTTGAAGGTCGTATCGGTCCGGAAATACCGCTGGCGACAAACTGTTCCAGAGTTTGACTGTGCGAGGCAGGAAACTTCTAGAAAAACGCACAGTTGTGGACTTCCAACCATCCAAATGATGGGCGTGGATTTCTTGTCGCGTGGAACGATGGCGGAAAGTAGCGGCAGGTATGAGTCCGAACAATTCCTCGGAGCATTTCCCATAATAGATGCGATAGAAGATGCACAGTGAAGCAATATCTCTATGCAGGGCCAGTGGATCAAGCCGATTATATGGTTTATACAGCAATAGAAGAAACTATGCATGTAGATGAGGGACTTCAAGATATGTGGGAGAGACATAATAATAGGTCTAATAAAATAAGTATAACAAAAGCCACTATTAAAGCACATTGAATTATTTCCTAAAGTACAGTCGCATTATACTAGGGCAACTTTAAACCGAGAATATCTTTCAGAAAACTTCAATATTATCGTATTAACACTGAATGGTTTACACAACAAAATTACATAGATGCAGTAATGGCAACAAATCGACAATACGAAACCATTTTTAACACTCGATATAATTACTCATTTTTCAAACCAAAAAAAGACCAGTGACCCTTTCATACTCCATGTATGAACAATCAGAAGATACTATTACAGCCACCCCAGAGGAAAAACAAAAACTCCATTTAGAGAGAAAAGAAAAAATAAGAGCCTTAAAAAAAGGAGAGATAAAAAGAGCCGACAATGCTTGTGAGTCAGTTGCAATATTTGACTTTCAAAAAGTGTTGAGTGTGCCTCAATCAGAAGTTGGCATATTCCACTACAAGAGAAATATCACTGTTACAATTTTATTGTCTTTAATACCGTTCGAAAAATAGGGTATTATTACGCATGGCACTACCAAAATGCTAAGAGCGGCAATTGAGAAATGAGGAGTGCTTTGTTGTCTTTTTTTAAAACTAAATGTGAGGAAGGTATTATAAAATATTCATTATATTCGGGTGGATCTTGGGCAGAACAAAAATCGGTATATTTTTGCCCTTTATATATAGGCTGCCAAACTATTTGGAATTTCGATTAATCATTGTTTTTTTTTGAAAGTTAACACAGTCAAAATCAGGGAGATTCAATGCATGCACGCATAGAAATAAATTTAAAAATTAAGTTTTATACCCTTACCGAATTTTTAGTATTTCTTAAATTCAAAGATTACTGATGAAAAATACCGTGTCAAAGAATAAGAACAATTCGAAATTTACGATTAAAACCATTTGTAGAAGACAAGTACTGGCTGTGCGACAAAGTTAGAAATGTGATTTACTGGACTGACGTCATGGAGGTCAATGTTGTGGATTCACAACCAAATAAGTTATTTTTCAAATATAATTTTGAAGACCCTTATTCAGAACTTGATTTAAATTACACTCATTCAACCTCAGCTAGACGACAAGGGCGAAAGCATAACAGCTTCCCCTCGAGTACAGGCTTAGCTGTGTACTTGGATAATGTGCATTTGCAACGTGCATACCAACAACCGATACCTTTAAGTAAAGCTTTTGCACACCGACCTTTTGAGTTTGTATAAAACTGAAGCTATTCCTCAGAGTTACCATGCATTCTACCAATCTTTGTCCTGTTCAGAAGCTGAGGACGAAAATGTATCTGAAGATGAATAAATTTTAATTTTATATGATTAATAGTTGATCTCAGTATTTATTTTTTGGATTATATTCATCAACAAATGTTTGTGTTAAATTGAGGGTCAAATTTCATTCTGTAGTTAATTAAATATCGCCTAAATTTGTATATTTTTCGTTTATATCTTCTAAAATTACACTCTAAGAAGAAAAATTGTATTGAGTGGTAACAAAAACACTTTGTTCGAAATTTCCTAGCAGTAATCATGTTATTTATCAATACGTTTACCACAATACAAAATATTACCACAATAACTCCGTAAAAACATATTATGCACCATCCCTTCAACAAAAAATAACGCCGTAGAAGTCCATAATGGAATGTTACGAAATATTTTATTCTACAAATTTACTGCAATAACCCCGTAAGCATTATAACTGTAATATTTTACGTATAACATTTTAAGTATTATGATTTTTCACAAATAACTAGGTTTTGAATAAATGAGTATTCATATTAATAGCACAGTTACATTACGCAAAAAATTAGCTTTCATTTGATACATCAGTGACTCCAATAGACCCATTCGTTAAAAAGATATTCGTTTAAATCAGTAAATCTTTTTTCCTGTAAAATTTTCATTTTTCGATTACCGAGTTGTTGCTTGGGGGCATCGATATGTAAGTATAATTACAGGACCACGCGGTTGAAGCCGCAGACAGAAAGTAAGTACTACTCGTAGATAAATATATTTTTCATTACAGACGGGGACCTCTTAGATTATAATGTTCCACAGAAAAGTCTCCCGATTGCACCAACAAATTATTTATCTAGTAATTAATATATCGCACCCCCGGTGCGACAGTGTCACTTTTGCAAAAAATACAAAAAATAGTTAAATATGTAATAATTGTCCTAAAGCACCCCTTTACTTGGTGCGATAATGTTACTTTTGTAGTACGCATAGTTTCCGTATGATTCATCTCATCTATATCTACTAAAGTCATTGTTTTGTGAGGTGTCAGAGTTTAAAACTCTTCTCCTGAAAAACTAAATTTTTGCATAAGTGACAGTGTCGCACCGGGAGTGCGATATGTCTGTGTGAGCTACCAAGATTCGGTAAATACTTTTTTATTCGCAAGACAACGCAATCAAAAATTACACATAAAATTCCACCATCTTTATTATTATTCACACATAGACAAAATCTCTCTATTCTCTATAGAGCGGGGGGGTTCTCAGCTCGTCTCACGCGAAATAGTCTATGCCCCCTGTCTGTGCGCACAGAGTTGCTACAGGTCCCCGACGTGTGAGTTAAACGGTATGCTACACATATATTTTTTAAATATTAATTATTCCATAATGCTTTGTGCTATGTTTAGTCATTGTTACTTACCATTCGATACATAATTGTTGAGCATTAGAATACTAATAGTATCTGCATCATCAACTGTTCGATAAAATTGCTCACAGTGTGAAGATAGCATTATTAAATAGATCAGGCGCTTCAGGACCATTATTCCAAACATTATGAGAAGCCACTGCAATAGAATTGTATACATGAATTATATAAAACCTTGGGCTACCATAAAACCTTCTTAATATTTCTAGCATTTTGTTGGTCCTTCTAATAGGTACTCGTATTGTATTAATTTAATATTTCCTTCTGTAACATAAAATTTGTTATACCTACTTTCTTTTACTCTAATAGGTAATTTCATCGTCATTATAATCACATTTCATCATCATCATCAGCCCTTTTACGTCCCCACTGCAGGGGTTCAGGCCTTCCTTATGGATGGTTAAGGAGAATGGGCATACAATGCGTATTAGAGGGTATTAACGACTGCACATGCAGCCGAAACCAACGGCCTAAACTTGCCTTCCGAATATACGGAGTAGCTCGAGATAATAATTTTTTGGTCACCCATCCCGTGACCGACCTTTGCGAAAGTTGCTTAATGACAACGGTTGCGGGCTGCGGCCCTTATCCACTACGCCACCGAGCTATTCTATAATCACATTTCCGATTCTTTATTATTGTTAGTCAGAAATTGATTGAGTACCTTTATCGATTGGATTATTAGATCTACTAAATATTTCTTATGTTCTGCGTTTTAAAAATGTATAATATTACAATGTTTTCATTATTATCTTATTATTTACTCGCATGTTTATCATTTATAAACATGGAACTACTCTCGGTTACATCGTATCTAGGAAATTATTTGTGTACTTTATAAATCGTATTCTGAAAATCACCCTAAGAAGGTACGTTACTACATTTTACGTTAAAATGTAAATTGTGTCTACGTTTTTTACTATTATCTCATTATGACTCTTTAGTGTTTCCATATTGAAACATGAAACGACTCTAGGGTAGATTTCAGTTGTTGCATTTCAATTAATTAACGTCACAATTCCAATTAACGCCAATTTAACGGTATCATTCATTCAAAATCTTTCAAAATAACATCATGATCGCAAACACTATTACAAGACATATCGTTGTGTGGCGGTTGTATATGTTATTCTTATCAACCGACATCTTTGTTTATAAGAATGTAAAAACAAAAATGTAGATGAATAAAAATTGCACTGATAATTACGATGTTGTCATAAAATTAATAGCATATTTTATTTAATAGAATATTATTACATATACAACCGCCACAGTTGTAGCGTGAAGATCGTGAAGATCTTGTCAAGGGTATTGTGATAGTTTAATATTAGACAATTTATCCACCTGATCATTCAAAGTCTTGTGGCGACTGATACATAGCGACATCTAATTCATCGCACTAACATCGCCACAACAATCGATAGTGAGAAGAACTGCAATAAGTTTCAACAGCAAGTAACGAGATGGCGCTGTACCAGTACAAACAGCATAAAATTAATAACTAGAAGACATTTAGAACAAAGAAACCTACATCGCATAGAATAAGTTACATTACCAATTAACATAAATAGAACGTCCAACCTACATCGGTTGGACCGCGGTCCCCGGGCTAACAACACCTAGCTCGGAGGGAGACAATTATCCTTTTGTTTCCCTGGCCAGTTGTCTCCATCACCACAGTTAGGGACTCAACATTCAACCTTACGGTTCCTAAAGTGGTGACCCCGACGTGATCTTCAACCGACGTGATCTTCAACTGACGTGATCCTTAAACGACACGACATCGAAGACTCGAAGAATTACGCATTTTTCTCCTGCAAGAAAAACTTTCACAAGATGGCAAACACGGAAGCAAACCCACCGTCGCCGTCCACATCAAACGAAATCTCCAGCGTCGCACTCCCACTCCGCATACCACCATTCTGGCGTGATAAACCACGATTATGGTTCGCCGTTTTTGAAGCTGCAGTTAATGAGCTTCATAAAAACGAAGCCCAGAAGGCGCAGATGGTCATCGCCCAGCTAAACAAGGAAGATGTCGAGCAAATCTGCGACCTACTTTACGCACCACCGTCTGAGGGCTATTACACAGTCGTTAAAGAAAAACTCATATCTGCATACGAGGAATCCGACAGCAAGCAGCTACATAGGTTACTCTCCGACATGGAACTCGGAGACCAGAAGCCGAGCCAGTTGCTTCGTCGTATGAAAACGCTCGCTACGGGAAAAATCCCTGACAAAACGCTACAGCTAATGTGGATGAATCATCTACCACCACACGTGCGCTCGATACTCGTCGTAAGCGACACAATGGCCAAAGATACCGCACTCGACGATATCGCCAAACTCGCTGATAAGATGGTAGAACAATACGAAACTTCGTCAATATCATCTATCACTACGCCGATATCAAACAATAAAGATGATACAAACATGCAAATTTTAGTTGACGAGTTTCGTAAAATGCACACCGAGATCGCCGAACTGAAAGAAAAAACATCCAATTACCGCAGCAGCTGTAGCGGGCCGCCACATTACCATTACACGCAACAAAGAAACGATCACAGGACGCGGTACACTGCATTCCCGTCTCACTCACGCAACCGCTTCAGAGACAGATCCCCATCTCGCTCCCGCCATCGTTCGACACAAAACAGCCGATCACCATCGCCGTTTTGCTTTTACCACCAGCGCTTCGGATCTCAAGCAAAACGATGCACGACACCCTGCACATATTACAAGAAGTCGGAAAACTAAAACGAACGCTGGCAGCGGCGGAAACCGGCGTTCCCGAACATTCATACCGCCTATTCGTTACCGACAAGAAAACGAATTTAAGTTTCCTGGTCGACACCGGAGCGAACATTTCGGTGCTACCTCGAACAAAAGGCCAACCAACAACGCCATTACCATTTCAACTGTATGCAGCAAATAACACTGTTATACCCACATACGGCGAAAAAACGATTGAACTCGATCTCAGCCTGCGCCGTCCATTCAAATGGAAATTTATAGTAGCCGACGTATCACAACCAATACTGGGAGCCGACTTTTTAAAGTATCACCAGCTTATCGTCGACCTCAAAAATAGAAAACTTATTGATGGCGTCACAAACTTCAAGCTCAGTGCACCAATATGCACCATCGATGTTCCTACGATACGTAGTATTGACATATCACAGTCATACCACGATATCCTAGCGGAATTTCCCGGCACAACGCGGATAACGTCGATGCATCTCAACCCGAAAGTCAACGTGCACCATTACATCGAAACAACCGGCCCACCTATTCATTGCCGTGCACGTCCAATACCTCCACATCGTTATCAGGCAGTGAAGAAAGAATTCGAGAACATGATGCAGGAAGGCTTATGCAGACCTAGCAAAAGTCCATGGGCATCCCCTCTTCACATCGTGCCAAAGAAAAACGGTGACATTCGAGTGTGTGGAGATTACCGCCGACTTAACGATATCACTAAGCCCGACCGCTACCCTATACCGCGAGTCAAAGACTTCACATATCAACTGGCCGGGAAAACAATTTTCTCAACGATTGACCTCAACAGAGCTTACCAACAATTGCCAGTTCGGGAAGAAGATATCGAAAAAACAGCTATAATTACACCAATGGGACTATTCGAATTTCCGCGCATGTGCCCAGGTTTGAAGAATGCCGGACAAACATTCCAACGATACATACACGAAGTACTCAGAGGTCTAGACTTCGTGTTCCCTTTCGTCGACGATTTACTATTGGCATCAGAGAATCAAATTCAACATCGGAAACATCTACGCACCGTTTTACAACGACTAGAAGACAATGGAATTACAATAAATCCGGCAAAATGTAACTTCGGTAAACAAGAAGTTATTTTTCTGGGTTACACAGTATCCAAAGATGGCATCAAACCACCACAAGAAAAA